>OY757905.1:27055629-27147164 GCA_963585895.1 Sepioteuthis lessoniana
GTGTATATATATATAAAGATATATATGCACATAGATATTTATATGTGGGGTGCTTTTTGCGTGTATATGTATTGGATTTAATATATATTTATATGTTGTATATATATATATATATATATATATATATATATTACTCTTGAAAACATATGAGGCAGTAAATTGCATAAGATTTAAGATAAATACAAGTGAAATCTTAGACAAGACAAAATGTTACTTTAAAGAAGCAATCGATGTTTGCATATAGAATACAGAATACATTTCCCCCATTATTTTTGGAGATACTGTGCATCCTATTTACTAAAAAAAACCTTTAAGCCCAGTCGACTGGGACTGTAGAATGCGTACGCTACCTACCCGCAGTGTCCATGATATGCCTTGAAACAATCTGATGGTGAGGTTCAGTATTACTGGAGCTTTTAGAAATGCGGAGTACCTGTCTATTGCTATCTCCCTCAGGTCCACTCGGATCCGAATGTTATATAGTCATCTACAGCATCACAACGACACTTTAACAAAGACAGACGCATGAAGGAAAACGTCGGAAGGCTTCTTTACAACTATAGTTACCTCTCACTTTATTGCAAGAGTTCGAAAGGGTTGTTCAAGGGTTAGCATGTGAGAGGGTGCTGGAGACCGAACATAAACTTCATATTTTGACCCCACTGTTATGACCGCCACGTTGTGTCTTTCTTGTTCTGCCGATGTTGGGGTCTACTCCATCGGGGGTTTCCGAGGACCCCCTCGGTCGGGTGTGGCTTCCCCTAACACATCTGGTCTCTAACTCTCTGGAAGTCTGCTGGCAACTGCTTTGGGGCCCAAACTCAACTGAGTTAAATAATAACTCAACGCCCACACGATCGCCAACTGGATCTTTGAAATCGGATGTTTAATAGTCATCAAGCGGAAATAACTGTCATGCAGTTCAGAGGTTACTCTCTTCCGGTGCATCACTGTAGTGGCACAATGGGACCTTCACCTTGTCCCATCTCATAAGCCTTAATCCGCCCACGCGATCTCTTTCGATCACTGGCCATTGGAATGTTTCACTTCCTTCCGGTGTATCACCTTGGAATAGCATTTTTGGGGCTGGGTCGAAGGTCAAAATATAACACGAAGATGTAGTACCTGATAGGGGTTTATTAATCGGTCAAATCGAACTATTTGACATTTAAACTGAGTACAAACAAATGACTCATACTAAATTTAATTGTTTTAAGTAAAACTTCTTGATCATTTAACTGAGTGCAAATAAAGGAGTAATGTTTAATTGCATTATTAGTGAGATACATAGCAATACTTGGAACCATTTAACTTTGTGAATCTATGTTTACGTTTGATATATGGATAAACCAGATTTGGCATTAAATAATCTCCCATGGTTGATATGTCATAAAAGCAAAGCAAAGCAAGCCTATAAAAAACGTCTTTATTTTACAGATCCGTTTGATATGTAAGAATACCCACCTCTGCAGCTCGTTGTACAAAGATACTAACCCCATGTTGAAGATCTTCTGGGCAGCCGGATCAAGCGTGAGGCAGGTTCACAGGGAAAAGAAAAAGAACACAACAACACTTTGTGGGTAGAACGCCAAAGGAGAAGGGAGAGCGTGTAACACTTTGTGGATAGATAGTTCTGGGCTGAGTCTCGACTAGCAAAAGATTACCTTAACTAGCTAGGTCCGGCTGGTAATGTCGCTGTTCGTTGTTTTTTGTCCGGCCTAATCAACCTTCCTCGAACCCAAACTAAGTCTAATTGCTAGGACCGAAAACGCACCTGTTTATATACAGAATGTTTCATTATTATTTCCGGCCAGGGGACACCCACGAAAAAACCCATAACTTTTTGGGAGTCCATTTCTCTCTTTAAAATAATGGACATAAACATATTTTCTATACTGGCCGTCTCTGATACATGGACATTAAATTCAGACCCTTTTAAGTTTTTGACAAGAACCCGATAAATACTTAACACTTACCCACGCTTGCCCAGTCGGTTGGGGCTGTAGAATACACCGACTGCACCTCTGCAGAGGGGTAACACCCCCCTAACGAGTGTCCTGTGTATAATGCAAAGGAATCTGAGGTTCCAGCAATGCTGGAGCTTTGGGGAATGCGGAGTACCCCTTCATTGCCATTGCTCCCAGGTCTACTCTGGCCCGGAGTGGTAGCACCTGATGAGGGTCCTATCTATGGGTTAAATAGAATTAACAGCATACTTATGCTAAAATGAATTGTTTGAGTAAAACTGAATAGTTTGAAATAGAAATGACTTTTACAATTAAACCGTACTTACATTTAAACTGCGTGCTTGTGCTTAACTGATTTATTTGAAATAGAACTGTTTTTCGACATTAAAACTGTATTTACACTTAACCGAATTGTTACATACAACTGCTGGGGTAGTTAGAAATGGAAATGTTTTTGACAATTAAACTGTGTACTTACGCTAAACTGAATTGTTTTAAATAGAACAGATTATTTACATAAAAATGGATTTGGCGTCAAATAACCTACAAAGGTTGATATGCCATAAAACCCAGCAAACCAAACCAAACCTTACCCACGCCTTTGGCTATATGTATGAATATTTTCTTATCTAGATTTCCTTAATCTAGTTAATGGGTTTTCCTAACATTTGAAATTTGATACCCAGGCCGAATCTAACTCATCTTGTCATATATATATATGTGTGTGTGTGTGTGTGTGTGTGTGTGTGTGTGAGTGTGTATGTGTGTGGCGTATATATATACACACAGTCACGCAAACATCTGTGGGTGCACACACTCACGTGTGTATACATGTATATGCAATTATCCAACTCATAGTGTCACAGATAGATCATTGTTAAGTGTTTTTATTTCATGTTTTTGTGGTCTATATGAATTATTTTCTAATGTTGGTGCAAACTTACATAAAAGCATAAGCGTCGGGTACAACTTTAAGATAAGCTTCACTAAAGTAGCAAAGATCGGCTTTTCTTTTTTTTTCAAACTTGTACTCTATGATGATTGAGCCTAGATAAAATGTTATTTGAAAAGCTTGATTTTGTCTTACACACAGTATCTGTGGTAAACCCAAAGTGTAAATTGAACTTATGATAGTGCTAATCTACAGAGTTAATTCGTAGAAGATAATTCAATAGGGAAATGTTATGTTTTATCCCGCGATATTGCAGAAATAAAGAAATGAGGGCCTCTATTTTTCAGTTTTTCGTAAAAGATTAAAACGAAGATGGTGGAAGTTGAAATGAAATGGAAGACAAACAAAAAAAAGGAATAAACAGAGTACTAAATAGAAAATTAAGAATTTGATGAGATTATGAGCGTCTTGTATTTATATTTATTCTGTTTATTTTCATGTGTGTCGTTTGTTTATGTTTACGAAAACAAAAAAAAGATTTTTGGCGAGGTAGGTTAGGGGATAAGAAATCAGGTGGAAAGAAAAGAAAACCAGGTAAATAGAAGAAATAATAATGTACGCATATCATCGGAAGGTGATGGATTTTACAAGAAGAAAAATCTTTAAAAAGCAGACTTGCTGCCTGGGTATCAAGAAATAATGAATGTGCATAAAAAAAATCACGTGATTTTAAATTCCTTTATGGAGATATAGGGTAAATAAAAAGAGAATAGAGTGTGACACGATGTGTGGTTAAATACTTAATTAATATGTAAAAATCCAAATATATGTATCTCAAAGACAAACAGATCCTTAAATTAAGGATATTTTTTGTTCAAGGCTTAACTCAACCTAAAAAGCTGTTTGATTGTTCCTAAAGGTCAATTAGTTGCCAGTCAATTGTTTTAATTTTAAAGGTCAGCGAATTCATTTAATTTTTCGGTTGTCATCTAACTCTATTGATCATAATGATGAGACGAGTCATTTCGTTAAACATATTTTTCAAGGCATTATCTTAAAAGTCAATGTCAAAAGAGAGATTTAGTTTTTCTCCAACCTAAATAAAGGTGAGCTGGGTATGGCTCATCCTCTCCGGTGAGGCTGAGAAATTTTAGTTCAGCCTCATTTCTCTAAGCCTGTTCCCACAGGCCAGATCTTAAAAGGGTTTTCCTTTTAGCTGTAAGATATAATCCTGAACTAGAATTGGCTGACCAATGGGAATATGACTCCTAAGTTTCTCTTATTGTACAAGCAATCAGAAACCTTTTTATTCCAAATGTTGATCTATAAACAGGATGGTAAAACGAATCATCAGAGAAGGTGAGAAAAGGGGCAATCAGGAAACTCAAGACTGCCAAAGAATAATTATTTCTATTCTGAACCCGGGCAACTCCGATCAAACTGTAGACTTCCTGCAAAATTTGGCTTGCACAGTTCAGAATGATTTTGACACCAAATTAGTAGTAACCCAAAATATTTTCCTCTCTTGTTCAAGGCATTTTGATCAAGAATTAATTGTTGTTATAGTATTCTATTTTCAAATCTGAAATAAAAAGAGCACAACATTACCAGTGATAGAGTTATTAACAGTAATTATTAGAGGGTCCCATGTATATCGAGACACCCTATATATTCAAATCTATTTAAATGGATGACCATTTAACTGATATGCCTATATTCAATGACTATTGAACTGTCTTACAATAGTCTGATAGCCTAGCTTGCAAAAAATTACATCACGGACGGCTCCTAGGGTCTATTAAAATTACACGCTTGCCAGTACCCGACTACGCTTTAACTACAAAGTAATTTTATTTCAGCATGTTACAAATATAAGGTGCCCTGTCACATTATCAAGATTGAGTTGATAGCAATAATTAGGCTGTCCTGCTCCTTCCTGAATATTCGCCATGATTTTCTTTTAAATCTTTGTAATCCTCAGAATGGTAATGAGTAAACTGTTTGCTAGGAAACGTCAGAGAATCCATTTAAATGGATGACTTTTACTAATATGTTCACATTCTAATAATGATTAATAGCAACGAAAAAGAGTTAAATTAATATCTCCAAAAAAGATTCAATCCTGCTGTAAATGTTAACATTACATAAAATAAAAATAGTCAAATTTCAATTAGAACAGGTTATATTGATCCACTAAATATCGGCAGGAAAGATGTGTTGAACGCTTCTCAACAGGCCACGCAAATATAAAGCTTTCTAAGCGGCCATTATTCTTCCTCTTAAACAAATGTTCGCGTAAGCGCCAAGGGAATACTTTTGCAGAAAGGCTGAATCTCAGTCTTGGCGCTCAACAGATGATTCATGCATGAGGTCCACTTGAATAAAAAATTGATTGAAGAAAACCTATAAAATTTGATTGAACTTTTATTAATCTTTATTGATTATCGATGGGGTTTTACATTTTGAAAGCAGCCACATCTTGAAATCGTTGAATGCGTCTTTAACATTTCTTTTTACAGCACTGCACATTTAAAAGAAACTTTTATGTGCGCAATGGAATAATCATTAGAATATATTTGTCAATAATGCCAATGGATAAAACCGAAATGTTTCTGTCATTGAAAGCGAGTACATAGGGGATTATATTAATAATGTACTCACTCTCATTTTCATCAGTCTAGTCTACAATCGTAATTAGAGATTTGATTTCTTTAAATACAACGCCTAGTATTTCATTCATACAATATTACGATTGGCGGATAGTATTTTTTCATTCTTAGGTAGTACCTACAAAAATGAATACAAGATTTAACAAAATCAGTTATTTCTTAGCTCTGTCAACGTAGCTAAAAATACCCTATATTCTCTGAAGATGGATAATGCTTCCACCCAAAAAAGGGTGTCCTGAGCATGACGCTAAACTGCATCAGATGGTGATGCTAGAGCTTTGAGGAGAGTCGAGTACTCCTTCATTGCCATTCTTCACAAGTCCACTCTGACCCAGAAGAGTAATAACTGTTAGGGTCGCATCGATGAGATTTAATAAATCTGTTTCTACATTATTTGTATCAGATAAGAATACTTGATATCATATAACCGTGTAAAAAGAAACCTATAGTGTACACTGTTTTTTTAATCTCTAGATATAAAATAAACTTAGACGGTTGGACATTATAAATCACCCAATCAAAATGTAAAATAATATACGAGATATAAGAAAGATGGTCGTTTTCTCGTTAACTTTTTAAAATATTTATTGTAGCAATTTCTTTTAAAACTATTTTTTTTATAAATCAAATCTATACCTCAGAATATGCATTTGTTCGTTTTTCTATTCTTAAAATTACGTTAGGAAGGGGGGGATAGATGTATGATGTTTTGAATTGAGTGGAATGTTTTGCCTGTCAATAGACATGTAGTGTATCATCCATGAATAAGTAGCCATTACAATCATAGGAAATGGAATGAGTGAGTCGACTTCAAATCCTGAACAAGTCAGTTTTTATTTCCATACGCGCTGATTTATCAAGGAAAGGTACGAATCCATCTGTTCTCTACCAAGATATAGTTAGATAGTCGTGAAAACTGGGTTCTTTAAATTTGGTTAGGCAATCGTTCGTGAAGAAGTAAAAATAATTTAAACTAGTTTTACTCTTTTAAAAAAAAAATTGTGTGGTATCCTGAAGACATGAGACAAGGTGTTGTATCAGCTGAAGGGTTGGGTAAATTAGCACATCATCATTAAGTCGCACCGACAGCATGAATTTTCCAGCCAATCTTACCTCCCCCTCTCTCTCTCTCTCTCTCTCTCTCTCTCTCTCTCTCTCTCTCTCTCTCTCTCTCTCTGTGGTCCTCACGGTACATGTTGTGGCTATTGTGTTCGTAACTACCACATTAGTTTCCGGCTGTTTGCTTTGTCCAATCCTTCTATGCCCACGTTGTGTTTGAAAGATCCACGGAGTGGGGTTGACACAATTCAGCCGGATCTTCTTCTGACGATCAGGTAATATGAGTGGCAAGATCGTCTAGCAACTCAAAGAATAGAGAAAATCCGTTGTTTAACAACAACAAAAAATCGTTTTTATTTAAACGCGTATGTGAGACAATAAATAACAAACAAACGAGGTTTGCTTTCCTGGCAAACAGAAGAAGAAATAATATCGAGACAGGAAGAGTGACGATGAGGTATGGTTAGAGTAACACTAACATCTCCTAAGTCTGGAACTTTGAAATTTTGTAACGTCTGAAGGCTGTTCGGAGTACTTCGGGTCAAGAATGGAAGAAATGCTTCTTTGGCAGTCTAGAGTTTCTTCTTGGACCCTTTTTCTTATCCTCTCTGAGGATTCGCTTAATTATCCCATTTTTTATTGATCAATATCTGGACTAAAAATGGTTTCTGATTGCTTGTCCAATAAGAGATAATTAGAAGTCATATTCCCATTAGTCAACCAATCCTAGTTCAGGATTATATCCTACTGGTATAGGGAAAACCATTTTGAGATACTCTGACCAATGGGAACAAGTTTAGAGCAATGGGGTTGAACAAAAAATTCTCAGCATGACTGACTGGATGAGGCATGCCCAACTCACATTTTGAGCAAAATTAAATCTCCCTTTTGACATTGACCTTGAAGAAAAATATATTTTACGAAATGACCCGTTTCGTCATTGTGATTGATTAAGTTAGTTGACGACCGAAAAACTAAATAAATTTGCTAACCTTTAATGTCAAAAACAACTGTCTCGCACTCAACTGACCTTTAAAATCAAAAACCATTGTCTCGTACTTAACTGACCTTTAGGAACGATCCACCTGCTTTTTAGGTCATATATCTTGAACAAAAGATATACTTATTTTAAAGATCTTTTTTTCCTTGTTTTTTATATATATATATATATATATATATATATATATATATATATATATATATATATATTATTTAGAATATATTTCATATATTCTAATTTTTACAAATAAATTAAGTACTCAACAGCACCTCGTGTCAAACATCTATCATCGCTATAATCAATCACTCCTGGAAAGTCTTCTAAGCTACACCCCATGTCCACAAAGAGCTGATTTAAATAAGAACTTGATGGTCAGGCAACACTGATAAGTTCATGAGTAGTGGTCCATAGATGAACATCACTAAAGTCACGGATAAATCTATCAAAAATAATTAATAGCTATCTAAACGTTGGTTAAATACATAACTATAAATAAGACTATCACTGACAAAGTTTTTAGAAAACGTTGATATTCTTATAAACTAAAGATACCAGTATTTCATTAAGTCTTTGTAATAGTATACAACAAAAAGGGATATGATTAGATTGACAAATTCACGTACCTAGGAAGCAGCGTCGCATCAACCGAAAAGGACATCGATACGAGGTTAACGAAAGCATGGACAGCTATCAATAGGCTATCGATTATATAGAAATCAGACCTAACCAGGCAGCGGTCGTGTCGATACTGCTATATGGGTGCACTACATGGACGCTAACAAAACGGCTGGAGAAGAAGCTAGACGGCAATTACACAAGAATGCTGCTAGCAATCTTGAACAAGTCCTGGCGGCAACACCCGACAAGACACCAACTGTACGGCCACCTGCCTCCTATCACGAAAACTATTCAAGTTTGACGAGCCAGACATACAGGACACTGCTGGAGAAGCAGGGACGATCTCATGAGTGATGTACTCTTATGGACCCCCACACATGGCCGTGAAAAAGCAGGACGACCAGCACGAAGATACATTCATCAACTATGTGAGGATACGGGATGTTGTCCTGAAGACCTGCCTAGGGCGATGAACGATAGGGAAAAGTGGCGAGAGAGTGTCAGGGATATCCGTGCTACTAGCACGACATGATGATGCTGATAATGACATATTTAACAATGAAATCCTGAAATCGAAAATAAAATTGAAACACCTCCGGTAGAAAAAAAGATAACTTCATTAATATATATAAGTGCTGTAGTTATTTTTAGACACACATATTAATGTGGTTATTTTCATCATTCTCTGAATAAGTGAATCAGTTTACTTTCATTCCCATATACGAAAAGATATATTCGTAAAAAATATTTGCCTTGCGAACTGATCACTTTAAGAATGTGATGATTTGGTTTCTCTTGATACGATTCAAACAGGGTTGACGTGTTACAAGAAAAGCCATTGGGAAAAAGATACTCCTGTCAGTTTTTCAGCCATCAGTAAAAAGAAAAAAAAAACGAATAGATGAGTTAAGAAGAGAATCGATGATCGATCACACAGAATTGACCTGTCTGCGTAGATACAAGATAAAGGAAAAAGTTTGAGGTGACATTTTAAGTGATTGTCTGCTCTATGAAATGTTCTTGTCAATGTGAGAGCGTGTAATCTGGTGTTGGGGGTTGGAAGAGTTAGCACTCTTTGAAGATGGTTGAAAGAGAGCCAAATTATAATGTTTAATGCGCCACACAAGAAGATATTAAAAAAAATGAAAAAGAACATCTTTTTCTTTTTTACACCAACTGTATCTTCATATGATTAAATACGCAATCGTGAATTCTAGAAATATCGGCACCAAACACAACTATATATATATATATATATATATATATATATATATATATATATCTTTGTTTTTATGCGTGTATGTCTCTTAGTTTATATATATATATATATATATATATATATATATATATATATATATATATATATATATATACTCCACGTTCATAGTATTTAGTTGGTTTGAGTAAATCACCAGATTTCTTGATGTGTGAAGTGCTAATCATACGTAAGAGAGGAAACAGTATTTTGACTAAAAATCCTGCTATGTTATAGGAGAATTTCCAATCCAAGAAAAACATTGGCACTAAATTCTTCCTAGGATTTGCGTCTCAGGAAGTCCCTGAAATTTAAGGTTTGTAGGGTCAGAATCAATTGAAGAAGACCAGAATTTGCTTACTATTGGGAATAATGTTTATAGGGTTATTTAAAAACACATGTATATCTAATGATTGTCCATATAGACACTTGTTTGTGTGTTTTGTCATTTCAAAATACCATTATTTTGTTGTTATAATGGGTAAAGTCCATACTGACAAAACCTCTACCTTTATCTAACCCAGTTAGCTTGGCCAGTAGAATACATCAACTAACATCTCTGCAAAGGGGTAAGACTCCGATAACCATTGTACTGAATATGATACTGAACAATCTAATGGCGAGACTCCAGTAATACGGGAGCTTTGGGGAATGTGGAGTTTTCCTTTGTCGTCACTTCCAGAGCTACTCTGAAATACAGCCGCTTCACATTTAAAATGAATGTAAACAAATAACCGATGTTAAATCGAATTGTTTGAAATAGAACTGTTTGATTGTTTATAAACAAATGACTGATGTTTAATTGAATTGCAAATGATACATAGCAATACTTGGGACTATTTAACTTTTACTCATGCTAAACTGAATTATTAGAAATAGAACGGTTTGATCATTTAACTGTATATCTTCTAAAAGTGTTTAGAAATCATATAGTAAATATATATGTAGAAACAAGATTTGGCATTGAATAATCAACAATGGTTTCTATGCCATAAAACCAAACCACACCAACATTTACATTATTAGAAGTTGTGATTATAAAGTTATTTTTAGAAAAACCTCCCAATGTCTTCAAGATAAAGAATAGTCATTGATGTTAACATTAGCGGTCGCAGTGATTAATCCTTGTATGCATAATCTAGTGAAATAAGAATTATTGTGTATGAAGTTTATGCTTATGGACGAGCAAAGGCTGGATGACCAGCTAGAACCAATAAAGAGCAGTTCTGTGCCGATACAGGATGTAAACTGGAAGACCTGTCGGGAGCGATGGACGATAGAGACGGGTGGCAATGAAGTGTCAGGGGTATCTTTGCTATCAGCACGACATCATGATGATAACATATATATATATATATATATATATATATATATATATATTAAATTCATATATCTATCTCTATACATTATATATATATATATATATATATATATATATATATATATAATATTGCTGACCGTAATCGAGGGTGACTTGTAGGCTCCCTTTTCAAAAGGAGTGTTAGGGAGGACACTCCTCCATTTCCTTGATTGCTCCAATTTACCCTTGATCCTTACCTTATAGTGCTGAGTGCTAAGCAAGGAAACATCAAGTAGCATTTTTTGAGTCTTTGGTATGACTTGACCTGGGATTGAACTCCAGTCTACCGGTTCATTGCCGAACACTCTATTCATAAAACCAGTTTTTTACTAAATTTTGTCTTTGAATATTCTTTTTCCTCACAACAATATTAACCCAAAAGCATGTAGTTCTTTATATTATTGCTACTGTTTTTACAGTATTTTTTATTTAAATATTATTTATACCTTGCATTTAATTTGTTATTTTAAAGGAAAAAAGAATTAATTTTTGTTGATTCTTGCATAAACATAGAACAAGAAAACACATTACAAGACTTATCACCTTACATCACATGAACATGACATTCGACTATATATCTCAAAGGAAAAATAACATCCTCGTAAAAATCGACAAATTTACTAAACCGACAACTGCATCTAATTAAGGCTCGTATTACTAATCGGCGTGATGTAACCTACGCCTCACCTATTAATTAATGAGCCAATTATTGACTAATGCAGTGACCAAAGGTCTGTTCATTTTTATAAACAAGACACCCCAAGATAAACAGACGCTTACTTACTCTATTAAATTGATTGGAACCCAAAAAAGACTCGAACCAACGCATTATTATTGCTCATTGAAAGTGTATTGAGCTTACCAGATCGCTACGTCTGTTCATTTTCTTTTTATTAACTAAAAAACTACAATTATAAGCATTGGTTACGGAAAATACGCAAACTAATATTTTAATCGAAATATATGAAACGCACAATAAGCACACAAAATCATTACGATTCCCTAAGTTAAGATTTGTCAACTCCTCTCCCCAGTGAAGAAGTTATAATTTACGAAACATTTTGCTTATATGTGGCACAAGGCCGCATGAATGGGCGCCTAATGAAACTCAAACTCACTTGTGAAGATTTGCAAGAAACCATAATGCTAGTGGGTTTCCCTTTGTTTTAGCCACAACAATTTTACTATTAAAGCAAGCCAATGAAATCTTTTTAAAATTTTATATAGTATGATGGTGAGATATTGTAATATCAGCGAGGTTAACCAAGCGAAACTGAAACATGTACTCATTAGGTCTCAACCCACAGCTATAAAAAATATTTAATTACTCCCATCAAAGAAAGGGGATTTCGCTAAATCTCTTTTGGTTTTGAAAACCTGTTAAAAATGTAAAAAAAATAACTAATTTTCAAAATCAACCGCATCAGAGTCAATGAAAATATTTTAAAACTTAAATTTAGTTTAATAATTGTGGTAAAGTATTTCATAGTTTTCTTCCCCGTTGATCAGTTTAATATAAATGTAAAAGAATCTTCACTTAATCTGAACAACAGTTAATTTATATTGAATAGAGATTAAGTAAAGCTATTATCTTGTGTGTGTTTTTTAACCTTATATTTTGCTGTTATTAATTGAAATCACATAAGCGAATTTCTATTCTTTTGTAAATGCTTTACAAATTTTGGAAATTTTCAGATTTTTTAAGAATTCTAATTTGAACACTTCTCTACTCGCTCCGGGAGAATAAAATATCGACGCATAAAGCATGAATTGCTGCAATATGTTGTAAAAATAAACTGCTGTAAATATACAAATGCAGATAAAAATATCTAAAATAAAATTTTCTATCCAGAAACACACCAACAAAGCTGATTAAAAATGCTTTTAATTCTTTAGATTATTGAATAATATAATTAAAATTTTCATCAAAAACTAAATGTTTGAAGTATCCATTAAATTCCATTGAAGCCATGGTGGCACAAAAGCGGTATTACAAAAAGATATCCGGGCCAGTAGAGACTTGAAAAGCTCTAAAATGTGATAGATTTTAACGGTCGGGTTTTGATCAATAGATCACGAAAATATGCTTGATTTTAATATTTTTGGTACTAACATGTACTTTTATAAAAAGCGATATTAGATAAAAAGAATCTAACAAGACGTTGGTTTTATTATTATGGTATTTGTTCTAAAAAGTACTTGGCCATCCGCTCTGTGACGTGCAGAATGTGACACAAGGTCAATTTTTAAGCTGATTAAAGCTAGTTTGAGACTTTCATTCTCTTATACTGGTTGCCAAACTAAGACTGAATAAACAAGTTTAATAAGTTTATTTTAACAATATCTCAAGGAAAATAGATGGATTCATGGCTTTCCCAAGTCATGGATTACTGAGTGAAACTCCAATAATCCAGTCGCGCTATTACGTTCACTTTCGGGCAAATACCCTTGGGAAAGGTATGAACCCCCTTATCCTCCCAGCTATGGGTTAAATAGTACCACTACTGTTCTTCTAGGAGAATGGCTTTGGCAGTAAATAACCTACAAAGGTTGATATGCCATTAAACACAGAAACCAAACCAAACCATCCAATAATCCGTCCAGGATTTGAACTTGGATCACCAATGCCATTTTCTACGAGGATAACTGCTCCGCTATGCGTGACTCTTTATTTGTTTGCTGATTAAGCAAAAATTCTTTTATAAAAATTCAGAAGAGTTCATTAAAAAGAACCAAATATTTTTTTATGCATATAAAACAATGTGGCGTAATGATTTGCATTTAAACATTTTATCTGAAAATTTCCGGATTTTTAAAATCGTTCAAAATTTTTAAATTCATAATTTTATTAACAACATTTCAAATTTCTTATTTACCAAAGTTTTATTTATTTGGGCTATCACCAAATCCACCAATAAAATCAAATTCATCATATAAGAGTATAAAAATTTGATGGATTAGTGAATTAGATTTAGGATTAATTTGAAATATTGAATTTCAAAATGGTGCTAAGAAAAAGGGAACTGATAAAAGGGAAAAAAGTTTCAATAATTTGGTGGCTACTGAACTTAATTTCAAGATTCAAGAAACGTATTCATAAAAAAAGAGAAAAAAATAGTTCACAGAATTGTTTTTCTTATATCTGCCCTCGGAATATACATATATTTTATCACCAACCCTCTTCACTTTCTCATATATTTATAAATATCAACTGATTACGAAAATTTATCCACAATCTTATAAGTAAATTTCATCCCTTAAATAGCATAATTTGTTTCAATCTATACCAAAAGAATATCAATGAACATGAATTATTGAGATACTTGTAGGATAGATAGGTAGTTGGAAAATGAAGAGCCTGATGAATACATACATATATTTATAATGACAGACCATATATATATATATATATATATATATATATATTATTGATTGAAATATACATAGATATTGTCATTCAAAGACAGACTATTTCGTTGTATCACAACTCTTCAGTGTGGCTAGACACGCAATATTCTTGATGCTGGGATTGAAACCCGGCTGACTCATACGCCAACCGACGATTCAACCGCACAGCTACAAGGAAACTAAGCGAAGGAATTTTAATCGCCAATGTATCACTTTTCTTTTGATTACATATATCCTCTTAACGGTTACCGAGAGTTCAATTCATTATAATATATATAATTAATTATATATATATATATATATATATATGTGTGTGTTACTCTGTGTGTGTGTGTGTGTGTGTGTGTGTGTGTGTGTGTGTTACTGTGTGGGTATCATATTTACCAACCCCTCCGCTCTGGCAGGATATGACACAAGGTCAATTTTTAAACGGTGTTTAACAGGTTTGAATTCAGAGTTTTCCTTCTCCTAGACTAGTTGCCTCACCAAGGCTGAAGAATCTAGTCTGCCCTCCTATTTTGATGCTGGAGGGAGAATAATTGGATTCATACCTTTCCCAAGGGTATTAGTGCTATGTGAAATGCAATCAATCTCGTCCAGGATTTGAACTCGTGTCGCCGTGTCCATTGTCCTACGACGATAACCATTACACCACGGGCACCTCCTGTTACTGTGTGTGTATGTTTATTACAGATTCATAGATAGATTGATAGATTTGACAAATTGTTATATATATAATCAGATTTAAATAAACTCTCGTTGATCGATAGATTGGTAGATAGATGTTATAAGTTATGAAAGTAAAGGAATACTATGTTCGGTGTCACACTTATATGGGCAAGTAAATACTCTCTCTTTTTCGTCATTATTTGCGTACACAGAAGATTCGTGCGTCAGGTGTTTATGTTTCCAATATTTCCTTGGTTGGCGGAACGGAAAAATTGTCTGGAATCTAACAATTACCGTGTGAGTGACAAGTGTAACGCAACCATAGGGAAATGTACTTAAATGTGTGTATGTGTACATATGTGCAATGTGTGAATAAAAGCAAAGAGGCAAGAAATGTGTTTCTGTGTAAAAAGCAACAACATTGAGTGGATTTAAGTTATTATGTGTATACATGTGGGTGTGAGCGAGATTCATATATGATTTTACAAGTTATTATAGAGGGCTCAATATTATGGAATTCACTGTATTCAAATTAATGTTACCATGATATTTTAAAAGTGACAGTAATTATTGGTATTTATTAGATTTGGCTTTGACTGGCATAGTCGTAGCTGAGTGTTTTTTGGCTAAAAGAGCATCGTCACTTTTGCCTTGTTACACAAAGCAACTCGGCGGCAGTCACTGAAATAGTGACTGATATGAGAGTAAAGCTCTGTCCTTGAATTCTTCCCAACGAAGATATCGTGCTAATTGATACACACTGACACTTGATGAGATTTTACGAGCCCACATATATATTTATATACACACGCATACATGTATATGTGGGGGACAATGGAAGTTGAAGAAATATAAGGATATAAGAGAGTAAAAGTAAAACATGGATAATTTGTTCTAAAAATTCCTCCGTAATTTAAACTGGAAAGCCGACGAATTCAAATAAATACGCCTATTGATACATGCGTCTATATATATATATATATATATATATAATGTTAGAAATTACCATGACAAGAAAATCCGGCAAACCCCTACATACGAATCACTGAACAGCTGTTTCGACCTTATTAGGTCTAATCAGCAGTGCACACCGTGAGCTCCACCGTGATACTGGAGATCGAACCAACAACCACAGTATATTGAAGCCGAAACTCTACCACTGGGCCACCGGTAAGTGATGCCGAATTAACAAGTCATGGTAAATTGCGCGACCACTTGAGCTAATGTGTCTTTTTTATAGGTACGTATTCCCTACAACGGACACGGCCACCTCCGGGGCAACGCTTATATGTGGCATGAACCGGTGGCCTAGTGATAGAGTTTCGGCTTCTGCATACTGTGGGTGTTGGTTCGATCTCCAGTGGTGGAGATCACGGTGTGCACTGCTGATGAGACCTAATAAGGTCGAAACAGCTGTTCAGTGCTCCGTATGTCGTATGTAGGGGTTTGCCGGATTTTCTTGTCATGGTAATTTCTAACGTCATATATCAATTCCTCCATTCAAAATTATATATATATAACCCTTTCCAGACGACCAGGACGTGACACGGAGTCAATTTTTAAATGAAGTTTCTCAGGTTTAAATTCAGAGTTTTCCTTCTCGGTTGGTTGTCAATTTAGGGAGCTTAGTCTGTCCAACTGTTTACCCATAGTTGAAGGGAGAATTGTTTGATTGATCCGTTTCCAAAGGCTATTAGCGTTAAGCAAAATGCAAACAGTTCGGTCTGGGATTTGAACACGGGTCACAGTGTATATTTCCAACAACATTAATTATTATACCACGAATGCCTCGTCATCAATTTGTGCTGACAACAATGGATTCCTTGAATCTTTCTCACCATCCGCCCATATCATCCCTCGACCCTGATGGGTCCTCTAGACTGCATGCCGTGTCTGCATAGAGCTTAAGCAAGTGAGTCTTTGCTAGTCGACCAATACTAGGGAGTCCTTATATAAAAGTTCATAAGATAACGTCGCTTAAGAGTTCGTATTTACTTCTCCCAGCAGTGCCCTGCATATCTTTTTCGTCTTATCTGGTTTGTAAGATGGGAAGCAGGTGGCTGTATAATGTCTGTTTTGTGGTGTGTTGCTACTAGGATTTGTTAAAAGCTGCATGTAGCATTATTGAGTAGTTCCCATCTAGATTTTTCTCTAAGCGTTTTATTCGTGTTTATGTGCCCTGCATATCTTTTTTGTCTTACTTGGTTTGTGAGATGGGAAGCAGGTGGCTGTATAATGTCTGTTTTGTGGTGTGTTGCTACTAGGATTTGTTAAAAGCTACATGTAGCATTATTGAGTAGTTCCCATCTAGATTTTTCTCTAAGCGTTTTATTCGTGTTTATGTGGTGCATCCATACAAGAGTAAGGAAACAGCAACAGCTTAGAAGAAATTCCGTTTTGTCTTATCAGATAATTCAGATTTCCAAATGATCAATAACTTGAATATTGAAGTCCATACTTTCGCAAGATCCTATTTACCCAACCCCTCCGCTCGGGCAGGATATGACACAAGGTCAAATTTTAAGCAGAGTTTAACAGGTTTGAATTCAGAGTTTTCCTTCTCCTAGACTAGTTGCCTAACCAAGGCTGAAGAACCTAGTCTGCCCTACTATTTACCCATAGCTGGAGGGAGATAAGGGGGTTCATACCATTCCCAAGGGTATTTGCCCGAAAGTGAACGTAATAACGCGACTGGAGTACGAACTCGCGTACTACGATTCCGCAGTCCATCGCTTTAACCAGTACACCACGAGGACACCCCCTTTCGCAAGATGAGATGTTGTTTTTGAATTGGTCTACAAATTTTAGAGTCTTGCCACTGAGAGTGTAGATTGCTACTTTTAGCGTAAAACATTCAATTCTACACATATTAGTTACATAATTTGGTATATTTATAAATAAAGAGTACACGATATCGATGATAGAACATATATATCGAGCTATCTATCTAAGTTAAGTTAGAGAAGACATAGAGTTAACGGAGCCGTCTGTTTTTTGTCTTGGTGAACAGGTATTGGTCTAATGATCACATAGGTGAGACAGTCACCCAGCACTGTTGACTTTGTCTTAGCAATCCAATCTTATATATATATATATATAGTCATATAATTTTAAAGAAACGAGAAAAGCTTTAGTTGATATCTACAACAGAGTGTGCACATTGTACAATAAATATTTCAGAGAAAAATCCAATAGGTATGTATCAGGATGCAGGTTACTGATGTATTCTGGCATATATATATATATATATATATATTTGTAAAAATATAAATTCTGTTGTGTGTTTATATATGTGACTGTGGGTGTTAATGGTGCGTGCATGTATATATGTTTTTGGTGTGTGTGTGTGTGTGTATGTGTGCGTGCGTGTGTGAGGAGGAGGAGGAGTGTGTCTTGTGTTTGTATTTGTATGTATATCTGTGTACCTGTATGGCTGCATATATATATATATATATATATAAGTGTGTGTGAGAGAGAGAGAGAGAGAGAGAGAGAGAGAGAGTGTGTGTGTGTGTGTGTGTGTGTGTGTGTGTGTGTGTGTGTGTGTGTGTGGATGTAGATGTATATTTATTTGGTCACATTACTTGCCGTCTGGATGATGACACATTGGCCGGAAGCAATGCCAAAAGAATAGAGAAATCAATTGCCATTTGCTATCGTAGAATTAAGTGGGTAATTTATTCCGGCAATGTGACGTCGATTCCGATCAAAAGAAACCGCTTGATATGATCGAATTTCTCTAATTTTCTCATTGATTCTGAATTTCTGCTGGGAATTGGATTTGCCGTCGAATCTAGTAGCTAAGAATGAATTTATAAGCCAAAAGCAAAATGATGTATAAGGCGATAGAATGAAAAAGTGGACGAGACTTGTGGTATTGGCTTTAAGTTTAGGAATGTTTCTTCATCATTCTACGCACTCATATTCTTCTGTCAGTGGGATATAATTCAAAATCTAATAAATATCCGTTGCTTGTTTTGTGGGATTTGACATTTAATTAATTCTTATATTTTGCAATCAGTGAATAGTCTATATTTTTAATATTTTAGAAATAACTCATGATAAAATTATTTCTCTTTAAAATTATAACAGAATTAATTGATAAATCAGATAGATATTCAAAAGATGTGAGTTTTTAAAGAGGGCAACCATGACATAACCGCTTACGTTGTAGAAAAAGGACTCGTCTCCCCGAGTTCAAATCTGAACGAGGCCTTCCACATTTCGCATAACGGTAATACTCCTGGGAAAGGTATAGGACCTTCCAGCTGTCGGTAAAGAGGGCAGATTGTGATCTTTACTCAAGTTATGGCAATGGTCTAGAAGTAAAATGCTCTGAATTCTAACCAGCCCCGGAGGGATATGATCTTCCTCAAGCTCTTCCTGTTTATGATGCACCCTTACAAACAGGGATAGGAGAAAAGTCTATTGCACTTACTGACAAACCTAAAAAAGAGTAAAATTAATTTTAGTTTTTAATTTGTAGGATTGTTTTTTTTTAATTCATCCATACAGAAATGATATTATAATCATTACAATATATTTTAAAGTTGTATTCAAATTGAACAAATGATAAGAATTATAAAATCCTTTGTGATAATCATTGAAATTCCGTTATACATACCACTCATATGTCTTAAGAATATCATATATTTAGGATATTATTATATACATGAGAGAATATATGTTGTATAGTTATTGATTGACTGATTGATTGATTTTTATAGCATGTCAATCCGCCATATGTTATTTTATAACCAAACGTTTGGGATAAGCGTACATTGTACGTATATATTTTGATTTTTTTTTTTTTGGTTTTGTTTGGTTGGGTTGGATTTTATGAAATATCAACAATTGTTGTCATTCAATGCTAAATCCTTTTTATGCATATATATTAAATATATGATTTGTAAAAACATTCTGTGGACAATACTTTTAAACGTGACTAAGCTCATTTTTTCACACAATTAAATAGTTTCACTTATTCTTTCTAATACGAGTAATTGTTATAATTATTTGTTTGCACACAGTATAATTTATACAAGTATCACTAAGTATCTCTAACAATGTACTTAAACATAAGTCATTTATTTACACACAGTTGAATGATCAAACAGTTCTATTTCAAACAATTTAGTTTAACATCAATACCCATTTTTTTTTTGTTTACATACAGTTAAATGTAAAAAAGAGTTCCATTTCAAACATTTGATTTTTAGCATAAGTACACAGTTTAAATGTTAAACAATTCTCTTTGGCTCATAGATAAGACCCTATCAAGTGTTTCCATAATTCTGTTTAGTATAAGTATTGTTTTTGTTTACAAACAGTTAAATGTAAAAACAGTTCGATTTCAAACTATTCAGTTTAGCATAAGTTCACAGTTTCAATGTCAAAAACATTTCTATTCCAAACAGCTTCGTTTAGTATTAGTATTAGTATGTTTAGGTTCATATAAGTGCACAGTTCAGATCTATTTAACCTATGAATAAGACCCTATCTCGTACTTGACATGACCTGGGAACGACGGCAATGAAGGAGGAGTCCGCATAACTCAAAATTTCAGCATTATTGAAATCTCCACATCAGATGCTTTAATGTCAACTCCCCTCCAATCAGTCTTACCCCTCTGCAGAGATGAGAGTTGGTGTATTCTACAACCCCAGCCGACTGGGCCATTTCATTTTTGTATAGTATCTGATTGGTTTGGTTTGGTTTAGTTTCTTTGTTTAATGGCATATCAACATTTGTAGGTCATTTAATGCCAAACCCATTCTCCTTGAAGGACATTTGCGGTACTATTTAACCCATAGCTGGGAGGATGCTGGAGTTTCATACCTTTCCCAAGGGTATTTGCCCGAAAGTGAACGTATAGGGGCGACTGGAGTACGAACTCGCTTACTACCATTCCGCAGTCCATCGATTTAACCATTACACAACGAGGACACCTATAATATCTGAAGAGTTTTGCGCAATCATATATAATATCAAATATTTCTGTCTAAGACATATACGTTTTACACAGATGTATTTGACTCGGATAGAACTATAACAGTTACTACCATCCATGTCAGCGTGGACTTGGGAGTAATGACAATGAGAGGGTAATTTACACACCCAAGCTATCCTGAACTTTATCCACACCACTCAGGAAGTTTTGTGTTAAATATTTGGGATGAATTTATTTCTCTGCGAGGAGAAATTCTGAGCCCAACTAATAGGGATTTATTTCAAAAGAATCGATTGCAAGTTATAGAAGTTTAATAATGAACGAAAACGATTACGCATATTAATAAAATAACCTTCAAAGCAAATTAAAAGTAGAAAAGCAATATTAGTTGATATAACTCTTATATTCTTGGAACTTCAAGCAAAGAGCTGCCTATCATACAAGGTAAAACCAGAACGTCTTCAAGAGCAATGCATTCACATATAGTTGATATTGCTTACCATAATTCACTCTTGAATGAAAATTGCTCGCCACCCGCATAAAGACGCTTTTTGACGATCCCATATTTTCGAAAGGGTTCATATTTGGCGAATATAATCCTTTTCATAACTTGGTCATTTTCAACTCTTATTTTAGTAAGTATTCAATATCTGCAATAAGAGTTTTAGAGGGATCATTGTCACGCATAGATATCACTTTTCCGTTGGGTGTCAAATGTCAGTGCATTCTGCCAAGGACTTGTCTGAATTTTGGATTCCAAGGAATCGATGTGATGACCAAACTTCAAACATGACATGAAAACCCTCTTGGTCGAGCCGTTTTGCTAAATATACTGGATATACTAGTTCAAAAAATATGTACACATATTTTTTCAACGCTTTTCATTCATATAGTATTTTCTTTAAAAGTTATCAAATCCGAAGGAAAATAGAGTCAAATAGAGAACACTCCCGTGTCGTGTGAAAAAGCGCTTCATAATAACATTTCACAGAAATATATTGTGCTAAAATGATCTATTTTTCACACAATATACTTATTGATTTTCTTTTTGCTGTAGATTATCACTAAATGTTTACAAATCCGACTTATTCTTCCTCCGGAATAAAATAATTCAAATCAATCTTACGTATGACTTTCAAATGATATCGAAAACCTCTTGTAGAAAAGATTTATTGGAACTTCTGAACCAGCTGATAGCTCAGTATAGTAAATTTGAAAGCTTCAAGAGGATGAAAATAGTTTAAGTATCGTAAATAACTTTATTTGCTAGGCATCAAGAAACAAATAAATAGAAATAAATCATTTCAAGGATTTAATCTCCTAAAGTAATATATTTTGTATTTTATTTCATGTACAGAAAGAGTTCATTGTAAGTTCAGTTTTAGTTTAAGAATATTGATTTTGTTAGTGTGATGGAATCTAATAGGAAAAAGTCATTAAATACAAGTAAATATTTTATAGTTGCTATTTACTACGCCTGGTTTTTATTGTAAGGCAAAATGAATAAAGCACTAAGTGAGAATTGAATTCACTTTGCTCTCTAATTCTTTCTCCATTCGAGGCACTCTAAAAACAGCTTCAAATCGCCACAATATGAAGATCTAACAATATGTAGATCGAAAATATTTTTAGGAGAAATTATCATGCAAGATTAACTTACCAACCATTACACTGTAACGAGATTTAAGTTATTGTGCTTTTGGTTGTATTATTTATTTAATATTTACCAGACGAATAAGATTATTTAAGTATTGCAGAAGATTCTTGCATGCTTCACAAATATATTAATTTGTGTAATTTCATCGATTCATTCTGTCATTAAATTGTTTATTGTTTTTCTATCAATTAGGAAAGTTTGGGATTTCATCGTAAATCATAGATCCTGGTTTGGATTTGATTAATTATTCATTGGAGTTTTCTTTATCTTTAGCTAAAGATAAACTGAACATCAAATGGAATCCTGAAGCTTTTACAAGGCAAACTCTGTCTACAAAGTTCATTAACAGGTGAGGTAAGAGATCGATCCTGACTATTTGCAACGCATAAGACAGTGCAATGGCAATGCTTTTGTAAACGTTACCCCCTCTCGCCCCCCCACACGTTAACTTTCTTCTAACCATTCCACTTCTTACGCCGGCCGGTGATCAACTAGTGGTTCGAGGGGGTAACGCACATTTCTTTACCTGCACAAGAATACGATCGAAGGAACGGAGAAAATAGAAGGACAAACGAACAAACAAAGCTTGGGGTTAACCAAGAGCAGAAAAGAGGTATTGTAACACTATATGCACGTGCGGACTATCGCTAGCGTGGGTTACTAGCGAAAATTCCACAATGCTACTGGAATCAGACTCATCTTGACTCACTCTCGCTGGACCCTATCCCATGCTGCCTCGCCTCTCTGCTGTCCAACCGCCAACTGCCCTCTGCTCGGTCGCGTCGTCAACTGCCTCGTCCGGGGCCCCCGTCAACTGCCTCCCAGTCACCAACTCTCTTTCGCGTCCCCTTACCACTTCCGGATACGGCGAGATTTCATGTCCAAGAATCCTTTGTCTGGTTTCGCGCCAAAACAGACTCGTCTACACTTTGTAGCTCCTTTGCTTTTAAAGGTGATATAAAAGAAGAAATACTCAAGGTATTTACTTTTTCTCGATCGTATAATTCGGATAATTGAATAATTCAACAAGTATTGGATAGCCGAATACGCCCTATTGACACGTCTAAAATTTCCTTGATATTGCACAAGATTTGGTGATGGGATGATGCTATCAAAATAGAATTTCTTATTGTTTCTTTTATATGAAATATGATTATTTGTTCAATTGGCAAAATAAGAATAAAACAAGCAATATGTTATTATGTTGTAGTCTATTTTTGTGAATATTGGTCAAATGAGTCAAGTGATCGCCAATGGTTCTGGAGACCAGAGTTCTATCCCAGGTCGAGTCATATCAAAGATTCGAAAAATGGTATTTGATACCACCTTTCTTAACACTCAGCGTTATAAAGTAAGGATCAAGGTTAATGTCAAGCAATCCTGGCAATGGATTTACATCCTTCGCTACACCACGGTATCGTAGCAATTGAAAAGGGAGCCTTCGGGTCACCCACGACTATGGTCACCAACTTGCTCATTCATAAATTAAAGACAGTCGTGTAGGGCAGCGTAATAAATAGTTTTTAACTATTTTTCTACCGCTAGAATTAGCCACTTTTTATTTTTGTTTTGCTGTTTGTAGATATCTTCTCATATCATTTCATTTCTTACGGGAAACAATTCCTTTACAATTTGGGTGATATCAGTTATATTTAGATATTATATGCACGTGTTTAATAAACTGACTCTCAATTGTTTATACGTTAGGTTGGATTAGCGTAGGAGGTACCTGTGGTGTAATGATTATCGTCATAGGAAATGGACACGGCGACACGAGTTAAAATCCTGAACGAGACTGATTGCATTTCACATAGGAAAGGTATGAATCCAATAATTCTCCTTCCAGCTATGGGGGAATAGTAGGGTAGACTAGGTTCTTCAGCCTTGGTGAGGCAACTTGTCTAGGAGAAGGAAAAATCTGAATTCAAAACCTGTTTAACTCCGCTTAAAAAATGACCTTGTGTCATATCCAGCCCGAGCGGAGGGGTTCGGTAAATATGGTTAAGTTAAATTAGTGGTTGCAGTAGAAAATACACTGTAACAGACGCTTGGTTAACTTCGCTTAGTATTGCTCTCAAAACTAAATAACATCGTTTTCCTAAGTGGTCACCCATCTAATTATTGAGTTGTTTTACAACCGCGAACTGGTGATGAAGTTTACTTTCTGTGTGATTTGACAACCGTTTCAAATAATAGAATGTTGCGGATCGATGAGTTCATGAGGTAAGATAGGACAGCAATAAACTAAATTTTATATCAACTACTTTTACAACAAGAATATCTTTCTAATACATAATACTCATTAACATATATTCTTAAAAGAATCAAAAAATAGTAAATTACCAAAAGGTTGAAACCGTTTACTTTTCCATTTAAATGTAGTTGAGACGATTGGAAATCAGATTAAAAATTCTCTTTTTAGAATAAGATGATTTTAACACAAGATTCAATTAGAGAAGCACCAAGTTGATAATAATATCACAGTAATATTTTTCTTATAAAAATGCTGAAGACAAAGGTATGGAAGTATTTCGTAATTTGTTAGTATAATATTTATCGAGTTAACAAGCTGAATTTATAAAGTGCATCTAAATTCAGCTTTAGTGTATTTCTAAGAGATAATTATTGAGATATCTCAAGATGTCAACTATCACAATATCCCCATAGAATAATATTAAAATTAAAGTGTGTAGAGTAATGACTTAATGCCACCATAATAGATAGAGTAATTTCTTGGTCTATATAAATAGAGAGTTTGTAATTTTCTCATTTAAAACGAACACACATGGGAATATAAGAATAATTATGAAAGGTAAAAGAAATTAGTCCGGTATCAGAAATTCACAAATTGAATAATTCAATGATTAATTTAGAAAAATCACAATTATAAATTAAGCCATAGATACAGAGTAAAGTTATTATAAACATATACCATCAAGTGAATGTATATATATATATATATATATATATATATATATATATATATATATATACACTCACACAGTATCATAGCCATACTTATGTAAATATACGCATTAGAAAATACAATGTACAAATATACACGATCAGAAGTGTTTACATAAACACACGCAAGAATGTACACGGAAACAAGAAAATATAGCCCCACCCACATATATATGCATTCATATATATATATATATATATATATATATATATATATATATATATATATGTTTGAAGTGTCATTTTGCATTTAAGATCTTGGTTTTATGAGGAACAGGGATACCTCATCACAATCAGCTACTAATCCAAGAAACAAATATATTCAATTATACTATGTATTTCTGGCAACTAAATTTC
This sequence comes from Sepioteuthis lessoniana, assembly GCA_963585895.1. Taxonomy (NCBI): domain Eukaryota; kingdom Metazoa; phylum Mollusca; class Cephalopoda; order Myopsida; family Loliginidae; genus Sepioteuthis; species Sepioteuthis lessoniana. The sequence goes on from OY757905.1 coordinate 27,081,455, forward strand.
TGGAAAATAAAATATAACAAAAAGCCTCATTTCTTTTCGTTTAAAAGTGGTTTTTTTTCCGGATGAAAAAAAAAGGAATTGGAAAGGCTGTACTCACATTGTAATTTTATCGACTTACCAAACTAATACATGTATTTGTTTTTACCAATGATCGCTACAATCTTAGGCAATAAAAATGTAGTTTTTTTTATATTCATCGATTTCTCAATATCTGTACTTATTACAGCTCGTATAGGCTTAAGTGTACGCGCGTGCGTTTATGTGTATGCTGATCGAGTGAGAAAAATTACATTGCAAGGATATTTTGCAATATTCAGCTAGTTTTAAAGGAATTTAAACATAATTGAAATTAAGTATCGTTTAAATAAGTAGGAGATGCAAGATTTAAAATTTTGACTGTATAAGAAATACTGACAGACATTTAAACATCTGTACTCATTTACCATATTTACCCAACCCCTCCGCTCGGGCAGGATATGACACAAGGTCAATTTTTTAAGCGGAGTTTAACAGGTTTGAATTCAGAGTTTTCCTTCTCCTAGACTAGTTGCCTTACCAAGGCTGAAGAACCTAGTCTGCCCTACTATTTACCAATAGCTGGAGGGAGAATAATTGGATTCATACCTTTCCCAAGGGTATTAGTGCTATGTGAAATGCAAGCAGTCCAGGATTTGAACTCGAGTCGCCGTGTCCAATTCCTGCGACGATAACTATTACACCACGGGCACCTGTACTCATTTACGTTTAATCAAGTTCTCTCTCTCTCTCTCTCTCTCTCTCTCTCTCCCTCTCTCTCTCTCAGACTAAATTTAAAAAGTGCAATAAATCATTAGATTAGAATGTGTACAAACTTATACATATAGGGAAATGTACACAAACACACATGCACATACACACAAGCTAATTATAATTCAATGGAAATAACACATAACATCTTTAAGATCATAAAGTAGTGAATTGTTTATGTACTACCGACTTCGCGTATAAAAAACGTGTATGATTAGTAGGAAAATAATTATAACCTATATGTCACTTATAAAAATTGAATGAATATATTAATGAGCAAGTTTATAATAACTTGGTTTAGAAATTGGATTACTTATAAACGAATCATTTCCTCACTTTACAAAAGTAAAAAAAAAGAAACGACGGAGTAAATTTTTGCAAAATATCGACGTAAACAAAATTGTAGGTTCTGCTAAAAACATTTGGAAAGAATTGGGGAATTTTGTGAGCTTTTTATCGCTTCTGAAAATCATTTTTAGGTTCCATGTTGTCTGAATAGCCTATTTCTGTTGACAAATAATCATCATGTCTGAACGGATTCACTGAATCTAGTAAATGAAATCAATCAAATATATGATACTCTACAATTTCTTGGACCGCTAGCTTTATAGTGAGATTTTTTTTAAAAGAATCTTCATGGTTTTTATTAATAAAAATTATTTACTTAAATATTCTCGGCTGTCTTGAAATATAACATTAGAATTAGTCATCAAGTTGTTTGAATATTTATTTAAAATTGTTGACTACACGCTATATTTTCGCTAAAACATGAGAAAACTAACATAGATATGGGTAATAATTCGAACAGTTTTTGAATCAATTATTGAGCTCTCTCTTTTTCTCTCTACCTCTTTCCTTCTCTTTCTCTCTCTTTTCTTTTATATATATATATATATATATATATATATATATATTGTAAATCAAGGTTTTTAACTGAAAATTCTTGGTTAGCCCTTTATTTGGTGTGGAGGTCGACGACCCCTCAAATTGTGCCGGCTACACTAGGTTTAAAATTACCCTATTGGCCTAGAGCATTGGTTATGATAAGCAGTAGCAAAAGCTTAAAAGATGTTTATTAGAGTTTTAATTATATAAATGTGTGTGAGTAAGTAATTTTAAAATTACTGTGCGGTATCTTAGAATTAAGATTTAAGTCGTTAATAGAATAACGTTCAAGTAAACTTTTAAGAATTTTTTGTGATTAATAATTATTGTTATAATACCAATGCGTCCAAAGTCTGTAAGTTAGCATTATATCTCATTGAACTGACATTAGTTCCACTGTCTATGGTGTACGTAAGGTTTCTCTAAAAATCAGAATTACGTGGTGCTTTCAATATGTTTCCAGCCTTTTTTTGTCCAGGCATTTAAAATTATCGTACACTCTTGAAAACGCAGTATGTTATTGCTATACATCTTACGAGATGACTGACCAAATTTTATGATTTCAGGTTTAAATGAACAGCTACTGCCGGAATTGTACTACACCTTACTAAAACCTGATTGTCACAGCTGGTGAATTTCAAAAATGCAATCTGGATGTCAGGACACTTTAGAAGAACGATATGCAATAAAATTCTGTTTTAAACTAGGAAAAAAATGCCACAGAAACGTATGGAATGCTTCATACTGTTTTTGGAGCATCTTGCATGAATCGAGCATCACTTTTTGCATGGTATAAGAGATTCGAGGAAAACAGGTAGTCTGTGAGGGATGGTGAGAGGTGTGTGGGGAGTAATAAAGTCAATACAGCAGAGTTGCTTGGCCAAAGGGTTAGGGTTAGGGTTACTATGTTGTGGTTTTAAGGGAGTTCAAGAAGGGATTGCGTCGAAAGAGGCCAGCATACTTCAAATTGGGTCAGTGGAATTTCCTCCAGGACAATGCACCAGTCCACAACTCCATCCTTGTCACAGACTATTTGACCAAAATGGGAATCAAGACAGTTCTTTGTCCTCCTTCTAGCCCAGACCTGTCCAGAGGCTGTCTTTATGAAACAATTGAGAAGATGAAAGAGGCTGTGACGAAGGTCATTGACACGCTCACACAAGAGGACTTTCATGGGGCCTTCCAGAAGCTGTTCGAACGGTACAACAAGTGCATTGCATCCGGAGGAGATTACTTCGAAGGGACTAGAGTTTCATGTGTACTATCAATAAAAGTGCCCATACGAAAAAAGTCTGTAAACTTATTTAATGACCCTCGTACATCAGCAATATATGTAGCATTAAAACCTGACTTATTAGGGCTTATATTGTGATGAATCCACAATCTATTATGATGTCATGAAATTGTGTAACGTTCTGTGACGTTTCTGTTTGTGTTTACTGTCAATGCATCAGCCGTTGGTAATAGCGTGCAATATAGCGTTAATATAATACTTAATCATTATCATCAATTCGTACTGTCAGAACAAAGTTTCCTTACTCTCTTTTTGTTGTCCATCCTAACCATCCATTATTCATGACAGATTTTGTGAGCTGTATCGTGTGTACATACAGAGCTAATGTAAATAAACTTCGCAGGTCGGCCCAATATGGCATGTCTTTGTTCATAAGAGAACGTAGTTTGTGAGTTTCTCCTTGGTTCTGCTGCAATGTCTGTGTATCTTGTGTGTCTTACTTGAATGGATTATGAGATGGGAGGCAAAAGGTCGAACAGGTGATGATTTGCAGGGTGCAGCTTACAGGATTTGTTCTAAAGAACTCGTACATTCTAAATTTTCCCCCGAGCCATAGCGTCCATGTGGTGCAACCATAGAGTATTGAAGCTGAGAAGAAAACCCGTTTTATTTTATTGAATAGATCATATTTCCGTATAATCGATAAACTGTCAATATCAGAGTATGCCTTCTCTATTTGTATGTTACTCTAGGTTGATGAGATGTAGCTGCCAAAGAAAGTGAACTGGTTCACAAATTTTAGAGGGTTGACACTTAAAATGGAGATAGTTCCGTGATTTTTAAAACATAGGTATTCAGTTTTATTTGCATTCATACAATGCCTCCAGCTGCTCTTTCTAGTGTCTGTATAAGAGATTGTGCTGGGGTTGTGCTGGAAAGTTGTAGGTCGTCTGCGAAATCAACATCTGACAGTTTTTTTTTTATATTGTCTGTTTCTTGTGTTTTTTTTTTTTAGTGTGAAACCATTTTCTTTTATTGAATTGACCTAGTACCGGCTCTCATTGGCCTAGTACTGGCTCTTATTGGTCTCGTGGGTAGAGTGTTCAATCCCAGGTTGCGTCATACCAAAGACTTTAAAAATGGTACTCGATACCTCCTTGCTTAACACTAAGCAATATAAGGTACGTATGAAGGGTAAAGTGGAATAATCCATGGAAAGGAGTAGCGCCCTCCCGTACACCTTGGTGTAGTAGCTATTGAAAATGGAGCCTTCTGTTCACCCTCGTCTACGGTCGCTAAATTTACTTTACTTATGAACACATATCATGCTAATGAATCTACTTGCAAAACTCTAGCAACAACGTCGTTATTGTCGACATCAAGGGAGCGAACAATTACTTTCGTGTTCTTGTAAAACATCATTATAGTTGTAACAGTTTCTTTGGGAAGACCATATTCTACTTGTGTCTGTTCTACCTTTTCTCTGGGTATGGAATCAAATGTTGTGGAAAAGTTTACAAAGTGTTGCCTCGAAATTCCTTGCCCATAATCCGTCAATACCGAGCTCGCCTTTTTTAAGAAAGGGAAGGCTGCAAATATTTATCCCTTTTTCTTTCGTGTTTTGTTTATAGACTGAGTTCCATAATCGAAGAAGTATGTCGTCAAATTTTCGTCGAAGCATGAAGGTTTTCAGCATTTAATTTCAGTTTAAAACTGCCTAAGTTCTTCCTCTATAAAATCTCCGAGTGTGATGTCTAGATAATCATGGGTAATTTTTTGGATAGGTTCATCATTGATTTTAGATGAGTTTCCGGGTAGATTCTTAAAATGTTATTCAGAAATCTTTGCTCTTAGCTGGCAGCTTTTAGTTTTCCTCACAAGTTGCCCTTCCATCTGCTCACTTTGTTTTTATTTCGCCTTCAAAATATTCTAATTGCTCTTTTTAGTATGTGTTGGTTAGTTTGTAACATACCCATGATATACGGATGTATGAAATAGACATAGGGAATCTAAGAACACGAAACTGGTTCAGGTACGAAACTTTCTATTGCCTTTGAGTTAAAGGTAATTCGAAATGAGGAGAGAGAGAAACATTCTTTCTATGTTGACTGCTTTTACATCGTCAGCTCTCTCTTTGGCATTTATTCGGTTTCTTTATTTGAGTAAGGATGATCTTTTTTTTAGCTATCTCGTCTTTTCTTAATTGTGATTTCCATAGAAATGTAGATTTGGCTCATGTTTTTATTAGTATGCACTCTGCTGCTGCTTCCATATAAGCAGTGATGAAGTTTTTATAGTCGCCATTCAGAATATGTCTTTCAGATGTCTCCTGAAGAGTATGAAATTTGTTTCTTATTTACCGTATATTTATTGCTTATATCGTTATTGGTTAGTGTGGATCAGTCATAACGTGTGATTTTGACTGTTTGCTTCACATTTCTACATAGACTCAGACGTATATTTGTCGTGACGATTCTGAAATCATAGGATAATCATTAAAAAGAGGAGTATACCTCACAGCTGAGAAACTGATTCAATTTTTGCACTTTTTATGAGAATATAATCTACCTGTGTTTTAGAACTGTTTAGGGAGGTGCAGGCACATAGCTTTCTCTCCTTTTTGAGGATTTTAGAGTTTAGCAAAGTGTTCGCCAATGTGAAACCATTTTCTTTTATTGAATTGGCCTAATACCGGCTCTCACCATTTCTATTTGGCAGATTTTGTAAGCCAAATTTATTATTTTCATTTTTGCCTGTTTGTGCATTTATGTCTCCAGCGATGATTTGAACGTTATGTTTAGGAAAAATAGTAAAATAATCGAACAGTTCTATTTCAAACAATTCGGTTTAGCATGTAAACAAAGTCAATGTTTTTAAGTATTGCAACGTAGGCCTTACAATTCCATTAAACATAAGCCATATTTTTACACAGTTGAATGACAAAACAGTTCTATTTCAAACAATTCAGTTTAGCAACTAAACGAAGTTAAATAGTTAAACATCAGTCATTTGTTTACTCACTGTTTAATGATCAAACATTTCAATTCCAAACAGTTCGGTTTGGCATAAGTACACAGCTTTTTGTTTAAAAATAGTTAAATGTAAAAACTGTCTATTTTAAACTGCCCAGTTTAGCATAAGTACACAGTTTAAATATCAAACAGTTCCAGCTGACCTGTAGATAAGAGCCTATCAGGTGCTGCTACTCCAGGTCTGAGTGGACCTGGGATTGATGGCATTGAAGAAGTGCTCCGCATTCCTTAAATCTCCAGCATTATTAAAGCCTCGCAATCAGATTGTTTAATGTAATGTCCAGGATATTGGTTAGGGAATCTTAGCCCTCTGCAGAGATACAGTCGGTGTATTTTGCAGCGCGAGTCGACTAGGCCTTAATTATAAGAATGGATAGAAGAGAATAAAACAGCCATCGAAAGATAACCATGACCCACACTCAAACCACTTACACAAACCGCATCGCTCTTCGCGCGGGTAAAAAAGGGGCGGGTCCTGCTGAGGTTGGAGCCCTGGCCTCGGTGTTCGAAAGATCAGCTACAGAGCTCAAACAATCAAAACTACTAAAATGCAAGCAAACACTACAAATAGCCACATTTAACGTAAGAACCTTAAATAGAATAGGACAACTCCCAGAGCTAATCGCATCGGCCGAAGAACATAAAATAGACATAATATGCATACAAGAACACAGATACACGCACACAGAAGATATCAAATATCACGAAACTGGTAATGGATGGTCGCTCGCCACTGTATCCGCATGGAAAAACTCTGTCAACGCCGCAGTAGTAGGGGTAGGATTGCTTATAGGACCTAGAGCACTAAAAACGCTTAATAGCGTTGAGAAAATACAACCTAGAATGATGGCAGCTACATTTAACGGAAACCCCAGAGCAACAATCATCTCATGCTACAGCCCCACCAATGTTAGTGAAGAAAATGAAATAGTCACCTTCTACGATGAGTTATCCTCATTAGTGCGTAGCATCCCGAGACACAACATGTTAGTCGTTGGCGGAGACATGAATGCACAAATCGGGAAAAACGGAAACAACAAATACAGCCTCCACAACACGTCAAATAGAAATGGGCAACATCTAACAGATTTCATGATAGAAAATAGATTAGCATGCCTCAATACAAACTACCAAAAAAGAGAGGGCAAACTATGGACATACACGTACGCAAACAATACTAAAGCTCAGATAGACTACGTCCTTATAAACAAGAAATGGAAGAATAGTGCATTGAATTGCGAGGCATACTCCTCTTTTGAGGGTGTGTCCACCGATCACCGAATAGTCACAGCGAAAATACGGTTATGCCTACGAAAAAACGACAAACGAACAGCGACCACCAAACACTATGACTGGGCCCTATTAAACAACAAAGATGTAAGAGATAAATACGTATTAGAATTAAGAAACAGATTCGAAACACTACAAGAAAAGACGGAGAGAAGTACACCAAACGACGAATACGAAAATTTCGTCAATGCACACCTCGAGGCAGCAGCAAAATACATTCCAACAAAAATTAAAACTAAATATAGAGTCCCATGGGAAACTTTAGCGGTGAGAGAAAAACGTGCACTAGTGAAAACAGCCTCCAAAAACTATCGAAAAAACCCAACAAACACAAATGCCTTAAAACTAAAAACGGCACAATATCAATTAGCAGGCATATATATAAAGGAACAGACAGAATACATTCAAAATCAGATAGATAAGATTAGAGACTCGGTGGAAGATAGACAATCTAGAATTGCCTGGCAAACAATAAACGAAGTGAGCAGAAGAAAGAACACAGCCAAAGCAAAACTTAAAGCAGCAAACCAACAAGAAAGAATAAAACTGTGGAAACAGCACTTCGAAAACTTACTTGGAAACCCACCAAAAATAACGCATGAACCAATCACCAGAATAATTAGCAAACAATTAGACATTAAACTTGGACCGTTCACACAAGAAGAACTCGACTCAGTTCTCAGAAAAATTAAAAATAGGAAAGCTGCAGGGCTGGACGAAATTCCCCCGGAAGTATGGAAGACCAGACAATTCGACGACATACTGCTCCGACACTGCAACGCAGTATACAATCAAAATCCGATAGATAGATGGACGAAGAGATGCATACTCCCCTTCCCTAAAAAGGGGGACCTCGGATTAGCCAAAAACTACCGAGGCATAACACTTACATCCATAGCTGCCAAAATCTACAATGCCCTACTACGAAACCGAATAGAACCCAAAATCGACAACATACTTAGAAAAAACCAAAATGGCTTCCGAAGAAATAGATCCACGACCTCACAAATATTAACCATCCGCAGAATCCTTGAAGGTGTACGGGCAAAGAACCTACAAGCGACATTAATATTTGTCGACTTTACCAAGGCTTTCGACTCCATTCACAGAGGAAAGATGGAACAAATCCTACTAGTGTACGGCATACCTAAAGAAACCATAGCGGCAATAACGATTCTCTATAGAAACACTAAAGTAAAAGTACGATCACCAGATGAAGACACAGAATACTTCGACATTGTAGCAGGAGTACTACAAGGGGACACGCTGGCTCCGTATCTCTTTATCATTTGTCTAGACTACGTACTTAGAACATCGATTGACAAAATCAAAGAGAATGGCTTCGAACTGACGAAGAAAAGAAGCAGAAGATACCCCGCAACAACAATTACCGACGCCGACTACGCCGATGACATAGCGATACTGGCAAATACACCTGACCAAGCCGAAACACTTCTGCATAGTTTGGAACGAGCAGCAGCAAGCATAGGCCTCCATGTTAATGCACACAAAACGGAATATATGTGCTATAACCAAACTTGTAGACAAATTCACGTACCTAGGAAGCAGCGTCGAATCAACCGAAAAGGACATCGAAACGAGGTTAACGAAAGCATGGTCAGCTATCAATAGGCTATCGACTATATGGAAATCAGACCTAACCGATAAAATGAAACGCAGTTTCTTCCAGGCAGCGGTCACATCGATACTGCTATATGGGTGCACTACATCGACGCTAACAAAACGGCTGGAGAAGAAACTAGATGGCAATTACACAAGAATGCTGCGTGCAATCCTGAACAAGTCCTGGCAGCAACACCCCACAAGATACCAACTGTACGGCCACCTGCCCCCTATCACGAAAACTATTCAAGTTAGGCGAACCAGACATGCAGGACATTGCTGGAGAAGCAGAGATGAACTCATAAGAGATGTACTCTTATGGATCCCCACACATGGCCGTGCAAAAGCAGGACGACCAGCACGAACGTACATTCAGCAGCTATGTGAGGATACAGGTTGTTGTCCTGAAGACCTGCCTAGGGCGATGAACGATAGGGAGGAGTGGCGAGAGAGAGCCAGGGATATCCGTGCTGCCAGCACGATATGATGATGATGATGACATCTCTAAATCTTCAATCGTATAAGGAATGAGGAGAGATCAGAGGAATGGTAGGTCAGGGGAATGAGAGGTCAGATCTTAATTCGAAATTTGAAACTGACTTGGAATTGCAATATCGTATGTCCTATTATTGCTGTCCAACAATCTCCATCATGAAACTATTATTGTTTTTCTTGAATTTCACCTCGATTTCCACATCGGTATGTACATACTTCTAACTTCCTCGTGGTGTAATAGTTAAAGTGAAAGATTTCAGAATCGTAGTATGCGAGTTCGAACTCCAATCATGCTATTATGTTCTCTTTTGGACAAATACTATTGGGAAAGGTATGAACCCCCTCATCCTCCCAGCTATGGGTTAAATAGTATCACTACTGTTCTTCTAGAAAGATGGCTTTGGCATTAAATAACCTACAAAGGTTGATATGGAATTAAAACAAAGCAACCAAACTGAAACCAAACTAATATGATGAAGTTATGTCAGTCCGGCAAGAAGGATAAACGTAGAAATAGTTGGATAAAGAGATAATAACATTTTCAACCGAGAATAATGAGCATTTCATCAATTTCTCAAATATGAAGCTCATTTTTCATTGTCGATGAATTTCAATGACATTTAAATAATCACAAACCAAAGATTTCTAACATTAAAAATCAGTGACCGTTTCTTATTCCAATCATCATCATCATGTCACGCTGCCAGCACGGATCTCCCTGATGCTCTCTCGCCACCCGTATCTATCGTCAATCGCTCCAAGTACGTCTTCAAGGTTACACCCTGTATCGGCACAGAGCCGTTGTATATAGGTTGGTCGTCCTGCCTTTTTTTCGTCCATGTGAAGAGGTACACAGGAGATCTCGCTTATGAGTTCGTCCCCATTTCTCCAGCTGTGTCCCACATGTCTGTTTCGTCTAACTTGGATAGTTTTCGTGGTGGGTGGTAGGTGGCCGTACAACTGCTGCTTTGTGGGGTGCTACCTCCACGATTTGTTCAATATTGCTCGCAGTATTCTTGTGTAATTGCCGTCAAGCTTTTTCTCCTTACATTTACTTAGCGTCCATGTAGTATATCCATATAGCAGTATCGAGATGATCGATGGTTGGAAAAAAATGCGTTTCATTTAATCGGTCAAGTCTGACTTCCATATGACCGATAGCCTATCGATAGCTATCCATGCCTTTGGTAGTGGTGTGTTTATGTCTGTCTTCGTTCATGAGACACAGCTTCTACTAGTTTCAGAGAACTACCATATAGTGAGGAAATATCACCACTTGGATCAAAGCAGATGTATTCTATCTTGTCTGCGTTGACATAGTGGCCTATACCAACACATGCTCGTTCTAGACTATGTAGCAGGGCTTCAGCTTGGGTGGGTGTATTTGCCAGAAGCGCTATGTGATCGGCATAGTCCGCGTTCATTGTTGTTTGTGCGGGGTATCTTCTGTTTCTTTCCTTTGCCAGCTTATCTTTCATTTTATCAATAGACGTTCTAAGCGCGTAGTCTAAGCAGATGATAAACAGGTATGGGGCTATTGTGTGTCCTTGCAGCATATCTGCTACAATGTCGGAGTAGTCCGTCTCTCTCTCTCTGGCGAGCGGACTTTTACTTTCGTGTCTTTATGTAGTATTATTATGGCTGCGATGGTTTCATTGGGTAGGCCGTAGACGTGCTGTATTAGCTCCATCTTCCCTCTGTGTATGGAGTCAAATGCTTTGAAGAAGTCGACAAATGATATTGTTGCCTTTAGGTTTTTTGCACGTACACCTTCTAAAATTCGACGGATAGACAAAATTTGTGATGTTGATTGATTTCTCCGAAAGCCATTATAATAATAATAATAATAATAATAATAATAATAATAATAATAAAGGGAAAAGAGAGATATGTACATCGACCTTGCTAGAGAATTGAAAAAACTATGGAATATGAATGTAACAATTTTACCAATTGTGATTGGTGCTTTTGACACGGTAATTAAGGGATTCTTAAAGTACCTGGAGGATTTGGAAGTTGGCGGCCGAGTGGAGACCATCCAAACAACAGCATTTTTGAAGACGGCCAGAATACTGAGAAGAGTCTTGGAGACTTGAGAAGACTTGCTGTCACTCAATATCCAGTGAAAGACCATCAGCTAGGGCTGATAAGAAAAGCTCTAAGTAAATAATGATAATAATAAGTCCGGGAGACTTGGAGAGATTTTTTCTTTCAAATTCCAGTGAGAGACCATCAGCTAACGCTGATGTAAAGAAAACCTCAAGGAGTAAAATAATATCAACAGCAAATGTGGATTATATGGTGATAAAGACGAAATGATTAATCCCATATTTATCGAATGTATCAAACTCGCTCAAAATAAATATGAGATGAAACATGGCTGAATGGGGAAGGTGATCCAGTGTGAATCAGGCAAGAAACTGTAATTTTACTATATCTCGATATGGTATATGAACATGCCAGAATCCTTCCGAGACACAGACAATTCTCTGGCATTTTTTAGATATGAATGGATTACCTGATCTTTGCCAGAATACTAAGGTAAGTGGTTATTAACGAAACATGAGAATCTGCCATCTAATGGATATTACTGTCCCAGCAGACCACAGAGTGAAAAATCTAAGAAAGTGGAAAAAAAAGAGACAATTACTTAAACCTTGCTTGAGAACTGAGATAATTGTGTAACATAGTGGGTGACGGAGATACCAGTTGTGATTGGTGCAATTGGAACTGTTCCCAAAAGTTTGGAATGGGGAATGGAGAGGGGGAATCAGAAAATTAATTGAGATTACGCAGACTACACCATTGTTAAAATCAGCTCGAATACTGAGAAATGATCTGGAGACTTGAAGAGACTTGAAGACACTGAGACTCCAGGGAAATTCCACTGGCTTATGCTAATGTGAAAAACTCAAAAAGAGCAAAATACCAATATAGGTTGATGCTGCAACATTAGGCCTCGATGTGTACGTTAAAAAGAGCCAACTGAGACAAATTGCAGTAGAAAGTACCAGCAACGGCAACATATTAACAAACAGAAAAAGAAAGAGGGGAAGGAAAATGACAGAATAGATATTTCCAGCGACAACCCGGCGACAGTCTACTCGATTAGACCTGGACCGAAAGGGAAAATCCGTCTTGGATAATGAGACGCGTAAAATTCTATGGGATAGAAATGGAACATCCAATTTCGCCAGTCCTAGTGATAGTTACTAAGAAAGAAAAAGAAAAAAAAGGACCTACCGAATAGTGGACTTTGACATTCCGGTTGACCACAGGGTAAAACTAAAAGAAAGTGAAAACATAAATTTGTACCTAGATCTTGCCAGAAAACTGAACAAATACGGAACATAAAAGTAACGGTGACACCAATTATAATTAGTGCGCTGGATTCAATCACTAAATGATTTGTAGAGGGACTAGAGGACTAGAGGACTTGGTAATAAGAAGACGAGTGAAGACCATCCAAACTACAGCATTGTTGAGATTGGTCAGGATACCGAGAAGAATCCAGGAGAATTGAGGAGACTTGCTGTCACTCATACTCCAATGGAAAACCACCAGCTAACGAAGGTGCAAAAAAAAAACTCTCAAAAAAAAAAAAATGGTTATAATAATAATAATAATAATAATAATAATAATGTGTTGATAGCATAGATTTCCCTGAAAGTGTCTTGCCATTCGTCCCTACTGACCATAACTCTGGAAGAATTTTTCTGGCTGTATTCATTGTCTACATGGAGTTGATCAATCTAAGTTTCGATAAATTAAGCATCTTATGTATATGAAAGTCGAGTCCCTCAAAAGGACAATTGCGCAGGTTTCTTAGAACACTTATTAAGAGATTTAAAAAAATAGAAAATCTGATGGAAACTTTATTATTTCTCGCAGCGAAATCAATAGAATTGGTAAGAAAGTGTTTTCTTATTTCACCCCAAGTGTTACGCAATTTCTTCAACCCACCAACACCTTAATGGAAATGGGGAGGTATTTGACAGACTGATGAAGTTAGTTAACGCCACGATAACAGACCTGTGAAAGTTTATGTTTTCATTCTTAGTAATCACACTCTAGCTGTACAACGGACCATTGAATTCTTTTTTAAATGACATATCAAACTTTATGGGTTATTTAATGCCAAAGCCATTGTCGAACAATAACACTGGTACTATTTAACTGATAGCCCGAGCGAACAGTGGGGTTTGTTCCTTTCCATAATGTATTAACCCGAAAGTGAAAGTAATAACGAACTGGAGTTCAAACTCGCTTACGTCGAAGGCGCAATCAAGCGTTTCAGCTTTTAGATCACAGGGTCTCCCTCTCGATATACACACACAAATATATAGACCTGATTATTTTTGGTCTTTTTTCTTCTCACCAAGGTATTAACGTTTTTGAAGTCACTTTCATTATAACATCCATCGAGATAGAGTTTAGAAGATAAAAATACTTTTCTCCTCCCATGGAATATGGCTAGTCTGAATTATTAAGTCATTGATAAATGTGGAAACGCAAATTCATATATGTATATGTCGTGTTTTTCGCAGTTTGGGATCATGAGTCACACTTTTCAAGAGTCCCACTTTCGAGTTTTTCCACGAAGTTACGCTAGTCACAAACGCTGTTACAGAAAAAAAACTCATTACAATTAAACAAAAAGCAAAGCAACGAGATAACAAATTAAAGAAAGGGGTAAATGATCTTATAACATAAATTATCCTTGGGTCCAAGATATCAGCAGATCAATGTAAAAATGGTTGTATTCTAAATTATCTCAATAAAGAAACGGGGTATGGGTTTCCCTTCACAATCATCATTTTCTTTCAAACGTAAGAATCAAAGTAGGGATCTTTCCACATTAGTATTATAGAACTGATTCTCATTGCTACACTGGATTTATTTTGTAAACCACGTAGATGTTAATAACTTACTGATAAATGACACTAGCATCACTGGTTCACGACAAATCACGGAAGTTAAGCCACGATTAACCTTCTCATAACTTAGATAAGTAACCGTTTATAAAGAGCTGGTACTGTTAGTATCCTCAGTGACAAGTAAACATAGTCCAGTACATAGCAACTATAGATATGTCGTTATACAATAAAGATTTCCCTGTTTATCACCGCATATTTAGATAATATTTTGCAATATGTATGCAAGAAATTAATAAATGCAGTTAACATGTTTTAGCAAATGTTAAATCCATTGATAAAATAAATGAATCAATCATAAAATGTCATCTAATTTTAGTTACTGAACACTTAATTCTGCGAATATTTTTCCAAATTTAATTGTAATTTTGTTTACCCAATTCTCTGAGTGTTTAATCAAAATATTTTATGATTTCAGACAAGTTAATATTTATCCTGACGTCACTCTACCAAGCAAAGGGCATCAATGTTCAAACTAGATTTTCATTAACTAGCCTTTTAAGAAAACAGTAAAAACGTAATACCCCATATTAAATATTTTTAATCGGTGCAATTTAATTAAACACTAATTAGTTTACATTGCAACCAGAATGAAACATTGTTTTTATATTCTTTGTTTTGCTTTTTTAACGTGACTTTTTTTTCTAATTGTTTCCTAGGTAACTAATAGTAAATTTTTTAGGAAGGTTACCTATAGAACCAGTTAACCAAAAACGTCTATTTTTTCTATTATATTAAGTATTTCTTATAGTATTCAAAATATCAGAAGTAGGATTTAATATAGAAATATGTTTTGATATTATTCCTTCTATTGATTGTGCGTAAGGATGAAGTCATTTCTAGGTTTAATGAAAACAAAAAATAATTGCAGGTTTTGTTTTACTAAAATATGCATTTGAACGCTGTATATGAAGACAAGGTTTCAGTTTTATCATAGTTTGTTTTTTTATCACTACTCCAACAATACCCAGTTTCACATTGCTCGTTTCTGCATGAACAGATTAAATATTTCTTTAGCAGACAATAATGTTGATGATACACAAACATTTTTATTAACTTTTTAGACTAAAATTATTTTCAGCAATTTTCGGAAATAGATATGTATGCTGTGCATTGAAATTATGAGTATTCAGAAAGTCATGACAATGCTTAAATGGTTATTATACGCATCATAATAATTCATGACTTCTTTAATTTTAAATCTATTTGTTTTCATTCGCAACAACTTAGACCGTCATTATAGGTTATTCGGTAAATAAAGTGGACAGAAAAAGGAAAATTTTGATTCATTCCTTGAAAAGTTTTTTTTTATTCCGGTAACTATTCTATCGGTTGAGCAACAAAAGCCAATGTACATAGAATCTCAACATATTCCTCCTTAACACCAGACTCTTTTATCGTTGTTCTTATTTTTATTATAAGTAGTTGTATCGAATGTAACACATTCACAGTGGTTCACCTTCTCCATCCAATCCTGTCTTGTCTTATTATCTTTTTACGTTAGTTTGCTGAATTTTCTCATTGTATGAATAATCGTGTTGTCTCTATAACCCCATACGTGGCAAGCTACTTTTTTGCTTCTAATATCAATTTTTGATTGGATATAGGCAACCGTAGTAATCGAGGGCGACCAGAAGGCTGTCTTTTCAATCGCTACTAGACCAAGGTGTATGAGAGGGCGCTACTCCTTTCCCTGGATTGCTCCACTTTACCCTTGATACATACCTTATGTTGCTGAGTGTTAATCAAGGAGGTATCAAGTACTATTTTTAAAGTCTTTGGTATGACGCGACCTGGGATTGAAACCAGGCCTCCCGGACCATTGGCGAACACTCTACCAACATGGGCAATGAGCCAGTTCCTTGATTTGATATAATTGGTCTTTATTACGTTGTTTTTGCTGCTATTAAAAAAAGAATTAATTTCTGTTAAACTTTCCCGTTTTTCGCCATGTCCATGTCTTCTCATGTAATATTTCGTTAGTTTGTCGCTTTAAATGTCCATAAAGTTGTTTTTCTTTATGTTTCTGTTTCCTACTTGTAGTGTTTTGTTGTTAATGATGTTATCAGTGCTATTTCTGGTCACTTTAATTAGTCCCACTTTGCTCTTTTTTATGTAGTCTTTGAGTCGTCTTATCGAGGCATTGACGATATCTTCAATGCTGGCGAGTCCTCTTCCTCCTTGTTTTCGTGACACCAATAAACTATTTTTGTCATCTCTTGGATGTAATGCCTTATTCATCGTCATTAGTTTTCTCCTCCTCTGGTCAATTTGTTAAAGTTCTTCTATCTTCCATTTCAAGAATGGTTCCGAGTATTATACAAGAGGGTGCAGCCTAGGTATTTATCCCTTTGGCAAGATTCCTGTTTCAGAGGTTTATTTCGGTAAGTTTACTCGTTCATTCAAGTGACTCTTTTTTAATTTTTTCTTCCTTCATAATCGCTTGTTTGATTGTGTCCACTTGTACGATCAGTGGTTTATAGAAAAGGATCACATTTAGAGAAACATTTTTTCTGGGACTCAGGAACCTGAATATTCAAGGGAGCAATCAGAAATGAAACAGCTTAGTCACGACAGAGAGCAGTTTCTGTTGGGTTGATCGTTGGATTAGGATACTTCTCCTACCCACTGTCCACTGTAGTTAGACACAAGAATAACGTTGATAACACAGTTAATATAAACTAAGCTTATAACTAGAATGTTGCAGTCTAAGAAGTTAGCCACCACGCCATGGGTACTCCATCATTTCACTATAACGTGAAAGGGAAATGTCACAAGCACAACAGTCGCCTACCCTAATAATACAGAAGAGTGAATGAATTAAGAAACGAGAAACGTATTATCTGGTTCGTTTGGTTTTGTTGTTTTTTTCTTTGCGAAGCTGAAACAAGGTTAATACAGTTACGGCTAAAACATTTGGCCCACTAATATTTTCTTGATAGCAAAGCACAATGACTGCTGAGGTCATTTAGACGGTAAAAATTTCTGAACCGAAGACGAGACTGCCAAAACGAGTGAAAATATAAGTAAAACCTATACAGAATTCTAAGAATAAATACGCTCTATTTTAAAAATGGTAAATTCAAAGCGCCTGGGTTTTCCTTCTTGTGAGATACTCAAGACCATTCTTTAAATGGTAGAAGGAAGAACTATAATAAATGGACCAGAGAAGTAAAAAAACTAATGACAATGAATGTGTCTTACATCTGAGAGAAGACATAACCAGACAATATTTGTCAAGAAAAGCTGGAGGAAGAAAACTTGCCAAGATAATGTCGATGGATCGATATGATGACTCGTTGAAGAAACGAAGATTTGAATTTATTTTCGACATTAAAAAAATAACCCTTTCCTTAAATTAAAAAAGCATTCTCTGTCTTTTGTATTATGTATTGATATCCACCGAACTCCAAACTTGTTGCAATATCTTTTTGATGCTATTATTATACTATACTATTATTATATGGTCTAATGAGTAGAGTGTTCGCCAATGGCCCGGTAGACCGGGTTTCGATCCCAGCTCGAGTCATAGCAAAGACTTTTAAAATGGTACTTGGTGACACATTGCTTAGCTCTCAGCATTATAAGATTAGGGTCAAAGGTAAAGTGGAGAAATCCAGCGTAAGGAGTAGTTCCCTCCCTTTAACCTCGGTGTAGTAGCTATTGAAAAGGGAGCCTTCGGGTCACCCTCGGCTAAAGTCACCAACTTTACTTACAATGCATTTATAAATACATTTACCTGCATTCATAAATACATACATACATACTATTTCTATGCCCACACACGCATGCAGATACACCCAATCCAAGTATATATACATACATTAATGTTCCATCTATACATATTCATTCACAAATAAAAACGGTTGCACATATGTTCCCATGCATTATTGCACCTTAATATATGTACCCGGGTATAGAAAAAGCTTACAGTTTCTAACCATTTCAAATAGTTTTTTATACTATTTTTTTTTTAAATTTTAGACCTTCCCCTCTGCATTTGTTTAATATCTTTCTACTGTATTCATTCATATCTTACTTTTATCAGCAGCAATAATTTGCTTTTATGTGTTTCTCATGATTTCTTTTTACTTACTGTTTTTTTTTTCTTTTATTATTTTCTTTCGTCTTCTCACTTCAGTTCTGACGTTTAGAAATTTCAAAAACATTCTCTTGGTTTCCATTAGTAACGACATAAAATACAGTGGCCATATTTTGCTTCTTACTTGAAATTTACGACGATAGAAAAATGAATAAAAAAATGTTTCGTTGCAGAAATGCATATGCGTATAGGTACGAGTGAATATTCGAAGGAATTTTTACGTACTGTCGTAGCACACACACACACACACACACACACACACACACATATATATATATATATATATATGCATGTGGATACATGTGTATCAGTATAGAGAAAAAATATTTGTTAAATTTCGTATTAAATAGTTTTACTTTAAATCTATGTAATATTTGAAAATATGATGCTTCCTTTTCTATTTTAAATATGATACTTTTAAACATTATTATACATTTAACTTTTTCTTCATTTAAAATTGTTTTTACTTTCGTAACTTTTAAATTAGTTTTCACTTTGTTTTTTCGTTCCCTCATTTATTACATATTTTCTGAATTTATTCTCATATTTTATCATTAAAAATAATTTTTGTCTCTCTTGGTTTATTTTATCTACTTGCTTTTCTTTAGTGTGTTCTTTAAATCAGGAGTTTCAAATTGCTTTCGCTACTTTGAAATGTTTCACCGTTTGTTTTTTTTAATTTCTATTCAACTGATTTCTTCTTTTTATGTGTTTTACTTTTCGTCCTTTCATTTTTTTTAACAATTCTCTTTCAACCTACAATTTTATCATTATTCACACCTTGAGAGTTTTTTTTTTTATAATCAGCGTTAGCTGATGGTTTTTCACTGGAGTTTGAGTGACAGCAAGTCTCCTCAAGTCTCCAGGATTCTTCTCAGTATTCTTCTTGTTGTCAGTAATGCTATAATTTGAATGGTCTCTACTCGTTCTCTAACTTCCAAATCCATTAGCCCTTTTAATAATTTTTTTGTTACTGTACCGAAAGCACCAATCACGGTTGTTATAATCGTCACCTTCATGCTCAATAGGTTTTTCAATTTCCTAGGAAAGTCGAGGTACTTATCCTTCTTTTTCAGTTTCTAACAGTTTTAGTCTGTGGTATGCCGTTACAGCAAAGTCTACAATTCTGCATGTTCTATTTTTTTTTTTTTTTTTGTTGATTACTATAAGGTCTGTTCTTCTGACCGAGATTAAGAAATCTCTTTGTATGTCAAAGTCCTATCGGTGTTTGTGTGTGTCATTTTGCAAGTCAGATGCTGGATTGTGCATTAGGGTAGGTCGATTTTGGAACTGTAAAAAGAATAATGCGGTGAAAGTTGCAAAATAACATCAGAAATTACCCCATGAAATATCTTTTTCCAAAATTTTGTATTTTTTTGCGAAACCGCATTTAAAGACATAATATTTTGTGATTTTAGTCATGATATCCGTGATGCTGGAAACCTGTATCCATAAAATTAAAACTGAGACTAAAGGAAAATTAAATAATAAAATTTATTAAATAATTGATAATTTTAAGTTTATTATCCATTTTCATATTATATCTAATTAAATGACCAAAAACAAAAATAAAATATCCTAAAATATATAGTTTAAAATACAAATAACGACTTAGTAAACCTCCTTTTATTTACTGGATATTTTTTCCGGCTTTCACCGGTGGTAAATATCTCTCCGGAGTTCTACGGTTTGTTTATGTTTTTTATCCTTATCATCATCATCATTATCATCATGTCGTGCAGCCAGCACGGATATCCCTGACCATCTCTCGCCACTTCTCCCGATCATTAATTGCCTCCGGCAGGTCTTCTGGGTTACATCCCGTGTCCTCACATAGCTGCTGTATGTAAGTTCAGGCTGGTCGTCCTGCTTTTGCTTGGCCATATGTGGGGGTCCATAGGAGTATATCACTTACGAGCTCGTCCTTGCTTCTCCAGCAGTGTCCGGCGTGTCTGGCTCGTCTAACCTGTATAGTTTTCGTGATGGGAGGCAGGTGGCCGTACATTTGGCGCCTCGTGGGGTGTTGTCGCCAGGACTTGTTCAATATTGCTCTCAACATTCTTGTGTAGTTGCCGTCAAGTTTCTTCTCCAGCCGTTTAGTTAGCATCCATGTAGTGCATCCATACAGCAGTATCGATACAACCGCTGCCTGGAAGAAACTGCGTTTCATTTCATCGGTCAGGTCTGATTTCCATATGATTGAAAGACTATCTATAGCCGTCCATGCTTTCGTCAATCCTGTGTCGATGTCGTTTTCGGTTGATGAGACGCTACTTCCTAGGTAGGTGAATTTGTCCACTAGCCTCAGAGAGGCTCCGTCTAGTGTGGTAATGTTGCCCGTTTGGTTGTAACACATATATTTAGTTTTGTGCGCATTGACATGGAGGCCAATGCCTGCTGCAGCTCGTTCCAAACTATGCAGTAGTGCATCTGCTTGATTAGCCGTATTCGCGAGTAATGCCAAGTCATCAGCGTAGTCGACGTCTGTGACTGTTTTTGTGGGGTACCTTTTGCTTCTTTTCTTAGTCAGCTCGAAGCCATTTTCTCTGATTTTGTCGATCGACGTTCTAAGTACGTAGTCTAGACAGATGATAAAGAGGTATGGGGCTAGCATGTCTCCTTGTAGTACTCCTGCAACAATGTCGAAGTATTCCGTGTCTCTATCTGGTGAACGTACTTTCACTTTTGTGTTTCTGTAGAGGATCATTATTGCTGCTACGGTTTCTTTTGGTAGGCCGTATTCTAATAGGATTAGTTCCATTTTCCCTCTGTGGATGGAATCGAAGGCCTTGGTAAAGTCGACAAATAGTAATGTCGCTTGAAGGTTTTTTGCCCGAACGCCTTCAAGGATTCTACGGATGGTCAATATTTGTGAGGTTGTGGATCTATTTCTCCGGAAGCCATTTTGGTTTTTCCTAAGGATGTTGTCTATTTTTGGTTCTATGCGGTTTCGTAGTAGGGCATTGTAGATTTTGGCTGCTATGGATGTTAGTGTTATCCCTCGGTAGTTCTTGGCTAATCCGAGGTCGCCTTTTTTAGGGAAAGGAAGGATGCATCCCTTCATGCATCTTTCTATCCTATTTTGACTATAGACTGTCGTCGAATTGTCTAGTCTTCTACACTTCTGGGGGGATTTCGTCCAGCCCTGCAGCTTTTCTATTTTTGACTTTTTTAAGAACCGAGTTGAGTTCTTCTTTGGTGAAAGGACCTAGTTTAATGTCTAATTGCTTACTGATAATTCTGGTGATCGGCTCATCCGTTATTTTCGGCGGGCTTCCTAGTAGATTTTTGAAATGCTGTTCCCACAGTTTTACTCTTTCTTGTTGGCTTGCAGCTTTCAATTTTGCTTTGGCTGTGCTCTTCCTTCTACTTACTTCATTTATTGTTTGCCAGGCTATCCTGGATTGTCTATCTTCCACCGAGTCTCTAATCTTATCTATCTGATTTTTTATGTATTCTGCCTGTTCTTTTAGATATATTCCTGCTAATTGATATTGTGCCTTTTCCAGTTTTCGGGCATTTGTGTTTGTTGGGTTCTTCCGATAGCTTTTGGAGGCAGTTTTCACGAGTGCACGTTTTTCTCTAACCGCTGACGTTTCCCAAAGGACTCTATATTTAGTTCTAGGTTTTGTTGGGATACACTTAGATGCCGCCTCAAGTTGTGCTTCAACAAAATTTTCATATTCGTCATTTGGGGTAACTTTTTCTGTCTTCTCTTGTAATGTTTCGAATCTGTTTCTTAATTCTAATGCATATTTGTCTCTAATATCTCTGTTGTTGAGTAGGGCCCAGCCATAGTGCTTAGTTGTCACTGTTCGTGTGGCGTTTTTTCGTAGGCTTAGTCGTACTTTGGCCGTAACTATTCGATGATCGGAGGACACACCCTCGAAAGAGGAGTATGCCTCGCAATTCATCGCACTGTTTTTCCATTTCCTGTTTATAAAGACGTAGTCTATCTGTGCTTTACTCTTATTCGCGTATGTGTATGTCCATAATTTCCCCTCCCTTTTTCTGAAAGTTTGTATTGAGGCATGTTAATCTATTTTCTATCATGAAATCAATTAGATATTGTCCATTCCTGTTTGACGTGTTGTGTAGGCTGTATTTGTTGTTTCTGTTTTTCCCGATTTGTGCATTCATATCTCCGCCAATGACTAGCAGGTTGTGTTTCGGAATGCCTCGTATTAGGGAGGATAGCTACTCGTAGAAGGTGACTAGTTCGGTTTCTTCGCTAACATTAGTAGGGCTGTAGCAGGAGATGATCGTTGCTTTGGGGTTGCCATTAAACGTTGCGGCCATCATCCTAGGTTGTATTCTTTCAATGCTATTAAGTGTTTTTAGCGCTCTTGGTCCTATAAGCATTCCCATCCCTCCTACCGATGCATTGACAGAGTTTTTCCATGCCGATACTGTCACCAGCATCTATCCATTGCCAGTTTCGTGATATTTGATATCTTCGGTGTGAGTGTATCGATGTTCTTGTATACAGATTATGTCTATCTTATGTTCTACGGCTGATGCAGTTAGCTCTGGTAGTTGACCTATTCTATTTAGGGTTCTAACGTTAAATGTCGCTATCTGTGTTGTTTGTTTGTATTTTAGTAGTTTTTGTTTGAGCTCTGTAGCTGATTTTTCGAACACTGAGGCCAGGGCTCCAACCTCAGCAGGACGCGCCCCTTTTTTACCCACGCGAAGAGCGATGCGGTTTGTGAATGTGGTTTGAGTATGAGTCATGGTTATCTTTCGATGGCTGTTTTTATTCTCATCTATAGAAGCCACTCTTATAGATGAGCAGCAGTAGTTCCCCGATCGAACTGACAATCCTGAGCTTTAAGCCGCAAGACTCAAACGTTCAGGAAATATTAGGCATTGCGAATTCGAACACCTTCACGTACACGATGCTGCTTCCCATGAGTACGTGGAAAAAAAATCCTTTTTACCTTAAGTTTTAACTTAGTTAAAGTCCAGAACTGACGTATATTCAAAGAAATTTCCGGGGTATATTTTATCCTGTCATCCGATACAGGCCATACCAGGTTTTTATTTTGTTTTGTTTTATTTTTAGTGGAGGTGGAATGCTAAATTTCTAAGTTTGGCGCGGTAAATTCAAACAATTGTTAAGTTGAGTCGTGAGAGTTGCACCTGGTAAAACAATTTAGTCGATTAGAAATAAATCAAGATTCTTAGATTAAAATAAAACAAAAATTCACCAGCAGATTTTACAAGTCATAGAAAATCCAATGTTATTTTTAAAAAAGAAAATTGTACTAACCTCTACCCAACGAGTCTTTCCTCACAATTGCTTAGTTTTTCTATATATCCACATATTTATGAAGCTTTTATGTCTTTTCTTATATTTATAATGCCACCTGATTCTAGAATATTCCATTCCAAATGTTTCTTTAGCGTTTGGTTTGGCCGTTTTCTTTTTTTTTTGGGGGGGGTTAATTGGTGATAACTGGGAGTGTTTGCATTTCTCGGCACAGGATTCGCAAAGTAGACATACTATTAAAATATTTAAACGTTTTATAATTATTGTAATTTATTTATATTTTAAAATTTAGTGTTTTTTAAGTGAAAAGTCGGTTGACGAGTTAATTTTGGAAGTAAACAGTACAATACTGTTGTTTGGTAAGTAAACATTATTACTTTTTGTAATGAATTTCGAAATTTATTTACAATTTTTTTAAAACATCTTCGTGTATTTTCAGACAATATATATATATATATATATATATATATATATATATATATATATTCTTTTTACATATATTTTGATTAAAAAATGGCAGGAAAAAACACTGGAGTTTCCACTCGAAGTAAAGGTGCAATTAATTTTTCAGGTTTACCATCACTACTGGATAAAACTGAGCCACGAAGTTGTCAACAAATAATTCAATAGAGCTATTTTTTAATGAACACTTATCCCCACCTTTCTTGTTTAGGTATTTCTAAATTAATAGCAAAGGACATGATAGATATTTGGAAGCTTGTCAACCCTCGTTTGCCTTTGTTAAAGGAAATTAGTGTTGTCAACAAGATGAAAATTCTATGCTTTCAGAAGGCAAAGCAAATAAGTTGGAAACATCTACCTGCTGCCCAAACAAAATTCTGGAAGGAAAAGTTGGATACATTTTTTGATATATCATCATCTTCGTGCAACCTGCCAATTTTAAATTGTGACAATATTAATGTCAAATGCACCAAAAAAAATTGCCAGACTAAGCACATCATCTGCACTTGTCCTCTGACAAAAAAGCAAACAAAAAAGTATGAAGATATCCCCACCAATAGCTTCAACATTATACGTTCAGGGTGATTCTTCCCATTCTTACTCATCTTCTCCAAGTGATGAAACAGGATTATAAACAGCTAGATAGTCCTCTCCAAGTGCCTTATAACCTCACAAAAATTCCAAGGTATGCTCTTGAGTTAGTTAGGGGTGATATATTTTCTAATCTTGGAGCCTGCATTGCCCATGCCTTACTCTTGGATTTGAGGGCTATTGGCCTTTTTATCCCTAATATAGATATAAAGAATATCTATATAGATAAATATAAAATAGAGCAAAGGCTAAAGTGAAAACAAATGCCTATGAAAAGCATAATGAAAATGTGGAGAATCTTCTTTGTATAGGAGTTGATGGGAGGAAAAAGACACACTACACTAGAAGGAATCAGTGGAGGAAAATGGAAGTAAAATTCTGATAAAAGCCAAAGGACCTAATGCCACTTGACAATCACAAAGGAGACACCAAATGAGAGTATATATTTGACCCACAGGGTTCTTCTTGATATTGGTGCAACTGGTACACTATTAAGGCTGTCCTTGTTGACAACACGAATGCAAATACAGGCTGTGAAGGTGGACTTGTTACACTTTAGAAAAAAAAAATAGAAAGAAATCTTCACACAATTGGTTGCTCCTTACGTCAAAATCAACTTCCATTTAGAAATCTATTCAAACATTTAGATGACACCACAAAAAGCCACACTACATTCAATAGTCTATTGCAAATGATTGCCATAATTTACCCCAAAAATCTTTTTCAGCTGTTGAGAATCCCCTGGAGTTTCATTTTGGAATGAAAGATATGGATAGCCTTAGTAGTGACCAAAGACTACTCTATGAATATACAGTTGGTATTTCTAGAGGTAAGGTGGACCCTAGATTTGCATCGTGGAAAATTGGTCCATTAAACCAGGCAAGGGGGTTAACTTTGGCCATCAGGCTCATGTGCCTATGGACTCGTGGGGCATATCCACAGAATCTTTTGACCAAACTATATAGTTTGATAAACTTTATTGAGAATGTTTATGCTATTTGTTGGTTTGATATAAAAAAAAAGTAATAAGTTCCATCACCAGCAAATTTATATTTACAATATGATTGACAGGATACGAAAGAAACCAATTGAGGTTGAAAAGATTACATTAAAAAACCTCCAGTATAATGCCTTGGCATTACTTCTGGAGAATGTTTTAATTTCAATGGTGAAATTTGATGAACCTGAAGTGAGAGAAGAGGGTATAAAATGAATTTTGTCCATTAGGTACGTTTATATTTATTCATACAAAACTGGTTGAAGTACTTGTGCCAATTTATTGAAACATTTTAAAGATTACATTTGATTTCACCAAATATTATTAAAGCAGAACAAATTCCATGTAAAAATTAAACTCAAATTATTTTTTATATTCTTTCAGAAGAGGGAAGTCAGTCAAGAAAAGATTTTAAAAGATCCCAATGATCAACTTTAAAGCTGAGCACTGGACTGATTTATTTGATTTGTCAGTAAATGGAGTCTGTAAGCCACCACTCACACTAGACATTTCTGACGATGAATTACAGAATTCATTGTTAACTGGTGAAAAGATTAACTTTCCAGATTTTCCTTCACATTCCCAAGGTGTGGAACGGGCAGTTAAGTTAGTAACGGAGGCTTCTCAATCCATGTATGGCTTTGAAGTAAGGCACCAGCACATACTTGCAAAAGTTTTGTGCCAACAATTGAGACCAGCGTTTTCATCTAAGGGCTCATATATGGAACTATTTGATTCCATATATTAAAAATTATAAAACAATTATTTGTTTTTCCATATCTGTTTATTTGTTGTATTTCAATTCATATCAGGAAAAAGTTTTTTTCCAATATATTCGACTATTACTGCTTGAATAATAGCATTTTATATTCGACACAGGTAAAGCAGGGTTGGGTAGGGGTTCAATTTTCAATTTGAAGTTTTGTTATAATTTATTTATCATATTTCCATAAAATAAAATAAGATTTCCTAATTTAAATACTGAAATTTTTTGGATTTTACATCAATATTTAGGCAAAATCAAGGACTTTTCAGTACGTGTTTATTCAAAATTTTTCATGCCAAATTAGCAAGAAACCGTTGAAGATTCAGATCTAATTTTTGGTATGAGTATTTAATAGGTATATACACAACTTTCAGTGCATTATTCTTTTTGATATTTAAAAAAAAAGTGAAAAATCAACCTACCCTATTGTGCATATACCATTTGTTCGTATGGTCAAATTTAAATATCTTGCTCATCTCCCAGTCGACAACTTTGCCCACCCAGTCGTGTCTAGTCTTATATTCCTTCTATGCTAATTTGCTACATTCGCCTCTTTTGTGATTGATGGTTTCGTCTCTATCACCACATAACCTTCATTTGCTATTTTGTTGCGTCTTATCTATTCTTACTTTGATATGATGGGTTTTTATGGCATTCTTTTTTACTGATATTAGGAGAGATTCTGTTTCTCTCTTAACGTTTCCTTTTCTTAGCCATATCCAGGTTTTCTCGTGTGAGAAGTTATTTATAAGTCGTTTAAAACGTCCATAGAGTTGTCATTCTTCCCATTTTTTCCTATTTGTTGTCATATTGTTGTCTATTGTATTGTTTGTCTCGTTTCTGATGGCGGTAATCAGTCTTCCTTCGTGCTTTTTATGTAGTCCTCGAGTCGTTGTATCGACTCGTCAAAGCTGTCTTCAATGCTGGCAAGTCTTCTTTCTTGATACACATAGTCTGTGAATGTCGTCTCTGGGATGTTATGCCTTATTCATGGTCATTAGTTTTCTTGTTCTTTGGTCCATTTGCTTAAGTTCTCCTCTGGTCCACTTCAGAAAAGTTCCCGTATATCAAACGAGGAGTACAGCCCAGGTATTTATTCCTTTGACAAGGTTTCTGCAAGATAGTTTTGTCTCGAATAGCTTTCTGGTTCTCCTGAAATATTATTTTTGAATTTTTCTTTCATCTCAACTTGTTTGATGCCCAAGTACTTGTACGTTTTCTTCTGTCTGAACATTCAAATCTTGTATTGATTTGATAGTTCTATTTCTTCAGTTAGATGTCGTTTGTCACTTTTCATTTCTTACATGGTGCATTTTCTTATGCCAAATTCCATTCCTATTTTCTGACTGTATATTCTTACTGCGTGTAATAGAGTTTCCAGTTCATTTTACTTTTTGCAAATAGTTTGATGTCGTCAATGTACATTAGGTGATTGACCTTTTCCTGCAATCTTCAAAGTTTCTATCTGGCTGTACATTTCCTGAGTATGTGGTTAAGTGGCATCATGGCAATTATGAACAGTAACGGTGATAGTGCATCTCCTTGAAATATACCTCTTTGGATCTTTACTTCAGCTAAGCTTCTTCCTCCTGCTGTCAATTCTACTCTCCGTGTTTTCCAGGTTTCTTCAATAAATTTTATGACTTCATGTGATATTTTGGATATTTTTAGGCAGTTTGTTATCAAGGTTTGCAGAACCATATTACATGCCTTTTTGTTGTCATTCTAGGCCATGGCTAGATTTTTCCGCCTGGTCTTGTTCTCGTTTAGGATGTGTTGGTCAATGTAAAGTAATTCTGCTGTGCCTCTGGATCCTTTGCAGCATCCTTTCTGCACCTCAAGTAACAGTCCTTGGCTTGTTAGCGAGTAGTAAATATCTTCCCTTATTTGCGCTGTTAATATTTTTCAAATCACCGGTAGGCAGGTTATGGGTCTGTAGTTATTTGGGACAGGTCCTTCGCTTGGGTCATCTGGGATCAATGTGGTCTTTCTTTTGGTCATGCATTAAGGTATGTGTACTCTATTTAGGCATATGTTCATTTCTAGTGTTAGTCTGTCGTGAATGGAGGGGAATTTCTTGAACCAGAAACGATGAATTCCGTCATGTCCTAGCGTTTTCCAGTGTGATATAATTTTTAGTTTCGTTTTAAGTAAATCTATGTGCCTTTCGGATTTCTGGCCTTCTTCGAACCTTTCTAATTCTCTTGTCATGTTGTTATGCATTCGGCCTTTTTGTTTTATTTTTTTGGTTTCCATATTTTATATATTGGGAGCAAAATATTAAAAGTCTCTCAAAACCGACACAGCAGTAGCGGCAGCAATATCTTCCATATTTTGATCGTTTGATAAATCTTCAGCATGTCATCGAAGAGATCAACTTCAACACGGTTTTTCCTAAATTTCGTATCCGAACATTTTATATTGGTTGAATGATTTCAAGCCGTACTGAATTTTTTAGAAATGATATCTTTACGTTGCAACACTGCATTTACGAACAATTATATATAAAAAGACAATTCTGCTGTGAAAAATGTGCTCTATCCAATTGTGTAATTGTGTTCCAAATATGTGTTATAGTTTGCGTAGAAATAAATACGAGGCATAACTTTTAGAGAGAAGTTCTTACAAAATTCTCCATACTGCTGGTCCTGTATCAGATTAAGAGAAGCTTAGTGATTTCATCAGGTATATTTATTGGCGGTTCACAGGTTTTACTGTTCAACAAGATACACGAGCCGACCACGATTAGCGAGTACAATTTTGAGTTCCCGATCCTTTTGGCCAATGTCAATCGAAGTAAAGCTTGGTAAATGATTACATCATATCCATTTTTGGCGCTTTGAGTGGTTCATTATTCAACCGATTAGTCAAGCAGACCATTATTGGGGATTATTATTTTGACTACCCCATGTTGTATAGCCCTGATGAGTCAATAATGAAGCATGGAACATAATGAAGAAGCATAAGACTTTCTTTATTAAAAATATAACTATCTTTATTTCTCTCGTAAGGATCAAAACTGGTTTTCAGAGATATGGAGAAGGAGGAAGCGGACACAGACAGACAGAGGACTGTTATACTGACCTTTTCTTAACACACGTTTTGCTTCCATATACAGGCCCTAATTTAGCACTTCTTCTGCTTCTTGGCATAGAGGGGGAGCATTGACTCTTCAGGCCATATGCCGGCTGCTCTCCCAGACTGACCATATTTTACTGACTCCGAGACTGAGCGTTACTCAGGTACCTGTGTGTATATATAATTACATAACACCTACCCGCTTTTCCAGCTGTCAACCCACGTGAACTGGTTACCCCCACGTATTGATTGTTTTTTGGTAATCAATTTGTTTACACAGATGCATCCTGTGAAGATAAATCCCTAGTTGACGGCTCTGTCAAACATCAATATTCAACACTCATCCTTCGGGCCTATGACAAACTGAGTGACGGTTAGTAAATCATCTACATTCTAAAAAAGAAATACACTAATTCCCTACTTTACATCGTTCTGGTCAAAGTATAATTGCAAATATAGAATTGGGTTTTAATCTCACTAGTATAATTATAAGTTATTAAACATAAAAAAGAAACTTTAGTAGTTTTGTGGTTGATGTAGTCTTCCTTAATCGGGGTGAAATTGATGTACGAATATCCGTCAACTTTTAAATTGTAAAAACCTTATTTTCAAGTCAATTATGTTTGATTAATTTTTAGTCAGTGTAACATGACTAGCATTATCAATACAATGCTTCAGTATTTAACAACATGATTATCCGTCAACTTTTAAATTGTAAAAACCTTATTTTCAAGTCAATTATGTTTGATTAATTTTTAGTCAGTGTAACATGACTAGCATTATCAATACAATGCTTCAGTATTTAACAACATGATTATTCTAAAAAGTCCTAAAACGTCCGAGGACCAAGACATGAAAATAATAACTTTTTAAGTGAATATATGTATATACTCTCATGTTTAGAGTTGAATTTTAACGTATCTGACATTTCTGACTGCGTGATGAAAATGCCTATATTCCATAAATAATTTGGGTGCTTCAAAGATATTTATGGAGGAGAACCTGGGACGTAAAGTGCTGGACCGTTATATCTTAGTATGCTAATTTGAATATTAGTCGAGCTCTTGCATTCACTTTAGGACTAATACCCATGAGAAAGGTGGAACCCCCCCTATAACCCTAGCTATGGCTTAAATAGTATTACTAAATTTCTTCTACAATAAAGCTATGGCATTAAATAACCCGTAAATGTTAACAGGTCATTTAACAAAGAGATTTAACCAAACCAAACAAAAAATTCTTATATTTTGATTAAAAGAAATAAAAAATATGGGTTTATATTTTCATAATCACATAAAGAATCGTTGACCATAAAAACGCATAAATATCTAAAACATATTCATTGTAACATACACATACACACACATCCAGACCATCGCATATATATATATATATTTGTGGTTAGAGCGTTCACCAATGACCGGGAGATCAGTGTTCAGTCTCTGGCTTAGACATACCACGGACTAAAAAATACCTCTTAATACCTCTTTGCTTAACACTGAGCATTATAAGGTATATAGCAAGGGTAAAGTGAAGCACCAAGGAAAAGGAGTAGTGCCCTCCTCTACTCCTCTGTGTACTAGCAATTGAAAAGGGAGATTTCGGGTCACCCTCGACGACGGTCACCAATTTTACTCTACATATATATATATATATATATATATATATATATAAGGTAGAATTGAATAATTTGAGACTGAATGTTTAAATATTTTCACGTAAAATTTAAATGTAAATACGTTCACGAAGGAGCAACGTGATGAAGCGATTTTTCGACGTCTACATAACCATCTACATATGGAGACTTTTCCAATTCTCGATACGTTTTAATTATGAGACTCCGAACATTTAAAAAGTCAGATTTTGTCAAAAGACAGGAATGTACAAATGTAATACTCTCCATAACCACCGGAAATAACTTTATGCCACCTTTCTTACTTTTTAAAACAAAACTTTATATACAGGGAAATATTTTACTGTTGTACACTCAGCTGTGTCGTTATTAACAACACGTATATATATATATAAAACTATAAGATTATATTTTTATTCTGGGCGATGATACTTGTGTGGAGCAGAAAAGCAATCGCAGAGAGTAGCGCACACGAAGGTGTTGTCGGGAGACGGAAGAGCCAGTGAACCACCGACTTTAGCCGAAATTCGGAAACTTCAATCCCAGGTCGAGTCATACCAAAGACTCAAAAAATGGTACTTGATGCCTCCTTGCTTAACACTCAGCATTATAAGGTACGGATCAAGGGTAAAGTGGAGCAATCCAGGGAAAGGAGTAGCGCCCTCCCCTACACCTTGGTGTAGTAAGCTATCGAAAAGGGAGCCTACGGGTCACCCTCGACTATGGTCGCCTACTTTACTTTACTTATATAATATACAACTCTCACGTGACCTGCCGTAATTCTTCTTTTTGTTGACTATGGTTACGCCTACGTCTCACTTCTTTGCTTTCCATTGGTTTTGTTTTTTGCTTCCCATTGGCTACTTGCCCAAGCTCGGTTCTGTGGGCGTACGCATCTACCACCATCACCGAATTCAACCACGCCCACAGGTCAAGGTGATATTCCGATATCATCGGCCGGGTGCATCTATTTCTACATCCACTGATACACAGCACCTGTGGGCATGATGACATCCCGATGATCATACGGATCTTATCAATCTACCTGTCAACAACATCCGCTGCATTCACACATGCAGGTCACATTAATATATTACTTTACGACGTAGAAGACACGAAGAAAAATACGACTGAACAGCTTCTACCGTATCTTAAAACGGATTTAAGAGGTGCTTCGACCAGTGAAAACTGTCCTTCAATGAGTATGTTGAATGACATTTACTCATCCTTGTACTGGTAAATGTCGTTTCGGTGTCAATAGATTTTGAACACACACAAGCACGCACACATATAAATATATATATATAAGAAGGACCATCCATAGCAAATATAGTATAACATTATTGATGCGTTTGAAGGAAAAAATTGCAAAAAAAAAAAAAAACGGCCTCAAATGAAGAAGAAAAATGTGATATTTTAACAAGACAATGCACCGTGTCACAAGTCGATCGCATCGATGGCAAAACTACACGAATTGCTCCAGGGATAGCTTCTGAACCCACCCTATTTTCCATATCTGGCCCCCAGCGAATACTGACTGCTTGCAAACCTCAAAAGAATATTCCTGGGAAAGAGATTTGGTTCCAATGAAAAAGTGATATCGGAAACTGAGTCGTATTTTGAGGCCAAAGACAAGTCTTTCTACAAAAAAAAAGCATCGAATTTTTAGGGAAGAGTTGGAATCAGTGCATTACCCAAAAAGGAAATTGTGTTGATGAATAAAGATAAATTTTGCCTAAAAGTTATTCTTTTATTGGTTAGGCTCGGGACTAATTGAGTGATGGGTTATATATATATATATATATATATATATATAGTAGGGGTGAGCGTAAACCCGTTTTTTGGCAAAATATATATTAAAGTTTCCTTGTTTAGTTAAACGCCCAAAACTAAGAATTAACAAAACTTTACTTTTATCCTTAGAAGCGAGCATATGTTAGCTGTTAGCGGATACGTTTTGATCGAATGCTCCTGGCTATTTGTTTAGCCATTATCAAAACTCAAAACTGTATTTATTAGAGACAAAACAATGATTCTACATATTATTTGATACGTCTGTAAGTGTAGGTTTGTGTGTGCCTACATTTGTGTTTTATTAGTAGAATTGTATTCATAGTCTTATCTTTAACAAAGTCATTTCATCTAAAGTAGATAAAGTTTTTCGCTGCTCACCTCCATAATTGCCATTCACAGCTGCGTGTTTTTAAATGTACATGTTTCTCATTATATAGAGAAAATACAGTTGGTTTATTGGTTAAGTTTCATGGCATATCAACTCTTGTATTTTATTTAATTCAAAATCATATTTATGAATATGTATCATATATATGGTTTGCATACAAATATTTTGTAGATAACATATTAGACGAGTCAGACCTGATTTCATTGCACACAGTAAAATGTTTTCAAGTATTTCTACTAAATATTATCAATCCAATTTAAGATGCCATGTGTTTGCACAGAGTTAAATGGATATACATATATGCATTTCACATAGCACTAATACCCTTGGGAAAGGTATGAATCCAATTATTCTCCCTCCAGGTATGGGTAAATAGTAGGGCAGACTAGGTTCTTCAGCCTTCGTGAGGTAACTAGTTTAGGAGAAGGAAACTCTGAAGTCAAACCTGTTAAACTCCGCTTAAAAATTGACCTTGTGTCATATCCTGTCCGTGCGGAGGGGTTGGTAAATATAATGCATATATGATTCGTAAGTGAATATTTTCTGGGTAATTTTATTTTTAAAACGTTATAGTAATTTTTTGATAGATTGCATTCTCATAAATAAGTAATTAACGAATAGCACTTTGAATTATGATGTATATTCCTCATTTGAAGAATTATCTTCTGATCACAGAATTGTCGCTGCAAAGATATTTTTAAGCCCATGAAAGAATACGAAGCAAACAACCAAAACTACACATTATGACTGATCATTGCTTAACAATGGAGATATTAATGATAAATATACCATAACACTTAGAAACAAATTTGATGCTCTTCAGGAGATGTCAGAAACGTTATATTCGAATATGAGAAATTCGTCAATGCCCACACGAAAGTTGCAGCAGAATGCATATCAACCAAACTAAGAGTCAAACATAGAATTCCATGGGGGACATTCAGAGTTTGGGGAAAAAAACGAGACAACAGGAAAACAGCATCCCGAGGTAATAAAGGGAACCCAATTAATGCAAACGTTCAGAAACTTGTGAAGGTACAAATAGATCTAATTAATGCATACACCAAAAAATGAATAGAATACATTTCAGGTCAGATCAATAAAATTAGAATTTTGGTAGAAGATTGATAATCTCGAATAAGGTGGCAGAAAGTAAATAAAGGGAGTAAAAGGAAGAACACCACCAAAATTACTCTAAAAGCTATTAACCAAGAAAAAAAACAAAAAAAAAAAACAACAAATACACCTGTGGAAAGAAAATTTCAAGAATCTGGTTGGAAAATTCCCTAAATTTACAGATAACCCTATCACGAAAATTATTAATTAACAACCAGACATCAAACTAGGACAGATTACTCAAGATGTACCCGACGTACTACATACAAAATTTAAAAACAGGAAAGCTGCTGGTCTTGATGAAATATCACCAGAAGTATGGAACAGAAGGAGATTCGAAGACCTTCTATTCTGATACTGCAATACCATATATAACCAGAACACAAGATAGAAATAGACAAAAGCTGCATCCTCCCTTTCCCCAAGAATGGTAACCTAGGAATTGCCAAGAACTACAGGGGCATAACCCTTTTTAACATAGCGGCTAAGATTTATAATGCTCGTCTACTGCATCAAACCAGAAATTTAGAAAATTCTTAGGAATAATCAAAATAATTTTCGGAGAGAGCGATCCACAACATTACAAATTCAAACAATCCATCGAATCTTACAAGGAGTTGGAGCAAAAAAGAAAACGACCTCAAGACGACACTCTTATTTGTGGATTTCTCAAAGGTATTTTACTCCATACAAAGAGGGAAGATTGAGTTAATACATCTAGCCTATGGTCTCCCGAAGAAACCGTCACAGCCATAAAAATGCCCTATAAAAACATGAAAATAAAAGTTCGCTCACCGGATGGAGACACAGATATCGTTAACGCCGTTGCTGGTATTCTGCAAAGGGATACATTAGCCCCATATTTGTTTGTATTCTGCCTAGACTAAGTACTTCGACCGACGATAAATCTAATCAAAGAAAAGAACTTCACACTAAAAAAAGCAAAAAGCAGACGATACCCCGCAGAAACTATTCCGGACGCAGACAATGCAGATGACACAGCGCTTTTTGCAAATACACCTACCCAAGCCGAATCCCTGCTGCATCGTCTGGAGTATGCAGCAGGTGGTTTTGGCCTCCATGTGAATGCAGACAAAACGAAGTGAATGTGTTTTATCAAAAAAAGTGGACTTTACTACATTAAGTGGTGTTTCATTGAAATTTGTTGACATGTTCATATACCGCGGAAGCAGCGTCTAATCTATTAAAAATGACAGCATTATGTGACAAGCGAAGGCATGGACAACTATTGATATGATGTCGATTTTATGGAAGTCAAACTTATCCATTAAACTAAAACGCAATTTCTTCCAAGGAGCAGTTGTGCCAATTCCACTATATAGATGCACCACATGGACGCTGAAATAGCATATAGAGAAAAAGCTACACGAGACGGAAATTGTGCAGGAAGGCTACGAGCTATATTGAACAAATCCTGCGAGCAACATCTCACAAAACGAAAGCTGTACGGCCACCAACCACTCATCTCTAAAACCATCCAAATAAGCCAAACAAAACATGCGAATTACTATCTAACACTAATGTTTCTATCCAATGTTAATCATTTGCTTGGACACGGTAAAGTGTTTACAAGTATTGCAATGTAAACTAACAATTAAATTTAACATCAGTCCTTTGTTTGCACACAGTTAAATGCTTACAAATATATGATTTGTTTATGATTGGTTTATAGGCAGTCATACTCTTAAATGAGTTAGAGCTAATTTTGTGTGCACCTAAGAATTGCAATTGTTTGCAGAAAGTTTAATGGTTTAAAGTATCGCTTATGATTTGCTTGCGCACAGTGAAGTGATTTCAAATATTGGTCACACCAATAGATTTATTTGCACACAGTTAAATGGTTTCAAGTTTTGCAACTCAACCTTTCATTTACACACGGTAAAATAGCTCCATGTATTGCTACATAATACCAATAATTTGATTTAGTATTAATAATTAATTGTATTAATTATTAATAGTATTATTAATTTGTAAAATGGTTGCAAGTTTTTCTATCTAACTCCAATATTTTTAAATGCACAGTTATAAATGTTTTCAAGTATTTTTAGGTAACACTGAAAATTGAATTTAACATCAGGTACTTGTTTGAACATACGAGGATCATTAAATGAGTTTCCAGACTTTTTTCGCATGGGCACTTTTATTGATAGTACACACATGAACCTCTAGTCCCCTTTCAAGTAATCTCCTCCGACTGCAATGCACTTGTTGTACTGTTCCAACAACTTCTGGAAGGCCCCATGGAAGTCGTCTTGTGTGAGCGTGTCAATGACCTTCGTCACAGCATCTTTCATCTCTTCAATTGTCTCATAACGACAGCCTCTGAGCTTAGGGAATAACCAAAAGGCACAGGGAGCAAGGTCTGGACTATAGGGAGGTTGAGGAACTTTGTTGATGGCCATTTTGGTCAAATAGTCTGTGACAAGGATGGAGTTGTGGACTGGTATATTGTCCTGGTGGAAATGCCACTGACCCGATATGAAGAATGCTGGCCTCCTCTGGGGGAATCTCTGCCTGAACTTCCTTAAAACCTCAGAATAGCATTCCTTGTTGACTGCCTGTCCTGTGGGAACCAAGTGCAAGTAGATCATGCCAGTGCTGTCAAAAAAAGGGATCATCAAAAGTTTGTGGGTAGATTTGCTCTGTCTGGCCTTCTTGGGTTTGGGAGAGCCAGCATGTTTCCACTGGCACTCTGTTTCTTGGTCTTTGAGTCATAGCAGTAGATCCAGCTTACATCACATGGCATTTTTTCCAAGTCTAAGACAGAATTTTATTGCATATCGTTCTTCTAAAGTCCATATTGTATTTTTGAAATTCACCAGCTGTGACAATCGGGCTTTAGTAGGGTGTATTCCAATTGCTGTTGTAGCTGTTCATTTAAATCTGAAATCATAAAAATTGGTCAGTCAGCTCATACGATGTATTGCAATAACATACGGAATTTTTCCGAGTCTACGACATTTTAAATGCCTGTACAAAAAATGTCTGGAAACTTATAAAATTCATCAAGTAGATAGTTAAAACGTTTTTGGTCAAAGAGTTCTATTTGGTCCATAGATGGAAACCTAACAAGCACTTTGCCCAGTCGGCTGGGGCTGTAGAATACACCGACTGCATACACCGACTGGATAAGACCCCCTACCAATGTGTGTCCTGGATATGACACTAAACAGTCTGATGGTGAGGTTCTAGTGATGCTGGAGCTTTGGGGAATCCGGAGTATCTCTTCATTGCCATTGCTCCCAGGTCCACACTGTCACGGAATGGTAGCACCCGATAGGGCCCTATTTATGGGTTAGATAGAACTAACTACGCACATATGCTAAACTGAATTGTTAGACTAAACTGAATAGCTTGAAATAGATATTTTTTTGACAATTAAACTGTGTGCTTACATTTAAACTGAGTTGTTTAAAATGGAACTGTTTTCGAAATTGAAACTCTGCTTACACTAAACTGAATTGTTTAATATAGAACACTTTTGACATTTAACTGTGTTAACAAAATATGCAATTATACTAAACTGAATTACCTGGAATAGAACTATCTGAATAAATTGAATAGCTCGAAATAGAATTTTTTTGACAATTAAACTGTGTACTCATGCTAAACTGAATTGTTTGAAATAGAACTGACAATTTACATAAAATAGATTTGGCATTAAATAACCTACAAAGGCTGATAAGCCATAAAACCCAACCAACCAACAAGTACTACAACGCCAGCTCAGAGTGTACCAGGTTGTATAAGCTATGAAGGGGTGATCCACATTTCCCAAAGATTCAGGAATGCAGCTTCTGTACCAGATGGTTTAATCTCATGTCCCGAACACATATGGAAGGGACTTATCCCTCTGCGGTAATGCCGTCGGCATATTCCACAGCATCAGCCGAAGAGATAATATGTACATCCATACATATGTATATATACATATTCACAAGCTTTTCTTTTAACGCTTCGTTTTAGTAATCATGCCAACAAAAAAAAAAGGAAAAACAATTCTGATTGATTTTTTTTAGTCTTATCAATGCAAATACTTCTATCTCATAGAACATACTATCGGAAAATGAAGACCAGTAACATATATTTAAATGTATATGCGAAGGTGTTATTTCTTTTTATTTTCATTGTAGTTATTAGAAAACAATTTGTTCTTAAATTCTTATTTCGTGTCAGTTTACTCTAGCGCGTGTCTGCGTAGGTGTCTCATTTTTCGCAAGGCAAAGAAAAAACCTAATCATTCACGTCCATTGCAAATTGCAATCCTTCATTAAAACTTACTTATAATAACATTTTAGTGTTATTACGAAACTTTTATGCAAAACTATTGTTTTTATGTGAAAGTAAAAGAGGAGAATTATAAATAAATAACAGGAATATTATTTATTAAAATCTGCTTTTAAAAACCATTATATAAATTAGATATTCCATAACTGTGATGAAGGTCATTTGTTCGTAAATAAGATAAAATTTGCAGGTCGACCATTTATATTAACTATTAACCCTGATATAGGTATTTTTTTTATTTTAGCTGAAGAACCGGAACCTTTTACGGAAATTCGCACACACACACACACACACACACACACACACACACACACACACACACATATATATATATATATATATATATATATATATAAAGATGGTTGTTGTAGGTCCAAAGAAAGAATAAAAGTATATTTTGAAATAGGAAGGTCCACGAAGAGATTTGTATTTTTCGAATTTATTTTGTTCTTACGCACATGTTATATATGTGCATGTTTACAACTCGTTGCTTTCGTTAGAGAACATACGTGTCACAAGGCCTCGTTAATGGGGTACTCAATGAGACTTAAACTCAGTCTTTTTCCAGTTTCAAAAATTCAAACTGGAAAAAAGAGTGATTTCAAGTTTCATTAAATACCTCTTTAACGAGGCCTTGCGCCACGTATGTTCCCTGGGGAAAGCAACGAGCTGGAACCATGGATATATATAAAAAGTATGTAACAACAAAATAAGTAAACTGAAATCTCTTCGTAGAACTTCCTATTTTAATATATATATATATATATATATATATATATATATATATATATAGTCATACACAGACAGTCTGCTTCGTAGTATCACAACTCTTCAGTGTGGCTAGACATGTTGGACGCTTGAAGCTGGGATCGAAACCCATCCAACATTACAGAAGCGTTCGTTTGTTTACATTTTATACCTTACCGGATAACAGAGTGATATATCGCGTAAAATTACATATTTGTGGCAGAGAACCTCCAGAAAAAATACACTTTGTATGAGACATAACTAAAAATTCTATGTTTATATTCTTCTATGGTTTAATGATAGTTTTTACATCGACCTTTTAGACTTCTTGTCTTGATTAAAGTAAAATATAACGGGAAACAAAGACTGGACAATTATGAAAAGGTTAAGCAATTTTTTTAGTTCGCTATTTTGCCAAGTCGGCTGTGGCTTCGAAATACACCAACTGCATCTCTGCAGAGGGGGTAAGAATCCCACCGCCACCACCACCATCAATGAGTATCCTGGATATAACACTAAACAATCTGATGATGAGATTCGAATAATGCAGGAGCTTTGGGGAGTGCAGAGTACCCTTTCAATGCCATCGCTCCCAAGTCCACTCTGGGTCGAAGTAGAAGCATCTAATATGGTGATATCTGTGGGTCAAATAGAGCTAAAACGTACAGTTACGCAAAACTGAATTGTTTGAAATAGAACTGTTTTGCCTTTTAACTGAACAGTTTTGACATTTAACTTTTCATAAACAAAAACTATATTTATTCTATACGGAATTGTTTGAAATTTAATTCGGCGTTAAATGACCCGATAAGTGTTGATATGCTGTAAAAAAAAAAGAACCAACTATCAGTTAGTTATTTGTCTCTTACTAAAACATAAGCAAAATTATGTAAGTTCCCTGCTACATAAAAATGATAATTAGATATTCAATTGTTAATAATTATGAAAATACAGAAAAATATGGATTAGTTTTTTTGTTATTATTTGTTGTTTTGTTATATTTCGTTTATTTTATTTTTGCCATCGTCATAATACGGGAATTCAAGTAAATTTTCATGTACTTGGTTTTTGTCATTATTGGTTGTTTCTCTTTGATGTTTCTGGTTTCATTTTGATGTTTCTAGTTTTATTTTGATGTTTCTTGTTTTGTATTTTAATTTCTCTTTAATATTTCTCATCTCTTTTCGATGTTTCTAGTTTCTCTTTAATGTTTCTTGGTTTTTTTGTTTCTAGTTTCCCTTTGATGTTTCTCGTCTCTCTTTGATGTTTCTAGTTTCTTTTAAATGTTTCTTTTTTGTGGTTTTTAGTTTCCTTTGGATATTTCTCGTCTCTATTTGCTGTTTCTAGTTTTACTTTTATGTTTCTTTGTTTTTCTTTATTTCTGGTCTCTCTTTCATAGTTCTTGTCTCTCTTTGATATTGTTATCTTTTTTTTGTTTCTTGTTTCCTTTTGATATTCCTCGTCTCTCTCTGATGTTTTTAGTTTCTCTTTAATGTTTCTTGTTTTTTGGTTTCTAGTTTCCTTTTGATATTTCTGGTTTCCCTTTAACCTTTCTCGTCTCTTGTTGATATTCCATTTTTTTTAACTTTTAGTTTCCTTTTGATATTTCTGGTTTCCCTTTAACCTTTCTCATCTCTTGTTGATGTTCCATTTTTTTTTTTTTTACTTTTAGTTTCCTTTTGATATTTCTGGTTTCCCTTTAACCTTTCTCGTCTCTTGTTGATGTTCCATTTTTTTTTTTTTTTACTTTTAGTTTCCTTTTGATATTTCTGGTTTCCGTTTAACCTTTCTCGTCTCTTGTTGATGTTCCATTTTTTTTTTACTTTTAGTTTCCTTTTGATATTTATGGTTTCCCTTTAACCTTTCTCGTCTCTTGTTGATGTTCCATTTTTTTTTTTTACTTTTAGTTTCCTTTTGATATTTTTGGTTTCCCTTTAACCTTTCTCGTCTCTTGTTGATGTTCCATTTTTGTTTTACTTTTAGTTTCCTTTTGATATTTATGGTTTCCCTTTAATATTTCTCGTCTCTTGTTGATGTTCCATTTTTTTTTTTTACTTTTAGTTTCCTTTTGATATTTCTGGTTTCCCTTTAACCTTTCTCGTCTCTTGTTGATGTTCCATTTTTTTTTTACTTTTAGTTTCCTTTTGATATTTATGGTTTCCCTTTAATATTTCTCGTCTCTCTTTGATGTTCCATTTTTTTTTTGCTTTTAGTTTCCTTTTGATATTTCTCGTCTCTCTTTGATATTTCAAGTTTCGCGTATCTATTAACCGTTTTGTTTTTTTTGTTGTTTTTTTTTTTGTATGATTCTAGTTACTATCTCTTTGGGGTTGAAGCAGCCAAAAATGCTAAGGATCACAAATGCAAATTTTCGAGTGCATAGTCAAAATTCTCATTATATATATATATATATATATATATATATATATATTTGTGTGTGTGTGTGTGTGTGTGTGTGTGTGCGCGCGCGTGTGTGTGTGTGTGTGTGTGTGTGTTTGCAGTATTTCTACGTTAAGACATATTTCATTAAGCAGTATTGATATCATTCGTCAACAAATTAACGTTTTGATCCTTTCAAGTTACCCAATAGCTGTTATAATATTTGGCCAGAATCGGCTAATAAACCATCCTTGATTAATTGCAAGTACATTCTCATTTTGTATAAAATAACAATAAACACTTCCTTCTTCCAAAATGATAGTCAATTTACAAAGGTTGTATCGTTTTTGCTATATACACACCTAGTTATGATGACCCAAGATAGGTTCGAAAATGCTTTGGAACAAATTCAAACCAGATATCGTAACATCGATACGGCAACTTGAAAGGATTAAAAAACAAATTTTGTCAAAAGATATCTATATTGTTTAATTATATATATATATAGAGAGAGAGAGAGAGAGAAACACATAAATAAACAATCATTTGATATATGTATATATATATATATATATATATATAACAACTGATTGTTTATTTATGCGTTTCTCTACTAACTGTAATTTGAAGGACCAATAATTGTTGCATTTATAAACATAAAAAGACAAAAAATTAAACGTTAATTTTTTTCGACAAACCTCGACCGGTATTTAGAATACTC
Organism: Sepioteuthis lessoniana; assembly: GCA_963585895.1. Lineage (NCBI taxonomy): Eukaryota > Metazoa > Mollusca > Cephalopoda > Myopsida > Loliginidae > Sepioteuthis > Sepioteuthis lessoniana. The sequence continues at coordinate 27,124,088 of OY757905.1, forward strand.
GTTTCAACGGAAATCTCATTGGTCGAAGTTCATCGGACACTCCTTTTAATAGAGTATGAAGGTACGTCGAATTTCATTTAATGTCCTGACTCTCATTTTCTATTTAGTAAACAAGTAAAAGATGTAATAAGTTCTTCAATAATTTTTCTCAAACTTTACATTATCATTATCCAGGGTTTTTGGACTATTGTCTTCCTCTTTATTGTTATATTGCCAACGTTTCGCCCGATGTCTCCGCTGCCCTTCTTCAGTTCTTTCTTGTCGAACTCGGGAGCCTACACGAAAATTCCAACCACATCCTTTATTTAATCCAAGGGAGTTGTTTGCTTTGATTCCGTTAAACATATCCGGATATCAGTATTCCTGTAATGTCACTCGCCAGCTGTCAGGATTGAACCTACTGATGATTTTCATTTAGAAACTCAGGTATCCAACGCTTATAGCCATCAAACCACGTGTCTTGATAGACAGTTCAGAGTGATTTTTTGGGACTTATTATCTTAATTTTCTTACACCACTATGAATTACTTCTATTATATATAATTTTCAGCTGAACACATTTTACGATTTTTTTCGAGGTTGAATTGACAATAAATAAATGTCTCGTGTTAGAATTGACTGAAAACAACATAGAGTAAAGAGTTTATCAAGGAAATTGACAAAGGATGAAATATAATTATTCAAGTATTGAAAAGAAGTCTCTGGCAATTTTATGGATGATTATAAGAGTCTGTTAGTTTTTCATTGGAAAAGAAAATTATCAAGATTCAGATAAGAGATCAGTAGAATTTATATTCGAATCTTGAAAACGAATACGCAAGAATGAAGAGAACAACATTCCGAGTAACACGAAGCAGCATTTCTGACATTGAGGAAAAAAAACAAAACAAGGTAAGATAAAGAACATATGCACAAAGTACTTCATAAATGAAAGTGAATTATTTATCTGAGATAGAATAAGTAAATAATTAATACTCGCTTTAGATAAGTAATTATTTTTGTGAGGTAGCGTAGAGCTTATAAAATCCCATTACTTATTCATAGTTAACGATTTACCTTTTCAAAAAAACAGTGAGTTTTTTTAAAAACTGATTTTCTTATATTTTGGGCAATTTATTTTCCAACCTCTTTCTGCTTAAACGTTATCCGACGATTTATTTCATTAATTGTGCTTATCTATTGAATAGTGCTAATCAGATTGCTATTTTTCTACAATGTCGAGTCAAGAGTTTTGGTTCGTGATAGTTTATAGCATGTATATAACGTCAATGACACAGTTTAAGCCGTTGTAGGTAACGGGTGTGTTTGACAGTATAGTGGTAGTTAATGCACTGATTCTGTGTGCATTGCTAACTCCATTTGGGATTTCAAAGCTGCACATGTAATCGTGCATCGGAGTCTAATTTTGATACTGATGCTTTATGAATTCAAACTGCGCCATGATGCCGTGGAAATAGCCCAAATCTTCTCTTGTGCTAAAGGTCACGGTGCTGCTGATCTCAGTAAAATAACTTGATCGTTCATGAATTTTTGCTCAGGTTGCGAACACTATAACGATCAGGTAATGTCAGAAAACTGTGGTTTTTGAGGATATGGTCTAAGTCATATTGGGAAATTAAGGTATGAATACAATTATTCTCCCTCTAGCTATGGGTAAATAGTAGGGCAGACTAGGTTCTTCAGCCTTGGTGAGGCAACTAGTCTAGGAGAAGGAAAACTCTGAATTCAAACCTGTTAAACTCCGCTAAAAAATTGACCTTGTGTCATATCCTGCCCGAGCAGAGGGGTTGGTAAATATCCATATTGGGGAATTCAGCCAGCCATACTTGGAGAGTATAAGCCGAGTTCAATATATCAGTCCAGTGTGGATCGTCACCCTCTGGAACTCAGCAAAAGTATTAGGAACTGCCAAGCGGTGCCTCACATTATCGCAAAACATTTGACGAATAAATAAAAAAGTAATTTCATTAACATACAAACCATATAAACCAAGCCGAGTAAGATTGCTGATGAGGGTGGATAGATAAAAAAAAGCAAACCGTCCTTTCTATTTCTTTTTTTTCATAATGTTTTGACTGGCCTACTCTCCAACTATTACCGGTGTTCATATTCTGATTGCTGGAATGATTTCAAGAGATTGTGAGGGTGAACTGAATGTTTTATTTTTAATTTTGCATTCACCTTGTTTCTTTGAAAGGACTAGCAGTAAATTCGACCCTTGTCAACATTTGTAATTAAGTAAATCAAATATAGACACTTCATCGCAAATAAGAAAATCAATCATACTATTCAAATGAATATAAACAGCAGATGTAGTAAAAAAGAAAAGTTTGCAAGGATTTGACTGAATATTTACTATGTTCTACCCAATAACTTAGTAATAAAATTGTTCTAAATAACATCACTAGTTTTTAGCTTTTTTTTTTCCTTTCAATGTCACTTCTTTTTTAAATATACTTGTCGAAAAACTGTTTTAAGTTTAGTCGAATGTTTCTAAATAGACTATTCTATATTGTACGTTTTAAATTAAAATATACCTCTCATACAGAGCACACTGTTGAGGAGGTTTAGAATATGCTCTTCAAAGGAATAAGAAACCCCCAAATGAAGGGTGGCTCGGGTATGACACTAAACAGCATCCGCTCGGGAGCCTCTAGTTCTAGAGTTCTAGAGAGGTCAGCATTACTGTTGTATAGCCATGACCACTACACAAACATATATGCATGCAAAATCATAACGACGACACAATAATAACGACAAGTGAAGACACTTCGTTAGAAAAATATTCCTCTCACTTTATTTGAAAGTGCTGTGTGTGAGAGGGAGTTGGAGACCGAACAGAACTGCAAAATATTGACCCCCACTCTTATGGCCATCCACGTTTCTTACCCGTTCTCCAAGATTGCTCAACCGGGGGCCTGGGGGCCCAGCCTCACTGGGTGCTGGTTTTCTCTACTGCATCTTATCTCTAACTGGTCTGATCTCCAGAACTCAATCGGGGATCCCGAGGGCCCCTTCTGCCGGGTGCTGTTTTCTCTACAGCATCATTTCTTCATCTCTCTGATCTCCAAAACTGATTGAATTTCCTGTGCACTGAGTTATATAATAGTTCAACGCCCACTCAATATCTCCTTATAATTGGCCATCGGAATATGCACTTCCACCATCTTTACAATGGCATGTTTGATCATCAGCGAGCGGAAATAACTGTTATGCAGTTTACAGGTCACTCTTTTACAGTGCATCAGTTTGTGACTGTACCGTGGGATTTTAACCCTATCCCATATTGTCAGCCAAGCTCGCCCACGCAAATGGAATATGCACTTCCGCCGTCTTTGGAATGGCATGTTTGGCGGGGTCGGAGGTCAATATACTACAATACTCTCAGATCCATTCTTACTTGAAGTAGTAAGTACATCTATGGATCAAACAAATAAGTTCTCAAATTATTCAATGACATAGGAATACTTGATATCATATAATTATTGATAATCAAAAAGTAAATGCATAAAAATGTAAATATGAATGTACGCAATTCCCTAACCACAAGGTATATAATACGGTCCGACCAGTTGGCATGCTGTTAAAATCAATCAATCAATCAATCATTTCTTACATTGAATTACCTAATTCAAGAAACTGATAACAATAAGGTTTAATATCCTATCGCTATTATCATTTCGCTAATTAAAAAATTCAGGTAGCTTTCTTTTGTTTCTGTATTGTTACAGAAAGTAATAAAAAATTTTTTCTGGCTTTGTTCGTATAGATCAAGAAAAATAAAGACGCATAAAAGAATTATTCTATCTTGAATTTACTTGGTGAACGAAACCTATTCAAAATATGAAATATACTCTTTCTTTGAAGGAGTATCTTCTGATCACAAAATTGTTTTAGCAAAACCTCGCTTGAGTCTCCACATAAATCAGAAATAAACTGGTAAAGTGTCTCGATATGTTTGGTCCTCACTTGCCAATCAATATACGGAAAATGTTTGAAAAAAATAGTACTCTAGAGGGGAATGAAATGAAGAATATGAAAGCTTTGTTGCCGCCCACATAGAAGTAGCAGCTTGGTGCAAACGAACCAAACCTAGAGCCAAATTTAAAGTTCCATGGGAGCCGAGAGAAGTTAACGGAAAACGAGGTAATATGAGAAAAGCAAACTTACCTAATAAAAGAAACCCAACAAAATGCCAATAGGCAGAAACTCAAGAACGCCTTGAAAGATCTAACTAAAAAATACCACAAAGAACTGATTGAATTCGTCTTAGGCCAAATTAATAAAAACAGAAACTCAGTAGAATATAATCCATTATTATTCGAAGAGCAGACGGACTAGCATGGCAGCTCAAAAGCATAACTAAAACCTGCCGGACAAGAAGTAAAACTTCTGGAGTGGAAAGAAAATCTCGAGAATTTTCTTGGAAAACCCCCTGTAATCACTGATAAACCTAAAGAAATAATTAATTGCCAACTAGACATCAAACTTAGATCAATTACGAAGGAAGAACTTAAATAATTAATGAAAAGAAAATGCAAAACTGAAAAGCAACAGGCATTGACAAAATACCTCCTGATGTACGGAACGCAAGGCTATTTGACGACGCACTTCTTCGATCATGCAACGGTGAGTACGAGGAAAACACTCGAGAAAAATAGACGAAAGGTAATATCTGTCTCTTCCCTTAGAAAGAACATTTAGGGAATAAGTATTACTTTTATAAGTTCTAAAGTGTATAATGCTCTGTTTCTCAATCGTATCAAACCTGAAGTTGAGAAAAATCATCGGAAAAATCGAAACGGCTTTCAGAGAAATTGATCCACAACATCACAGATTCTGCTATTCGTTTATCATCAAAGAAATAGGTGTAAAATTTTATTCCCTACACAGAGGAAAGTTAGAGTAAAATACTATCGGAATAGAATCTCCCCAAAGAAACTATTATCGTTATAATGATGCTTTACAAAAACTCGAATGTAATCGAATTCTTTGACATTGTTGCTAGAGTTTTGCAAGGAGATGTATTAACAGCATATCTGTTTATAATCTATCTACCTTACGAACTACGAATCTCAATAGATCTACTTAAATAAAAAGGTTTCACATTTTAAAAAAACAAGAAGCAAACTATATTCTGTAGAAATTATAATAGATGCCAACCAAACAGACCATCAAGCTCTTCTCACAAATACACCTGCCCAAGCTGAATTCCTGCTGCACAGCGTGGAACACGCAGTAAGGGGCATTGGCCTCTACATGACTGCAGATAAACGCTAGTTGATTTGATTTAAACAAGATGGGAACATCTTTATTTTAAGCTCTAATGCTCTGAGATTATTAAACCACTTCAAATACCTCGGCAGAAATATCTCATCTACTGAAAGCAATATCAATATATGCATAGGATAAGCATGGGCTGCTATTGACAGGCTGTTGAAAAGATAAAATCCAATCTCTTAAATAAAATAAAGCGAGATTTTTTTCAAGATGTGGCCACCTTAAACTGCAGAGATTTACCACTTGAACTCTGAGAGGCTTGGAGAAAAAGCTTGATGGGGCCTACACAAAATACTACCAATTGTTTTGAAAAAATCATAGAAGTTTCAGCCCACAATACATCAGCTGTACAGCCACTTATCTCTCATCTTACAAAGCATTCAATTAAGATGAACAAGACATACGAGCCACTGCTGGTGAATTAACGATACAATTATAAGCAACATTGTCTCAAGGACTCCTTCAAATGGATACAACAGTGTTAGCAGAATTAGACCCACATATAACTGCTCTGCATAATCATCGGATGGAATCTAGAGGATCCAATGGGAGCGATTGACGATAGGGAGAGGGTCAAGGGACTCAGAACAACTTGATGATGTTGATAATTGTAGCATGCAACAATATAATCAAATAAAGGAAACATTTTCAATGCTTTCCAGTCACTAAAAGTTCCCATTTTTTTAACCAACTTAGAAGGAATCACATTGTTTATAGATTATAAACAAAGTCTGACAATTTGTCTACTTTCTTTTCTGGAATGCTCATTAAACTGTGTGTTCTATATATGTAGATTTACAATATTTTATATAAGTATGTATTTCTTCCAACAACTAAAAAACTTATCTGTATAAAAAACTATCTATCTAGTGATAATGAAGTTACTGATAGCAAAATAAAAAATGGAACATTGATTTCACTAATTAATGTTTTAACTGATGTGACTTTCCCGGTTGCAAAAATAAATCTTTTTTTGTTTCGTTTTCTTAGAATGTAAGCTACTGATATATAGTGAATGTGTCAAATATTTCGATGGTTTACCAAAGAAAAAGTGGTGATATTTATACTTATACATACATGTTTCCTATATGATAGTGACAAAAATGAATAAAAATGTTACTTCTACATACTATTGATAAAAGATCATTTCTTTAAGTGACTTTAGTGAAAAATGATAGAACAGCGTTTACAAAATAACATGCAATTAAACAAATAACAGGTATGTCGGATAACTGAGGAGAATCAAGGGTAATAATTTAATTTTCACTGTCGCTTCTAAATTAAACTTGTTCCATTTTATGGAGTATTTTTTAGTGAAAATCACTGTATATTTTCTTTTGTATTTCAATACATAATTAAATTGGAAATGTTGGGTTGGCATTCGAGTCAAGAGTAAACTTAAATGGGAAATTGAATTAAAACTGTTCAATGACATACTTTTAAGAGGAAATCCAATTCTACATTGTGGATATACATTTCGCTTGTTGCCTTCATTCCTATGAGATTACTTGAAATTATTCAGAGTTGGAATTAGCTTATAAATAATAGACATTTCAATAATTCTAAAAAAAATGGGATTACGCTAGTTTTTTTCTTTATGGGATATTGTTAATTGGAGAAAAAAAAACTAGTGTGTGTAAATATAAACATTATGTATCGGCATTCGTATTTTACCTTCAAAATTGTAACAAACATTGAACTAACGAATGAGTTGACTAGAACTTATAGATCTATTTGGCTTTGATCAAACAAACCAAGAATTAAATTCATCATCTTCACAATGTGAAGGGAAGTTCTCTTGGTCTGTTTCATGAAATCACCAACTGGGATATCTGATAAGGTTCAACATCACTCTCAATCAAAAAGTGAATTGGATCAGTTCTCTGATATAATTTAAAAAGACTATGTGAATATGCATAAATGATTGGAAAAATATTTTTTTGTGATTAAAAGAAGCCCGGGAAGCAAAGAATAATAATACTCTTATGCTTATACACGTCCTGTAATCACTGTACTTCATTCATATAATAAATTAAAATCCTTACACAAGAGAGGTTATTTTCTGAAAATCAAAAGTCGTTGTATTGCTTCTTTTAAAAAGATATGGATTATATAAAAGCCTTTCTTAATTGAGCATCTGTGCCATGTAACTATGCATTTCGCAAAAAAATAATAATTAAAAGAGAATATGACAATAATACCATAGATAATAGAACGTTGTATTCGTAATGTATTGTTTTAGAAAAATTGTCCATTGCGTGTATAGAAGCTCTAGACTTTAGTTACCTACAGATATATCTCCTGAAATTCAAGCGCACATATATTACGCTCTCATCAAAACAGAATTTCATGCTCTGTCGGTTACGACTCTTGTATAAGCCGGTTCACCTCTACAGAAAAGTAAGACCCTAACTCCGAGTATCCTGGATATGACACTAAAACATGTGATGGTTAAGCTCCAGTCATTTGGGAAAGGTGGAATACACCTTCATTTCCATTGCTCTCAGGTACACTCTGATTTAGAGTGGTAGTACATGATAGGACCCCATTAATGAGTCAAATAGAAATATTCTATTTACTTGGCTTGAAACCATTTAACAGCACAAAAAATTATTAATATTAAAAGAAATTAATTAGAAATATTAGTCTTTACTTGCTATATATGAAATCATTTAACAGCGTGCACACAATTAATTAAATAGAAATATCAGTGATACGCAGCAATAATTAAAAACTATCAAACTGTGTGCAAATAAATGATTTTTTAAAATCTAATAGGATTAACTAATAACTAAAATTACTTATGTTAAAATGGAATACTTGAAATCATTTAACCGTGCACTACTAAATGAGGAATTAACATTGAATAAGCATCAAGGGTTGATATGCTATTAAACCAAATAACCAAACCTAATCAAAAAGAAATTCCGACAAATTTACAAAGGAACTATCAGAAAAATTCCAACTCTTATTGATATATATAGATTATTGCATTTCCGATATACTCTGGGCTATGTGTTATTTTTCTATAATGTTATTGAGACATGCATATTGTTTCAAATGATCATTTTAAGTGGAAATTGGGTAAAGGGGAATAGATATATAACAAAATAATAAGAAACCAGCAAGTTGCGACACATGGTCAATTTCTAGATTAGATACTATTTTTTCGGCTAGACTGATTTCCTTGTCAAGGTTAAAGAAACCAACCTGCCCTACTATTTCCCTCTGGCTGGGCGTCTGAAGAGAGAGATGGATTCATGCCTATCCTAAAGACATCAATACAAAGGGAAAGGCCAACAGCCTTGTCTAGGATTAGAACTCGAGTCACCGATTCCATTTCATAAGACGATATCTGCTATCAAAGCGCATCAAAAACTATGTGGGCCATGCTATGAGAAAATCCAACGGAAATAATACGGTGAATATTAGTCAAAATTAATGACAATGGACAATGCTTGATAAGTTTACGTTCAAGTCAAATGTAAAAAAACATTTGAACGTAAAAGAGATAATCCTCATTGGCCCATTTCTTTCAATTAATAAACTGAATTACATTAAACTGGTATTTAATCCTATGTTAGCTTTAAAAGTTATCTTCAGGCATGCATAGATTGTGGATTTTTATTTTTCAAGTTGAAAATATCTAAACTCTTTTTCGTCATTCAAATATCTCCCAGCGATAATAGAACATGAGACATTAACAGTATATCTTCGGAGAATATTTATTTGTGCCAACAGAAACATTCTTAAAACACATAATGTGTAAAAAGATGAGAAAAAACAACGAGAGAAAGGTTCTGGTCGTCCTACCTTAAATTTAACTTAACAAGTCTCAATATCGGGCTCAATCAGTCTTCAATTTTCCTTTCATCATAACGTCTTGATTATTTTAGTATATTCAAACTGCATCCACTAAACTGCGCCAGTTACTCTATCATTGACTAATTATTCACATATCTATATGTATTGGGTGAGGAGATAAATCTGGTAATTTGAAATGTACAAATAATATTTCTAATTATAAGAAATAAAAGTGACTACAGTAAAAAAAAATAGTGTTTGGGTATAGCCTCATTGCTACACTAATATGACAGAATAGCAAGTTAATCGATCAAAAATGATGCAGAAAGTGATTCGAAACGTTTCCTCTCCTCCATAGAACGATGAATTCTGTTACGTATAAAAGGAAAGAATGGGTGTTAAAAAAAAAATCGGAAACTAAAACAATAATTTACCACGTGTATTAAAAGACGAACAAGTTAATGGCTGAACTTGAGATTTATTCAAGATAACTTAACAGTGGTCCATCAAAGGTGAAGTTCTTTAGCATTTATAGTTATCTGATCAAGGAAGGGGGATACAACTATGTTTGTCTTCAATACACTGTGGGAGCACGTATAAGTAGGTGTGGACATGTGTTGTATGTCATAAATAAAAGATAGGGGATACATTTTTATAAGAATATAACTTCGTGTTTATTTACAAAAGGGTCAAAATTGTCTTAAGTGCAAGAGAGACAGAGCCAAAGGACTCGGACATCGACGGGCACCACAGTTTCCTAATCTATTTTTCAACACAAACCCACTTGCCCACCTCCCCTTAGGCCATGCCCAAAGCGGCTTCTGCTCTGACATCCTGTTTTTCCTGACTAACCACCTGTCCCATGGTGGTTAAAACTATCATATTTTAAACGCCCACGCGTTTTCCTTCCGGTTTGTGATTCATTGGTGACGACTTACAACCACACATTGCTTGTTTACCAGTAAACACCTGGGTGCATCCTGCTTACGAAATCTCTAACTGATGGGTCTGCCAAAGCTTAACAAGTATCACGAGAACAAAAAAAATGATCAGTGTTTGTATCAAATATCATCACGTCATCTAAAACTCAAAGATTAGGTCATCATCATCATAATAATCAAGTCACGCTGACAAGCCGGATTTCCTTGACTCCCTCTCCCTATCTGTCCTATCATCTATCACTCCTGACATGTTCAACAAACTGAGTCCTGTGTCCGCACAGAGCAGATGTAAATAAGTTCTTGATCCTATTTACCAACCCCTCCGCTCTGGCAGGATATGACACAAGGTCAATTTTTTAAGCGGAGTTTAGCAGGTTTGAATTCAGATTTTTCCTTCTCCTAGACTAGTTGCCTCACCAAGGCTGAAGAACCTAGTCTGCCCTACTATTTACCCATAGCTGGAGGGAGAATAATTGGATTCATACCTTTCCCAAGGTTATTAGTGCTATGTGAAATGCAATCAGTCTTGTCCAAGAATTGAACTCGTATCGCCGTGTCCATATCCTGTGATGATAACCATTACACCACGGGCACATCCTAAATAAGTAAATAAGTTCTTGATGGTCGGCTAACACCGGCACGTGCCTGTGTAAGGGTTCATGGAAAAACGTCCATTATGAGATCGTTCGTGTTTATCCCGTAGTCTCTAACCTATCTTACTTAAATGTTTTTTTTAGATCAGAAGTAAGTGGCTATACCGCTGTTGTTTCATGGGGTTCCAGGATTTGTTCAAAAATAACTCGTTTAGCTTGTGTATTTCCCTTCTAGCTTTTTCTCTATGCATTTTTTGTGTCCTTATTAGGTGCCTCGATAGAGTAGTATTAACACAGACATAGCTTAGAAGAAATCATCTTCTTCAAAATCCCTTAAACTAGTGTCATCTAGTTCATTTAATTGATTTATGCTGTACAGAGCTATACTTAAAGACACCAACATATTTGAGGAAGTGAACCAGTTAGTACGCGCTAATGCAAAAGGCATAAATGCTGACCTATGCGTAAATAGTCCCGTCACTTCTGAATATGATTCACAATTTTACTACATTTAAAAATCTTAAAACATGAAGGTGGATTGGTTTATATTACTTCCCACTTAGGCTATGGGTATGTGGCAGGAGGTCGATATTGTGCATTTCATGAAGAAGACTCTCTATCTACATTTAATATTGCAGTATTATAGTTTGCACACAGATATAAATATGCATCCACATGCAATCAAATGTATATAGTTTTATTAGGCTCAAACACGTTTCAAAACAAGTAAAATCCATTTGTATAGATGTAAATTGGAATACAGAAATATTGGAATATCAAGACACATGCTAAAACATAAACACTTCCACGAATACATGCGTACACAAATGTATATATATATATATAAATATATATATATATATATATATATATATATATATATATATATATATATATATATATATATATAACATCATAATGTATTTTATTGTAATGGAAAGCAGTCGTAAATGTTCTTAGTGTCAAACTGACATATACACAGATATTAAAGTATATAAAAAGATACCGTTTTCCTTATAGATACATACCATATGTAACGTACACACCTGCATCTACACACATACCCAAACATACACAAATATATATATATATATATATATATATATATATATATATATATATATATATATATATGCATGGATGTATGTATGTAATCAAAAAGTATTTGCAAATTCAAGAAATTGGGATTGTGGAAGAACAAATAAATTTTGGAGAGAATCAACGTTCTATGCTGAAGGCCATGTGTACCTCTTATAAAACTAATCATTTTTCTTCGCCTGTGGCTAACAAATGTTCTTTCATACTGATTTTGGCATCCCGTCGGCCATTTTCCTGATATCTACGATAATGAACAATGGTTTAAATTGTGTTGAGTTTACACGACTTGGAATCTGAACCTCCATTTTAGCTCCATTGTTTTAAATAATATATATTTTATATTTTTAACGGTTACAGGGGGATTTAGTGAATTGACGAGAATAGCAACTGCAATTTCAAGATGTTTTACAGCCGAATGCAAACGAAAGCAGCGGTTTCATTCGTGCCAGGTTTTCGAATCATGGCTCAGTTGCAGTATTTGAACCTGGTGAACAAGAAAGCTTGGCCAAATATACTCTGGATTTGAGATAAGACTATTCCTCAAAACATGTTGTCCTTTGAAAAAAACGTATTACAAACTTAAATAAAGCTTAGAACTTTAATGTCGATTATGTATTGAGTTACACATACTAGAGAAAAATATTAAATTTATTTAATGCAGAATTTTGAGCTAGAAAGTCTGTTTTGAAAAATATCAGGTAATTTATTTTGAGCATGTCATGGTTATTTTAATCAATGTATTTTGGCTGCTTCTTTTTTCAGTTGTTGACCTATCTATTGAAATAACCATTTGAATAGAATCTCTGATATGCAATATTTTGTGTGCGATTTTTCGGACTGTCGTCCTCATTTTTTGTTGTTGTTGTTGTTATTGAAACTCAACTTTTCGACTGCTTTTTTATCTGGGCATAGGAATGATTCAACCTGAGAAAATCAGATAAACAAAGGACACCTGAGGAAGGCCGGAGGATCAAGCGGCCGAAAGGTGGGCATAACTGACAGAAAAACCACACAAAAATATTGCATATCAAGCTCCATCTCAAAATCTCAGACAGATAGAATCCCTGATATAATTCTCATGTCTTCTTGGATTGTAATGAATTGGGTTCAAGAGATTTGGAACATTTACAGATATATAAAAAAAAAGAACAGGGAGCGTAACGTTGAAAACTTAATGGTCTCAGTAACGAAAAATTAATGTTCTAATGAACAAAAGTAATAAAAATCAAGTAATTAGTCTGAATATCTCAGGTTACATTGTTCTCTACCAAGTTTTCTAAAGTGTTGTTTTTACGAGGACAGCGTGAATCATGTTGAAAAATTCACAAATCAATTTGTAACGAAATATGGCTTCGTATTGGAGTAAATGAGTTTTTCAGGTACAGTAATGATACAGGTTAATAGTGAAAAGAATTATGAATGAAGCAATAAATCAAATAAGGGGAGGTTGAGTTGAAAATGATGTGTCTTGCCTATAACTTTTGGTAATAAGCAATAGGTTACAAAATATATGTTGTGTGATTATCAATATTTATGTACGTACGTGTTTTCATGTATCAGTCATGAAATTCCTTAGTTACTGTTGGGAAATTTTTTACTGATATCTTTAATTCATCGGTCTTCTGTGACTGCTGGGTTGCAGTTGACTAGTGTGAGGGATTATAACCAATATATACTCGCTTGTTTTCTGTTGCAAAACAAGGAAAAGTTATTTCTGGAAACTATGACAACCATGGATCTTTTTGTTTTATTTTTAAATTTGGTAACACCCCTGGGTTAGGGATCAAATTGTAATTATCAGAAATGTATTTTTTATTTTCTTTCTCAGATTACATTCCGTTTGCTATAAGAGTTAGGAAATAAATTCTCTGGAATGACCTGTATAGACACACAAACGTTCATACAGTCTGATAGTAACTTCTCTATTCTGATTTAAATGTATTTCTCAAAATTCTCCTCTCGTTATTTCGTGCTTCTCAAATAGTTTATTTTCTACAGAGATTTGAATATATTTCTGTATCTTGTTTACCGATAATTTACGAATATGAACCCCGTGATCTCCATTTAAAAGTGCGATCAGCTGGGTTGTTTCTTAATATGGCATACTTAATCATGTTAGAATGAAACGTATCGTTTTGCTCAATAGACTGAAAAGATTTTTTGGATATAAATCAAAGTCAAATACGATCACTGAAAAGGAGCCAGCCAATGTTTTTCAAACTGTCAACAGCTTTTCTACAGGCTTGAATTATTTTCCCAATCATAAATCAACCACCAACATAAATTTCCTTACAGAATATAATAGCATAAAATAAAACGAATCAGATTGGTATTTGAGTTGTGCTTGGAGACAAATCATGTATTTGCAATAAAAGCCACAATTACTTTATTCAAACCATGCTTTGACGTATTTTATGTGGCTTCTTCGTAGTTGGCTAGGTTTTATAAATAGATCATGCAGCGCTTCTAATATTTCTTTGAAATTCAAAAGTGGATAAAATAGGGGGTAAAACTATTCAACACAAGTAAGGAGCAATGGAAATTAATCGTGGGAAGTGAGTAACTATTTAATTAATAAACAACTGCAAAATGTTACTTCTATGTATCATTATATATGAATAAAGCTAAATATACAATTGAATGAATGAATAGAATTTATTGATTGAGCATCTCAGGAAACACTTCAGATTTTTAGAATTGGTATGTAAATAAAGTGCATGTATATTATACTGTTCATACGCATCCATGGTTATAATAAGCATGTAGATATATGTGGATATAGTACAGATGTAAATAAATATATATTTACATATATGATACATATAAATGAATACCTATGAATATCCAAAATACAAACACATCTATATAACGTGTAGAAATGCACATATAATTAAACACTGAATTTGTATATATATATATATATATATATATATATATATATATATATATATATATATATATATATATATGATCATTTTCTCTTTTGAACACGTTTAAGTAAGATAGACTTTGCGTCGTCCATGTTTTACTGTGATCTATTTAAGTTTCAACTGAATCGTTTAACTCCTGGATAGAATGAATTCTGAGGGTGCCGTATTTTACCCTAGTATTTTTCTCGATGGAACGAATAATGGAATAAGAAACACAATGACTCATTATTTAAATTTTTTTCTAAAGAGAAGGAAGAAGAACATATGGTATGGAAAAGAACTTTACTAGAGCTAAGTGGAAGAATCAGAGGTATTTTAATTTTTTCTCTGATTACATTCCGCTTGCTATAAGCATTTGGGAATAAACTCTAGAAAACTTGTGCAGACAAAAATGTTCATACACTCAGATAGTACTTTCTCTATACTGGTTTAAGTATGTTTTTCATGCTTTCCTTCATTTTATTCTACTCAAATCGTTAATTTTTAAATAAGATTTGAATGCATTTCTTTATCTCGTTTACCGATAGTTTACGAATATGAACTCACAAGATCATATGATCTGACATTCATGAAGGAACAACTTCACACACACACACACACACACACACACACACACACACACACACACACACACACACACACACACACACACACACACACACACACTTATATGTAACTCACCAGGAAATAATTTGTGTATAATACACATATAAATGAATTTGTGTGTATATAATGCATAAATATTTTTCTTTATAATACACATAGATTAATTACCTACGTCTGCCACATTTTCGAATGTTCTGTGTTGGGAGGAGACAGCATATCTATGAATCAACATTTTGAACAAGGTGTTTTACAAGCGACTGATGATTCTGTAAACGTTTTTATTTATTCATTTTTTGGTTTCTTTTTTAATGTGGAATCAACCT
Source organism: Sepioteuthis lessoniana (assembly GCA_963585895.1). Lineage (NCBI taxonomy): Eukaryota > Metazoa > Mollusca > Cephalopoda > Myopsida > Loliginidae > Sepioteuthis > Sepioteuthis lessoniana. Next base: position 27,139,663 of record OY757905.1, read on the forward strand.
AAATATGTACAGAATATGTTATGGAGGTATTTGCAAGGGCGACTGCTGTGACTTACATATATTCCTTTGCAGAATCTCATTCTTTTATGCTTGCCATGTTCTTTAGATTGTAGTCTGTTCAAGCAAATTAAAGGAAGCACATACAAAAGTGATCCAATACGCATCCGGCTAACTTTCAGATAGATCAGCAGTTCCTACTCTCGTTAGATTTAAACAACATTTAGTATATATGGGACATTCTGCTGACCTCAATAAATTTTTGTGACTTAAAAAATATAAATAGAATATAAAATATAAAAGTCAGTTTCATGCCACACACACACACACACACACACACACACACACACACACACACACACACACACACACACATCTATCTATTTCTCTCTCCCCCCTCTCTCTCTCTCCCTATATATATATATATATATATATATATATATATATATATATATATATATATTTATATACCCAACAACTGTTGTACCTTGTAAAACTCTCTTACATCTTTGTAATTGGTATTCAAATGAAGAAAGTGTAACTAGATATCTGTCTCTATCTTTTAGCAGTTCGGTTTATATTCTAATGATATTTACTGGTGAAACACAGATATAATAAAAATATTTTAAATTTCAGTCATCAGTCCATAAAATGTGTATTTCATTTCGTAATACTTATAAAATGCTACATTTTCATATTTCAATGTAGGCCGCTGATTGTTGTCTGAGTCGTCGTGTCACAAAATAAAAATTAGATATTCTTATTGTTCATTCTTGAGTTCTCCTTATTGAAAGAATTGTATATTAAACGAAGGATGAGTTTTCTTCAACAGTCAATTTGTGTAGCCATTTTCGATTGCACATACCCCACCCATTTACTGGCGATAACTTGGCACCGGCATCGCGAGTTGAACAACGATTGCCAAGTGTCCGACGGATTTCCGATTTTCCGAATCGACATGACCGAATATCTACCTTTATATATACTCACCATCAAAAATGCTTAATCATAAATAGAGTTATATGCATGTGACCTGATAACGCGCATTGTTCACTAGACTGCATCTAACATTAACCTGTGACGTACAGCTGAGCTATTTTGAACATTAAAATAGACACGTAAACACACACACGTACACATGCACAAACATACACACACACACACACACACTCAAACTCAGATGGAGAAAAATTGAAAAGCAATGTAATCAATTAGAATGGTGATACCAAGTGTTGATAGAAAAACCATGGATATATAATATTTTTTATTACACATTTATCGTTATTTGATTAACACTTGGTATTTCCATTCTAAAGTCCTGATGAAGGTACATTAAAATTGAAAAGTTTAAAGTCTACTTTTTTTACAATAAATTCTTCATCTTTGATTACTTCGTTTTTCAATTTTTCTCCATACAATCAGATTCCTTTTCATTATTTACTTCCATTCAGACCCAAATGTAAGGAGGCAAGTGACATAATTTTTACTACCGTAGTACATGGATATCACGATAAAGTTCAAATTCTAGATGTGATTGCGTGCGTTTCACTGAGAATTAATGCTCAAAGGAAAGGCATGAATCAATCAGCTCTCCCTCCACATACAAATAGAATATTTGGACAGACTAGTTTCTTTAGCTATGGAACAGCAACGGGCTAGAAGAAGAAAAATAGGGAATACAAAGCAACTTTACCCTTCTTCAAAATTGAATTTGTATCGCATCCTATCGTGGCAGAAAAGATAGATGTATAGATATATAGATATTATGAGATATAGATAGATAAGCAGGCGCGCGTGGTGAGATCGATATCGTCGTAAGAAATGGATTCAGCGGCCCGAGTTAAAATCTAGAGTGAGACTGTTTGGATTTCTCACATCACCATTAGCCCGGGGAATGGTATATATCCAATTCCTTTCAGCAATTATTAAATAAACTGGCCACGTTAACCTTGCTCTAGCAACCTGTATAGAAGAAGAGGAACTTTCAAATTAAACTTGTTGAACTCCGCTTAATATTTGACCTTATGTCACCAGGAAGGGGTTGTTTTATATATGTATGTATATATATATATATATATATATATATATATATATATATATTATCCAGGGAAATGAGTAGCGGCCTCACTTACACCTCGGTGCAGTAGCTATTGAAAAGGGAACCTTCTGATCGCCCTTGACTACGGCGCAAACATTATATATATATATATATATATATATATATATATATATAAATTTTCCATTCACACACATTTGCCTGTGAGTGTGTGCGCATGTGCATCTCTCTCTCTCTCTCTCTCTCTCTCTCTCTCTCCATCTATCTATCTATCTATCTATCTCTCTCTCTATATATATATATATATATATATATATATACACAACTATATATGAATATTACAGAGCGTGTATCATATAAAAATAACATAGAATATAATTTGATCTTATAAGTGTATTTGGAGTCATGTTTATCGTATTAGTTACGTGCTTATGTAAACTGAAATATTAGATATAAGCTTATCTTTTTCAGCGCATATAAGGGAATAATGATTGTTAAATGCCGTTTGCTGAATATTCGGTCGTGCGAAAATTCTTAAATGGGACAATCAAGTACTCGTTCACTAAAACAGCATAGAGGAAAACGTGTAAGACTGCAATATTGTATCAAGTGAGTTCGAACTACAGTCCCCCTACTTCATTCTTTTTCAGACTAATAACTTGGGGAAAAACAATAAACCAAAGAAATCAATATAACTTTATCCCCCACCGTCATACACTGAAAATAATAAAATCGATGTGTGATGTCTAATTGCTTAGAAAATTCCTGGAATTATCGAGGAAATTTTCTTAGCTACGTAAGAATTTATTTAATTTCCAACCCCAGTGTTCTGCTAGGAAAATCTACGAACATTACCTGGTTCGTAAGAAACTAAAAGATATTGTGTATGCACGCAAAAGAATATCTCAAATGAGAGAATAAACCCAAATAAGCTTATCCATAGTTATTTATAGGTATAAAATCCTGGATCAAACATCCAAGGGGCAGCTGATAAGTTTGAGACCAAAAGTAGAAAGCCATGAACTTGGAAAAATTCAGTTTTATTCATTTAAAACTTAAACTGATCATAGCAAGAATGCATTGCATTTAATCCTTTAACAATGTTTCAATGTTAAAGATAATTTAATCCAAAAAAGGTCAGCAATTTTTAATAAAATGCGCAAAATCGCTAATCGTATAACTATTCTCTGGCGCCATATTAGTTATTCCCGTAAGAAATTCATGCAGACATGACGAGTTGGTCGAGTGAAAATTCCTTTTTCTACTGCATAGGCACCTAAATTCAAACGTGATGAGGAAAGTTTGGAATACACGTACTGTGAAGATAGGTTCTTCACAGTCACTACACAGGGAAACAAAATGTCCATGACATGATGACAGATTGACGAATAACACATTGCCAAAGGGTTGCGTATATCAAAAGAACGATCCGGAGCAAATCTTAACTATTAACTCGAAATAACAAAGAGTTCAGTTCGTCAGATACCAAAATTTCTGCCTTCTCACTGATCATAAATGACTCTGAGACAGAACTGGGTTTTGAAATGCCAATACGGTGGAATTTCTACAGCATTTTTTTAAACCCTAAATGAAATTTGAATTGTCTAAATTGTCTAACCGTTATAGGCGATGGTTCCCTAAGCTTTTAAGGAGACAATAATCTGGAGATTGCAGGTTCAATCCTGACTGCAGGCGAGTAACAATTCAGAAATACTTAACACTTGTACCCGGTTATTGCTAACGGAATCAGAACAAGCGACCCCAGTGGATTCAATATAGGATGTAGTTTGAAGTTCCATGAAGGTTCCCGAGTTCGACAAAATGAAGAAGGCCGGAGGACATATCAGCCGAAACGCTGTATGAATAACAATGAAGATGAAGACAATAGTCCGAAAACCCTTAATCATGAAATTTGATTTCACCATATTATCCAGGGATACATATATATGTATGTATGTATGTGTGTGTGCGTACGTGTGTGTGTTTGTGTATATTAGAAATATATATATATTGTGATGTTGATGGGCCCCACGCAATGAACAACGGGGGATGAAATGTGTGGACTACAAAAAAGGATTATGGTGAAACATAAAATATCATTTGATTGCATTCAATGAGAGTATCTTCGTCAACCTTTGAACTTTGAAGAAGACCCTCATTTAAATATATATATATATATATATATATATATATATATATATATGTGTGTGTGTGTGTGTGTGTGTGTGTGTGTGTGTGTGTGTACGAGTATCATTAAAAAAGTTTCCAGACTTTTATCGTAAAGGCACAAATATTGATAGTACACACATGAAACTCTAGTCCCCTTCGAAGTAATCTCCTCCGACTGCAATGCACTTATTGTACAGTTCCAACTTCTGGAAGGCCCCATGGAAGTCTTCTTATGTGAGTGTGTCAATGACGTTCATCACAGTCTCTTTCATATCCTCAATTGTCTCATAACGACAGCGTCTGAGCTTAGGGAATAACCAAACGACACAGGGAGCAAGGTCTGGAGTATAGGGTGGGTTAGGAACTGTCTTGATGCCCATCTTGGTCAAACAGTTTATGACAAGGATGGGGTTGTGGACTGGTATATTGTCCTGGTGGAAATGCCACTGACCCGATTTGAAGAGTGCTGGCCTCTTCCGACTGTATGTCATCCTGAACTCACTTAAAACGTCAACATACTAACCCTAACCCTAACCCTTTGGCCCATCAAATCTGGTGTATTGACTTCCTTACTCCTCCCACACCTCTCATCATCCCACACAGACTCCCTGCCTTCCTTGAATTTCTTATGCCACTCCAAAACTGATGCTTGATTCATGCTCTAAAAGCAGTGTGAAGCATTCCATACGTTTCTGTGGCATTTTTTCCAAGTTAAAACAATATTTTATTGCCTATCGTTCTTCCAAAGTGTCCTCACGTCCAGATTGCAATTTTGAAATTCACCAGCTGTGACAATCAGGCTTTAGTAGGGTGTATTCCAATTGCTGCTGTAGCTGTTCATTTGAACCTGAAATCATAAAAAGTTATCTCATAGGATATATAGCAATATCATAGTGAATTTTCAAGAGTCTACGACAATTTTAAATGCTTGTACAAAAAAGTCTGAAAACGTAATGAATGCACATATATATATATATATATATATATATATATATATATATATATATATATATATATATATATATATATATATATATAACGGTACTGATTAATAGGTTACAAATTCAAATTGAATTGTCTTTTTTATCTTGATGTCATCTTCTTTGATTTCCTTAAAAAAGGATTTTAAATCTAAGCTGTAAGCTAGATTTTAAAGGAATCTTTTTTAACATGCTATTCATTCATGTATATTTAATTAATGAATACAGAAAAAAGATTGCTCTCCATAATTTTTAATTAAGATTCGGTATAAATGGACATCGGCCACTATTTAGTTTAAATAAGAATTATTCAAATTAATAATTCATACATCTATAAGTTCTTGCATTGAACAATGAATATTATTGTGGAATGCATCCTTTTCATTTGAGAATTTTCTTTTTGTTTCATTGATTTGAATCTAATATTCATTTTATCTTTAAAAAAACTGAACGCCAAAGACTCTCTTCCCTTAATCAAAATTATCATTTTTTCCGATGGCTTCTTTTGTCTGTGTGTCTCTGAGGTCTTCATGTTTAACACTGAACATCGAATCGATCAAGAGGTTGCCATCTAAAAACACAAAGCATTCATTAAATTCTATATTCAGACTGATTGATAATTTAACAGTCGATAATTTCTTTACCTATTTCTGTGATGTTAGCTTCTCTGCAGGCAAATCAGGTATGACAAAGGGTTAATGGAGATGTTAAGTTGTAAAAGGTGTCCCTGCAGGTTTGGGAAATGACTCTAACCCAAGGGCTTTTCAAAGGTAATTTAGAATTGAAGAATAGAAAGATTGCTGTAAGGCCAATTCTGAAAAACATGTGATTGCACCTTGAGAAGATTACAGCAAAGATACAGCTGTCATTGAATAGGAAAAGACGGGGATTCTGTTGAAAGGGAAAGTGATGCGAAGCGATACGATGACCTAGGTACGGGGAAGAAAAATAAGTGCAGCTAAGTCTTTCGGGTTAAGCGAATCAGTAAAGAAAAGTGACAATCCAGTCGTAATGATAAGCGCATAGCGAAGGAGGAAAAGAAGCGGATGAATGCGATTTCTGTTGTTACCTATATTGAATTGGAAAGATTTCGGTTTTACTGGTCAACAGCGAACTGAACCCACCCGCATGACAAAATACTAATGCTTAAATTGAATGTTACAAAGCTTTAGACAGTATCCATTACTATATATATATATATATATATATATATGAGTGTGTGTGTGTGTGTGTATATATATATATATATATATACAGATAGATAGAATGATAAGCATATATATATATGTATATCTGTCTATACACACACACACACACATATATATATATATGTGTGTGTGTGTGTGTGTGTGTGTGTGTGTGTGTGTGTGTGTGTGTGTGTGTGTGTGTGTGTGTGTGTGTGTGTGTGTGTGCTCGTGTGTGTGTCTTTTTCATAGGATGGTTCATATTTTTTCTATATACTGAAGTAAATTCAGATAACCCATGACAATAATTATCCATCTATCCATCCACCTACCTTTGTATATATATATATATATATATATATATATATATATATATATATATATATATATACATATATATGTACATATATATATATATATATATGTGTGTGTGTGTGTGTGTGTGTGTGTGTGTGTGTGTGTGTGTGTGTGTGTGTGTGTGTGTGTTTGTCTACTTCTTAATTCATCCCTGAAAATGTACATGAATACTACTACTGACCAAAATTATTGACTTAGTACACTTAGAGGATGTTCAGTATAGAGTTTTCATTCAGCAGCAAAAAACAAAAGAAAAAAAATACAAAAAACAAAAAAAAAAAGAAAAACAACAAAAAAAAAAACAACAAACAAAACACAGATCAGGGGTAAAAGAATCTTTGAGAGTTGAATATTATGGCTACAAAATTTAATAAAATACCTATATCTAATAATTTATCTTTTTGGTATATTTTTCTAAGCTATTCACAGGCAAATAGGAAATAACCCAATGTTGATAAAAAAAACTATAGAATACTTCATGAAGTTTAATTACTAAGATATTAAGTATAAGTACACTGCGAGTTATCTGGCATTAGTTTATTTACTACTGAATAAAACAAAAGATAAACGCTCTTTATATGATCTAATTTGATTCTTTTTCCAGAAGTTTTCTATTAATGTATATTCTTATTTAAATACATAAGAATAATCAGATGCATATGAGTGTTTATATCCGAATAATTTTGGTATACATTTTTACCCATGTAAAATGTTAAATAAACGATTGCTCTCTCGCTCTCTCTCTATCTCTCTCTCTCT
>OY757905.1:27152364-27207364 GCA_963585895.1 Sepioteuthis lessoniana
TATTATGAAATACGCTCCGGCGGTTCGAGGTGACAACAATTGAAAATTATGATTAGAAGAAAAATAATGTTTTACGGTATACAGTGAACATAATAAATACAGAACAAAAATTGAATTAATTTGTAAGTGTTGATATATGAACCAACAACTTTTATATCACTTGACACCATATTCAACGCAAACTGTATTTTTAAAGAAAATACTATGTAATCTGGACTGTTCCGACCATAAAAACCAATAGCTATTTGAGATCTAAATTTCAAAGACGAAGCTTGGTGATTTTCATCATTAAGGGTTTTCGGACTATTGTATTCATCTTTATTGTTATTTCCACAACGTTTCTGTCGATATGTCCTCCTTCAGGTGTTCGTCGAACTCGGGAACCTTCACTGAACTTCAAACTACGTCCTATATTGAATCCAAGTTTTCCTGTAATGTTACTCGCCTGCAGTTAGGATTGAACCTGAAACCTCCAGATGATTGTCTCCTTAGAAGCTTAAGGAGCCAACGCCTATAAACGTTACGCCATGTGTCCAGCTGGACAATTCTGAGTGAATTTTTGGGAGTTATAAACTTAATATTCTTTCTTGACTAGAATTACAACTATTGTCTATGATTTTTTTTTACCTGTGCACATTTTCAGATTTTTTCAGAATAGCTGTTTGTATGTGTGTGTGCATGTTTGCGTGCGTGCGTGCGTGTGTGCATGTGTCACTTGTTCTAACAAAATTCTATTGCCTAAAATTATGATTGCTTAACTACTTGTTCTACTCATATAATCTGATGATTAGATGAGTCGCATAAAACGCAATTTCAATACTTTGATTTGTAGACCAATTCAGAATACAATATCTCTGATAGTACTTCTTCAATGATGGCTTTAGCAGTGAATTACCAATGAAGTTTGAAATGCTATTAAACAAAGAAACAGAACTCATCTCCAATAGTTATATTGAGCATTTTCCGAGCAACATTTCTATATTTTATCACCTTATATATGTAAACAACACACATAATATGCAAACATATATAAACAATAAAATAAAACAAATACGCACACACGTCTGACTAACTATTTACCAATAAACGGAAAAAATGAGTCCTGAATTTTAACTTTATTCTTTAGTCCCTTTTCTATAATGAGGACTGGACTAGTCGACACGAGTTCAACCCCTGAAGGTGGACGATAAGTGTTTCAATTTGTGTTAAGGCTCTTTTGATAAGCATGAATATTTCCGTTTTGCCCCAAGATATGGCAGACTGGCTCGTTAACCTGACTGCGGCAACCAGCCTTAGAGAGGGAATTCTATGAATTGAAACCAGCTGTTCAAGTTTAAACATTGACCTTCTGATCCATCTTCTACTCTATTGAGGTCTTATATATATATATATATATATATATATATATATATATATATATATATGTGTGTGTGTGTGTGTGTGTGTGTGTGTGTGTGTGTGTGTGTGTGTGTGTATCTACCCAACCCTTCGGCACTAGAAGGATATGACACCAGGGCAACTTTTGAGCTGAGTTTAACAGGTCTTAATTCAGAGGTTTTCTTCGACTAGACTAGTTCCTATACCAAAGATAAAATGCTCAGTCTGCCCCTCTAAGTAGTTGGCTAACCATTGTCAAGGGTAACCCGAAGTCTCCTATTTCAATAGCTACAACACCGGGGTGTAGGAGAGGGTCCTTCTCCTTTTCTGCATTGCTCCACTTACTCTTGATCCATATCTTATAATGTTGAGTGTTAAGAAAATAGGTATCAAGTAACATTTTTGAGTTTTTGTTCTGACTAAAACTGGGATTGATCCCTAGTCTCCCTACCCATTGGCGAAAACTCAAACCATTATATATAACGGAATTGGAAACAATCGTGAGAGCTGAGCCTATCACGCCTTTTTATATCTCCACTTTGGCTCAATTTAAAACATTTTTGCCTTGAAAGAGATCGTAATTCCTAAAGAGTCAGAATGGTAGCTAAGTGTAATTCCTGTTCTAATTTCTTAACCTAATTCTCACTTTGAGCAAAGGACCAGGTAAAAACAAATTAAAATTGATCCAAGGGATTTCTACTCCAAGGCAACTGCTTCCTTTTGCTCGAATCAGATGTCATGTGAAATATTCAAGAACCATGATAAGAACTGAAGAATTTCCTTCTCGTAGATACGTACACATGTGTGTGGCCAAGAGTCACATTTCACTTTGGAAGATAACTGAATATCCGATTAGAGTGCATTATGCGAAACCGACAAAACTAAAAACAAAATGAAATATAGAATATGTCAAGGAAAAAAGTTCCTGTTTTGACTTTAAGATTTCCTTTAAAACGAAAAAAGGAAACAAATATAAACAATTAGTTTAATCTTTTTAATATTTTATTAAATTTCATTTTAAGAGTGATTTTATTTAATTTTCCGCTCCTTAGGTTTTCTTTACAGATTTGGCAAAAAGTGATTTCTTGTTCTTTTCCAGGACACTCACATACTACACTTACATGCTAATCAAAGTTAAGGATGGCCAAACAGAGAAAAATTACCCAGTTAAAAATATTTTTTAGTTATGGTTTATTGAGAATAGTTTTCGGATGTGTTTGTACCAGTACGGATCATCACCAAATAGGACATTGTACCGTTACATAAAAAATGTACTGTTGTAACACTTTACGATACAAATAAACGCTTGCAACGCTACGGTATTCAAATGGAAGTTCGTGCTGGTGCGTTCCTAATAGACACCTGTACAACTACAACGCAGAGGCATTTGTATCACCACGTAGCGAATGGGTTTATGCGTATTGTAAGAAAACTGGTGAATACAAAAAGCCCCGTCTTGGTTTGCTAATACAAAAGTTTATTCGCTACTTCAATTAGTCATCGAGGAGAGAGAAACAGCGTATGAAAACTGAGGTGACCGCGTTATCTAACCAAAGAGAAACAATATGTCGTGAGGAGAAAGAGCGGAGACAGGCCAGAAATGTTCCTTTTGGTTTTCTGTTGTATTTCTAACTCTGGATTCGTCTTTGCAGTTGCATGTCTGGTGTGAGACCCCTTTTAGGAATTCACCTTAAAACAGGGTCCATGACTTTCAGCTGTCTTCACATTGCCGTATCTGGTCTTCAAATGACTATCTTTACCTCATTGCGCCTGACTGTCAATTAACTTTTTCCTATTTTCTATCCCGCACCCACTGATCTAACGGTGTTTACATTTGGATTCCTTTCGCCAATCAGAACTCGTTGTCGATTCGCTGCTGATACGTTTCTATTTTTAACCCGGGCTTCCCTAATTATTTTACATATTTTTATCATTGAAGAATCCCATTATTTTGTTATTATGATGAGCAGAATCCATTATGCCAACACCATTAATAGTCCAGACATAACAATATTATCTGCACACATTCGGAAAAAGAAAACCTTAACTGCTCTGAACGTTGATAAGTAAAAAGAAAGTAAACCTATTCCTTATACCAAGTTACTTTTTTCATACATACATACGTACATACATACATAGAATCCGTCCAAACATCTTCTACTATTAAATATTAACAAAGAAACTAGGTTAAAGAGAGAAATTACTCTTTTGTCCCCATTCAAATTATTCCGGTTCGATTTTAAACACTTCTCTCAGTATTCACTTCACTTTTCAAAGAATTTAAAAATAACATTTTTTGGAATCACGTCATTGTCTGTAATCTCGTTTCTTAAGTGAAATATCCCTTTAAACATTGGTTCTAGCTTGAAGGACGTCTTACTAAGCTTTGATCTGTTCTTGTTCAATGTAATAATATTGATTACACCTTTTTTCAAGGTTTTATCAATATTTACATATGTACAAGATATGATTGAAGGTATCAGGACTGAATGATTAGCTTTTCATTATTTCATAATTAAGAAAAAGAAAATTCATTGACATAAGTGTGTTAAATGTCGGTGGGGTTTGTTTTGAAATCTGTATACGTTTTATTCATTATTAAATTCTGTCTTGGTAAATGCACAATCAACTTTAATATTTTAAACACAACTAGTAAATATGTATGTAACTCGATATTTCTCTATTTTTCGTTGTCTATGGCTTTTCATAAACACCGAAGAACAAAATATGTATATAGGTCACATAAATCACCTGTTAACTACTACATAAGTTGAAATGTACATATTTTAGTCAGCAAAGAGTTTATTGTTGGTCATACTTCCTTTATTATCGAACCATTCATCGATAACTGATTTAGTTATTGATTAATAACACACTATTCATATCACTCAAGTCTCTAAAGATAATGAATAAATAAATAAATATCACCGTTATGTTTTGCATGATCGACAAAATTTATGAGCAAAACTCAGTTGTATATTTTATAGCGTTTTCACTTGTGGCATCTACTCTATAATTCGGAAGTGTGTTCCCGAGATGTGAAAGAATCATCTATTACTTCAACATACCTAAATGTGACAGCCCGTCTTTAGACAGTCGTTTGATCTCCAAGTCGCAGAACACCGATATCGAATAAAAACAAACAACACATTTTGGTGAAATCAAATTAATTCACTGTGTGTTTTATTAGAGGGTATGTTTCGTTGGCACCGGAGTCTTGTCTACTGATCATGGACAAAAAATCGTTGCTTAGATACAAAAGAGGGGTACAATTTCTTATATATATATATATATATATATATATATATATATATATATATATACGGATGTAATAGTAGATAAAGAATTAGGAATATGTGCGCTGATAAAATTAAATACCAATGAAGTTTTCAAGAAAAATGATATTCTTAAAACAATATATACGGAGCATTAATCTCAGATTGATCATCATCATCATCATCATCATCATCATCATGTCGTGCTGCCAGCACGGATATCCCTGACCCTCTCTCTCCACACTCCCTATCATTCATCGCCTCTGGCAGGTCTTCAGGGTTACATCCCGTATCATCACATAGCTGCTGTTTGTATGTTCGAGCTGGTCGTCCAGCTTTTGATTGGCCATATGCAGGGGTCCTCAGGAGTACATCAATTACGAGCTCGTCCTTGTTTCTCCAGCAGTGTCCGGCATTTCTGGTTCGTGTAGCTTGGATAGTTTTCATGATAGGTGGTAGGTGACCAACCACAACTATTTCAAAACTATTTTCTTTATATATATATATATATATCTGTAACATAATTGAACGGCTCATAGTAAATTGAAATTGAATGAATCAATAAACAAATAAAACTGATACTATTTACCAACCCCTTTGCTCGGGCAGGATATGACACAAGGTCAATTTTTAAGCGGAGTTTAACAGGTTTAAATTCAGAGTTTTCCTTCTCCTAGACTAGTTGCCTCACCAAGGCTGAAGAACCTAGTCTGCCCTACTATTTATCCATAGCTGGAGGGAGAATTATTGGATTCATACCTTTCCCAAGGATATTAGTGCTATGTGAAATGCAGTCAGTCTCGTCCAAGATTTGAACTCGAGTCGCCGTGTCTATTTCCTACGACGATAACGACTACACCACAGGCACCTCCATAACACCACAGGCACCTCCATAAAAAAAAAAGCTGATAGTCTCTGAATAGCCAGGCAATAACACTTGTGGGAATTAGAAATGAATAGAAAAACTCGAGGTTTCGAAACCTACTGCACAGGTGTGTAGCCACCGGAAGTGGATATGTTTCTGTCCCCGAGACAAAAAGCAGAAGTGAGGGGACGGACCGGTTTTGGAAGGGACACAATTGACGCTACCAACGTAGAAGAAAGTCGGACCTATGTTTTACCCAAAGAGAAACTGCGACCTTTTGATAGAAAATATCAAGCAATCTTTCCGTCTCTTATCAGACAACTGTCGGTAATGAACCAGCTATAATACCTCAAAGAAAACTCTAAAGTGTATGTGCTGTTTTTCTTAATAAACCTTCGCGTACTTCGACATATGCCTGAGTGATATCATGCATAATTATTGAAAGAAATAATATTTTTATTTTCTCATGTGTTCAATGCATTAATAGTCTTTATAGTGCAGCAGTAAATAACTGCGTTTAATGCATTAATAAATGAACTGAGTAAAATAATTAGTTTGATCTTCATTTGTAGTTTAAGAACAAGTTTACATTGCTTTGGTTTGTTTAAGGTCTTATAGACGAATTAGATAGCAGTTCTCTCTATCCTCGTTTTTAGTGTCACTCTTTTTCATACCTATTAATTCTTTGAGCAAAATAAGCTATGTCAATCTCTTCACGGCTTTCACTTTTGTAAAATTAAGATTAACAAATCAAGGCCAGATTTTTAGCTATTTTAGATATCACTATATGCACAATGGCCTCTTGCAAAACAAAACTATACTCAGTATATAACAGCATTAACACAATTATTTTTATCTTTTTTTTAAAATACTGATATGAAGACGTTAATTATCAAGTTCATCAATTGTTTAAAATAGCCATGATATTCACAATCATGCGTGGAGATAAATGCGCGAATATAAAGCATGATGTCAAACTTGAATTTCAAATACGTATGATAATTAAACAAACGATAAATACCAGAAGCATTTTAATGATACATGCCTTCTATGATTGGTTACATGATTTCATTTGAAAAATTACGTTGTTATTCCTAGAAAGGACTAATTAATCACTAGAAACGGTGTAAGGAAACTGAATTTTTTTTAATATATTCATTGTAAAAAGTCAATTTGAATCCGAAATCATCTAACATTTCAATAAATAATAAAGTCCAGTAAGTTAACGATGATTAAAACTATTTCTAATTACATTTGGCATCGGTACAACAAAAGTTACACGTTATATCCCGAGGGCAAGTAATGATATTCAAGTTAAGATACTAAATCAGGTTTTACTAAAGCTGATTTTCAAGGAAGTTATACCTTTTCTTATGGAAAAATTGAAGCGATAAATATATCCATCTCTATATTTGCTTCCTCTTTAGCCAATTGTTAGAATGAACAGATATTGGTAACTATGTATATGATGTTATGTTTCACTGTTTTATACCATTATATAACTGGTTCTAAAACCTCACGCTCGAATGAATTCATATCAACTATTTGATCTTTCGTAAACTTAACGTTTCATTGTGAGTCATGGTAATCACAATTTTTTACTGTCCGTCGAATTCTATAAGGTGAGGCAACAATATCATTTGTCGACTTCTCCAACGCCTTTGACTTCATACACAGAGGGAAGCTGGAGCATATACTACTCGCCAAAGAAATCGTCGCTGCTATAATCATGCTATATAAAAACACAAAAGTAAAAGTCTGCTCCCCAGATGGACTCACACACTACTTCGACTTTGTAGCAGGTCTGCAGCAAGGAGACACATTAGCCCCATACTTTTTATCTTGTGCCTAAACTACGTGCTTAGAACGTCTATTGATAAAATGAAAGATAACGGTTTCAAGCTGGCAAAGAAAAGAAGCAGAAGATACCCAAGATGCACAAACAATTACGGACGCGGACTATGTCGATGACATAGCACTTCTGGCAAATACACCAACCCAAGCCGACACCCTTCTTCATAGTCTGGAACGAGCAGCTGCTGGCAAAGCCTCCATGTAGATACGGAAAAGACGGAATACATGTGCTTTAATCAAAGAGACATCTCCACACTAAATGGTAGTTCTCTTAAACTAGAGGACAAGTTCACCTACCTAAGACACAGTGCCTCATCAACGAAGACAGGTATCAAAACACAACTAGCAAAGGCATGGACAGCTCTTTCAAAGCTATCTGTCATATGGAAGTCAGACCTGACCGATAAAATAAAATGCAGTTTTTTCCAAGCAGCAGTCGTGTCTATACTGCTGTACGGATGCACTACATTGAAGCTAACTAAACTATGGAGAAAAAGCTTGAAGGCAATTACAAAAGAATGCTACGAGCAATATTGAAATAGTCGAGTAGCCAATTCCATTTCCTGGAACTAATCTGTTCGGATTATATATATATAATGCAGATGATATGAATAGATCATTATAAATAACAACTTCTTTCAAACTTCAAATGAATAACACTTGGATCTATTCTGTTTGTATAAATTTCCTTAAATCCTTATCATCAGCATTGCCCTTTCTTTTGATATTTAGTGCATATAAATGTTAAATAGTTAGTTGAAAATTCACATAAATGATATATCAATTCCAGTCTCACAGTAATTTCTTCTCAAGAAGGTTAACTTTGTTTTTCCCGATCTCATTCTATAAACAGGTAGAACGCTGAAACTTAATACAACAAATTTATGTCAATATAGGCAGAATTTTTATCATTGTCAAAGACCACGAATATTTGGTATACTAATGCAGCCTATAAGTGGAAGAGTAATGGAGTACCTGTTGTGTCAGTGGGTAGGAATAAGAAATGCGTTTGCTTGAATATATCTAATACAATTGTAGTCGATTTTCAAAAATAAAAGTACTTACTAAAACCTTCGATTTGAATTTAGGACTAGCAAACTAGACAATTGTTACAATAGAGATTTAGGTGTTTTTGATAAAGTATTGTAGTGGCAAGATCAGAGTTCTTTGATATAAAGATAGAATTTTGTTTGGTCCGTTTCGTTCATGGATATCAAAGCAAATCTCACTGATGTAGATCGATTTTCTTACCAATAAATTTGAATGTTTGGTTATAGGGAAGATATTTTGTCGAACTTTTACAAATCAGCAAGTGTGTATCCCTAATATACCAACATTGAACGCAGGGGAAAGTAAGTCAAGATTAGCTCATTTACACACACAAGAATATGTTATAATTTATATGCACAATATACATACAGATAGCAATACAAACAAATTATACAAAGCGTGGCCCAATAGCCAAAATCATACACATTCTTCTATGAACAAACAATTGGTGGATTGGGTACAATATGGAATAAATCTCACTTGAAAAATGTTAGTAATATAGCTATATTTCTGTAGCGTCCTCTTGCAGTGTCTGAAACTACGTTTCTCTTCAAAGAACAGAAGATAAAAAAGATTGAGAGTGATTTTATGAGACTTTCATTTGATGCTCTAAAAGATCCTAGAAGAACATGCCAATTTTCTAAAGGAGATAATTATTTATTGGATCCCTAAAGCTATTTCCAAGCATAATTACAGACCAATGATAGCTCTGTGGTTAAGTTGTGGTTTCTGACATACAGTTGGTTAGTTTTTATTTATTTGATGTGCCATATCTGGTGTTTGGTAGATGACGTGTTGGACAATTTCAAAGCTTTGTACTTACATAACATATCTAACTGGGTTGTCTGTCAAAGGTTACGCAATAAGCTGTTACAGAAAGAGTCAGTTGTAAAGAGTGATAGTCAAGAGTCAAAGTCCGAGAGAAGGGGAAAATCTTTTTCAATTACCACTGGTAATGTTGCCAAAAATATAAAATAATTCTTTTTCAAGAAAGTCTACTAAAAAACAAACAAATTATGACGCCCTTATATAAAGCAAGATGAATTTGTGTATATATTTTACTGATTGGTTTTGATCTATTCAAAAACCAGGCTCGAATTTAACAGAGACATTTATAATTCTTGGTTTGAATTCCAAGAAGATTTGGCATCTAATATCTTTTATTAATGTTTGGGTGACGAAGTAGGGGATTTTTTGAAAAACACTGCTGTGTCTTATTAAACTAGAAAAAATTATTTTTTTTAGTTTTTCATAAAGTAATCGATTGTTGCAACGACAAAAGTGTTCTGTTATGACTCTTCTTCCTGGAAGTTCCTGTGGTGTAATTGTTATTGTCGTAGGAAATGGACACAGCGACACGAGTTCAAATCCTGGACGAGACTGATTGCATTTCACATAGCACAAATACCCTTGGGAAAGTTACGAATCCAATTATTCTCCCTCCAGCTATGGGTAAATAGTAGGACCGACTGGGTTCTTCAGACTTGGTGAGGTAACAAGTCTAGGAGAAGGAAAACTCTGAATTCAAACCTCTTAAGCCCCACTTAAAAAATTGACCTTGTGTCATATCCTGCCTTAGCGGAGGGGTTAGTAAATATGATGACTGTTCTTCCTGGGTGAGGCTTACAACTTTTTGAACGGAGCAAGTACTTTGTGAATTGGGGTGAAATCATTCAAGATAATAGTCTTGACGGTAGACCATGTCGAGATGATTCTTTATCTGACATTTCACTATGTTTGAAAACAGGAGTATCACTTGTGCGTGTTTGCTTGACCTACTGCGTCACACTTAAAAACCTCTCGATGTATTTCAAATATATTAACACCAGTTTTCCCGAATATATCGGCTCTTGTCGACTTATATGTGATTTCAGTTTGGAACAAAGGAAAACGCCTCAAAATATAGTCGACTCTACTGAATCTATGCCGAAATATCCAACTACGTTCAGTTTGCACACACACACACACACAAATATGTATATTTATATATATGTGTGTGTGCGTGTGTGTTGTTGTTGTGTGTGTGTGTGTGTGTATGTGTGTGTGTGTATTGCACTTCGTTCCCCCAAAACCCACAAAGTGATTTTGTGACAAACAACACTGGTATAATAATGATAATAATAGTATATATATATATATATTTAAAAAAAAAATGAAATGAATATCCCCCCCAGTAGACCGCCACAAAAACTACCTAAAATTCAGTAGTAAATAAAAGTTAAAACGAAGAAGAAGCATTTGAACTCAGGAGCCAACAGGAAGAAATATATCAATATTGGTCAGTATGTCTTTAAGTTCTATCAATTTAAAATGCTGAATTTTACAAAATGTTATGCTGTATTTTGTTTCTGAAATAATGCTTAAACTATGCGTTTTAAATGTAAAGACACGCTTACTCTACTATAAAGCCAAATTGATGTTAAGACTCTTTCCAAATGTCAGCGAACAAGGCAGAATGTTTTTGAATCTCTTCTATAATATAATTTAAAAATTCGTAAAGAAAGCCCTAACAGTAGTTTAGAAGAAAAAGTAAAAGCCTAAAAAAAAAAAAAAAAAAAAAAAAATTTTAAAGCTCTATAATTCCTGAAGCCTACTAGGTTCCCAACTGTAGTATAGAAAAAAATGAAAATAAAAACTAAAAAGCCTAGGAAAAGTCCCAATACCGCCAAAAAAAAGCAAAAATCAGTACCAGTGAAAGTCTGACGAAAGTACCTTAATCTTGGACTTTAAGTAAGTTAAAACTTAAGAAAACTTAAATCAAAATTACCCCCCTTTTTTGCGTACACATGGGAAGCAGCATGATGTACGTAAAGGTATTTGAATAAACCCATGGACAACCAAACTCAATACCTAAACCGGTCGTGGACGTGAGTTTGACGACTTTACGCTCAGGATCGTTAGTTCGATCGGGGAACTACTGCTGCTCCTCTATAAGAGTGGCTTCTATAGAAGAGAATAAAACAGCCATCGAAAGATAACCATGACCCACACTCAAACCACATACACAAACCGCATCGCTCTTTGCGCGTGTAAAAAAGGGGCGCGTCCTGCTGAGGTTGGAGCCCTGGCCTCAGTGTTCGAAAAATCAGCTACAGAGCTCAAACAATCAAAACTACTAAAATGCAAGCAAACACTACAAATAGCCACATTTAACGTAAGAACCTTAAGTAGAATAGGACAACTCCCAGAGCTAATCGCATCGGCCGAAGAACATAAGATTGACATAATATGCATACAAGAACACAGATCCACGCACACCGAAGATATCAAATATCACGAAACTGGCAATGGCTGGTCGCTCGTCACTGTATCCGCATGTCAACCTCTGTCAACGCCACAGTAGGAGGGGTAGGATTACTTATAGGATCTAGAGCATTAAAAACGCTTAATAGCGTTGAGAAAATACAACCTAGAATGATGGCAGCTACCTTTAACGGCAACCCCAGAGCAACAATCATCTCATGCTACAGCCCCACCAATGTTAGTGAAGAAACTGAACTAGTCACCTTCTACGATGAGTTATTCTCATTAGTGCGTAGCATCCAGAAACACAACATGTTAGTCATTGGCGGAGACATGAATGCCTAAATCGGGAAAAACAAAAACAACAAATACAGCCTCCACAACACGTCAAATAGGAATGGGCAACACCTAACAGATTTCATGATAGAAAATAGATTAGCATGCCTCAATGCAAACTACCAAAAAAGGGAGGGCAAACTATGGACATACACGTACACAAACAATACTAAAGCTCAGGTAGACTACGTCCTTATAAACAAGAAATGGAAAAATAGTGCAATGAATTGAGAGGCATACTCCTCTTTTGAGGGTGTGTCCACCGATCACCGAATAGTCACGGCGAAAATACGGTTAAGCCTACGAAAAACGCCAAACGAGCAGCGACCACCAAATACTATGACTGGGCCCTATTGAACAACAAAGATATAAGAGATAAATACGTATTAGAATTAAGAAACAGATTCGAAACACTACAAGAAAAGACGGAAAAAAGTACACCAAACGACGAATATGAAAATTTCGTCAATGCACACCTTGAGGCAGCAGCAAAATACATTCCAACAAAACTTAAAACTAAATATAGAGTCACATGGGAAACTTTAGCGGTGAGAGAAAAACGTGCACTAGTGAAAACAGCCTCCAAAAACTATCGAAAAAAACCAACAAACACAAATGCCTTAAAACTAAAAACGGCACAATATCAATAAGCAGGCATATATATAAAGGAACAGAGAGAATACATTCAAAATCAGGTAGATAAGATTAGAGACTCGGTGGAAGATAGACAATCTAGAATAGCCTGGCAAACAATAAACAAAGTGAGCAGAAGAAAGAACACAGCCAAAGCAAAACTAAAAGCAGCAAACCAACAAGAAAGAATAAAACTGTGGAAACAGAACTTCGAAAACTTACTTGGAAACCCACCAAAAATAACACATGAACCAATCACCAGAATAATTAGCAAACAATTAGACATTAAACTAGGACCGTTCACACTAGAAGAACTCGACTCGGTTATCAGAAAAATTAAAAAGAGGAAAGCGGCAGGGCTGGACGAAATTCCCCCGGAAGTATGGAAGACCAGACAATTCGACGACATACTGCTCCGACACTGCAACGCAGTATACAATCAAAATCCGATAGATAGATGGATGAAGGGATGCATACTCCCCTTCCCTAAAAAGGGGGACCTCGGATTAGCCAAAAACTACCGAGGCATAACACTTACGTCGATAGCAGCCAAAATCTACAATGCCCTACTACGAAACCGCATAGAACCCAAAATCGACAACATACTTGGAAAAAACCAAAATGGCTTCCGAAGAAATAGATCCACGACCTCACAAATATAAACCATCCGTAGAATCCTTGAAGGTGTACGGGCAAAGAACCTACAAGCGACATTAATATTTGTCGACTTTACCAAGGCTTTCGATTCCATTCACAGAGGAAAGATGGAACAAATCCTACTAGCGTACGGCATACCTAAAGAAACCGTAGCGGCAATAACGATTCTCTATAGAAACACTAAAGTAAAAGTACGATCACCGGATGGAGACACGGAATACTTTGACATTGTAGCAGGAGTACTACAAGGGGACACGCTGGCCCCGTACCTCTTAATCATTTGTCTAGACTACGTACTTAGAACATCGATAGACAAAATCAAAGAGAATGGCTTCGAACTGACGAAGAAAAGAAGCAGAAGGTACCTCGCAACAACAATTACCGACGCCAACTACGCCGATGACATAGCGATACTGGCAAATACACCTGACCAAGCCGAAACACTTCTACATAGTTTGGAACGAGCAGCAGCAAGCATAGGCCTCTATATTAATGCACACAAAACGGAATATATGTGCTATAACCAAACGGGGGACATCTCCACTCTAGAAGGAACCCCTCCTAAACTAGTAGACAAATTCACTTACCTAGGAAGCAGCGTCGAATCAACCGAAAAGGACATCGAAACGAGGTTAACGAAAGCATGGACAGCTATCAATAGGCTATCGATTATATGGAAATCAGACCTAACCGATAAAATGAAACGCAGTTTCTTCCAGGCAGCGGTCATATCGATACTGCTATATGGCTGCACTACATGGACGCTAACAAAACGGCTGGAGAAGAAGCTAGATGGCAATTACACAAGAATGCTGAGTGCAATCCTGAACAAGTCCTGGCAGCAACACCCCACAAGACACCAACTGTACGGCCACCTGCCCCTATCACGAAAACTATTCAAGTTAGACGAACCAGACATGCAGGACACTGCTGGAGAAGCAGAGATGAACTCATAAGAGATTTACTCTTATGGATCACCGCACATGGCTGCGCAAAAGCAGGACGACCAGCACGAACGTACATTCAGCAGCTATGTGAGGATACGGGATGTTGTCCTGAAGACCTACCTTGGGCGATGAACGATAGGGAGGAGTGGCGAGAGAGGGTCAGGGATATCCGTGCTACCAGCGCGATATGATGATGATGATATATATATATCGTGCTTGTATATGTGATACGTAATGTATTCTTCTGTGGTCATAACGAATTTGTGTTTTTTATAATAATTGAAATCAATTGAACAGCTGTTTGTTTGTATTTCTGATTTTAGTGATTTATTAGATTTATTTCTTGACAATTTATGTGGTAGATATGAAACTATTTTAAAATACCTCTTATGTGCTAATAATTTCTATGCCTTTAAGCACTCATCTCTTCTTCGTGCAATCGTTCAGACTTTAGGCGTGCATTTGTATGGTATGTGCTCTAAAAAAGAAACTTTTCATTCTGCCAAATAACGAGAATAGAAACAAACTGTCTTGAAATGCCATAGGAACGTATATTTTTGTTTTTTATTGACCCCAGAGATTCCTTTCCCATATCAATGTTTCTTTTGTGTCTCTATTCTATGGATGCACAACTTGGACGCTAACTAAACGGCTGGAGAAGAAGCTAGATGGCAATTACACAAGAATGCTGCGAGGAATATTGAACAAGTCCTGGCGGCAACACCCCACAAGGCACCAACTATACGGCCATCTGCCTCCCATCACGAAAACTATCCAAGTTAGACAAACTTGACATGCAGGACACTGCTGGAGAAGCAGAGACGAGCTCATTAGTGATGTACTGTTGAACCCCACATATGGCCGGGCAAAAGCATGACGACCAGCTCGAACATACATTCAGTAGCTATTGGAGGATAAGTGGGATGTAGCCCTGAAGACCTACCAGTGGCGATGAACGATAGGGAGAAGTGGCGAGAGAGGTCGGGGATATCCGTGCTAACGGCACGACATGATGATGATGATGATTGCAATACTCGTTTCAAAAGGATTTTGCTTGATTTGATTTGGTTTGGTTTCTTTCTTTAATGGCATATCAACTTTTGTGAATTATCTTATACCAAACCTATCATTGTAAAGCAGTAGTGGCACAATTTAGCCTATAGCTAGCGAAATAAAAGCGTTTATACCTTTCCCAAAGGTATTAGACTGAAAGTGAATGTAACCGTGTGACTGGATTTTGAACTCGCTTACTGCTATTTCATAGTTCAGTACGTTAACTACTATGCCATGGCGACTCCCAAATATGTTTTCATTTGTACCTATATATTCATGGAAAATGCAAGAAATCGGTATTCATTAAAAATTTCGACGAATATGAAACATGTCAGAACGTCTTGTGTTACTAAATTAATTCACAGCTTAATAATTAATCAATACGCTTCATTGACAAACTTCTTAACAAACATTGTAACAAACAAACAAGGAAGTTGGTAAAAGATAAACAGAAATTAAATGGTTTGGAATAATTTCCTGATTCAAATTCCTTAGAGCAATCATTATCAGAATGTTGACCGCCGATTAATCGCTTTTGATAATTACTCCACGAGCCATGTTTAATGGATGTCAGTTATCTCCTTTTAATTTCCCTTCTGAAAGTTCCCCGCTGCCTTCACGGGTTTGTCACTGAATCTAACCAACGCCTTTATCCATTGAGACATGTGTCCTTGAGAACATCCAGGTATGAATTCCTGGGTATTATAAACCAATTGTCTTCAGCAAGCATTTTTACCCGTGCTCATATTCTAATTTTGCTGTTATCATTGCATTTTTTTTTAACAGAGGTCATTTTACAACTTTGTCGTTATTATTGCTTTTCTCTGGTACTCCTTATTACTGGTCACCATATTGTATTAATTTCTATGCTCTGTCAGCTCAGGAGATTTATATGGCCAAGCATATGTACTTTATGAATTTTCCAATTATGTTCCTTATCTAAGATCTCAACCTGATCCCACAGAGGGCAGTGATCTCCCTTCTCTCTCCATATGTGGTCAGCCATGCCTGATTTTTCCACTTCCCCAAGTGTTACAGACTTCTGGTGTTCTTGAAGCCTCACCTTAAGGGGGCGGCCTGTTTCTCCTTTATATTTCCTTCTGAAGCTGCACGGGATAGCGTACACACAGTCTTTATTCATGTTCTATGGCGGGGGGGGGTTCTTATTCAGGAGAGATATCTGCGAAGTGTCGTCAAGCTTTTGAAGGTGTCCTGATGTTATATGGACCGCAGATCCTTTTTATTTTCTCTGATAACCCCTTCACATAAGGTAGGCAAACTGTTTTCTGATTGTTGTTCTCCTCCTTCTTCTCTAGTATCCGCCTATCCCAGTTATTTGGGCGGCTGTTGCCATGTACCCAGAGTAGTTGTTACGATGTAAAGGTAGTAGGTAAAGTAAAGTTGGCGACCGAAGTCGAGGGCAACCAGAAGGCTCCCTTTTCAATAGCTACTACACCAAGGTAGGGGAGGACATTACCCCTTTCCCAGGATTGCTCCACTTTACCCTTGATACGTACCTTATATTGCTGAGTGTTAAGCAAAGAGGTATTAAGTACCATTTTAAAGTCTTTGGTATGACGCGACTTGGGATTGAATCCAGGTCTCAGGGACCATTGGCGAATACTCTACCCACTAGGCCACTAAGGTACTACTTATACTGACCAATTCCTTATCTAATGTCTCTGGGTTGCTTCTCATGACTTTTTCTCAGCGTTACTAAACGTATAAATCAGAATGTATGAGGAATTGTTGCATTCTCCAATAGAACAAGACTTTGGTTGAAATTAACGTTCTGGCTCAAACCATTATGAATAATTTTACCGCACTATTTCGCTATGTTTTCATGCCTTAGAATATACAATAAAATAATAGTTTTGTCGTGCCCAGGAAACTTAACTGTAAAAACAAACGAAATCCCTCTAATCACAAGTATCAGCCAAATAGATTTCTTACTGAAATAACAAAACATTTTGTGTTTTTTAATATCTTTAATGTATTTTACTCTCTTTTTCTTTTCTTTTTTTTTACAAAATATGTTTTATTTCACTGGATATTTATTTTAACTTAACTATTAAATTTAGTCTGTAATTTTTTTTCTGTTTAGGAAAGATTTAGTAATGTATCATCGAGCACAAAAGATTCGGGCTTCATATAAGTTTCCTGTGTGTGTGTGTGTGTGTGTGTTGGTATGTGTCTGTCTGTCTGTTTGTGTGTGTTTCCGGGTCTGTGAGTTTATTGGGTTCAGGAAAATGTCCTGTGACCCAGACACAGAGTGGTTAACATCAAAGCTTCTGATCTCGATTGAGACAGGATTTTGACCTGAGTCAAAAGCACTTGTTTTCGAAAATCCGACATTTAAAGAGAAATCATCATTTGTTTTTTTGTTTTTTTTTTTTGTAGAACGTTAAGTTTCCAAGTATCAGCTGCGGAGACCTACTTATGCTCATTGAATTTATTATATGTATTTTAAACGAATATAGTTGGATGCTAAATTTTCTCTTACTTTCAAAATTATATGTATAGTAGATTTGATTAAAAACACGAACTCAAGTAATACACACACACACACACACACACACACACACACATATATATATATATATATATATATATATATATATATGAGCTATTGTTAATATGCAGGAGATATCATGAGTCCATAATGAAGAGAAAGAGAATATTATCTCATTTGTATAGAGTCATTTTACGGATAAAGACTTTTGAGAAACGAAGTAGCAAAACTGCTTGACTGAAAGGTAAATATTTGGATAGCTAGATTGTTACATGGCTCAACACGATACTCTTATTAGTCGGATTGAGAATTTTTCAGTGCCCTCACCAATATTAATAAATTGTACTAACTGATACCTGAACAGGAGTTTGTTGAAAACGGATGCAAAAATATCAAGTCAATCTGTTGTATTAAAGAAAATATCCTGAAACATAAAATGCACTTATACAAAAAAAGAAATTAAGAACTGAATTAAGAAACATAATCACGTAAATATATAACCATGAAAAAAATTTATACTAAATAAACAAAAAAGCTGACCATTTTATAGTTATTTGTACACGGATATGTGAAAATAAACATATACATGCATACACGCACAATATATATATATATATATATATATATATATATATATATATATATATATATATATATATATATATATATATATAGTTGTGTGTGTGCGTTTTGTGAGAGATATAGCTATATATATTTAAAATGCGAGCACTCATTGCTGTTAAAATAAATATACATGTATTAGGCTATTTATTGGAACGAGAAACAAGTATGGAGTCACACACACACACACACACACACACATACACACACACACACACAATATATATATATATATATATATATATAGTTGTGTGTGTGCGTGTTGTGAGATATATAGCTATATATATTTAAAATGCGAGCACTCATTGCTGTTAAAGTAAATATGCATGTATTAGGCTATTTATTGGAACGAGAAACAAGTATGGAGTAACACACACACACACACACACACACACACACACACACACACACACACACACAAACATAATGGTACAAACACTCATATATGCTGGTGTATATTTGTGGTACGATCCAAATTGTCTGAAAAATTAAAGCGTGAAAAAAATTCTCCCAGTAGAAAAACTGATACAAAATGAACATTTTATTTATGCAATGTTGAAAGATGTGAGAAATGTCAGACAAGACTCGTGATATACTGAGTAACTTGTCCAATTAAACATTGTTCAGTCTTTTAAAATTCTGCAAACTTATACCTTATATCTAAAGCACACATACGTATGTATATATATATATATATATATATATATATATATATATATATATATATATATATATACAGATGCGATAAATAATGCGTATATATGTGTATATATGATTGTAAGTGTGTTTATGTCTCTCAGTGAGCGTGTGTGTGTATATGTGTGTGTGTGTGTGTGTGTATATGTGTGTGTTTGTGTTTGTGTGTGTTTATAAGATGTGCGTGAGTGTACATGCGTCTTTGGAATTTTAACACGTCAGCGAATTCAGCGTAGCTTTAGATGTTTTACGACTTCATAATGTCTCCACTTTCGTGAGTAAATATTTAATAACGATATATTTTTTTCTGTTTGTCATATTTATTAAAAATATTAAGAAAAACATTTTCAACACTTCATGAAAATTGAACTGTTGTATTCCTTCGGCTACATCTTCATATTA
This sequence comes from Sepioteuthis lessoniana, assembly GCA_963585895.1. Classification (NCBI taxonomy): domain Eukaryota; kingdom Metazoa; phylum Mollusca; class Cephalopoda; order Myopsida; family Loliginidae; genus Sepioteuthis; species Sepioteuthis lessoniana. The sequence goes on from OY757905.1 coordinate 27,171,886, forward strand.
CTTCTTTTTTTACAGTAATTTATACTTCCTTCCACATTATTTCCCATGACATTTGAATATAGCGCTTATATTTTTTTTCCTTATTTCTTTCTGACTAAGTAATAAATTACTCTAGAATTCAAGGCGATTCTCTCAGGTGATTTTTTATATTTTCACTTCGCTTTTTACTTTCTTAATTCGATTCGCATCATCTTGATTTTAAAATATATTTCTCACAATAGGTTAATTAAGATGCTGATTTATTTCAAGAATACCATTAGTTCAAAGAGAGCACGTTGTAGTCTATATTGATTAGTCTTGCAACGTATTGTTACAATCGTGAATTCTAACCTCACTAACTGAATCAATCTTATGACTGTATATACTATTAAACAGACGTCGGTAATGTTTTTCTACTAGAGGAGCGTGAATTTTATTGCGAATTATTCGTATTAAGTTCGTAACGAAATCTATGTCAATATTCTTGCAAAGGAGTCTCACGGTTAATTCGGAAATGAGATATAATCAAAACAACAAAACATATAACAGGAGGTTGAGTTATAAAAAAATAAACGCTGTTGAGAACTGTTGATTCTGGAAAACACCCATGGGTCGTTTTCTCTTTCTAGATTTGGTGACACACGAAGGCTAAGTATCGTTTCCCTTCCATACTTATAGTAAACAGAAGGTAGCACAATGTGGAGCAATGCCAAGGCAGATAATCTCGAAGACTAGCATTAAAATCGTTCTTACTGAAATGTAAAACTAACCTTTATACATACCAATAGAATCTTCCCATATTTTTATATGCTATATAATGGCCACTTTCTAGTCTAAATTATAATGCTGATTTTCCAAGCATTTAAGTTCTTCTTATTAGGGTGATAGGCATCATAAATACCATCAGGTACATGTATTTTATTAGTTATTATATGCATTGGTTATAATATGTAAGCAAAGTTTTTTAAAAACAAATATTGATTTTTTACAAAAATATTTACAGTGAAAACCTGTTCTAAAGAATAAAAAATGAGTTGTTTTTTTTTTAATCTAATAAAGGGAAAAGAGTTTATGTCAAATTCCAACACTCGTCTACCCCATATCCCTTTTGCTCGTCCTCTGCACAAATGACAACCTGGTGTAGCAACTTAAGAAGTCGATCTAATTAGGCTAATTGACTTTCTTGACAGCAAATACTAATTTACAAAACATGTGTTGTCCCTGGAGATGATATTTACAATTGGCTTGTCAATAAACCTAATCTATTTTAAATGAATCGTCGTGACTACGCCAAGTAAAAATCAGTTTTACCGATTATTATTTTTTAGATATAGAATTCTTTATCTTTTTATAATTTGAATACTTTTCCCCGCATCTTTAATGTTGTGTTTCCCCAGATAATACAGTTTTCTCTTTGAATTGTTTTTACCGTAAGCCAGCAGATCTAATGAAACAGGAAATATCACTGATTGAAAACATACAATTAAATTCTAAATTTTGCAATTTAACTATTAGTTGAGGAAAGAAATGAACGAAATATCTGCAAAAATATTAGGGCATTTTAAGATGATCTAATGGAAACAGCAAAATCTTGATTAATATGCAACACACATTTAAACACCTGTTGAATAATCTTTAAGAAATCAGTACACTTAAATAGAGAAAGCAGTAGAGAAAAGAGTAAAATTGTTCTTTGCAAGTCCCAATTTAGCTTTTATTTTCAAACGGTTCACTTTTTTGAGAATGTCCCGTTTTAAATATATACTTTCTTAACAACTATTTCCTGTTTATAATGTATCTATTTGTCGAATCTAATAAATTTTTACTGGTTTAAAATAAAACTTTTGAACATTTATTGTGCACAGGGGTTTCATTTTACTCAAGCAAAATTAAAAATACAGAATAGACTCAAAAAGATGCATGATCTTTTTTATGGGCTTGGAAGGTGTCAACAGCATCCTTTCACAAGTGTAAGAAAAAAGCTGATCTCGACTAAGACACGAAACTCCATTCAGTACTGAGGTTCCAATTCTATAGTTCAGGATAGTGTGATGACACTCCTTCATTACTATAACTCCTAGGATCACTGTGACCTTGAGCGGTAGCATCTGTTAAGGCCACTGAATAAATCTATTAATATTTTTTTTTGTATTTTTTTGTATTTTTTTGTATTTGATAAGAATGTGTAATTTATCTGAATTAAATGTTTAAAAAGTATTATAATTCTACTCTTAGCAAGTTTTTCATACCAGCGCTTGCTGGTCATTTTTCACTGGAGTCTGAGTGTCAGTCTCCATGATTTTTGAGTATTCAGGCCATCCTAACAAACCAGTTTTTATTGTCTGGTTTCTTTTTTCTGGTTTTCATTTCCTCAAATTTTCTTTCCAAGCCTTTGGAAACAGTTTTAAGCCCACAAACTACTATTAGTATCATAGTCACACACGTTCCACAGTTTTCTTTTATTTCTCTGGCAAGGTCCAAGTATTTGTTAATCTTTTAGATTTCTTTTATTTACTGTGGTCAGTCGGAAAGGCAAAATCCATTAAAAGACAATTTCTTTTTCCTTGCTTCAATACTTGGTCTGGTTATTATTATCATATTTTTCACGTTTGTGCAAGCTAATGCTCTTTCTCTTGATTCTGAGTGACTCCTATTCTTCTCCAATTTCCAGCCAGGACTCCTCGCAGTATTCTAACCTATCGTAATAATACTGTAGTTTTGATCGGCTCAATTTGTCCACCTATTTTCAACTCTTCCAGCCCCCTTTTCAAATCTTTGTGGACCACTCCAAGGGCGTAAATTACAATCAATATCACCGTTACTCTTATGTTTTGCAGCCTTTCTAGTTATCTGACATGGTGCAAGCACCTATCTACCATTTTGCTTTCTTTGGTTTTCACTCTTTACTTCGCTGGTTTCCTTGAAAATTTTATTCTTCCCATTTTCTAGGACACACACTTAAAAAAGTAGTCACACACTTAAAAAAAAGTGCACAGAATCGCCTCGTCAGTGATGTTCTTGGGGTCCTTACAAGTTTCGGGTCTTTTAACATCATACTTGCTCTCCGAAGTGACCCTACCGAAACTATTGTTCCAGCCGGCGACCCTGCAGTAAAAGTACGCCAAGCATGCAAAATCATACAGTTTACACACCTCAAAAGAAAATATTTTTAAATCCTACTGCTAAAGAGTTTTTAAAATGGTATTGGCCAATGAGAAACGACTTACGTCACTTAGGAAGAATAGTCAAAATTGAATATTTTTCAGCATTCTTCTTTTTCTATTATTATTATTATTATTATTATTATTATTATTATTATTATTTTACTTCTTGAGAGTTTTTCACATCAGTGTTAGATGATGGTCTTTCACTGACGCTTGAGTGGCAGCAAGTCCCCTCAAGTCTCCAAGGATCTTCTCAGTATTCTAGCTGATCTCAATAGTGCAGTAGTTTGGATGGTCTCAATTCGTCCTCTTATTTCCAAGTCCTCTAGTCCCAATAATAATCCTTCGGTGACTGTACCAATAGCACCAATTATATTTGGTATTAACGTCACTTTTATGTTCCTAAGTTTTTTTCAATTCCCTAGCAAGGTCGATGTACTTATCTTACTTTTCGCTTTCTTTCAGTTTTATTCTGTGATCAGCCGGGACAGTAAAGTCCACTTTTTTGCAAATTCTCTTTTCTTTTTTTTTTTTGATGATTATTATTATACCTGGTCGTCTGGCGGAGATTAAGTAAACCGTTTGTATCTCAAAATCCCAGAGGAGTTCGTGTGTGTCATTTTCCAGGACATATTCTGGGTTGTACATGTACCATTAGTTTGTTTGGTCAGATTATAATTTCTTGAACATTTCCCTGTGGATCAAATTTACTAACCCAGTCGTGTCTAGTCATATACTCTTTCTGAGCTAATTTGCTGTATTCCCTTATTAGGTGATTGATTGTTTCTTCTCTTTCACCACATAATCATTTTCTATTTTATTGCGCCTTATCTGTTCTTACTTTGATATGATTAGTTCTCATGCCGTTTTTTGTGCTGCAATTAAGAGAGATTCATATTATCTTTCAAGGTTTCCTTTCTTAGCCACGTTCATGTTTTTCGTGGGAGATGTTGGTTAACGCGCCCATAGAGTTGTTTTTCCTTCCCATGTTTATTTTCTGGTTTTTATCATTCTATTGGTACTCGTACGCTCCCCCATGGGGGTTGAGCACTCTGGCGAAGGAATTATCGGCCGCCGCTCGTATAATGCAAAGCTCTTCGAAAGAATTGAGCACTCTGGTAGCCGATAGGGAATAAAAAAATGTAAACAAACGGCTGCTGCTGCTGTTGCTAAATGAATACCTTAAAAATTCCCTTAGCCAACGTGGTCCGCTTGGTGGCCGAGAGGTCTGAGACTTAATCTAACGTAAAGTTGGACGGGTTTCGATCCTGGCTTCGAGCGTCCTGCGTGTCTAGCCACACTGAAGAGTTCTGATGGAACAAAACGCTCTGTCTGTGAATGACAATATATATATATATATATATATATATATATATATATATATATATATATATATATTGTTTATACCTCGTGGTCACACTATACACAAAGCAATACCAATGTTTATTCAACATTTGAAGATTCATTAACGAGGTAAAGTACAATAAAATCTCTCTCTCTCACACACACTATATATATATATTTATATAAAAGAAAAAATTCTGAAGTAGAAAGATATATCAGGAGAAGACTATATATATAGTCTTCTCTTGCTATATATTTCTACTTCAGAATTCTTTCTTTTAAGCATCACTTCTTGTTCTTTATTTATTCGCATTATACCTTTTAATTTTTAAATGATTCTCTACTGATTTACTTTTTCTCAGGCTTTGTTCATTTTCATTTTTTTTAAATCAGTTGATTTGAAAGGATTTCAATCAATCAATATCTCTGCGTTTCTCATCTCCGAATGTTTGGTCCCCTCTCCGCAAACATAGGAACAAGTAGAACAGACGAATAACTTAAAAACTACAACTAGAAACGTATGAAGGCGCTTGGAGTTTTTTTTCTTTCACATATTTTTTTTCTGTTGAATGTGATGATGTTAGACAGATAATAAATTGTGTTGCTGAAAGAATGACACTTGGGAGAAAAACTCAGCCGTAACTATCTTACTTTTGAAAGCATAGCAAAAAGACTATCTTAATGTTACTTACAATCTGAACAAATCGAAGAAATATTGATATATTAGCTAAAATACTTGTCTATGTCTGCTAAAATCTCAAGACTTTCGCTGCTGCAAGTTTTTAATAATAATAATAATAATAATATACAGTAACTAAAGGGTTATTAAAGGGTCTGGAGGACATGGAAATTGGCGGACGGGTGGAGACTATCCAAACGACAGCATTGCGGAGGATGGCCAGAATACTGAGACGAGTCATGGAGACTTGAGGAGACTTGCTGTCACTCAAACTCCAGTGAAAAACCATCTGCTAACACTGATGTGAAAAACTATAAAGGAGTAAATAATAATAATAAATATCAAAAAAAGTAACAATGTGTTTGAAAGGGACAAGAAAAAAAAAGGTAACATCAATATAATTTTTTTTAATGTCTCTAACTAAATTATCAAAATGCATTGCATTTCTTTGGATTTTCTGTATGATTTGTGTACAATATTTGAGTCGGAATACATTGAAGAAATTTAGAAATTAAGAATAATGGCCGAAAAGGAAGTCGGTGCAATAATGAGTAGAGGGTGTAGTGGGAGGGAATGGTGAGAAAGTAAAGAATTAACAAAGGAGGAAAACAAAAGAGAGTTGACAGTCCCGTGACTTAATCTGTCAATCAAAATCGCTTATCAGTCGCAAGGAAACACAAATTTTATCACATTCCTGAAAGCAGAGTGAAATTCACCACAACTGAATGACACCTAATAGCTCAAGGTTTAATGAAGAAAATATCAGTAATCCTGTAAAGTGAAAATAAAAGCACACTCTGGACTTCGACTAAGTTAAAACTTGATAAATTTACTAGGGAGGCTTTTTTTTTTGTGACTCGCTGAAGAATTCTCTTACTTAAAGCGATCATAGTCACATCTGTGGTCGGAGTACAGATAATAAACAAACCCTGCGTCTAGTAGAGCCACAATGTAATACCCATGAAAAAAAATGAGAAATTGAATCATACCTCAACCTGGGGCCCAGACAACAGGTTTAGGTGTCATGATGAGCACGTGCTCCCTAAAAAGCCAGCATGAGGGACTCGATAAGCATCCTATGAATGTTGGCTGTTTTTCTTTTTTTTTTCTTTTCTTTTTTTCTGGTACACAAACGATGAACAAAGAAACAACTTAAATCAGAGACACCAAAGCATACAATGAACTTAGGATGATAACAAACTTGTTCTTGTCTGTTAAGAGCAATCCTACACATAGAGGATATAGAAAAGGATGATTGAAATCTTGGAAGAATGCGCTAGATATAAGATAACAAGCAAAAGATTGACTGACCAAGCAGAGACTATTATAAACACTGACAAGCAGGTGCCCGTGGTGTAGTCGTTATCGTCGTTGGAAATGGACACGGCAACACGAGTTCAAATCCTGGACGAGACTGATTGCATTTCACATAGCACTAATACCCTTGGGAAAGATATGAATCCAATTATTCTCCCTCCAGCTATGGGTAAATAGTAGGGCAGACTGAGTTCTTCAGCCTTGGTGAGGCAACTAGTCTAGGAGAAGGAAAACTCTGAGTTCAAACCTGTTAAACTCCGCTTAAAAATTGACCTTGTGTCATATCCTGCCCGAGCGGACGGATTGGGTAAATAGGATAAACACTGACAAGCAATAATTCTCCAACCAAATTGAAACGCAAAGTAATAGTGATTGAAACATCTCACTCCAAAACCCTACAGAACACATACTAACAAAAGAGGAAAAAATGAATGAAGAGATTATAAAGAGAATTATGTCTAAAAGAAAGAATACTTTACAATCTCTCAGGAACCAAAACTGGTGCATAGTTAAGTTAGAAAATAGAAAATTAAATAAATTATCAACGTATATCTCGACGAAAAACCTCTCGGCATCAAACGAACTAATCTATGCAGGAACAAAACCCTGATGAGAAATCTACAACAGGTAAAAGGGCTAAGACGGAGGAAATACGCATGAATATGTTGGCCAGAAGAGAAAGGCAACACAACAATTAAAACAAGTGATAAAAATTGACGAAATAAATCAGAAGTTACTGTCGACAGAAGGAAGACTAAAAAAATAATGAGACAGAATTAAACATTAAAGACAAAACAGGACATTCCGAAACAACAAAAGAAATTTCTACCAGCAAGTAGCGGGAGAATGCACGAAGATATACCAAAAACCGAATGACAAGGAATCAAAATAATTCAGGAGCAAAATATGGGGACGGAGAAAATATTTGGGCCAAATTGACATACAACATGGGGGAAAAAGTTAGAAGGCAAAAATAGCAATCTTCAAGACGAGCAAAAAGAGACGAAAAATGTAACTATTGTGTGGCTACAGAACAAAAAGGTATACGATATAGTTTCACGAAGTTAGATTTTAGATTGTTGCAAAATGTACAACAAATCTGAAGTCAAAAAGTTCATCGAGGAAACAATGAAAAACTGGAGACCAGATCTGACAGATGAAGGAAAAGCTTAGTATAGGTTAAAACCTAGCGGTATATTCCAAGTAGATTCGCTATTATCATTACTATTTATGATAGTGATGATGCCACTTAATCATATATTAGGAAATACACAGACGGATACAAACTTCAAGGGGATGTCCTCGTGGTGTAATGGTTAAAGCGATGGACTGCGGAATCGTAGTAAGCGAGTTCGTACTCCAGTCGCGCTATTACGTTCACTTTCGGGTAAACACCCTTTGGAAAGGTATGAACCACACTTATCCTCCCATCTATGGGGGAAATAGTACCACTACTGTTCTTCTTGGGGTATGGATTTGGCATTAAATAACCTACAAAAGTTGATATGCCATTAAACAAAGAAACCAAAGCAAACAAACTTCAATCGCAATAAAATGTCAACCACTTTGTCTACATAGATGGCATCAAGCTGTTTGCCAAAAGTGAAAAAGGTTAGGAAAACCTTACACAGGCAGTGATAGTATAGAGGGAAGAAATAGGGATGGAATTTGAAATTGAAAAATCTGCCCAGCTAATAATGAGAAACTTAAAACAACAAATGACAGAAGGAGTAGAACTACCAAATCAAGAAAAAATCAGAACGCCCGGTGAAAAGGAAACTCACAATTACTTGGTAATGTTGGAAGCAGACACTATCAAACAAGCAGAGATGAAAAAGAAATTAATGGGGTATCTCAGGAGAACGAGAAAACTACTCGAACCCAAAATATATAATAGAAATCTCAACAAAGGGATGAGCTGCTTGGCTGTCTCCCTTGAAAGATACTCGAGACTAGGGAAGAACTTCAGCAAATTAAACACAGAACAAGAAAAGTAATGACAATGCATGAAGCCTTACAACACAGAGATGACATTGACTGATAATATGCCTGAAGAGGAAGAGGAAGAGGACACGTCAGCATTTAAGTGGCGACGATACATTGGAAAGATGAATTGAAGACTACATAAAAAAGAGTAGAGATTAATTACAACGACCAGAAATAACACAAAAAATACAAGGATCAATAAATCAACAAAAATTAGCAAAAGAAACGGGAAGAAAAGCAATTGTACGTATATTTCATGCAACAAACAAGCGAAATCTCACACGAGAAAACTTGGACATTGCTAAAAAAAGTAAAACATAAAAAGAGAAACTGAATCTTTATTAATACAAACAAAACAAAAACGCAATAAAGACAAACTATCTAAAAGCAAAAGTAGATAAGACGCAATAAAGTAGGGAATGTAGGTTATGTAGTGACAGAGACGAAACGATCAATCAAATGAGCGAATACAGTAAATTAGAGCAAACAGACAATAAAAATACAAACCGTTAGTGGGAAAGGTGATCCACTTGGAGATGTGCAAGAAATTGAAATTTGACAATAAGAACAAGTTGTCTATGCACCATTCAGAATCTGTCTTGGAGAATGAAATCACAAGATTCTCAGGGATTTTGAGATACAGACGGATCACTTACTCTCGGCTAGACGCCCATAACAAGAGATAGTCAACAAAACAAACGAGAACCTGGTGAATATTGGATTTCGACGTCCCGGCAAACCACAAAGTAGAATTAAAAGAAAGCGAAAGAAGGGATAAATATCAAGACCTTGCAAGAGAACTGAAAAACTATGAAACTTGAAAATGACGGTGATATCAATTGTAATCGGTGCCCTTGGAAAATCCCCGAATGATGGATAAAGAGAATGGAAGACTTGGAAATAAGACGACAAGTGTAGACTACCTAAACTAGAACATTGTTGAGATCGGCCAGAGGTGTCCTGGAGATTTGATGGGACATTCTGTCACCCAAGCTCCAGTGTAAAGACATCCGCCCTCTCAAAGGAGTAAAATTGTAATAATATACTGAATCCTTATTATTAATAGTGAATATCTACATGCTCAATGCAACATAGAAAGCTTATTCTAAACTGCTGGTTATAGATAATGAGGTGTGCTAAGCGTAACGGTTATCATATTTACCAACCCCTCCGCCCGGGCAGGATATGACACAAGGTCAATTTTTTAAGCGGAGTTTAGTAGGTTTGAATTCACAGTTTTCCTTCTCCTAGACTAGTTGCCTAACCAAGGTTGAAGAACACAGTCTGTCCTACTATTTACCCATAGCTGGAGGGAGAATAATTGGATTCCATACCTTTCCCAAGGGTATTAGTGCTATGTGAAATACAATCAGTCTCGTCCAGGATTTGAACTCGTGTCGCCGTGTCCATTTCCTACGACGATAACCATTACACCACGGGCACCTTAGCGTAACGTTGAAAAAGGAATCAGTGAGTTAAGTTCAAATCGAATATACTGACCCATCTTTCTATTTGCTCAAAAAGTCCCATGGCTTCTTCATTCACACTGTCCACGCTGTACTTTTTCTTTATTTATTACTTCACGTATGAAAGATCAGACTGAACTCATTTCTACTAGAGTAGGAACTCCTGTCGTCGTGGATAACGAACTGGACTGCAAAATTGTAGTTAGCAAGATCGAACTCCGGTCATGCTATAACGCTCTCTTTCGGATGAATTCCCAGAAAATTTAAATACTATAAACCCACTTATCCTTTTGTTATAGGTTAAATAATATCAGTACTTTTCTTCTACAAGGCTAGCTATGTTTTGGTGTATTCATTTTTAAACTAATCTCTACTCATCTATGTAAAGTTATGAATGCACATGAATGGGTAAACAATGATACATGAGGTTCTTTTGTCTTGGTAAGGCAACTAGTCTAAGAGAAGGAAAACTCTGAATTCAAACCATCTATACTCAGCTTAAAAATTGACCTTGTGTCATGTCCTGCTTGTAGCGAAGAGGTTCGGTAGACATATACTACTTATAGTTGAGAAAATCCAGATAGATTCTTTATAAAAACTCATCCTCTGTCGACACTCCGTTGTAAATGACTCTTTTAAAAAACATTTTCTCAAGATAGCTAATCCAAACAATATAATTATACTTTGGAAAATTTTATATTTCCACTCAATTGGAAAGGATTTCTTCTCAATGAGGTCTTTCACATCAGCCATAGCTGATGGTTTTTCACTGGAGTCTGAGTGAAAGCAAGTCTCTTAGAGTATCCAGGACTCTTCTCAGTATTCTGGCCGTTCTCAATAATGTAGTAGTTTGGATGGTCTCCACTCGTCTGCCAACTTCCAAGTCCTCCAGTCCCTTTAGTAACCATTTAGTTACTGTTCCAAACGCACCAATTACAATTGCAATTATTGTCACCTGCATGTTCCATAGTTTTTTCAATTCTCTAAATTATAATTTTTATTATTATTTATTCCTTTAGAAGCTTTTCACATTCGTGTAGGCTGATGGTTTTTCACTGAAGTTTGAGTGACAGCAAGTCTCCTCCATTCTCCAGGACTCGTCTCAGAATTCTGGCCGTTCTCAACAGTGCTGTCATTTGGATAGTCTCTATCCGTCCTCCAACCTCCAAGTCCTACAGGCCATTCAATAATCCTTTAGTTATTGTGCCTAAAGCACTAATCACAATTGGCACAATAGTCACTTTCATGTTCCACAGCTTTTTCAATTCTCTAGCAAGGTCGAGATACTTATCCTTCTTTTCACGTTCCTTCAGAGTTATTCTATAGTCTGCCGGGACAGCAAAGTCGACAATTTTGCAAATTCTCTTTTTTTTTTTTTGTTGATTTTTATAAGGTCTGGTCTTCTGGCCGGGATTAGGTGATCCGTTTGTATGTTAAAATCTCATAGGAGTTTAGGCATGTCATTTGCTGGGACAGGTGCTGCGTTGTGCATATACCATTGGTTAGTATGGTCAAGTTTAAATTTATTGCACATTTCCCAGTGGATCACCTTGCCGATCCAGTGGTGTCTCGCCTTATACTCTTTCTGCGCTAATTTGCTGTGCTCGCTTTTTATGTGATTGATCGTTTCGTCTCTGTCACCGCATAGCCTACATTTACTGTTTTGTTGCGTCTTATCTATTCTCCCTTTAGCTAATCTAATTTAGCGATATGATTGGTCCTTATGGAGTTGTCCTGTGCTGCTATTAGAAGAGATTCCATTTCTCTCCTAACGTTTCCTTTTCTTAGGCCCGTCCAGGTTTCTGGCGTGAGATGTTAGTTAGTCGTTTAAAGAGGCCATAGAGTTGTTTTTCCTCCCATTTTGGTTTCCTAGTTGTCATTCTATCGTCTATCGTGTTGTCCGTATCGTTTCTGATAGCTGTAATTAGTCCTCTTTCGTGTTTTTCTATGTAGTCTTCGAGCCGTTGCATGGATGCGTCAACGCTGTCTTCAATGCTGGCAAGTCCTCTTCCTCCATCTTTTCTAGATCCATATAATCTGTCAAGGTCGTCTCTGGGATGTAATGCCTTATTTATGGTCATTAGTTTTCTTGTTCTTTAATCCATTTGTTTAAGTTCCCTCTCTGGTCCACTTGAGGAAGGGTCCCGAATATCTAACGAGGGATACAGCCCAAGTATTTATTCCTTTGATGAGTTTTCTGCAGGAGAGATTTGTCTCGAGTAGTTTTCTCGTTCTCCTGACATATTCTTTTCGAATCTTGTCTTTCATTTGCACTTGTTTGATGGTGTCTCTCTCCAAGATACCCAAGTATTTTTAGGTTTCATTCGTGATTTCGTGGTTCCATTCCGTCAGTCATCCGTTGTTTGCCACTTTTGATGACGAGCATGGCACACTTTTCTATGCCAGATTCCATTCCTATGTCCTGACTGTATATTCTAACGGTGTGTATGAGAGTTTCTAGTTCTTTTTCCTTTTTTGGAAATAGTTTAATGTCATCCATGTACATTAGGCGATTGATCTTCTCTTACGATCTGCTATGCTAGTATCCGGTTGTGCATTTTCTGAGTACGTGGTTAAGTAGCATCATAGTTATTATGAATAATAAAGGTGATAGTGCATTTCCTTAAAATCCCCTTTTGGGTTTTTGTTTCAGCTAATCTTCTTTCAACTACTGTCAGCTCCACTCTCCTGGTTTGCATGGTTTTTTCGATGAAGTTTATTATTTCATGTGATATTTTGTATATTTTGAGACACTGTATTATCCAGCTTTGTGGAACCATATCATTTGCCTTTTGGTAGACAATCCCAATTATTGGTAGACAGGTTATGGGTCTGTAATTGTTTGGAGCAGTTCCTTTGATTGGGTCGTTTAGCATTAATGTAGTGTTTCCTTTGGCCATCCAGTCAGGTACCTGCGCGCCTTGTAGGCCTCTGTTCATTTCTAGAGCTAGACTGCCGTGAATGGAGGTGAATTTCTTGAACCAGAAGCCATGTATTTCATCATGGCCTGGCGTTTTTAAGTTTAATATTATTTTTAGTGTTGTTTTGATTAAGTTGATGTTTATTTCCGTTTTGGGGCCCTCTTCAAGACCCTATAGTTCTCTTTTAATATTGTTTATTCATTCAGCATTTTCGTTATGTTTTTTTTTTTATTGCCATATTTTCGTCCAAGATCGTTCAGTTTCTTTTGCATCCGGTTGCTGGTATGTTTTCGCGTTACTCCCTCCCGATTGTTGATAGAATTTTTCTTTCGTTGTTTGAAAAGACCTGTTTTCTCTGTATTGTTTTCCCCTTTGTCCATATCTCTTAAAACTTCCTTCTTTGGCCAACACTTTCTGGTTTAGTTCCTCAAGTTGTACTGTTATTTTTTTCCTGTGTTGCTTGTTCCTTCTTCCCCCGCTTATTTCTGGCATGTTTTTGTAGTTTTTTTTATTTGCGTATCCAGTCGAATTTCCCATCCCGGTTTTGACTTTCTTCGTGCTTTCTGAGGGGATCGCAATTTTCTCACAAACTAATTTTGCACCTGCACAGATTAGTTCATTTAACTCGGTTGTATTATTCGTCGGTTTGTAAGGTTTTATGTGATTTATTTAATTCGTTTCTATCTTTTTTTGTTGATTATTATAAGGTCAGGTCTTCTGACCGAGATTAGGTGACTCGTTTGTATGTCAAAGTCCCATAAGAATTTACGTGTGTCATTTTCTCGGACAGGTGCTGGGTTCTGCACGTACCATTTGTTCATAAAGTCATATTTAAATTTCTTGCACACTTCCCAGTGGATCACCTTGTCAACTTAGTCATGTCTAGTCTTATATTCCGTCTGTACTAATTTACTGTATTCGCTTATTATATGAATTATGGCTTCGTCTCTGTCACCACATAACCTACATTTTCTATTTGGTTGCGTTGTATCTATTCACTCTTTGATATGGTTGGTTCTTATGGCGTTGTTTTGTGTAGCTATTGGGAGAGATTCTGTTTCTCTTTTAAAGTATCCTTTTCTTTGTCTCGTTATTGTTATTATTATCCTTTTACCAAATTTTCCACACCAGATTTTACGAGTGGCTTTCCATAGAAATGTTCACAGCCAATATGCTCAGGATTCTAGTCAGTATTCTAGCTTACATTACTAATGTTGTTGTCTTGGTGGTTCCAGTTCTTTCTCAAATTCTCCAATTCATCCATTTTCCTTTTAAACTCTTCAGGACTGTTCCTAGCACATAATCTACAATTGCTCTCACCATCACCGTCATGATTTACAGTCTTTTCCGTTGTCTGTCAAGAGTCATGTATTTGTCTGTCTTTACGTTTTATCTTTTTTTCAATCAATATTCCACTGAAACAGCAAAGTTCACAAGGATCTTTTTCAGTAAATCCAGGCTAGGTATGGGTTTCTGGCAGTGCTTGAGTAAGCCGTTTGTAGCTCACCACCCCAGAGAATTTTATGTCACGTTTTCTCGGACATATTCCGGTTAAAGCGTTTGACATTTTTCAGTATTGTCGACCTTTAATATATTTTAATTAATTATCAGTGGATCCCCTTTCCCCAAAATTTGTGCCTATTGGTGTATTCCTTTTCCACCAGTTTGTTGTATTTTTCTTATTATGTCATAAAGCATTTCATCTCTGCCATCAACATAACCAACACTCATTATTCTGCGTATCATCAATTTTTACTTTGATATAATTAGTTCTTAAGCCTTCTTTTGTGTTGTTATTATCATATCACAACACTTCAGTGTGTCTGGACACGCAAGACGCTGCTAGCCGGAATTTAAACCCGCCTGACTTTACGTTAGACTGATGACATTCCCCTAGGCCAAGCCTACGACTCATAAAAAATAGCATATAAATTCGACCCTGATGGCACTTCAACCCAAAAGCTTCGGCTCTAGAGGCTGACAATGGGTAGGGTGTTCGCCAGTGGTCCAAGAGACCGGTGTTCAATCTCCGGTCGTCATATCAAAAACTCAAAAAATGGTACTTGATGCCACGTTGCTTAACACTCAGCATTTTAAGGTAGGAATCAAGGGTAAAGTGGAACAATACAGGGAATGGATTAGCACTCTCCTCTACACATCGATGTAGTAGCTATTAAAAAGGAACCTTCGGAACACCCTTGACTAAGGTTGCCATCTCTACTTACTTTATAAATATATACTCATTTTTTCGTGTATGGTTTCTCGTTAGTAGTCATATCCAGGTCATTTCCTGATTAATTTCGTTAGTTTGTTGCTAGATATATATCTGTTTTATTCTCACCTTAGTTTCGAAGATGTTCTTGTTTTACTGTTTGCCCATATATTAAGTTGGTTGATATTGTTGATGCTAGTTGCTGAACCTAATCACCCTTTGCTTTGTTTATGAGTATTTTTGTATATTTCTCTTCTAAGAGTCAGGCATTTTGCCTGTTTCTAATAGGAGGTAAAAATGTTCGCTACTCCGTGTCAATAAAACTTTTTTCTTTCCTCAGGAAAACAAGAATAACTTAAATAAAATCAATTATCATAAACTCGAACAAAAGTATATTTTAAGAAAGTGTTCTAGTTTAAGGGTTTTACTCCACCTTTATTATTCAGAGAGAATAAGAGATTCTATAATCTGCTAAGTAACAATTCTTTTGAGCTCGACTGAATAAGTAAATGTTATAAAAGTCTAAATCCTTGACAAGATTTGCACTATCCGAATCTACCATTCGCTTCAGGTAAAATGGAAACAAAAGAAGAAAATCATGAAACTTTTATTCGAATTTTCGATGAATAGAAAATGCAAATTTTGTTTTGGTTTAATGAATTTATGAAGAAGAATGAAAAGGGAAAGAAGATGAATAATACAAAAGACGGTTATCTTCCCTGAGATGTGCATAGGAAATAGAAACCTGAACAGTCATGTTTATAACTGTAAATACTCAAACAAATAATCACTTACATCTTTTTCATGTGGATGTTTAATTATCGTTGTTGTTGTTGTTGTTTAGTTTTGTTTTTGATTGCATTTTTTTTTGGTTTGTTTGTTTTTTATCTGTTTTTCCTAATAGAAAGCAGAGACAATCTAGTTTAAACAATCTTAGACATAAAGAACCTGATATTTTAGAAATATTAAAAACAAATATCGCTGAATAATTTTCTTTGGGTTGGTCTGTTATTTAATGGTATATCAACCTTTATGGGTTATTTAATTGTCAAATCGACCCTTCTTCAAGAACAGTAATGGTGCTATTTAACCCATTCCTGGAAAGAAGTTTTTTACACAGATATCTAATATATATATATATACATATATATATATATATATATATATATATATATATATATATGTGTGTGTGTGTGTGTGTGTGTGTGTGTGTGTGTGTGTGTTCATTTGAGAGTGTGTGCTTCCGTGCATGTGTGTAATGGCTATAAATCTCTGAGAAAATATTTATTGTATAAGCGTAAGCAATTCTGACTGTTGATTAACGTTACAGAATCTATGATTTCCTTAACGCCGAAACCAAGAAAAAAAATAAGTTCCGAAAAAATTGGAGTTTTTTTTATGGTCTCCATCAAGCCTAGACCCTCATCCCCTTGATTACGCTATGAGGGGCATTTCAGAAAACAAAACAAATACAACTTCGCATCCAAATATTGGTTCGTTTAATGTTGCCATTAAGGAGGAATGGAATAAAATGTCAAAAAAAATTAGTTTTGAAGTCATGTAAATCGTTTTGAAGGCGCGTGGATACAATTATTGAAAAACTGGCTGCTATATTTCATAAACCTTCTATTTATCTTCTTATTTTGTTGTTCATTTCTTAAATTAAAATTAATTGTGTTTTATAATAAAGTAGTTTATTATTATACTAGAATATTCCTAATTTTGCTTCCGCATCCAGTATATATCGTGAGAGGGTGAAAGAATTAGAGAGAGAGGGAGAGAGAGAGAGAGAGAGAGAGAGAGAGAGAGAGAGAGAGAGAGAACCGACTAACAATAGAGAAAATGTTTCAAGAAAGAGACATTTTCAAATCAAGTTTCCATCTTGATAAAAACCGTAATAAATATTTTTAAAGTATTTCCACGCGTGAATAAATTCATGAAAAACTGAACCGAATCAGACGGAAAGCTAATCGCACAGCAAAAAATGTTTATTACAAAAAAAAATGAGTAGGGCCGAAAATTAAAGAACATATATCATTATTGATATCTATGGGTGATTTCTAAAAAAATGTTCGCCACAGTCCCTTACAAAATATGGCAACATACCAGAATAAATAAATATTCTTTATTCAGCTGCACAATTTTCTTAAGTAAGTGTGATGACAGGCCGTTGAAATATGAAAAAAATCAAACATTCTATTGTCGCGCCAAAAACTCTGCTGCTAAAGAAGTTTATCAATGAACTACTGTGATTTTTCGTTGATTAAACCTTCATCATTTTACTGCCCTGGTAACCTTCCCTAAAAAATCAGGGAGGCTACAGAAAACGGTTACCCAAACGAATTGGACAGTTCAAAATCTCTCATTGAGGAAACACACGCCAGATAACTAAAAACGACATAGCAGACTTTATTCAAGTTATCCTAATGTAGTCATGTCTAAGTCATATCCCGTGCCATTTCCTTAATATTTCACTTGAAGTCTTTTTCTTCCTATATTTATATTATATACCTTTCATTACTATTTTACTATTTGTTCTTTGCTTATGTCTGTTGATATTAATGGTTGCTGTAAACTTGCACCAGGCATATTTTAAATGTAAATTTTACATGAACCTTTTAAACTACATAAAGCCTTTGGTAAAAATAAGACACTTCTTACTTGGAGATAGTTTGAGGGTTCCTGCTGTTTAAAGAATGGGACACAATTACGCATGGGGTAAATTAACTAAGTCACGTAGCCGCAGTTGTGATAAATTCAATAGAATCGATGTCTTGTACACGTCTTTTGCACCAATATAAAGTCAATCATGTTTTTGAGTTATTTTCTGTAACCTCTGGAAGCTAGATGGAGTTTCAGAAAGCTCAAATGAGGATTGAAAGAAGCCGTTTGGTTTTACCTTTTATCATATTTTGATAATGTGATATTTGTTCAACACAATGGTTTATTTTACATTTATTAATATATGTATCAATTCAAACATATATATATATATATATATATGTATATATATATATGTGTGTGTGTGTGTGTGTGTGTGCGTGTGTGTGTGTGTGTGTGTGTGTGTGTGTGTGTGTGTGTGTGTGTGTGTGTGTCCGGTTAGTGTCCAGGGACTATGAGTTTGTAATATTCATATATAGAATATATGAGAAATTTCATATAGTTCAACAAGAGAGCTTGATGTATGGCTATTGGTATATAGATGAATCCGGATATATATAAAAACACTCACGTAGAGAGCGAATATATCTGTAAAGCAAGTAGATGTAAACTGAAGGTATAGTTACCATAGCGTTATAAACTTATTTTAACGAGTGATATCCCACCTATATATATTTGAAAAATTGTTATATCCTGAGTTTAATATGTTTTATAAACTTAATCATCATGTTCTAATGTTACTTAAACCTACAAAAGGGATCATGTATCCACTAGAATACATGCACATAGATAAAAACACGAGTACATATGAGTGTGTACATGTACCAATTTATGTGCATGCATTCACTTAGGTGCTTTGAAATATAGATGTAAAATTATAATGAAATGGTTTTTCTTGACCCTGTGCATGCACACATTTGAATTGTTATGGACATGTGTTTAACATTATTGAATTGATACTACTTTAGATTTAGTATGGTAATATTAGGTAATATTGAGTAACAGGTAGATTACAATAATATCAGAAATTTGAAATCCTATAAAAGATTAAAAACATTTGATTGCAGTAAGCCCATGAATCTTTCGTCATCAAATTACAGTATCCAGATTTATTTTAGAAAACAAAGAAAGCACTAGAATTTACGTCATCACATGATTTATCGACCTACTATAGAAAAAACGATAGACTACAGGGACACTAAATATCATTCAGTCTTTGCAAAATTTGGCTGACAGAAAAAAAGGATGAACAAAATTTGTTGAAAATAGCATCTTTGGAAACATGATGCAACTATATATATATATATATATATATATTATAACAGTGTTTGTTGTCAACTTAGTGGGTATGTGTCGAACCAAGTGCAATATAATATGGACAGTGCTCTATATTTAGGATAGAGCTATTATATAATATTAATGATAAATAAATATATATTAGATATATATATATTTAATTCATGAAATTTAGACTGCGACCCCTGGGTTTCATGGAGTATTTTTTGCAAAACAACAATCATCAGGCAATTAAGAAAATGAAAGGAATCGAAAATCGAAAAAATAAAGATAAAAAACCTTTGGGATTTTTTAGGAATCTTTACGTGTGATTGTAAGTGTGTGAGTGTGTGTGGGTGTGTGTGTATGCTTGTGTGGATTATAGTTGCGGATTAATGCGTGTATGTATGGGTCTAAGTTAAGGTAAAAAGGCAGCGCGTTTTTTTAACCGGATAAAAATTCGTCGCTGTATCGAAATTAGTTTATTTCTGTATGTTTAGGTGACTATAGCTAAGGAACAAAACATCATATATATATATATATATATATATATATATATTTATATCTGTGTGTGTGTGTGTGTGTGTGTGTGTGTGTGTGTGTCCAAAAATGTGTATTTTATGCAACATGGGTGTACGTATGTACGTGTGTGATACGAGATAATATCGATTTACATTAAATAATTATATGCGTCTATATAGATGGGTAAGTATTATTGAATATATAAATATAAAGAAGTGAAATTAAAAACTCAATCAACTTTCCAAATATATATATATATATATATATATATATAGCTAAGGCGTATTTGGAATTGTATTATTGTTACATTCATATATATATATATATATATATATATATATATTGAATTGTATTTTTATCACATTCATATATATATATATATATATATATATATATATATATATGACAAAAATACAATTCAAAATACGCCTTTAATTATAATTGTATGTTTGGGTGTATGGGTAACTGATCTGGCTTGAATTTAATCCATATTCTAAAGTGGAAAATGTGTGCATCCATTGAAAAGTAGAAAAGTATTGAATTACCAGCGTATAATGCAAATTATTCAGTACAAAAATGTATGAGCATATAAATATTCCTCTTACTTTCTTTTTTCTCTGTCTTTAATTACGTTTTCATGCATTTGCTCGCTTTGCAGTTACACACATTCACGTCCCATAGACATGTGTTTATTTAAGAAAGGAAGATGTTGGATTTACTTTGGTCTTTTCTGTCCCGTCTTGAAATGAACAGAATCACAAAGAAAGTTGCAGTCTCAAAGAAAGTAATATGTTACGTGTCGGCAAATAACAATAGAAAACAAAATAACACGTTGCTTTTCTTTGATATTTACAACTGTGAGTAGTTTTGTTTTTCTTACAGATGGTCTCGTTTCTACAAACATTTTGTTTAGTTTTTTCTTTGCTTTTTTAAAAAGATTTTTCTTCCTCGTCTATTTTGTCTTTGTATTTTATTCCCTTCTTTTTTCCCTTCTTTTTTACCTTTCCCCCACCCCGTTTTTCCCTTCTTTTTTTCTTTGTACTTTATTCATTCTGTTTTTAACTTTTCTTTTTCGTTCTTTTTCTTTTCTTTTTTCTTTTTCTTTCGAATGTCTTTGTTTTTATCAAATGTATTTTTATGTCCCTTTTCTAATTTTTGCTCTTTAATCTCTCTCCCTCTCACTATCACTCTCTTAGTTTCTTCGTTGTTTTCTATTGTAATTTCTTTGTTTCATTTTCTTTTGTTTCTTATTTCCACCTGTGTACCTTCATTTGTTCTTTTTTCTTTCTTTATTTATTTCTTTGGTTGTTTTTTCTCTTTCTTTCTCTCTCACCTTTTCTTTTGTTTCTTATTTCCACCTGTGTACCTTCATTTGTTCTTTTTTCTTTATTTATTTATTTCTTTGGTTGTTCTTTCTCCTTCTTTCTCTCTCACCTTTTCTCCTTTACTTTGTCTCACTCCTTTTTGTCATTATTCTCCCAATGAAATCATCATCCACCTGTTTCTCGTTTTATCAAAGATTTCACCGTTTTTTCTTAGCTTTTTTTTCTTTTTAATTGTTTCGCTTTGTTTTCTTTATTTACCTTCCAATTTTTTTATATTTCTTTTCTTTTTTTCTTCATCTCTCATCCATTTCCTCCTTGGTATACTCACATTTTGTTGGTTTTATCATTTTTTTCAAGCTTCTCAAATACTTTTCTATCATAATTTTGATCAGCAAAGTCAATTTTTATTCTTCGTCATTGAAACTTTTCCTTATTCTTTCTTTATTCTTTTTACTCATAATTTAATTTTTCATTAGACTTTCATTCTTTTTTTTCAATTGCACAAATATTATCACAACTATCTTCTTTACTAGTTTATTTCTTTAATTTTGTCCTTCGATTTTAATTTCTCTTCTTAATTCCAAGCTTTCTGTCAATCCATTTTATCAAAACTAGTCTATGTTTTATTTCAACCATCTCTTGTGTTTTTCCTTTACAACTAACTTCCTCGGATATCTTCGTTTTGATTTTTATTGATTCTTTTTCTAAGTATTGATTATTTCACGAATGTTTCATTTAAAATGAAAGAAAGTGAAAACTTTGGAAGTTTCAAAATGTTTAATTTAATTTTTATTTAGCTTTTCATATTTCTGCATTGTGAAAAAGAATAAATGAAAAAAACACAAAGAATATTTCGTATTAATTAATTTTTTCCTTCTTTCTCTGAATGCATGAATAAACAACATTAGTTGTGCTTTATTTAAAACATATTTGTCTAAAACTGAAGTAAAATTCAATGTCCCCAAGAAGTTTCTAAACTAAATATCCAGATTTCAGTGTGCATAAAGCCATCA
This sequence comes from Sepioteuthis lessoniana, assembly GCA_963585895.1. Taxonomy (NCBI): domain Eukaryota; kingdom Metazoa; phylum Mollusca; class Cephalopoda; order Myopsida; family Loliginidae; genus Sepioteuthis; species Sepioteuthis lessoniana. The sequence goes on from OY757905.1 coordinate 27,193,750, forward strand.
ACGCATCATTTCTGCAAGTGTAAGACAGTTTGGCTTGTTCTAATTTGGTTTGTTTGGTTTGGTTGGTTTTATAGCATATCAACCATTGTTTGATATTTAATACCAAATCCTATGGTTGCATATATATTAAATACATGATTTGTAAACATATTTTTGGATATGCACTGTTAAATGATCGAAGAGTCTTGTTTCAAATAATTCCGGTTAGCATAAGTCTCGCCACCAGTCTCTATCGTCCATCACTCCCAGTATTTTTTCAAGGCTACATCCTGTATCAGCACAGAGCTGTTGTATATAGGTTCTAGCTGGTCGTCCTGCCTTTTCTTTTCCATGTGTAGAGTATGTCGCATATGAGTTCGTCCCCACTTCTCTTGCAGTGTCCTGCATATCTGGTTAGTCTAACGTGGATAGTTTACGTCACCGCACAGCAGCTGCTTTGTGTGTTGCTGCGTCCAGGACTGGTTCAATATATATATATATATATATATATATATATATATATATATATATATACTGTGAGATAGATGAAGATAGATAGATAGATAGATAGATAAAAGCTTTGCAGGTTTGCATATTGGTTATTATATATTCTACCCCTGGAAACAATTATGGAAATTGAGCATATTTTTTTCATTTCAAAGTAAATAAATTATAAACACATTTTTCTCTAATTACTAAACATTCGGGCTTCATAAAATATCCCTTTAACAAACTAAGTTAGATTATTTAAATTAATAGAACTTAATTTGAAATTTCCACCGTATATCTCTGTAGTTTTGATTTATTCTCTGACAAGATCACTGATTTACTGCTTGATTAAAAAAAAGAAATTAGATGAACACATTCTATGTGTTCCACTTCAATGATTTTTACCAGGGGTAGTATAATCAGTCTGACTCTTTTTATTATCACAAAGACTTGAATGTGAGATAACATGGCCAAGAAATACATCTTTCAAATATCTGTCATATCTGTAAAATTCTTTAACCGAGAGAAAATTAATTTCAGATCAAATAGATTCAAGAGATTGTTTATAGGAATTTGCACTTTTCTAGACTATGATTTCTCTAGGCATTAGAAATTCACTTATTGATATTTCTTAACATTGCACTAGTAAGCCACAAGCTAAACAAAATGGTTACAAAGTGTAAAGAGTTTTTTGCGACAGAAAAGAAAGCCTTCTTCAAAACCAGAATTATTGACGTATATCTGAGAAGCTACATAATTCCCTCGGTATTGTTTTTATTTTTATTTCCAAGCTTATCTCAGTATAACATTACAAACTCTTAAACTAAGATCGAATTTTGTCAGCAGCAAAAACGTGCAAAATTTTCTTCCTAAACATCCATCCAGGAAGAGTAATGTAAATTACTCTACATAATAACGATCGTAAGTCTTTGTAAAAAATATTTTCCTCGATATCTATTTGTCAGTTATTTAAAATTGCAAAATTACATTTGTATTGGTTGGTTGGTAATGTTTTAAGGCTTGTTAATGTTTGTTGGTTATTTAATGTGAAATCCTATTTGTACTAAAATCTTAAATGCATATAGTTTATTGATGAATAGTTTGTCGGTATTAAATTTTAAGCAAAGGAGAGCTCATTTGTTTGCTCTGTAATATAATCAAGGATGATCCTTTACTATCTTAGGTAATTATCCTATTTGTATTAATAAATTGTAGGTAGCTAGAAACTTTGAATGTAAGTATAAATCGCATGCCAAGGTTATATTGTGCAACTGTCGCACGTTTGGCAAAATTATTAAGTTGGCTGGTTGTTTTTGAAATCGTAGGCTAAGGGTCAGATTTGGAGTAAAGTAAACTAATTGAGAACATGGCGTCTGGCTTGGACGATGACGTCACGTATGACGGTTAAAGACACGTGTACTTATTATGATTAGCTGGTGAAATGATTAAGATATATGATATAAAGAAAGATATTTCTTAATTCACTAGGAATTTGGTGGCATTCGAGTGGAGAGTTCGAAGCAGAGGGTCGAAGCTTGGACAGCTCTCTGTAGCGAGAATAGTGAGAACTTGAAGTCGGGTGTTGATGTGCGTTTGTCATGCGCTCGCGGGGCTTTTAGTATTTCTTTGACACAACTGTAGATTTTTCTATCTTTCTTGGTTCACGTGTGATTGCTCTGAAATTGTTCGTCAGAAAAAAATTTTTCGTATCGAAGGAAACAAAAAGTCACTCAGTATTTTGCAAAATGAAATATCTATAATCTCGTAACGTAAAGGCACACAGTTGAATGGTTTCAAGTATTGTATTGCTTACACAAACAATTTCATTTGCATACAGTTAATTGATTTTAATTGTTGCTATCATAAACACTAATAGTTTCAGTTGCTGCAATAAAATTATTTCAAGTACCTCTATCGATGTACATCTTTTTTTTAATTACGTGTATGCGTATTTCCAATCGTCTTGGGAAGACGTGGCCTTGGAGGTGACTGTGTCCTCTGTAAAGAGAACGGATGTAACTTGCAAGACACATTTAGGTCAATTAAACGCACAATTAACATAACTAGTTAATTTGGAATCACTTGTGTACAATTTGAACTGATGGCTCAGTCGTAGAGTTTCGGCTCTGCAACCTTGTGGTTGCTGGTTCGATTTCCTGTGGTGCCGATCACAGTATACAAAGCTGATGAGACCTAATAAGGTCGAAACAGCAATCCAGTGTTTCCGTATATCGTGCATAAGTGTTCGCCGGATTTTCTGGTCTCGCTAATTCAATTCACAATATTTCTTTCAAATATTGATAATTCTATTTGCTACTGTTAAATAGTTTCCAATATAGTAAATGAATAAACATTTTAATTTGACCAATCGTTAGAACTCTAACAGGTGCCACCTCTTCGCGTCAGAGACGACTTGGGAGTAATGTCAAATTTCCCAAAGTTCTAGAATTGATTCCTCACCATGATGGATTAGAGTCATTACTGGACATTCATTTCGTTAAGTGAGCCTCTTATCCTTCTGCGGAGATGAACCCTGCGCATTCTTCCGTTCCAGCCGGCTGGGATTTATAACAAACCGATATTTTTACCGACATACAAGTTGATAATTTCTAAGTTGATGTACACGTTTGTTATAGGCTGTAGATTATATGGAAGTTGAGATATCTCACCTGTGATCAAGCGGTGGTATCCATATTCGCAGAGTCAGCGGAACAAGCAGAAGTGGCATCACTTAGACGAATTTACAAAGGATGAAAAAACATAAGACTTAGCAAATGTGAGACATCCTCTAACATAAACGACTGTCTTTCCCACGGGAGAGAAAATTATAAACATGTTTAGCACTTGTTCGGATAATTGGTAACTAGTAATTTCTGTTAGTGCCAAGAGATTTATTAAAAGTACCGATAAGTATGATTTAAACAAGAAAAATGTTCTGATTTTCTTGTTTCTTTTTTGTTTATTTATTTTACTAACATTTTGAATGGGATAAAATTTTTGGGCAGCGATTTGGACAATAAACTCATTTCTTAGGCAACACTTCCAAATACATACGAGTACCATTACCAGCATTTTGTTCCAAAACTACTTGACGTATTTAGTGTTTTAAAGGGTAGCGTGTGGAAACAACATTTTGAAAATCTACTTGCTAACCCACCGAACATTACGCAGGAACCGATCACCAGAATTATCAGTAAGCAATTAGACATTAAACTAGGACCGTTCACTAAAGAAGAACTCGACTCGGTTCTTAGAAAAATTAAAAATAGAAAAGCTGCAGGGCTTGACGAGATTCCCCCGGAAGTATGGAAGACCAGACAATTCGATGACATACTGCTCCGACACTGCAACGCAGTTTATAACCAAAATCCGATAGACAGATGGACGAAGGGATGCATCCTCCCATTCCCTAAAATGTGTGACTTCGGATTAGCCAAGAACTATAGAGGTATAACTCTCACATCCATAGTAGCCAAAATCTACAATGCCCTACTACGAAACCACATAGTACCCCAAATCGACAAAATCCTGAGGAAAAACCAAAATGGCTTCAGAAGAAACAGGTCCACGACCTCACAAATATTGACCATTCGTAGAATCCTAGAAGGCCTGTGGGCAAAAAACTTACAGGCGACATTACTATTTGTCGACTTTACCAAGGCCTTCGATTCCATCCACAGAGGGAAGATGGAACAAATACTACTAGCATACGGCCTACCAGAAGAAAAAGTAGCAGCAATAATGATTTTCTACAGAAACACCAAAGTGAAAGTGCGTTCACCGGATGGAGACACAGATTACTTCGACATTGTAGCAGGAGTGCTGCAAGAGGACACGCTTTCCCCATACCTCTTTATCATCTGTCTAGACTACGTACTTAGGACATTGATCAATAACATTAGAGAAAACGGCTTTGAGTTGACAAAGAAAAGAAGCAGAAGGTACCCCGCAAAAACAATTACCGATGACATAGCGCTACTGGCCAATACACCCAAACAAGCCGAAACATTACTGCATACTTCGGAACGAGCCGCTGCAGGTATTGGACTCCATGTCAATGCACACAAAACTGAATTTATGTGCTTTAATCAGAAAGGCGACATCTCCACACTAGACGGAAACTCCATGAAACTGGTTGACAAATTCACCTACCTAGGAAGCAGCGTCTCATCAACCGAAAAAGACATCGACATACGGCTAACGAAGGCATGGACAGCTATCGATAGGCTTTCGATCATATGGAAATCAAACCTGACCGATAAAATGAAACGCAGTTTCTTCCAGGCTGCGGTCGTGTCGATACTGCTGTATGGATGCACAATTTGGACGCTGACTAAACGGTTGGAGAAGGAGCTCGACGGCAATTATACAAGAATGTTGCGAGCAATATTGAACAGGTCCTGGCTGCAACACCCACACGGCGCCAACTGTACGGCCATCTACCACCTATCACAAAAACTATACAAGCTAGACGAACCAGACATACCAGACACTGCTGGAGAAGCAAAGACGAGATCGTAAGTGATGTGCTCCTGTGGATCCCCGCATATGGCCAATCAAAAGCAGGACGACATTCATACAGCAGCTATGTGATAATACGGGATGTAACCCCGAAGACCTGCTGAGGGCGATGAATGATAGGGAGACGTGGAGAGAGAGGGTCAGGGATATCCGTGCTAGCCGCACGTCATGATATATATATATATATATATATATACCCCGCTCAGGCAGGATACGACACAAGGTCAATTTTTAAGCGGGGTTTAACAGGTTTGAATTCAGAGTTTTCCTTCTCCTACCCCGGCTGAAGAACCCAGTCTGCCCTACTATTTTCCCATAGCTGGAGGGAGAATGATTGGATTCATACCTTTCCCAAAGGTATTAGTGCTATGTGAAATGCAATATAATTAGAGAGAGTGAGAGAGACCAACCTCTTCACACTAGCAGTCTTATAGCAGAACGTCTTTCTGGATTGATGATTCATCGAAATCTCGGGCTCCATTCTTCCGAATTTCCAAACCAATATTCAGTGTCATGGATGCTCTCTTGTACTTCATGAATAGTGTTCTACATGATCATGGATCCTTCAAGAGAAATCATCCACTGTTTAAAAAGCCTAAATTTTCACCCTCCTGAGTGCGTGACTGCCATCCACGCCGAGTAAACTTGCTGGAGAAATTGGTTACGTCCCCAAAACTCGACTACAGGGCAGATATTAGAAGGTTACATGGTATGAGTTATTCTCTTTTAATGACCTGGCATACATACATACATACATCTAAGCATTGAGAGTGATGGTTATTATCTTGGGAAATGGAATCGGTGACCCGAGTTCAAATCATGGACGACGCTCTTTGAATTTCTCTTCATCACTAATAACCATGGTTTGGTAACGTGTATAGAAGAAGAAAAGCTCATCATTCAATCAACCATTGGTCAGCTGTGTCAAATCCTTCTTCAGACGAAAGAGTAAGGTTACAGGTAGGCGTTCGTTGAGTGAGGTTTATTTTCCTTGGAAACGGACTTGAAAAATGGAACTCAAACACTGCTTGCGTTTGCTTATAAGAAAGGCATGAAACGTCCCACAGCAAAAAGAAGGGCTTTCTATCATCTTTAAATTTGGTATGGAAACAAGTCTAAGAGAAGAAAACCTTTGATTTTGAACCAGTTGTACCCCGCATAAAAATTGACAGGGGTTTAGTACTTGAAGTATATACTGAAATTGAATCGTATGCAATCCTATTCAAAAACGTCTCTTGCTACAAGCCTTAAAATAACATTTGATAATTTAATAGAAAGATGAATGTAAAGAAATATTCTACTGTACAGTTACAAAATTTTCCAAAGACAAAAAACAGCGGAAAGAATATGTTAGCACCTTCTGGTAATTTTACGAAATCCTATCTTCGACTAAAACTTCTTATATAAAGAGGGAAGTTAATTTAAAACGAGGAACAGAAATGGCAAGTAAAAACTGTTTATATCAGTTCTCTGTTTGAACAGTGATATATACATGTGTGTTTTTGAGAATATTTGTGAGTATTCGGATAAAATCCACATATCACATTGTTTGTGGTAGGAATATAAGATAGTTATTTCACTTGAAATCAAAATCAAAATTTCCGATCAATTTTTACTTGTTAAAGTAAGTTTTAATTTTTTAAGTCCATGTAAATAATTTGGAACTGATAAGCCCAACAGTATTTACTATTTCTTCTCTTGTTTAGTTTTTACACCAATAAAATTATCCCAACACATTCCTAGTTACACGGGCACTTTGCACTGTAATAATTCAGATAGATGCTTTGAAATCAATCAATTTGTTCTTACCTTAAGGCAAACAACACATGTTTTCTGCCTTGCCTAAAAAGCGAATTTGTCTCCAAATTTTCATGGTTATTCTCATTTAAACCCTTTCTTTCAGCAACAATTAATATTCTTCTGAATGAACAGTTACACTAATTGCCATTTGTTTTCTTTTAAAAGTAAGCTGGAAATTGATATTACCTTATAATATTAAACAATGGAATGAGATTAATCCAAATATGTATTCAGTTGAAAAGCTATAATTTTATTGTTAAAATGTTTGTTGTCTTCATTTCTTTCTCGAATGTTATTTCAAGTTGAAATATGCCGAAATCCGTCAACTCATCTCTTTAACCCTTCTCCTGCTTTCTTTGTATTCAGTTTATTGAAAATATCCAAATCATTTGCCTACTTTCACTGTCTTTATTGTTTTATTTGAAGTTATCTAGAACACAAACACCTTTCAGCAAAACGGCAAAATAACTGTTTGCTAAAACAATTAGTTTTCTTTTGATTTTTATAAACAAATTGCGTCTTAATAAATAAACGTACAAAGAAAAAAAAAAACACTAATCATTTATTGAAAAGGATTTCCTAACAAACAAATATATTTAATTTACACTGATGTGAACTCACTACAATTCTGTTTGAGTTTATCTTTCTTGAATTATTTTGAGTCTCTAAGAGTCATTGTTCGAATCCCGGGAAGAATCGAGGAAAATTAAATCAAAAATATATAATTAAAAAGAAAAAAAATATAAATTTAGTTTAAGGATTTCACGCAATAGAATTGGAATCAGGACAGTAAGGAAAATCATGCAGGAAGAAGTAACACTTTGAAATCAACAATAGGGATATTAGTGTTGCATCTCGGCTAAATCAGCGAATAATTTTGTTATCGACACAATAGCAATTTTCAAAGAAAAGAAAAAATGGTTTGGATTTAGAGTTTAACTTTCCCTAGACTAGTTGCTTATCATAAGGCAAAAGAACTATTTCAGTTCTTCTAGATGGTAGAAAGAGGAAAAATATATGGATTTATGCGTTTCTCAAGTATATTGACTCGGAATGAAACGTGGAGCCTCGTCAAGGTTTGAAGTCAGGTCTCCGATTAACATTTTCTTGTGATTACGAAGCGATCTGTGCAGAAAAAATTCTTTTTTCAGTATTAGGTTTAAGATATATTGATGCATCAAGACATACGTGACACTTGTGGAGTTACCTGAGAGACCGTGTTTGTTTTTGTGCCAATCTTAACAGGGGATATCATATTTAGAATTATCGTATGTATAGAGAGAAATAAGAGAATTTTATATGTATGCATATATATATATATATATATATATATATATATATATATATAAATATATATGCGTGTGTGTGTACGTGCGCATGCGTATGTGTGTTCGTAACTGTCCGTGTGTGTATTTACCAACCTCTCCACAAGATGTTACACAAAGTCAATTTTTAGTAGAATTTTACAGATTTAAATAAAGTGTTTTAATTCTTCTATACTTGTAGCCAAACCAAGGTTACAGAGCCCAGTTTGCCCATCTACTTACCCATAGCTAGTGGGTGAATAGTGGATTCATACCTTTCCATAAGTTTAAGCTCTATGGGAAATGTTAACAGCCTTGTTCAACGGTTTTAACTCGGGTCTTCATTGTCATTTCTTACGATGATAAACATTATACAACAAACGCATATATATATATATATATATATATATATATTCTGTGATAATAATATTTAAGGATATTTTTGGAATAATATCTAAAATCTGAATAAAGTAACGACGTCTATTGTTAAAGCAATCTCTCTCTCTCTCTCTCACTTATACGTACATATATATATATATATGCATACATACATACATACATACATATATATATATATATATATATATATATATATATATATATATATATATGTGTGTGTGTGTGTGTGTGTTTGTGTGTGTGTTCTTTTTAGGGGTTGGGTTGAGGTCTTTTGTTGATTTTCAGTTTTCATGACACTTCACCATACCTTATTATTTTTTTACGTATTTTTTCCATTTATTTATTTTTTTTTTCTGACTGACATTTATACCGTTTTAATTTCTATCCTTTAAACACTTCTTCAGTGAAGAAATATTAAGTAACCTGGAAGCGTTGATATTCAAGCGTTCTTTCCGTGTAAAAATAGCAGTTAATTGATTCCCTCACCCCACCTGCCTTCGACAGCTAACACACAAGTCGAAGACTATTTAACTTACCGAAACCTTGAAGCTGATAAGAATAGGAAGAAAACATAAAGCCTATTAGACATATAATAAAGTATTGATGATAGAAACGATCATACTATGAATGGCAATAAAATGGATGTTTCATGAAAAGCCTCCGATGAATATGTTATTGATGTTTTTATTTAGGCTAAAAGCTATAGTTCTTTTGCAGTTTTTGTTTTATTTTGGTTTATTTTTAATTTTGATTTCTTAGCTGGCTGCTTTTTTTTGTTTTTTGTTTTTGTTTTTAATTATTTTCCATCACCTTAACCAATGTTTACTTCTTGTTTTGCTTCTTTTTTTTTTTTCATTGTTTTGTTTTTTTATGTCTTGTGCTTACTTAAAAAATAAAAACTGTACTTATCTTATCATTTTTCATTTCCTTTAGTATACGTTTTTTTTCTCAAATTCATCTCCATGTTCAGCACTTTGAACAATGTCAGAATTACGCAAATAATTCTCTCTCTTTTTTTTTGTTTTATCGTTTTTCGTTCGTTTCATCATTAAGACTTTTACATTATTGTTTTAATATTCTATTCTTCATATATTTCTTTTGCTCGTTTTTTTTTTTTATATATATGATTTGCGTACTTTTCTTCGTATATGTAGCTTATATATTCTTTTTTGTTGTTTCTTTGATACTGTGGCTAATCTAATCCACAAAAATCATTTGACATATCATTCCGCATATTTTATCAAAGCTTTTACTTATCTATTTGATTAGAATAATATGTGTTCTAAAAAGCCCATAATGTTTCAGCAGATTCCTTGCAAAGATTTGTATATTATCCAAACACACACACACACACACACACACACACATGCACAGACACGAAGAATAATCACCAATGATCGGTGAGACCGGGATTCAATCCCAGGTCGAATCATACCAAAAACTCAAAAAATGGTACTTGATGTCTCCTTGCAAACACTTAGCATTATAAGGTATAGATCAAGGGTAAGTGTACCAATCCAAAGTAAGGTACATTAATTTTTATTAATGTCATCCCTTGAAAATAAGGTTTTTAATATCATCAATGAGCCTAACATTTATTTAAGGTATGCTGACGACATACTCCTTTTCACAAGAGCATTGAAGAAATTAGCACAAGACAATAGACTTTTCAAAACAACTCTGTTCTCAATTTCACCTAAGAAATCAATATAAACAATAAAATTGCATTTCTTGGTGTACTGATAGACACAAACAATACTGACCGATTTATCACTTCCACATATAATAAAAAAAATCACTAACATTCATCCCTACACCCTCAATTTCCAAAATGAATGCACTTCCGTTATAAAAGAACAAAAAAACCCTCTTATTCCCGGAACTAAACTACTATCCTCCTCTCGAACTATATTACTTCACAAACTTACAAATATGAAATACACCCTTATTAATTATGAGTTTCCCAACTACATTGTTGATACAGAAATTAAACATTTCATCAATAAAACTGAACATCATAACATAGACAGTATCTTTAACCATAAACAATTAATAAACCTTTACAACAAAAACCAATTTCATAGTAATTATAAGATAGATGAACATATATTAAAAAACCTTTTCTAAAAATGTTCTCCCTACCGATCCTACCAAAAAAGTAAGACTTATCATTTACAACAAATTTAAATCCTCCAACCTAATTACTTCCTATAACAATTCTCCTTCCCTGAACTTTTTTTATAGGACAAACATCGTATATATGTTCAAATGTCCCTAGGGAGACTGTCTCCGAAGAAAATAATGCGTATGTTTGTCAAACCATTACAACTCTTTCTAGACGGTTTACAATGCAGCGTAATGATTCTAGCTGTATAGCCTTACATCTTAAAATCCAAATCCAAATTTCGAAAAATTATTATTGAAAACACTACTATAATAGCACACGAAATAAAAAAAGCTACGTCTACAAATCCAAGCCCTACATATAAGAACAAAAGAACCTGAAATTAATAGAATTCATTTTGAAAATAGCGACGATGTTTTGAAAATATTTTCTTTTTAAATATTCCATATTTCTTGATGATATTTTATTTCAGTTGATAGCGTTCTGTTTTTTAAATTCATCTGCAACTCAGTTTTATCCAACACTGCTTTTACGTAGATTTGTTATGTTATAAAAAAACCCAAAACTTTCAAAACTCTTTAAATACACTCGTTATACATGCAAGCAACCCCTGATGATGGCCTATGAAAGGTCAGAAAACGCTTGGGACGATTTTGGTAAAGTTATCCATCAATTCGAACCTGAAACCGAAACACTTATCAGGAAACTTGAAAGGATTATAATTAAATCATATAGACAAAATGTGTTTTCATTATTTAATCAAACACACACACACACACACACACACACACACACACACACATATATATATATATATATATATATAAAGTTTGGATAGCGTCATCAGTTTCTTGTTGATTGTCTTAGGTGACAATTCTGATTCGCTAATGACTATTTGACTTCGTTATTTTGTCATAGATATATATGCTTTATCACCGGCATTGAACACAGTTTATTGATAAATATAGCCAATATATATATATATATATATATATATATATATATATATGTTGTCATCCTCTGACCGACTGTTTTTTTGATTATCAACTCGTCAGTGTGTTGAAATGCTTCAAGCTGGGATCGAAACCCGACTGACTTTATGCCAACCGGATATCTTACCACAACGCTACTAGCAATCTTAGCGTCAGATTTATACACACACACAAACACACACACACACACACACACACACACACACACACACACACACACATATATATATATATATATATATATATATATATATATATATAAACAAGTTTACATATACGCTTAACAGCTCCCGGAGTGCTCATGTTATAAGAGCTTGGCACTATGCGAGTGCTGACCGGTAATTCCTTAGCAAGAGTGATCAATATATTTATATATATATATATATATATATATATATATATATATATATATATGTGAGTGTGTGTGTGTGTGTATGTTAGGTTCGGTTTCTTTATTTTAATGGCATATCAACCTTTGTAGGTTATTTAATGCCGAGAAGAGTAGTGCTACTATTTGAAGAATAGATGAGAGGATAAGGCGGTTCCCACGAGTATTAGTGCGAAAGTGAACATAATAGCGCGACTGGAGTTCGAACTCGCTTACAAAGATTCCACAGTCCATCACCTTATCCATTACACCATGAGGACACCCCCTATATATATGTGTGTGTGTGTGTGTGTGTGTGTGTGTGTGTGTGTAGATAGATAGATTTGATAGATAGATTCTACAGACTAACCTATTCTCAGCCTTTCTTTTCATCAAAATAAAAGAAAGGTTTACACTTTCCTGCAACCGATTATGATAGTGTATGCATAGCCAGGCAGAAAATACATGTAATCTGAAATCACACTTCCAAACACTGAATTACAGAAGTCGCTGGTAACGTTTGAAAACTTAGTCGAGAGTGATTCGAAGGCTCCTTTTACAATAGCTACAACCCTGAGGTGTAGGCGAGGGCACAACGTCATGTGCTAGATTGCTCCACCTTACCCCTAGTCCTTACCTTATAATGCTAAGTTTTAATCAAGGAGATTTCAAGTACCATTTTTTGAGTCTTTAGTATGACTCGACCTTGGATTGGACCTCGGTCTCCCGGACCATTGGCCTACAAACTTAATTGTAGATTTTGTTTAAAACATCTTCAATTCACAATACTTCCTTATCCAGAGTAGATCGACCTCTATGTACCAATAGTGATGCAGTCCGTTCTTTCTTGAGTCTCATTGTACGAGTGAGCGGCCTACCGAGACTAACTAGCCAACAAACGCCGGAGGGTAAACGTCTTCATCACACTCATTCGTTACTGCCTCAATTTGAATCTTGGGAAAATGACACTATTTTTTTATCATTTACTAAATTAGTTGTCTACGTTATTTACAGTTATCTCTCTGAGCTATTTTATAAGAAACATTAAAATGTCTATGAAAAGAGTGTGTTATATATTACTTTTCTGGTTTCATTTGAAATTCTATGGAATTTTCTATTCTTGTTATTTTTCTGCCTCTTAACATACCGCTCTAGTAATTTTCATTATAACAGATTTTTTTTTTTATGTTTGCGTTACATTCAACAATGTTTTATCATATCCTCCTAAAAGGCAGTCCTTGTGTCATTTCTTATAAAACAATCGCTTTTTATTGAAGACAAAGTAATGCAGCAGTTCTCAGTTCAACTAAATACCTGATTAAACTCTCTGCTTTCCTCTTCTCCGTTCGATCTAGAAACGTTTGTCCATCAAACAACGTATTTTCTGAGAAATGAGAACGATTCGAAAGTCTTCAAAACAGCCATCTATTTTTTATTGATTTTTCTCACTACGAATTTTTTGTTATTTTCCCACAGTTGGTTGTGTCTATCTGTTGGTCTCTCTGTCTCCTCCTGCTATCTATCTATCTATCTATCTATCTATCTATCTATCAATGAGAACATTCTCCCGTTTACCGCAGTCAAGTTTTTACTATCAATCTCTCTCTCTCTCTCTCTCTCTCTCTATATATATATATAT
>OY757905.1:27209864-27397364 GCA_963585895.1 Sepioteuthis lessoniana
TTTGTGTTTTCCCAATTTTACACTATACTCTAAATAACTTATTTCTGAATTTTTTAAAAGTATTCAGTGTATTGACTGACGGTTCATTTCTGTCATTCGATAAACATTTATTTGTGTACATTCTAAGAACAGTTTGCCGTCTATTGAGTCACCATTGTTACCAAACTTATCTTTCAGTTTTATTCATTCGTGTAGTTTGTCCGATCCTGACTGAGTAAAACACGACTGTCACTTTTGAATAAACTCATTTAAACATACTCAATGACCATATCTCCTTGTGTTAAACTGGTAAAATAGATGTGTATCAAAACAAAAAAATATTGTATGCTCACTCAGTAGCCGCTGCCTTGTCTATTGCAAAAATCTGTTTTGATTTCAAAAATACGAGTGATTTCCACGACGTGCTGTGTTCAGTTGTATATGATGATGACCATCATGTCGTGCAGCTACCATGGATTTACCTGACTGTTTCTTGCTATTTCTTCTCTATCATCCATCGCTTCTGGCAGGTCTTCTAGACTACATCCTGTGTCCGTACAGAGCTGCTGTTGATAGGTTCCATGCGAAGGGGTCGATACTAGAACTTCGCTTATGAGTTCCTTTTTATCTCTCCAGCAGTGCCCCGCTAGACTTGTTCGACTTATTTTGATGGTTCAAAAGATCGGAGGTGAGAAAATAATGAGAAGAAAATGTTACGCAGTCGGGACAGTCTGGCACTTGATCCCTCGCAAAATAAGTCCGAGTTAAGATTCTCTTTATGGGCGTAGGGGAACTGGCAGATAATGTAGGGGTTAACTTGGGGCTAGACTGACCACCGCTGACAAGGGGTTTCTGTTTTTCACGTTACACACACCCACCAGACCACTTCGTCTTCCTACCCCTTGGATAATGGAAGATATGGGCCTCTAGGTTTAGATATAATATTATTATTTATCGTAGTCGATAATTCCAATTTCCCATGTAATATTTTTAAAGGCGAATAGGACATTTAGCGAGAATAAATTTAAGTGAATGAAGCTGAAAAGGAACATGCAAAAGAAGGCAACTCGATAGGCAAACAACACAATGAATAAATTTTGACACTAGGGGACATCTAAAATATAACGAAGTTTTAATACGTGCGGACACAAGCAAATAATTAAGGCGCCGGCTATATTACTAGCAGACAAGACTTAAACACAATGTCTTTCTTTCTTTTTCTTTTCTCTCTTTTCTATCTTTTATCTTGAACCGTGAGAAGGTAGCAAATTCCATTTCGATGTTTAGAGTTCATGAAATGAATCTTTTCATTCTATTTCTATTCTTTTCTTCATGCATATAATTCTTCATGCTTCTTTCTTTAAATTGAGAGGGAGAGGATACAACTGCAATACTTAGGAAGGGTGGAGGGAGAAAACGGCTTTAAGGTTTACTTAGCTTCTTCGACGGGTTTCTTCTGAAAGTTCTTTTCTTTTACGGGCTAGCGGGATTCTATTGAGCTTGGCTTGAAGGCATCTGCTATCTCCTGTCAAAGAGCTCTATTTCGCTTCTTCGCCCGGAGTTTTGGCGACAGTTTAAACACATCTCGTCACGCCAACTGCTGTCCTAGAAACTGAATTCTTTTTGCCTATTTCCTCTGACGAAAGGGGTACTTCCGGCTTTAGGGTTCTGGCCAATCATTTAGCCTCTTTATTCTTTCTCACCCTGTCAGGCAATTCGTTTGGGCTACTATCATGACCTCACATTCCCTTCTCTGCCCGACCTTTTGGTGTTATGGAGTGCAGATAGCTTGACCTACATTCTACTTTCCTCTTTTAACGGTCAATCTTTGAGGCCTGTCAATTCAAACAAGGAGGGGTCGGGGAAATTTCTTATTTCTCTCCTCTCAGTGGTTGACAAAGTGACACTACTAATAAATCTGTTGATCTCTATCATTTTTTTAAATAGTTAATATACAAATCGATATTGTTTTTTTTTTTCTTTTTTCATATTTAATTCATAGATCCCCACAAATTTTAAGATGTATTAGTATAAATCTAAAATTTTATTTTTATAGAAAATTCTTAAACTTACATCATTATTTTAACTGCATATAATTAGATCTTTACTTTTATTTTTAGTGTAAAACTAAATATCACAATTATTTTATCAGAAAGGTTCTGTTATTTGCATTGTAAAGCTGTAGATCCCAACGATTATTACAAGAATGAATGAATGTATATCTATTAATATTCTAATAATAAAGTAGTAAATTTCAATCATTATTTTTACATTAAAACTATAAAATCCAGCTGTTTTTTTTTTCATAGCAAAATTATAGATCCCAACAATTCAAAATAGTAAAACCATTGATCATAAACATAAATATAAGAATAATACTATTCTTCCTTTCATTTATTCTTACAGTAAGGTAAAAATCCTTTCTATGATGCGATGTAATCGTCTCACAAGACGTGATTGATAGGTCGGTGTTTATCCATACTGAAACAAGGCTGAGAATGTCTATGATCTAAGAATGAATCTATTGCTGTTCGAAGAAATACAGATCAGATATATCTTGGAGGTTTACCGTTTTAAAAGACACAAAGTGTTTCTTTCTCCGTATGAAAGATAGTTTGGAAACCCATTGAGATTTCTGAATTCGAGACCCCTACAACGTTTGGTCATTTTTATAGTAAACTATACATCGCGTCTGTTATTTTAATAATAAAACTGTTAATATTTACTATTATTTTACTGATAATTTAATTCACGTTCTAATTACTTTTCGAATAAATATACAGATTCTCGATATCATAATAATAAAAAAATATATATTTCAGCAGTTATTCCAATAGTTACGATATAGAAAATCATTAATTTGATAGCACATACAGTTCAGTTAATTTCTCTTTTTGTTATGGTTGTAAATCTAATGATATTATCTTGGAGATCAATATTTGTTTCTATTTATTTAAGCTTTTGAAACACATGGTCTATAAAACCTGCATAAATCGATGTCTCCTTAATGCGTTTCCGGGGAAGAATTTAGCAGTGTCCATAAGTTAAATTATCCGACCATTAACATGGAAATTTAGAGTATCTATGATACATTTAATGAAACAACATAATACGTTCAATTTGCATACAATTTGATTAATTCTTTAAAAGATGAAAATTTGAATTAACGGGGAAAGTTAAATTGAATAATTATGTTCGTTTCTGAATAAACTCAAGACCGATAAAAAAAATATGACCAAAGGAAAAATAGCTCATTAAAATTTTTAAAAATAAACAGTATATATTTTCACTTGCGATTTTTGATCAAGGGTTATTTTCTAAATAGATATTTATTTTATTTCATCCATATAATACGGTCTCATATTTGCTTTTAACGTGTTTCCTGTTATTCATGAGGCTTAGGTAAATGGAACTGAACCAGGTTGTTTGAGTCACGAATGCAATTCTGCCAAATATATGGAAGGAAGATTTCGTATTTAACGTTTGCCCATGAGTGTATCAATACGTCACCACTAAATCTTTTGTTAGTTTCTATAACAGCAAGTTGAATAATTTTGTGAAAATTTGATTGATTAAGGAGTAAATTTGGTTAGTTTTTATCTGCATATGTTTCAGCCAATTTAAGGAAATTTACATTTTCAGTAAATTACAATCTAAATAGACGACTTTTTAAAAAATATATCATTATTAAGCCAATGAGTCTATTCGTTTTAGATGATCATTTTGAATATCAGTCAGATCACTTTTCATATTAATCCATCCTTAGAAGCATGCCTATCGGGCCAGTTTTATTCATAATTATATTCTATAGATTGATGATCAGTCCGACACTACAGTCTATAATCAAAATCCGATAGTGGTGTAATGGTTATCGTCGTAGGAAATGGTGGCGGCGACACGAGTTCAAATCCTGGACGAGACTGATTACATTTCACATAGCACTAATACCCTTGGGAAAGGTATGAACCCAATTATTCTCCCTTTAGCTATGAATGAATAGTTCTTCAGCCTTGGTGAGGCAACTAGTCTAGGAGAAGGAAAACTCAGAATTCAAACCTGTTAACCTCCGCTTAAAAAAATTGATCTTGCGTCATATCCTGCCCGAGCGGTTGGTAAATATGATAATCAAAATCTGATAGACAGATAGATTAAGGGATGCATACTCCCCTTCACTAAAAAGGGTGACCTCGGATAAGTCAAGAACTACCGGGGTATAACACTTACATCAATAGCAGCCAAAATTTACTATGCCCTACAACAAAACCGCATAGAACCCAAAACCCTTAGGAAAAACCAAAATGGTTTCCGAAGAAATAGATCCACGACCTAACAAATATTAGCCATCCGTAGAATCCTAGAAGGTGTATGGGCAAAAAACCCACAGACGACATTACTATTTGTCGACTTTACCACGCCTTCGATTCCATTCACTGAGGGAAGATGGAACAAATCCAACTAGCATAAGGCCTACCAAAAGAAACCGTAGCAGCAATAAAGATTCTCTATAGAAACACCAAGTGAAAGTACGTTCACCGGATAGAGATACAATACTTTGACATTGTAATAGCAGTACTACAAGGAGACACGCTAGCCCAATACCTCTTTATCATCTGTCTACACTACATACTTAGAACATATATTGGTAAAATCAGAGAGAACAGCTTCGAGCTGACAAAGAAAAGAAGCAGAAGATACTCCGCAAAAACAATTACCGACGCCGACTACGGTGATGACATAGCGATTCTGGCAAATACACCCAACCAAGCCGGGTGTCCTCGTGGTGTAATGGTTAAAGCAATGAACTGCGGAATCGTAGTACGCAAGTTCGTACTCGAGTCGCGCTATTACGTTCACTTTCGGGCAAATACCCTTGGGAAAGGTATGAACCCCTTTATTCTCCCTCCAGCTATGGATAAATAGTAGGACGGACTAGGTTCTTCAGCCTTGGTGAGGCAACTAGTCTAGGAGAAGGAAAACTCTGAATTCAAACCTGTTAAACTCCGCTTAAAAATTGACCTTGTGTCATATCCTGCCCGAGCGAAGGGGTTGGTAAATAGTACCAAGCCGTAACACTACTGCATACTTAGGAACGAGCCGCTGTAGGCATTGACCTCCATGTCAAGGCACACAAAACTGAATATATGTGCTTTAATCAAACAGGCGACATTTCTACACTAGACGGAACCTCTCTGAAACTGGTAGACAATTCACCTACCTCGGAAGCAGTGTCTCATCGGCCGAAAAAGATATCGACACACGGCTAACGAAGGCATGGACAGCTATCGATAAGCTATCGATCATATGGAAATCAGACTTGACCGATAAAATGAAACGCAGTTTCTTCCAGGCTGCGGTCGTGTCGATACTGCTGTATGGATGCACTACTTGGACGCTTACAAAACGGCTGGAGAAGAAGCAAGACGGCAATTACACAAATTGTTCTGAGCAATATTGAACAAGTCCTGGTGGCAACACCCCACAAGGCAACAACTATGCGGCCACCTGACTCCCATCACGAAAACTATCCACGTTAGACGGACCAGACATGCAGGACACTGCTGGAGAAGCAGAGACGAACCCATAAGTGATGTACTCCTATGGACCCCAACATATGGCCGAGCAAAAGCAGGACGACCAGCTCGAACATACATACAGCAGCTATGTGAGGATACAGGATGTAACCCAGAAGACCTGCCAGAGGTGATGAATGATAGGGAGAAATGGCGAGGGAGGGTCAGGGATATCCATGCTTGCGGCAATCATGATGATGATAATATATATATATACATATATATATATATGTGTGTGTGTGTGTGTGTGTGTGTGTGTGTGTGTGTACATATATATATATATATATATAATCAGGCCAGCTGCAAGCATGGATTTCCCTGAATCTCTCATCCCATTCGTCCCTATCATCCATCGCTTCTAGATCTTTTAAACAATATCCTATGCCCATACGTAACTCTTGTATGTAAGTTCTTCTGGGTTGGCCAACACTTGCCCGTCTGTGTACAGAGGTCCATAGGAGAAGAGCACATGAGTTCGTCCTTGCTTCTCGACAGGGTCCTGCATGCCTTGTCCGTCTTATTTAGATGGTTTTAGAGATAGGAGGTAGATAAGTGTATATCTGCTCCTTCGTATGATATTGCTTGCAGGATTTGTTCAATATAGTTCGTAGCATTCTTGTACACTTCATGTCTAGCTTTTTCTTTATACGCTTCCATGTAGGACATCAATAGAGTTTAATTAACAGAACAGCTTCTTTGAAGAAATTGGGTCTTTTTTTATCAAATAGGTCAACTGGGTGGGCTTCATTCCCAGCTTGAAGCATCCTGCGTGTCTAGACACATGGATGAGTTGTGATACTACGAAACAATCTTCCAGTGGATGATAATACACACACACACACACACACACACATATATATATATATATATATATATATAATGAATTGATTATCAAAAATAAATATATATGGTGTCACAATATACATGGGACCCATGTGACTTAGAATACAAGTCTCATTAAAATAGTTTCCAGACTTTACTCTTATGGGCACTTTTATTGATAGTACACACATGAAACTCTAGTCCCCTTCGAAGTAATCTCCTCCTGATACATGGCACTTCTTGTACCGTTCCATAAACATCTGGAAGGCCCCATGGAAGTTCTCTTGTGTGAGCGTGTCAATGACATTCGTCACAGCCTCTTTCATCTCCTCAATTGTCTCTTAACTACATCCTCTAAGTTTTTCTTTGAGCTTAGGGAATAACCAAAGGTTACAGGGAGCAACGTCTGGTCAGTAGGGAGGCTGAGGAACTGTCTTGATGCCCATCTTGGTCAAATAGTCTCTGACAAGGATGGATTTGTGGACTGGTGCATTGTCCTGGTGGAAATGCCACTGACCCGATTTGAAGAGTGCTGGCCTCTTCTGGACTCCCTTAAAACCTCAACATAGAATTCCTTGTTGACTGCCTGTCTAGTGGGAACCCAGTGCATGTAGATCATGCCAGTGCTGTCAAAAAAAGGGATCATCAAAAGTTTGTGGGTGGGTTTGCTCCGTCTGGCCTTCTTGGGTCTGGGAGAGTCAGCATGCTTCCACTGGCAACTCTGTCACTTGGTCTCTGGGTCACAGCAGTAGATCCAGCTTTCATTGCAGGTCACCATAGCATCAAGAACTGCGGGATCTGAATTGTTTAGCTCAACCATCTCCCTGTTGTCATGACAACGTCTTTCTTTCTGATCTTTTCTGAGCACCATTGGGGCAAACTTAGCGCACATCTTCTGCATCTTCAGTTCCTCGCGAATAATTGTGTGTGCAGTTCCCACACTGATATCAAATTGTGTACTTATTGTCTCTGTAGATACACGACGGTCCTTATCCATGAAATTCTTTATTTGGCCAATCAACTCTGGTGTTCTGACTTCCTTACTCCTTTCACACCTCTCAACATCCCTCATAGACTCCTTGTCTTCCTTTAATATCTTACGCCACTCAAGAAGTGATGCTCGATGCATGTAAGATGGTCCAAGCGCAGTCTGAAGCCTTCCATATTTTTCTGTGGCATTTTTTCCGAGTTTGAAACATAAATTTATTGCAAATCGTTCCTCTAAAGTGTCCTCGCATCCAGATTGCATTTTTGAAATTCACCAGCTGTGACAATCAGGCTTTTGTAGGGTGAATTCCAATTCCTGCAGTAGCTGTTCATTTGAATCTGAAATCATAAAAATTTGTCAGTCAACTTATAGGATATATAGGAAAAAGATTCTGAATTTGCAAGAGTTTATGACAATTTTAAATGCCTGTACAAAAAACTCTATTACAAATAATGCTGAGTTCTTTTTTCTTTCAGATTTGAAAATAAAATACAATAAAAAGTAATGTAAAGATGGCGACTTTAGTCAAGAGTGACCCGAAGAGTCCGTTTTCAATAGCTGCTACACCGTGGTGTACGGGAGGGCACGACTCCATTCTGTCGATTGCTCCACTTTACTCTTGATCTTCCCCTTATATAGCTGAGTGCTAACCAAGGCGGCATCAAGTACCATTTTTGAGTCTTTGGTATGACTCAACCTTGGACTGAACCCCGGTCTCAAAGACCATTGGCAAACATGCTAGTCATTAGGCCAATATACTATAACAGTTATTAATTATTGATTACAATGCCTTGGACAAGCAAGTAAGAAATATTTTGCGTCCCTACTTATTTGGAGACAAAATTACTTCAAATGTCTCTTAGAATCGATGCAAACTATTAATATTATAATTATTTATTACTGATTCAAGAAACTCAAAAAACGTTGCATGTCTTAGAAGCCAATATAATGAAAAAAAAAACATTGATTTGATGTCTCTAGAAAAAAAAATGCATTTTTACAGGACGTGTACCAAATGACCACCATTGTGGATGTCTCTGCAATATATCATTCTCATATAAACGGGTTGCATCTATTTTGAGACACCTTGAATATAATGACGTGACAATTAAAATATATATTTAGATTCATTCACGCATAAAAACATATATACATATATTCATATTAATTTTGTACTTTACTATATTCATAAATAAATAGTGCCCAATATTATTGATTGTGCGTATCTATTTGATTTAGGATAGCGTAAAGACAAAGTAAACAGTACCGAGCAACTGTTAGTTTCTTACCTATGCGTTCATCAGGCCAGTGATGAACGCAGAGGCTTGATGAACATATTGAGGAGAAATTGACATGCTGCTAGCATGGATATCCCTGACTCTCTTTCACTATTCGTCTCTATCATACATCATTTCCGGCAGGTCTTCTAGACTACATTCTGTGTCCACACGAAGCTACAGTAAACAGGGTCTAGTTGGTTGTCCAACATTCGCACGTCTGTGAGAAGGGGTTAACGGGAGAACGTCGCTTATGAGTTCGTTCTTACTTATAAATATATATATATAAACCTAAAATTCAACAACGTCCGCAATTATTTATAAAAGACAGGGCAATTCATTAACATCAGACGTGGAGGAATGATATATATCGTTGTGATGCTGACAAAAGAAATACACGGGGAACGCCATAATGGTTGTTAGAAAAACATATATATTCAAGTTACGGAAACAAGCTACAAGTGAACCTGATTAAATAGTAATTAGTTGATAGGAAGCTGAGAGTCCAGTGGGGTAGTAAATATCCGTTCACTACGCAAATGGTATCACGCGTGATTGTGTCACGCTGCTTGGTGAACTCCGTCTGATGCTCTCGTTGACGTGTACTTATGGAGGAGTCTATAATGCAGGGAGTACAATATATATATATATATATATATATATATATATATATATATATATATATAATTTATCCTCATCTGATATGTAATTTCATTACACACACACACACGCGCGCGCGAACACACACATGTATATATATATATATATATATATATATATATACATATATATATATATATATATATATATATATATATATGTGTTTGTGTGTGTAATGAAATTACATATCAGATGTGGAGAAACTATATATGTATATATATATATATGTGTGTGTGTGTGTGTGTGTGTGTGTGTGTGTGTGTGTGTGTGTGTGTGTGTGTGTGTGTGCAATGAAATTACTCTCAACAAATAAATAATTTAGTTAACCAGCAATCTTTAAAACAATGGGCCTATTACTTAATGACAGAACTACAAGTAAAACTCACTGGAGAAGTAGGAACGGACGCTTAAGCGACAGTCTCCTGTTGATTTCTACTCATAGACACCACAGTGTTGTCGAATAAGCAAAGATTTAGATTAACCATCATTATAATGGATGCAGTCTAGAGGGACTACCATGAGCGATGGCTCGATTGAGATGGATGGTGAGTGAGATTCAAGGGAGAGAATACAATCAACATGTCTATTATATATATATATATATATATATATATATATATATATATATATATATAGAGAGAGAGAGAGAGAGAGGGGGGAGAGGGGGAGGGATTGAAAGAGAGAATTAATTATTCATTAACAACTGGGTTGTTGATCTCTACTTATCCGAATACTCTTTCTTTCTTCCTTTCTCTCCCTCACTCTCTGTCTCACTCTCTCACA
Organism: Sepioteuthis lessoniana; assembly: GCA_963585895.1. Taxonomy (NCBI): domain Eukaryota; kingdom Metazoa; phylum Mollusca; class Cephalopoda; order Myopsida; family Loliginidae; genus Sepioteuthis; species Sepioteuthis lessoniana. Next base: position 27,219,944 of record OY757905.1, read on the forward strand.
CACTCTCTCTCTCTTTATTTATATATATATATATATATATTTCTACTTGTCTGAATACTCTTTCTTTCTTCCTTCTCTCTCTCTCTCTCTCTCTATATATATATATATATATAATTTTTTCACGCACAACTTGATTAGGGATATATATATATATATATATATATATATATATATATATACCCCGACACACACGTCGTCGAGCGTGTGCGAGTGTGTGTCTGGATGGGTGGAGGTTAATTATTCGTGTATAGCTTCGTCTATGGGGTATATCCTCATATTTAAATCAAGCTGAACGTTAATTATGCCTACATTCACGCATATGCATATATTCCCCTCTGTATCAATATATTGATCGATTAACACACAATGTTGGCCAGACATTTTAACAGTTCCATTTTAAATTTTCTTCATGTTCTCACAATTTAAAGAACTGTGGATTTTCCGCGAATTTTGATCTATATGTTTACTTGATTTTTGATTTCAGGTGTCTGTGTTAGAATTAGATTACGCTAAATATACTTTCTCTAGACAAGCATAGCTTTATCAACAGTCTGAAACTGGCTGTTTTTCCTGGCTACCTATTTGACTCACATAATATTACTTAACACTCCAGGCGTCATCACAACTTTGATCGGTTGAAAAATTAGAAAGGATATAGAAATGTATTGACGTGAGAATGTGAATACATATTAATAGTTGTATATAGATATACGTCTGAATACAAACACATACACACACGCGCGCACATTTATGTGTTTATGTGTGTATACGTGTGTGTGATCTATCATCATCATCATCATCATCATGTGGTGCTGGTAGCACGGATATACCTGACCCTCTCTCGCCACTCCTCCCTATCGTTCATCGCCCTAGGTAGGTCTTCAGGACAACATCCCGTATCCTCACATAGCTGCTGAATGTATGTTCGTGCTGGTCGTCCTGCTTTTGCACGGCCATGTGTGGGGGTCCATAAGAGTACATCTCTTATGAGTTCGTCCCTGCTTCTCCAGCTGTGTCCTGCATGTCTGGTTCGTCTAACTTGAATCGTTTTCGTGATAGGAGGCAGTTTTTAAAATAGTATTTTTATGATTACATTAGGACCAGTGTATAAATAGGTTTGCGTATTAGATTAAAATGAATTGATTTGTGTTGTCATGTATTTACAAAACCAGTTCTCCATACGCACAAGGTCAATTTTCAAACGGAGCAAAGCTAGTTTCAATTCAGAGTTTTCATTCTACTAGACAGGCTGCCTCACAAGGTCTACAGAAAACCAGTCTGCACAACTATTTACCAATTCTGAGGGTGGGGTATAGATGAATTCATCCCTTTTTAAAGATATTAGTGCAAAGTGAAAAAAAAAAAAAGTTTCATCCAAGATTCGAACTCGGATCACCGATTCCATTTCCAATGACGTACTTGGTTTGGAAAGGTACATATAAATAATAAGTCATAATCAGGAGTAATCGAAAGCTATTCGAGGCAAAACTATCTCGCCGGAACCTTATCAAAAGAATAAATACCTAGGGTGTTTCTTCGGAAGATATTCGGGATAATTTTTGAAGTGTACCAGAGAAGAACTTAAGAAAATGGCCCAGAGAGCAAGAAAATTAATGACCATGCATATCAAAAAATGAGAGAGGAAGAGGAGATACCAGTATTAAAGACAGTGTTGATGCATCGATACAACGACTCGAGGACAATACTGAAAAGCACGAAGGACGATTGATTACAGCCAGTGGAAAAGATACTGACAATACGAAGACCAAGTGAATGTCAATGACTAGAAAACAAAATGGGAAGAAAAACTATTCGAACGTTTTTAATGACTAATAAGTAATATCTCACACGAAAACCATGGTCGTGACTAAGAAAGAAAATTAAAGAAAGAAACTGAATCTCATCTAATAGCAGCACAAAAGAACTTTATAAGAACCAATCATATCAACGCAAGAATAGATAAGACGCAACAAAGTAGGTTATGTTGTAATAGAGATGAAACCATCAATCACATAATAAGCAAATGCAGAAAACTAGCACAGAAGGAGTGTAAGACTAGACACGATTGGGTGGGCAAGATGATCAACTGGGAGATGTGCAAGAAATTCAAATTTGACCTTACAAGCAAATAGCATATGCATAACCCAGCATCTGGAGAATGACACACATAAACTATGGAACTTTGACATGAAAATAGAACACCTAATCTGGGCCAGATGACCAGATGTTATGATAATCAACAAAAAAAACAGTACTTTCAAAATTGTGAACGCAGAATAAAACTGAAAGAAAGTGAAATGAATGATAACTACTTCGAAGTTGCTAGCGAATTGAAAAAAAAACGTGGTGCACGAAGGTGACAATTATACCAATTGAGATTGGTACTTTGGAAATAAGAGGACGAGTGGAGTTCATCCAAACTACTAAATTATTGAGAACGGCCAGAATACTGAGAAGGATCCAGAAGACTTGGAGAGACTTGTGGTCACTCAAACTCCAGTGAAAGACCATCAGCTAATGCTAATATGAAAACTCTGAAGGAGTAAATAATAAAGATGAAAAAAAGCATTCTAGTTAAAATTAATACTTACAGTATGTAGTATTATAATTGGAAGTTTCTGTGAGGATAGAAGAAAATCATTCTCAAAACAATTTTGATTATGATTAAGCTGAAAAATAAAGCATTTGTTCATAATAACGTTTCTTAAATCAATTTTTTTCTCTCTAGTTTTATTATTATCATTATTATTATTATTATTATTATTAGTTAGTTTGTTTTGTTCAGAGGGAAATAGAATATGTAAACGCACATCCAAATGCTCGCTCGCACACACGCTCACGCAGTCATTCAAACACACACACACATACTCATGATGTTTCCATTATAACCTTCTATAATTTTCTTTCTCGTATACCATATAAAGTTTTATGCTTGATTGTATCAACGTAGGTATAGTAAGTCTGTTAACATGCATTTACGAAGTGGAAATGAAAATCAAGACTTGCAATGTTAAAATAAATGTAAAATTACATCAAGTAATTTTATGTAAACACACAGAAGATGCTAAAATGGCCGTTCATTATAAATTTAACAAAAAAACATTTAAAACAAAATTCACGCAATTTTCAACACTAATAATAAGAACTGTGCCAAATATATGGAATAAAATATTTATTTTGGATTTTTGCTCTTTTTTGAGGTAGAATATAAAATCACCTGAAATTTGCGATAAGATAGCAATTGTAAGTGTTTATGCGGTTCATCGAACCTGAAAATAATGCGTACTGTTTTGAAAAAAAAATACTGGAAAAAATACTCAACAAAACAGCATTTAAACGACCACTTGCCTCTTATCTCATCAACCGTTCAATTAAGACGAAAAAGACATGAGACGTCCGGCTGGAGAAACAAAGACTAACCCATTAGGGACATTAAATTATGGACTCCTGCACATTGATGCACCTGTGTAGGCCGACCAACAAAGACATACATCAGCCCTGTGCGGACACAATATGCAGTCTAGAAGACTGGTTAAGAGCGATGGATGATAGGGATGGGTGGTGAGAAAGCGTCAAGGAATTCCGTGCTGTCAGCGTCATGCAATGGTGATGAAGAACATAACGATAAAAAGGAAGGTAAAAACATCTTTTTCTGAATTTTTCTGTGAACAAATTTATAAACGACGTACATATTTATCGGTCGTATAATGGCTAAAGGGATGAACTACGGCCTGGAAGTAGACGAGTTCGAACTCCTGCTGCGGTATTAATGTTCGATTTCGGACAAAATGTCTTGGGAAAGGAATGAACCACCATATCCCTCCCAGCTAAGGGCGAAATAGTATCACTTTTCTTCTTCCATAGGGATAGCTTTGGCATTAAATAACCCTTGCAAAACAAAACTTAACCAACACCTGCGTCATGAGCAAGATATGAGACAAGGACAATTTTCTAAGCGGATAAAATCTTGGTTGGGTTTAGCTTTCCTTTTTCCTGGACTGGTTGTTTCACTAAAGCTACAGAACTAACTTGCTTCACTATTTTCTCAAAGCTTGCGAAGAGGCAGGTGAGTTGACGCCTTTCCCAAGAGCACTTGTGCAAGGGATAAGCAAAAAGGTTTTATCCAGGGTTTGAATTTGGTTTGCCGAGTTCATTCAACTTTGTTTAAATGTTTCGTGTTACTTCTCGGTGGTGAGTTCAGTCCTTAGGTCCGGAAGTATAAAAGGTTAGATAATATGGTTCAACTGAAGAGGTTGATAAACAGCATCCCGAAATCAGATTAAAGATAAGGAATTAATTGAGATAATGTACTTTAGCATATGTAGCCGAATAAGATCAGTCCACACTAATGGATTGAATAAATGGTTAGGGTTAAAAGACTATCAATTCTAAAGGCCCCTAAGGCGCTCCCTGGGGTACATCAGTCAACTTAATGAAGTTGTAGCAACCAAAATGAGGACACTAATTCGATTAATTCAGTCTATAATAATAATAACAATAATAATGGTAGACGACTGGGTGGGGAAGCTGATCAGCTGGGAATTATTCAAAAAATTTAAAGCTGACCAAACTACCAAAGATCCAGTCTAGAGAATGAGACGAATGAAATTCACAGGAATTTTGAGATATAAACAGACCACCAAATCCAATCCAGAAGAGCAGACATAATTAGGAAAAAAGAGTAAAAATAGGGTTTATATCTAGGGTATTTTACCGTCCCAGTGGACCACTGAGTGAAAACCAAATAATTCGAGAAAAGAGATAAGTACTTAGACCTTTCTAGAGAACGAAGAATGTTGTGGAACATGACAGTAACAATGATACCAGTTGTTCTTGGCACTCTCAGTACGGTCCCCAAAGGATTGGAAAGGGAAGGGAAATGTTTTGAAATCCAAGGACAAATAGAGACCCTCAAGACTACAGTTAGTTAAGATCTGCAAAGATACTGAGAAATGTCCAGGAGACCTGAGAACACTTGCTGTCCCTCAGATTCCTATGAAGACCATCAACTAACACTAGTGTGAAAAAACCTCAAGGATTAACTGTATGGATATTTTATGCATATTACAAACTGGTGAGATTGCAGACGCGAAGAACTAGACATCGCGGCAAAAGGGAAAATTCAATAGAGAAACAGAATCTCTCCCACAAAACAACGTCATAATGACCTATTCTGTTAAAGGGAAAATAGATTAGATAACAGAATGGCAAATGTGAATTATAAGGTGATAGAGACGAAACGATTTATCACATAATATGCGAATATAACAAGCTAAACCAAAGGGAATATAAGACTAGACACGACTGGGTGGGGAAGGTAATCTATTAGGAATTGTTGACGAGATTGAAAATCAACCATACTCATAAATGGCACATGTACAAACCATAATACGTCCTAGAGTATGAAACACATAAAATAATTTGGGATTTTCAGATAAAACAGATTACCTAATCCCGACCAGAAGACCAGACTTAGAGATAATTAACAAAAAAAAAGTTAACGTGTCGTGGTCTTAGCCGTCCCCACGGAATACTGAGAGAAAATCAAAGAAAATGAAGACAGATAACTACTTAGACTTTGCTCGAGGACTAAAAATGCTTCGGAACTTAAGAGGAATTGTGATATTAATTGTAATTAGAGAGCTTGGAACGGTCTAAAAAGCTTGGTTAGGAGGCTGGAAAAGATCAAAATCAAAAGACGAATCAAAATCATCTAAACCAAAGCATTATGATCAGTCAGAATACTGAGAGGAGTCCTGTAGACCAGAAGAGACTTTCTATCACTCAGACTCCAGGGAAAGGCCATTAACTTGCGCTGAGGTCACAATAATAATAATAACAATAATAATAATATTAATTTCGAGAACGGCCAGAATACTGAGAAGAGTCCTGGAGACTTGAGGAGACTTGCTGTCACACAGACTCCAGTGAAAAACTATCTGCTAACGCAGATGTGAAAAACTCTAATGAGTAAATGATAATAATAGAACAACAGATCATCTAAAGTCGGCTAGACGATCGGATCTAGTGATAGACGACAAACAAAAAGACCCTGCCCAATTGCTGACTGTGCCATTCCAGCTGACGAGAGGGTGAAATTGAAGAAAAGCGAAAAGAGAGATAAGTACCTGGAACTTGCAAGAGAACAGAAAAAATCGATGAAACATGAAAGTGACCGCGATACCAATTGTAATTGGCGCGTTCGGTACAATAAACAAAGTATTGGTACAGGGACTGAAGGATTGGATATACGAGTGGAGACCATCAAATCTACAGTATTCTTGAGATCAGCCAGTTTACTAAGAAGAGTCTTGGAGACGAGGTTATTGCTGTCACTCAAACTCCTGAGAAAAACTCTCGGCTAACACTGGTGTAAAAACTCTCAAATGAGTAAATGGACAACAGAATGACAATAACAAGCTAACAAAAATAGGAAGATAAACAACTATATGAGCGTTTTAAACGACTATTAAACTACATCTCACACCAGAAAACCTTGACCAGGCTAAGAAAAGGAAACTTTAAGAAAGAAACAGAATCTCTCCTAATACCAGCTCAAAACATCGCATTAAAAACCAATCATATCAAAACGAGAATAGATAAGACGCAACAAAATAGTAAATGTAGGTTATGCTGTGACAGAGATTAAACCATCAATCACATAATGAATGAATGCAGCAAATTAGCACAGAAGGATTATAAGACTAGACATGAATGGGTGGTCAAAGCGATCCCCTGGGATATGTGCAAGAAATTTAAATTTGACCTTATGAACGAATGGTATATGCACAACCCAGCATCAGTCCGAGAAAATGAGACACATAAATTCCTACGGGACTTTGACATAAAAACAGATCACCTAATCTCGGCCAGATTGCTAGTCCTAATAATAATCAAGACAAAAAGGGAATTTGAAAAATTGTGAACTTTACAGTCCCGGCTGACCATAGAAAAAAAACCTGAAAAAATGAGAAAAGAAGGATAAGTACCTCGACCTTGCGAGGGAATTGAAAAAACTATGAAACATGAAGGTGACAATTATACCAATTGTGATTGGTACTTTTGGTACAGTAACTAAAGGATTACTAAAGGGCCTGGAGTCTAGGTGTTGGTGGACAAGTGGAGACCATCCAAACTACAACATTATTGAGAATGGCCAGAATACTGAGAAACGTCCTGGAGACTTGAGGGGACTTGCTGTCACTCCAACTCCTGTGAAAGACTATCAGCTAAAACTGATGTGAAAATATCTCATGAGTAAATAATAATAATAATAATAATAATAATAATAAGGCACAGTAACTAACGGAGTATTAAATGGCCTGGAGAACTTGGAAGTTAGCGGACGGGTGGAGACTCTCCAAACGACAGCATTGCTGAGGATGGCCAGAATATTGAGACGAGTCCTGGAGACTTGAGAAGACTTGCTATCACTCAAAATCCAGTGAAAAATCATCAGCTAATACTGATGTGAAAAACTCTAGAGGAGTAAATAATGATAATAATAATAATAGCCAGGAATGAATAAGAATAAAAAATACGTCATCAAATAAATCCATACAAGTTAAGGCTACTAACTGTAGTGGTTTAACAGTATATCATCCTATATGAGTTTATCTAATGCCGAAGACGGTATTTTTTCTAACGATATGGTTTATTGTAACAAAATATAATAAGAACGGGTAAAAGAAGTATTGTTTCGAGTATCTATTTTTCATTCAAATCATTCATAGATATTATATATCTACAAATAATATTAATTTTTGCGCCCAATCATATGGTTTCCAGTATCTTTATCAATAATAATATCAGTAATAATGCGTTTCTATGGTTTCACATAACTTTCTATTACATAATGATTATACTGATGTTCTATAGTTTGAAGTATTTTTATAATACTAATAATTTTCAAATGGATCAGTTTAAACCGTAGATAGAGCTCAAAATGGCTCCTCCACTCCGGATAAGAGTGAGCCGGAGTAAAATGGGATGAAAGGTGTACTCCACACTCTCGAAAACTCCAGAAATGGACCCTAAATATCGGATGCAGTTTAATGACATACCCAAGACTCCACTTCTTTCAGAAGGGAACTAACCCATTGCAAGGGTTGCAGTCCATGTATTCAAACCCCATCCTTGTCGATTGGGAGGTACGACTATTACATGCAATACGAAGTTAAAACAAACAGTAAATCGAGGAGCACACGGGTGTGAATAGATGTGACAAGATTGGAATGTCACAAACAGTTGAGTTCAACTATGTAATCGATATACGATATATAACAAGAATGCTGCGAGCAATATCGAACATGACCTGGAGGCAATACCCCATAAAGCAGCAGCTGTACGGCCACCAACCAACTTTCACGAAAACTATTCAAGTTAGATGAACCAGACATGCAGGATACCGCTGGAGAAGTAAGGACGAGCTCATAAGTGATGTACTCCTATGGATCCTTTCACATGGCCGTGCTAAAGCATGGCGGCACGCCCGAACCTACATACAGCAGCTCTGTGAGGGTACGGGGTGTAGTCCTGGGGACCTACCGGAAGCGATGAACGATAGGGAGAGGTAGCGAGAGAGGGTCAGGGATATCTGTGCTGATGGCACAACAAGGTGATGAGATGATGAAAGTGTCAAAGAGTAAAAGATAATCTGAGTAGCTGAGATACAAACAGCAAGAATAATAAAATAGAATGTGTGTGAAATTAACAATAAGAGGTTTTATCAAACAATTCCGGTTTACTTCTGAATGAATAACAGCTTATTTAGCTATGATTATACTAATAAAAGAGTAAATAATTACAGTTGAAGGGAGGAATTGGAGAATTTGCAATGAACAACTTTACTAGAAAGAAGAATGAGAAATGATCTAATTGAAACTTTTAAAAGGATTAATGGAATTTCTTATTATGGTAGTTAATTTTAAATAATATTTCTCCTTGAACTGGAGATTTACCGTTAAGCTAGATAAAAAAAAAAAAAAATAAGTCTGTTAACAACCAATTGGTTTTTTTTCACGAATAGAGTAATATATTTTTAGAACAAATTGCCCGATCAGATCAAATACATGAATTGTGTAAAAAATAAGATTGAATTGAACGTTTGCAAAAAGAATTTTAAGAAAAAGAATTTAAGAAGGCATATCTGGAACTATCAGATGAATTACGTCACAGAATTTGATCTGTATATAGATATTGTATTGATAGGTATGAATCCAATCATTATCCCTCCAGTTATGTGTAAATAGTAGGGCAGACTTGGTTCTTCAGCCTTGGTTAGGCAACAAGTCTAGGAGATGGAAAACTCTGAATTCAAACCTGTTAAACTCCGCTTAAAGATTGACCTTGTTTCTTATCTTGCCCGAGCGGAGAGGTTGGTAAATATGGATATTGTATAGATAATGCATATGTTCAATGCAAAGATTCTTTATTTTAATGTGAGAAGATAGTAGAAAAGAGGTGGGGACATAAGAGGTATATAAAAAAAAAACACAACAAATGAATGACTTGATATATTATCGTTTGTTCTTTGAAGTAATTAGTCAATAAAATATTACTTAACACTATATCGAAGGAAATGCACAAAGTAAAACAAAGAGGTTTTCTTTAGGGATATGTAAATAAAGATTTATAAAGAAAGATAAAACTAACAGGACAACCAAACTAGGGTGAAATGTTAGTAGCAGGTTGATTTATGAGAATATTTTCTATCATTTTCTCCCCTGGAATTCCATTGGGAACTGGGTTCTCATCTGTTTATCATTGCAACTAAAATAAAATACACCGCCTTTATTTTATAATTACAAGTATTCATATTTTACATAATAATTCATTACAATTACGTGGTTTCAAGTATCACTTCTTAAAAACTAATAATTTATACACAATTTTATGACATGAAGCAGCAATTGCAATTTTAGTTATTTTTTGCACACAGTGATATGGTTCCACATATAAAATAATTACTGTGATGGTTAATTGTATAAATTATCTGATTATTTAGTTTGGTCATTTTGCGAATTCTTCAGGTGTCTCGTAGCCAAAATCTTTGAGTGGAAATGTAAGTCAAATTGGAAATGTCAAGTGCGTACACCCGGGAACATGATAGGGGAATCCTGTTGTCTCTTAACAGGGAGGCCAAATGTAAATAAAATATATTCTTCGGTTGTCATAAGTTTGACTGTGGTAAAATGAAAACATGGTGAAAGTGAAGACACGTGTGATGATCATGATGAGATGACGTCATAACTTTGTAAGTTAGTCAGTTGGAGAAGTAGTCAGTGAGAAGTTGACAGTTGAGTTGAGTTGAGATTGACAGAGCCCTTCGGGGTAGTGAGAGGGGTTGGGTGACTCTGTGTAGTAGCAAGATTGTCACTGTTCATATTAAAAGTTCTTTCTCTGTCTCTAAGGCTTCGATGACTGCTAGAAAACAGTATACTGTCTGCATAATAATAAACACCCTCATATCTGGATAATAAAGAGAGAAGTTCTCTATATAAATATTTTGGATTTATTATTGTTGCACTAATACTTTCCAATAAATAATTGTTAATTGTTAACGGAGAGTTTTTTCTTGTCTATGAGCTGCCAGCACCAAGGCAACTTGCTCCAACGAAGCAAACCGACCGTCAGAAGAAGTTCCGGATGGACTGAGTCATTCTCCACCACTGGATCTTTCAAACACAACGTGGGCACATAGGGGGTTGATAAACAAACTATCATGAAACATGTGTGGTAGTCATAGAACCTAGCCCACAATAAAGTACCGTTCCCAACGATCATATCAGATTTGGTGCCATGACAACTATAGTACTATATTTGGTGCCGTTACCACGAAAAGACCACATGGAATACCGTGACCAACATAGCACCACATTTGGTACCGTAACATGCACTCCTAGTGTCACGTTTAGTGCTGGTATCGGTGACAGACAAAGTATCACACACCTATTCCTGTCTAACATCAATAATTTACAAGCAATTATGTGGTTTGACGTAACTAATATTAATACATAGTAAACAATTGTATCTTCAAGTAACTATTAACACATATAAGTTAATTACAGTTATAAAGTATCCAGTATCCCTAAAAAAACTGAATAAAGGGTGGTTCCGGTGAAGTAAAGTAATAAGTTCAGAACTGAGGCCTCGAAGTAATACGAAGAAAGCTTTTGTTTTAATATGAGAGAGATTTCATTATTTAGTGAATTATATATATATATATATATATTAGACAAATTCACTTACCTAGGAAGCAGCGTCGAATCAACCGAAAAGTACATCGACACGAGGTTAACGAAAACATGGACAGCTATCAATAGGCAATCGATTATATGGAAATCCGACCTAACCGATAAAATGAAACGCAGTTTCTTCCAGGCAGCGGTCACATCGATACTGCTATATGGGTGCACTACATGGACGCTAACAAAACGGCTGGAGAAGAAGCAAGACGGCAATTACACAAGAATGCTGCGAGCAATCTTGAACAAATCCTGGCGGCAACACCCCACAAGACACCAACTGTACGGCCACCTGCCTCCTATCACGAAAACTATTCAAGTTAGACGAACCAGACATGCAGGACGCTGCTGGAGAAGCAGGGACGAACTCATAAGAGATGTACTCCTATGGACCCCCGCATATGGCCAAGAAAAAGTAGGACGACCAGCACGAACATACATTCAGCAGCTATGTGAGGATACGGGATGTTGTCCTGAAGACCTGCCTGAGACGATGAACGATAGGGAAAAGTGGCGAGGGAGGGTCAGGGATATCCGTGCTACCAGCACGAGATGATGATGATGATATATATATATATATATGTATATATATATATAGAGAGAGAGAGACACACACACACACATTTACATATATATATGTATATTATGACAAAAAAGCTACCTAGTTTAATCACTAAAGAGCATAACATCTATCTCATTTATCACTTATCTATTTTAACGTAAAATATGTATTTAACAACCACCCCACACGAGCAAAATGCAACACAGTGTTAATTTCTAAGCGGCGTTTAATAGGTTTAAATTCAATGTTTTCTTTCCCCTATACTGGTCGCCATACCAAGGTCAAAGAGCCCATTTTCCCTCTTATGTATCCATAGCTGGCGGGGGGAAATAATTAGATTCATATCTTCTACAAGAGTATTAGCGATATGAGAATTGTAAACCACCTTGTGCTAGATTAGAATTTGGTTGTATCCTATGACGATAACCCTTGCACTATAAGCAACTTTATTAAAGTTAGCATGAAATATATGAATAAAACAAAATCAAATATTTAAATGTAGTTTTAACTTCCGAGTTTATTTTCCTTGCGAATATTCCAGACATTACTGAAATATTTACTGTTGAACGTGTCTTCTCAATACTAAATTTAAACATTATTTAACTAGAGACTTAAAATGAAAGATAAAAAATTTGTTGAAAGTTATATTTAAATGGAGTTATTTATCTATACCATAAAAATGTTTGTTTGTTGTAGTTGTTTTTCTTTATTCTGAGGCCTTTGGAAAAGAACATTTGAAAACTATCTTTATTCTAAAAAATAACATCTAAAGTTGGCAGATGAATATTTAATAAAACACTTATAATCAAAACAAAAATAATCAATAGTTTTGACAAAACAGTACACTTTTTTCGTCTGATATTTGCCAAGCATAAAATACTCTGCTTTAAAAGCAAACAAATCAGATTATCCGCTTAATGGATCGAAAATGTTTCACTGTAGATGACCATTATCTTCTTGCACAACGGGCGGAATAATTACTGCATAACATGTGCTATAAAGTTAATCCAGTTCAAACTTGTTTAGAGGTTATTATTTACGCAACCCAAATTCTGTATTTCTACCTAGAATAGATTGGTTAATTACTTGCAATTTCCGTTTGATTAAAAGTAATTTTGATATTTAAGGATGAAGAAAACAATCCCCCTGCTTTAATTAAGCGGGTAAATCAAACTGATGAAACAAAGAAAAGAGAATCAATCCGAAAGTTGTTCGAGAATGGTCGTCCAAGCTGACGCGGCTACATAAACTATTGTTAAACCATCCAGATCCTTCAGGATTTTTAAATAAATAAAAATACAACCCTTTCTTTTTTTAATTATCAACTCTTTATTCAAATAAAACTTTTTTCTTGTAATCTTTATACCTTTTTAAGCAAATTAGTAATTACACCATTATATATATATATATATATATATATGTGTGTGTGTGTGTGTGTGTAGGAGGTTCATTGTTCTTACATATGCGAATGTTTCCAGCTTGTTGCTTTCGTCTGAGAACATGTATGGCGCAAGGTCTTGTTAATGGGGTACTCAATGAGACTTGAACTCACTCATGTTTGCAGTTAAAATAGTTTTCAGTTGGGTATGGGTTTTTATGAAGGTCACTACTTTCTTTTTCTTAGAGTGTGTTTACCTTAGTCTTCTTTACTCTTCATTTGCTTTTTTATATTTGATACGTTCTATGTGTTGTGGTTTGGTTTGGTTTGGATTGGTTTTATACATTATCAATCATTTCAGGTTATTTAATGCCTCATCAATTTTATGCATATAAATAGTTCTATTTAAAACAGTACAGTTTAGCATGGGTACAGTTTTTGTTTACACTCTGTAAAATGTAAAAACAGTTCTTTTTTAAATAATTCAGGTTAGCATTAGTACGCAGTTCAAGTGTCAAAAAAGTTCTTCGTAAATTGGTTTGGTTTTATGTCATATCAAACTTTGTAAATTATTCAATGACAAGCCCTGTCGAGATTTATATATTAAATACACATGGTTTGTGATCATTTTTCTTATAACATTTTAAACAAACCTGAGCTCATTTTCTTTCACAGTTAAATTATTTCAAGAATTTCTATCCAATATGAATCATTCCATTTACTTTCCTCAGTTGTTTGTACACAGTTAAATGATTTCTAGACTTGCTATGTAACAGTAACGATTTAACATCAGTCATTTGTTTGCACACATTTAAATAGATACGTATATGTAAGAGATTATCCTTTAAATAAATGAGTATGCCCATAATTTCCCCACAGATAAATGGTTTCGAGTATTGCAGTTATTAATTATTTGTTTACGATTAAGGCCATCAACTATGCGGTGTGTGTCGCTATCCATACTTTCTATACTATAGATTTTTTATAGGGGTTTTGTTGATCCCTGAGCATTGTACAGTTTGGTTTTTATCGGGGACTTTTTTCCTGTGGGCTATATGAATGGGCTTCCAGGACTTTTCTTGTTCACTTTGGTGTTCATCTGTATTTTTTCTGCTTGGCTAATGGGAGCTTGTGATTTTTGTTTAAGTAGTTCAGGTTTTATGAGAGACAAGTTTTTTAGTCTGTGTTTAATGCTTTTTGGTGGACGGATAGGTGACGTATGTAACGGCTGTTTTGTTAGAGATTTTGCACTTTTAGAAATAGTTGGTGTTGAAGTGGTAGATCCTACGTGTGTTTTTGTTTGGAATACATTGGATATTTCTCTATTCCCAAACTGTTGCTGAGCTGGTGCTCGGTAAATTTCGGCTGAGTGCTCTTTTACAGGTGTTCCTAAAACTTTGGCCAATCATTCACTTCCAACTGAATTAATTTCCTCACGAGTGTTCTATCTTTGTTGTCTTGACTGATTATATCTGCCCCCGTGCAACAGAGGCGTAGCAGTTTTCTCCCATGTAGGTTCCCACAATTTTCCTTGATTCCAGTAAGCACACATTTCTCTTGTGTTTCACCCTAAGTATTTCCTTTTCTTTTCTGTAAACATCGCAAGATCTTGCATAAAACGGATGATCTTGTCGGCATTTTGCACATATAATTTCCTTCAAGCAATCTTCCTCCACGTGGCCCGTGTCCTTTCCACCGTATTTGCCATATGTCTGTGGTCCTCTACAGGATTTCTTTGTGATGTCCATATTTGGGGCATTTGAAGCACCTCAAGAGCACTAGGATGTACTGCTCGACTTTCTCAAGACAATAGCCTCCTTTGGAGTTTGGGGCTGATAAAATGTGAGGATATAAGTGTTAGTTTTGATTCATTCTTTGCATTTCCTGATGGAAATTCTTCTTATATTTGCAACTCCCTGTTTTCCCTGGGCTGATGTTATATCTTATTCTGTAACCAATGCTAACTCCCTACTCCTGATAACTCCTTTAGAAGTCTTGAGTTTCTCATGCGGATATGTTGCCATTGTTTGTTTTCTTAACAGTTTTTGCAGTAGCCCTTATGGAAATCACTTTTGTAGCTAGAAATATAATCGTAATTTATTTTTTACTAGTATTTTTTGAGTATGTATATATACATACCTATATATATTTCTGTCCATTTGTGTGAGTGTATGATTCATTTTTTTTTTTCAACTATCGTTCAAATTTATTTATAGATATCTTTTCCTTTATTTAAAGTAGTATGTAGTATTAAGTTTGGTATATGGGCATCATTTTAAATTAATCTTGACTACATTCAAAAAGGTGTTTTGATATATTTAATTTTCTGTTTTCTTTTATTTTGATATTGCTCCTCTGAAGTGATGTCTTTGTATTAAGGGCTTGTGTATATTTCGTGGCACTGTCTCCATTCAATTATGTAGACTACGTTTTTTGAGTCTCAGCTTAAGTCTTTATTTATTTTGATTTTTATTTCCGGGTTTTTAAAGGTACAGAGTTTTCCTTCTATATTTATATCACATATTTTATCTTATTCATTATTGCATTTTGTAACCCCTTTAATTGTGTTTTCTCTGAACGTAGAAGAGATGAGTATTATTTTATTATTTTGAAATTTTTTCTGGATTTTAATGATTTTTGTTGTGTTTAGTATTTATTTGTTTTTGTCATTGTTTTTAAGTTCTTCTAGACTTTTTATTATTTCTGTGTATAGTTCTGAATTCTTTTTGTTGTACGTTTCGATGTATGCTAGGGGTTTCTCGTTCTTGTGTGTTTTCGGTTTCCTTAATTCACTTTCTGGTATTTTTTCTGCTGAGTCGAATCTCTTATTTATTAGTGCTGTTGTGTCTCCTCTCTTTCTTAGGGTTGAGTGCAGTTCGTTAGGGTGATGTTTTTTTAGGTTTTTACCCGTGATTATTTTGTGTATTCTACGTGCTAGAGTGTAAGGGATGGATTTTATAGTTTTTGGGGTGGTGGCTTTCGAAGTGAAGGTATTGTCGAGTGTCTGTTAGTTTGTGGTAGATATCAGTGATGACTTTTATAACGATGTCTCAAAATGGTAATTCTTTTGAGCTGTGTTTCATAGTAAATTTTATTTTGGGGTGTAGGTTTGGTAGTAGGTTGTGTAATTCGTTAATGTCTCTCCCTGGACATTTACAGAATAAGAAGCAATCATCTAAAGACCATTTCCATGATTTGGTAACTTTTTCTTTTATGTCTTGGCTGTATTTCTTACCTATTATTTCGTAAGGGTTTTCTTCTAGATATGCTAGGGTTAGGGTTGCGTATGTTGGCGCCATTCTAGTTCCCATAGCTGTTCCTAGGGTCTGGATATTGTTAATGTTATCGAATTGGATGGAGTGATTAATAATGATTATTTCTATACCCTCTGAGATAATTTTTTTATTAAATAATTAAAACATGAATTATACACACACACAAATGTATACAAACATACATAGATACATATATATATACACACACACAATAATTATAAGGAAGAAAGTAACACACACACACACACACACACACACACTTACATACACACACAATCTCAAGATACACATTCACTCATACACAGAGAAAAATATTTACAAGACAATTCTGAAACCACTCCAACACCCATACTCATTCAACGTATTAAATATCAAAAGCAAAAGTCGGGTAAAGCAGACAAAGGTAAACATACCCTAAGAAAAAGAGAGTGACACACATACAAACCAATAACTAACTAAAACCCATTCAAAATGCAAACACGAGTGAGTACGAGTCTCATTGGATACCCCATTAACAAAGCATTGTGTCATACATATTCTCTGACGAAAGAAACACAGTGGAAATATATACATATGTAAGAACATATTAGATAAATAAATCCAAAAGAAATACAAAATTCCGTGGAACAACTCATTGTAAAATATTTTTCTCTCTTTATGCATATATATATATATATATATATATATATATATATATATATATCCCAGTGCAGACGCTACATATACCCTAGCTGACCTGAGAGACACGATGGATAATAAGGATAGATGGCAACAAAATATAATAATTTCAAAATAATAATGTAAAACCTTTGCATTAATGAGGTGCTGCATGATTCTAATACAAACCAGGGATATATTCTAAATGATATAATAATAATGAACTCTGGAAATTCGTACCTTGATGTTTTATCATCGTCATATATATATATATATATATATATATATATATAATTTTGTTCTTTATATGAATTATATACAAACAAGAACAACTCCAAAATATGGTACGAATAAACAGCAATGCCTGGTAAATAGTGTAGATTGGTGGAAAGGTCGCAGCTATGGTCACATAGGATAAAGAAAACAATTGCCTTGCTTTAATGAAGTGGGTAAATCAAGCTGATGAAACAAACATCTGATAATTAATCCGAAAATTGTGCTGAGAATGGTCGTCAAAGCAGGCACAACTAGATAAACTATTGTTAAACCAACCAGTTTGTCTCTAATTATAATAGTTAATCACAATGCTACTATGGTGGCAGCTTAGGGGTTCGAAATTTTGCATACTTACCAAAGTAGTTGGTTGGTTGGTTGGTTGGTTAACCATCATGCCAATGTCAGGTTTCCGGGCCATTGGTTTAATGAATAGAGTATTTGACATCGGTCCGGAAGACCGGGGTTCAATCCCAGGTTGAGTCATACCAAAGACTCAAAAATGGTACTTGATGCCACCTTGCTTAGCTATCAGCACTATAAGTTGAGGATCAAGGGTAAAGTGGATCAATCCTGGGTGTAGAGTAGCGTCCTCTCCTATACCTCGGTGTAGCAGCTATTGAAAAGAGACCCCTCGGGTCATCCTCGACTTAGGTCGGAAACATTACTTACTTGCTAGGCAGACATAAATAACTTTATTTTTTTATGTTGTTATGTAAATTCCAAAAGAAAAGATCCAACAAGATTCTTAATTTGTTTTATCGATTCCGATTGCCTTTTTTAAAATTATTTTTAGTAGAAAAAATTACCCATCACGTTATATATCGAACATAACAACTTACCCAAAAGAAACTGACGTTGTATATAGAATAATTTAATGGTTGTGCTTTCGGTAATATCAATCAGAGAAAAATCTGCAGAAAGCATAGTTCCAAGCGACCGGATACACTTAAGATTTCCAACTTGAGAACAAAATGAATCCATTGAGCAAGCCACTCATAAAACCCGTTTTACAAAATTTGTTGGACTACCAATACAATCATCATTTGTAGAAAAATATCAGGTTTATCTATTAGGTTGAGAGAAAGAGCTCTTTTATAATGAAAACACGAAACGATGATTTGGTAAAAAGGAAGGAGATGCACAAGATTTGGCAGCCCTTTTGTCCACTCTGAAAACTCCGTCTCCCCACTTCCCTCTCTCTCTCTCTCTCTCTCTCTCTCTCTCTCTCTCTCTCTCTCTCTCTCTTCACTGAGCCAGGCTGTGCAAATATGGTTCTTTTCCTCTTACACCTGTCAGTTTTTATTTGGTTTCCCATTTTTCAGTGACCCCGATAAGAAGTCAGACCCCAGCATTATGATTCCAGCCTATATACGTTCGCGTAAATCTCGTAATTCCATAGCTCTCATGACCAGCATGCAAGAATCTTCTACAGTACGGTCATTAATTGGGAAAAAAAAACATCATGGTTGCATGGACTGTTGTTTATTTTTTAAATTTATGCAACCAATCTAAATACAAAAATTTATTGATCTTTTTCAATATTTACTGTGACCACATTTATGCAAACTTCTCATACTTCATTTATTCTAACCATTCAAAAAAATTTAATACAGTAATTGAACTAAAATCTAAACAATTAATGAATAAATAGATTCTTGAGTAAATATCAACAGTAGTGGTCGACAATTCTGCTGACGCTCAGACCTGGTGCCGCACCGTCCACAAGGTCGTCTTTACCTTTAAGAACACCAACTGAACTAATATCAGGGAGAAACTCTGCAGGAGGAAGATCCAGGGAGCCTCTGCAGTCATACTAGACGAGACCTTTAACTGCAGTCGCTGCGGCCGGACTTGCCAGTCACGCTTCAGCCTAGTCAGCCATCAGCATGCCAGCAGTCGACGTGGACAGCCTCCGTCATAAATCTTCGTCCGCGAAGTTAAGCAAAGAAGAAATATCAACAGTACACTTAAATTTAACAAGAATACTCGTTACCAACGTAGGAAATGGATAAAGTCAGTAAAGTTCTAATCTTGGATGAAGCTATATGAGTTTCAGTATCAAAAAAAGCACATGGCCATGAATTCTCTCTCCCAACTATCCGTAAATAATAGGCCGGACTAGCTCTTTCACCTTTATATTGGGATCAGTTTAAGAGAATGGAAACCAGCTGTACTTCGCTTAAAAGATGGCTTTGTATCGCATCAAGCTCGTTCCGTTAGAGTAAGGTAAACACACACACACACACACACACACACACATGGGAAATAAGAATAAAATTATTCATTAAGATTTTTCCATATATTTCTTGAAATAATTTGCTATTGTGTAAAACTTGGTAGCACATTTTCGTTTGATTTATGCCTTACTGCTAGTGTAAAATTATATATATATATATATATATATATCAACATTTCTACAAGAGCAACTTATTTCAAGAAATATCAAAAATATAGGCAAATTTTATACGTATAATTTATTAAAGATCGTTTAAAGTTTCCTGATAAATGTCTTAGTTTCAGGTTGGAATTGGTAGATGAATTTCCCAAAACTGTCCTGAGCGCTTTCGGACTCTCCATAGGCCATCATAAGGGGTCACTTGCTTGTGTAAGGTTTTTTTAAAATCAGCTTTGAAAGTTATTATAACATAACAAAAACAATAAGAAATTCATATATCATACAGACAAAATTTGTCTTTATTTTTTAATGAAACATACTTAAATGAAGGACTACTGCCTAACTACACACACACACACACACACACACACACACACATATATATATATATATATATATATATATATATATATATATATATATTGTCATCCACACACAGACTGTTTCGTTGGATCACAACTCTTCAGTGTGGCTAGACACGTAGGACCCTTGAAGGTAAACCAGCCCAATTTTACGTTAGACTTAATATCATACCATTCAGCTAACAAGTGAACTTTGTCAGCTTGAGAATTATATGGTATTAAGTAGTAGCTTTCGTTTTTTTACATTTATAACTTACCGGATGCAAGAGTGCTCACTTCTTTCGAAGAGCTTTGTATTATATATATATATATATATATCATTAAGAAAAACATAAACTAGTCACATTAGGATTATAAATTTATTTCCATCCTGTTGTGTGTTTTTGATGAAATAAAAAAGCACGAAAAAAATTAACATGACTACTTCAGATCTTATGGATAAAATAAATCAGAATAGACACAGAAAAGAAGGGTGGAAGGAGATAAAAGAAGGGGTGAAAAGTTATCACCTCATTTAGCCCACTTCCGTTTTTTTTTAAATTTTATTGTCGGTTAGAATTATAGTAAATTAATTTTAAATTTTTTCTTTATTTTTTAAAAATTCTAATTATTTTTTTTACTCAAAACTACAGATTTAATACTAAATTAGAAAAATAACTTTATTCAATAACTTTACGTAACGATACAGTGAGAATTATATCAAATTAATTTCAATATTTAATTAAATTTAACTTTTTTTAAAAATCAAAATAATTTTTGAGCCTATTAATCAGTTACACTTTTAATGTACGTATATATGATATGATTTTTTCACATTTATTATCTAATATTTTATTTTATTTTTATTCATTTACATTAATTCTCAATTTAATCTTTTTTTTTAAACATTATTTATGTTAATTTTTTATAGTTTAAATTTAGCCCTATGTCTACACTTATGTCTGATGTAATAATTTTTCAGGCTCTGGGTAAAGTAAAATCTGTATCTTTTCTTCTATAAATACACACATATACAACTATATATATATATATATATATATATATATATATCATCATCATGTCGTGCCGTCAGCACGGATATCCCTGACCCACTCTCGCCACTTCTCCCTATCACCCCAAGCCTCCGGCAGGTCTTCAGGGTTACATCCCGTGTCCTCACATAATTGCTGTAAGTTCGAGCTGGTCGTCCTGCTTTTTCACGGCCATATGTGGGAGTCCATCGGAGTACATCACTTATGAGCTCGTCCTTGCTTCTCCAGCAGTGTCCCGCGTGTCTGGTTCGTCTAACTTGTATAGTTTTCGTGATGGGGGGCAAGTGTCCGTATAGTTGGTGTCTCGTGGGGTGTTGTCGCCAGGACTTGATCAATACTGCTCTCAACATTCTTGTCTAGTTTCCGTCTAGTTTCTTCTCCAGCCGTTTAGTTAGCGTCCATGTAGTGCATCCATATAGCAGTATCGACACAACCGCTGCCTGGAAGAAACTGTGTGTATATATTTCGCTGAATTTTGAAGAAGAATGTTTCTTGTTACATCTGAGTATTTAATAATTTAGTTTAAAAACATTTTTCCTGTTAAAAAAAAACTCAAAACACGATGAACAATCAAACACAACACATATACTTAAAAGAAAACTAACATCATAGTTCCGTCAACAATTCAAAAATCATAAATAAACATCGTTCGCAAACAGCTTCTGTTCTGGTGCCGATGGCGCGCGATAATAAATAACACGTGAACACAGAAGCTATCTAGTAAGGGAGACTGTTTATTTACATTCAAGGGAGCTAAAACTACAGAGCCGGCCTCACTTTAATGGGGCCGTTTCGTATCCGTGTTTTACGGAGCTATTTACATCATAACATCCCTCTTATCAAGTGATGCTTACACTGAGTTCAAGGTGATGTGTGATGCTGTAAAAGTCCATACTTTTTAATTGTGTGAGTTCATTTTCGAATGAAGCTAGTAACATTCAAAGTAATCAAAGTAAAGTCCCTATGTGCTTTTTTTTTGCTTTTTTTTTCTCTTTCCCTTCTTCCTCTTTCTCCTCAATTTTTTGCTTTGTGCGTCTACCTTTCGATAGGTCGTGGTCCTTTAATCGTGTTGGCACCCGGACAGGACGACTATATCTACGGGTTTGGATTTCATGTGTCTGTGATGTGCATGTTTGTATGGGAGTGTATTGGGGGTCAGCTGGTGTTTGGTCGGGCAATGTATCTAGTTGCCGGGGGCGGATATTCAGGGGCTCAGTGGGTGCCCGGTCAGGAAATGTGGCCTGTTGGCGCAGGTGGATCCTATTTCGCCTGTACTGTTGTCCATCTACCTGGACCATGTAGCTGCGTGGTGCTGCTTTGCTAGTGACTATACCAGGCGTCCAGTCGCTGTTAGGGTTTTGTGGATGACACTTCACCCTGATAGGTTGTCCTATGGCGAGGTCTGGTAAATGTTTGGCATGCCGGTCATAATAGCTTTTGGTTGTCTGTTTTTTCTTTATGAGTGCCTGTTGTACATCCATTTGTACTTGGGGCGTGTAGTCCGTGGCTTTGCATGGTAGTATTGAGTGGGTGCACCTTCATAGGAGTCGTTGTGCAGGTGAATTGCGCCTGCCTGGTGTGGTTGCATTGCGCCATTCCAGGATGGCTTTCCACATGTCATTTCCTTCTTTTGTAGTTTTTTATTTTATGATCTCATGTATTTCGGATATGGTGGCTTTGACCTCCCTGGCTGTCTCAGTGGGTGGCAATGAGGCTCGTGGTAGTGTGTCACTGATATACATCCGTGGTCCTGGTTTGTACTCCACGTCCAGAGAGTATTTCTGAAGTCGAAGCCGCATTTGTTGCAGTCGCTTTGGGCTGGTGTGAATGGGCTTCGACAGTATAGTCTCCAGTGGTTTGTGGTCAGAGAATACTTTCACCTTCTCCTTGCTGAGGATGTACTGTTCGAAACGTTCTGGGGCAAACACAATGGTGAGGCATTCCTTCTCAATTTGAGCATAGTTTCGCTCCGTTTTAGTAAGTGCTCTGGACGCATACACGATGGGGTGTCCACCCTGTTTTATTACAGCTCTAAGACCAACCTCCAAACTATCGCATTCCAGTGAGACTTCCTTGTTAACATCATAATATTGGAGGACTGGAGCTTGGATGATGAGTTCTTTCATCCTACTGAAAGCCGTTTCGTGTTGTGGCAACCAGTCAAATACAGAGTCCTTGTCCAGTAGGCGTCACAGCGGTTCATATACAGTGCTTAGTTTGGGTGTAAATTTGGCAAGGTAGTTTGCGACTCCTAGGACTCTCTGAACACCTTGGATGTCTTTGGGGCATTGCATCTGCAAAACTGCCTTAACTTTCTCCGGGTCTGCTGCTAAGCCCTGTGCACTGAAGATGTGTCCCATGTAACTGACAGAAGTTTGTTTGAAGTTTAACTTTTTGGGGTTGAGTTTTAAACCCTTTTCCCGGCATCTTTCGATAAGTGCTCTGAATGCTGTGTCGTGACTTTTGTCGGCCTCCGCATCATTCTCACCAGAACTATATATTATGGTGTCATCTGTGATAACTTGAGTGTTGTCCAGTCCCTCGAAACAGTGGTCGAGTCGTTGTTGCCATTCCTCTGGAACTGAGCTAATTCCAAATGGCATTCTAAGCCACCGTATCCTGCCAAATGGAGTCCAACACGTTGTCAAGTATGAAGACGACTCATCCAGTGCAACCTGAAGAAACCCATCCTTAGCATCTACGACTGAGAAGAGCCTGGCCTTGCTCATCTTTGTTGCTATTTCCTCGACTGTTGGAGTTGGGTAGTGGTTACGCTGGATTGCCTTATTCAAATGGTATGGATCAATACAGATCCTCAATTTGTGGGGTTTCCGAATGACAACTATGTTGCTGATCCAGGGTGTCGGTTTTGTGACCCATGCTATCACTCCTTGTTCAACCAATTTCTCCAGCTTTTGTTTCAGCTCCATTTTGAGTGGTAGTGGAACTCTGCGGGGGTTGTTCTGAACTGGTTTGATGTTTTTATCAATCTGTATTTTGTATTCTCCTGGTAGTCTTCCCGGCCCGGAAAATACATATTTACAGTTGTCGAGAACACCCTCCTTGGTGAGTGATTTAACTTCGTCCAGGTGTCTGACACATTCAACGTTGAAGGCTATAAGCTGGAGTGCAGAGCTGGCCCGTCCAGATAATAAGGATGGCGAATTATTGTCCACTACTTGAAAATGGACTTTTTTCTTGATGTTGTTTGCTTCGCACCACAGTGTTACAGCTCCCAGGGGTTGGAGAATGGAATTGTCGTACAGCTTCAGCTTTATATCGGAGGGCTGTAAGGGTGCTGTGGCGAGGCATTTATAGTCCACAAGAGCAAGAGTGCTGCAGCTTGCTCCAGTGTCAATTTGGAACTTGAGGGTTAGAGCTTTCTGGCCTCCTAAGGGGGATACGTGGATGTTTGCGTAGTAGTGTTTGCGGTCTGACAAAAGGCCCAAGTCATATATGCTTTCATCACTGCTGGCAGGTTCGTCGTTGACGTAACGGACCTTTGCCTGTGCTGGCAGTTTATTTGACCGTGGTGGATGCGCTTGGGATTGGCACATCCTTGCAACATGGTTACGCTTTAGGCAGATTGCGCAGGTTAATCCATAGGCCTGACATTTGCCTTTGTCATGGCTTAGTCCGCAGAATTTACAGTCCTTGATATGCTCCCGTCTGTTTTCTTTTTTCTGCTTTTTGGGTATAATGCACTGTTTCTGTTGTGATTCTGCTGCCTATCACGTCAACTTGTCTGTCCCTTTGTTCAGTGCTCCGACATATATCTATTGTCCGGTCTAGTGTTAGGTCTGGTTCACTGAGGTGTCTGGTCCGAATTTCTTTTTTATTTGTTCCCATCACTATCCGGTCGCGGAGTAATTCATCTTCCAGCGTGCTGTATCTGCACGTTTTTATTAGTTTTCTCAGCTTGTTCAAATATGCATCGAAATGTTCGCCTATTTCTTGGTCACATGAATTAAATACGTAGCGTTCGTATGTCGTATTTAATTTAGGTTCGAAATAGTCCGATAATTTTTTTATGGTGAAGTTGATGTCCACACGTTCCTCCTCTGTCATGGGCAGATTTTTTATAATTTTTTGGCATTCCTTGCCAACGATAGAGAGAAATGTTCCTACCTGGACTTTAGCCGGTTTGGTATCAATGCGCGTAGCGTCGGCGTAGTTCGTCCATGAGAGTTTAAATAGGGACCAGTTCTCTCTCAAATCGCCGTCAATGTCCATTTTTTCCGGTGGTGGGATGGGGTAAGCCATTATTCCGAAGTATTAGTCTTATCTCCGAGGTATTGTATCCGATTTGTGCCGTGTAATGATCCGGTCCGACTTCCGTGTTTTATGTGTTCACGTGGTGTCCAAAGAGTAGTTGGATTAGTTTGCCGGTGCGTATACGCTATTTTAGTTATTTTCCGATGTAATGTGTGTTTATCCGAGGTGTGGAGAGATGACTTCGCCGAATGTAGAAAAAAAATCTCACTCTGATACCATGTTCTGGTGCCGATGGCGCGCGATAATAAATAAAACGTAAACACACAAGCTATCTAGTAAGGGAGACTGTTTATTTACATTCAAGGGAGCTAAACCTACAGAGCCGTCCTCACTTTCATGGAGCCGTTTCGTATCCGTGTTTTACGGAGCTATATACATCATAACAGCTTCAAAAAACCCTTAGTGACTGACCGGCTCGTTTTCAGGTTTATGATCGGAAAACATTCCGTAATGCAACCCCTAGAAAACAGAGCCTTCCTCATTTCAAAAAACCAGTTATGCAATTCTATTTAGTTTTTTTTCTTTTGAAGTTTTAATTTCCCAACCCATTCATTTCATAATAAATAATATTTTTATAATCGCAGTATTGATCTATCACTTGTTTCTTACGTAATATATCCATAAAAAAAGATGTGGTATTTTGGTGTCAGTTAGTATTGAAGCAGATCGAGCAAATCAATTCCTTAGAAGAATGGTTCTAGAATGTGACTAGCTAAGGTAGTATAATATAAAAAATAGTATTTTTGATGACCACTCTTTCTCTCATTCCCCTCAATAAAATCCTGGGCTTCATGTCTAAACAGAAATGCATGCGTCAGTTATGATAAATAAATGGATTTCATATAAGATCTATTTATTTAGCATAAATGCATATACATCTGAGGTAAATAAAAGCTAAAAAAAATAAAAACGCGGAGTCGCCACTGGCAGAAAAATAAAAAAAAACAATTTTTGAAAAATGAAACATATGACAATAATTAAAAGTCATAAGAAAAATGCAAAAACAGACAACCCCCTCAAACACCATTACAAGTGGATTTTCAATTGCAATTACAGTACATAAAAAATGTTCAGGACGACAAAAAACGAAATTAACTTTTTCATGATAGAAAAAAGCATTTTTTAGAATAACTCCTCAATTGAAAGAAACGGAAGAATCTTACATCCAGGAAAACACCAACTTTATATCTTTGAATCAACCAAAAAATTGATTAATATATCAAAAATGACTGCTCCGATATTTTTAGATCTCAGTCTAAAATTTACTTCAGGCTGATTATGTTGCTTTATTTCATGACATATTAAACTTTATGGGTCATATAATTCAAAAGCCATCCTAGTAAAAGACTAGTGGTTTGGTTTGGTCTGATTTAGTTTATTTTTATGGCATATCAAACATTATAGGTTATTTTATTCCAAATCCATTTTTATACATTTAAACATTTATATTCCAAACCATTCAGTTTAGTATTGGTACACAGTTAAGTTATGTTTGACCCATCGATAGGACCCTATCAGAGTGGACCTGGGAGTGATGACCATGAAGGAGTACTCCTCATTCCCTAAAACTCCAGCATTACTCAAACCTCACCATCGGATTGTTTTGTATCATATCCAGGACACTCGTTGGTGGGGGCCTTCCCCTATGCAGAGGCGCAGTCATTGTATTCTACTGCAAGAAGACTAGTGGTACTAAATAAATAAACTTGGCGACTGTAGTCGAGGGTGACCCGAATGCTCCCTTTTCGAAAGCTACTACACCGAGGTGTACGGTAAGGCGCAACCGTTTTCCCTGGATTGCTCCACTTTACCCTTGATTCTTACCTTATAAAGCTGAGTGTTAAGCAAGGTACCATCAAGCACCATTTTTTGAGTCTTTGGTATGACTCGACCACGGATTGAACCCAGGTCTCCCGGGTCATACGTAAAGTATAACTGGAAGAATAAGAAGGTGCATTATTTTCCCAAGGATATTATTGTGAAAGTGAATGAGAGAGTGTCATTTAAAAAATTCTTAGCCTCACCCAGATATTATATTTAATAAAAACAGTTGGTCGGTTGGTTGGTTGCCTGGTCTTTATGGCATATCAACCAATGCTTACTATTTAATGCAAAATCCTATTTATAGTTATATCTAAAATATATGCATTATTTGTTAACTAATTATTTGTTGGTAACATTTTAGCAAACCAGAGTTCATTTTTGTACACTCGCTTGAATAGTTTCATGTATTGCAATCTAACACGAATAATTCTATTAAGTATTAATTGTTTGTCCGTCCACAGTTAAATGGCTTTACGTATTGCTATCGAACAATAACTATTTAATTTAACATCAGTTAGTTATTTCCTTAGACGATTAGTTTTTATAGTTTTATATGAAGTAGTGTTTTGCCACAGCAAGAATGTTCAGCTATGGCTCGTCTTTCTTGGTGAGGCTTAGATCTTTATGACCGACCCTCTTCATTGCACAACCGGAGTTCAAAATTGCTTATTACGGGCTTGCAGCTCAGCACGTTAGCCACAACGACATAATTTACTTCGATACCTGAATTGAATACTGCAAACTAGTGAAAGACATCCTCACAAATTACGTCCACAAACAAAAACTATGGCGACAAATCATATTAAAAGATTGACCACAAGCCAACGGAAACAGCGTTTTCGAGGAATATAAAAGACACTTCAAAAATGCCACCGATACTGACAAAATGATGTAATCCAATTTATTACTAAGTCAAAAGTGAATTACGGGATAACCTGATAAAAATTTTAAAAGGTGTAGGAGGCGCCACAGCCATTACAGACCGAAACGATAACACAAAATGAGGATAGACCAAGACCGAGATACGTTATCTATCGGGAACTTGATAAGATTAAAAACAGAACCAATATATTAAGAACGGATAAATTAAGAACCTTATACAGAAATAGACTCACAAAAAACGAGATACTATCGAAGCAATTTTGAAATAATAACTACTAATTTCTCGTGTCAAAAGAAAGTGCTTAAAGAAAACTGAAGTATAGCAGGACCAAGATTTCTTCAAAAAACATTACAACAAATTTTAAAAATTCTACAAAAAACATCTTCAAATACACACACACACACACACGCAAACACACACACACTCACACACACACACACACATACGCATATATATATATATATATATATATATATATATATATATATTCTCTTTTGTGGGTCAAAATTTTGAAAATATTTTATTTTTTTAAATTTTTCGTTGGATTTCAGTTTATATCGTGGTGACTGTCCCGATGGGCTTTGTGTGATAGGCTTTTTTGCAAATGTTGCTTCTCTTCTTTCTTTCTTTCTTTCTTTCTTTCTTTCTTTCTTTTCTAGGAGAGTGTTTTTGTTCCATAATTAGTATTTAAGTATTAGAGGTGCCCGTGGTGTAATGGTTATCGTTGTAGGAAATGGACACGGCGACACTAGTTCAAATCCTGGACGAGACTGATTGCATTTCACATAGCACTAATACCCTTGGTAAAGGTATTAATCCAATTATTTTCCCTCCAGCTATGGGTAAATTGTGGGGCAGACTAGGTTCTTCAGCATTTGTGAGGCAACTAGTCTAGGAGAAGGAATCCTCTGAATTCAAACCTGTTAAACTCCGCTTAAAAATTGACCTTGTGTCATATCCTGCCCGAGCGGAGGCGTTGCTAAATATGATAATTAGTATTTAACATTTGATATGCCATAAAGTTTATTGGCTGTTTCTTTCTGGATCACTGTGTGTGTGTTTGAGCGTATGGAAAGGTCTTCTCTGTTGCTGTATAATTCAATTCTATCGATTTGTGTTAAGTTTAGAATTGTAAACATCTTTAATTTTTTTCTTTGTGTTGGGTTTGTTTTTTTTTGTGTGTGTGTGTGTGTGTCTTCCATAGTTAATTCTATTTTAGGGTGTAGGTCTTTGGAATAGGTTGTGTAATTTGTTAATGTTACCACATGCGTACATTCAATCATCAAAGTATCTTTCCCATGATTTTGTAAATACTCTTTTTAAGTTGTTGATATATTTTTACCAAGAAAAATCTACAAACAAAAGTGTTACCTCGAAATTTTCGGTACATACTCATTCGATGATTGTAGGAAAGTGGATCGATTTATCTGAAAACCATTAGGATTTTCCTTGAGAATTTTCTCGGTTTCACATTGGATTCGATTGAGAAGCTGGACAGATTAAACCTTTGCAGCTACAGCAATAAGAGTTTTGCTGCCCTAGTTCTTTGTGATTCAGAAAAGTTCTTTTCTTGGGGAGGAGAGGATGCAGCCTTTTGTCCATTTCTCTATTGCGTTTTTTTAATGCTCGGCGTTGTAAACGGAGAAGTTATCCGTAATATTATCTTCTCTTCTACATATCAGGAGTTACTTTATTGAGACTTGCATCTTTTCTATTTTTGATTTTCAGTAAAGCATTAAGTACTTTCTTACTAAACTGATCAAGTTTGAGGACTAATTGGCTATCGATACTTTTTGGATAGATTTTTCAGATTTCAGGAAAGTTTAGGAGCAGATTCTTGAAGTATATTTTTTATTGTATTTTTTTATTTTTTTTATTTTATTTTATTTTTTTTACTTCTGTAGTCTTTCATCTTGTCTGGTAGGTTATAGTTTCGCTCTCGAGGTGTTTTCCTTTCGCACACTTCCTTTACTGCCTGCCATGTTAATTTTGAAAATCAATCTTCCACCGAAGTTCCGTTATGAATTTTGTCTTGAATGTATTGTAGTTGTTAATTTTATCATTTTTTTAATTTTTTCACATCATTTAGTTTCTACGCTTTGGCATTTTGTTTGTTTTGTTTTTTTGTTTGTTCTTTTTTTTGGTATTTTTGGTTTGGTTTGGTTTTACAGAACATCAACCATTTTAGGTTATTTAATGCCAAAACATTTTTATAAATATATATTAAATATAGAATAAATGTTTTTAAACGAGCCTGAGCTCATTCTTTCACACAGTTAAATTTTTTCACTTACATCTAATACAAATACATTGTTAAATGCAAAAAGTCATATTTTTAGGCATTCAGCTTAGCGTAAGTACTGAGTTTAGTTTTATTTGACCCATAGATAAGACCTGATCATGTGCTACCATACCGGGTCAGAGTAGACCAGGGAGCAATGGCAATGAAGGGGATACTTCACATTCACTAAAGCTCCAAATTTACTGAAGCCTCACGATCAGATTTTTTAGTGTCATATCTAGGACACTCGTTGAGAGGGTTCGATCCAGTCGGTGTATTCTGCTACCCCAGCATACTGGGCCTGATTGTTTTTTCTAAGAGAAAGGATGTTTTTTTACATTATTTAATTTTTCTGTAACCTCTATAGACTTCCATGGAACTCAAATTTGTCCCTTGATTTGATGATTATGCACTTAGCTGCTGCTTCTATATGCGCAGTAACAAAATTTTCATATTCTTCATTCGGTGTATGTCTTTCAAATTTTTCTTGAAAAGTATCAAGCTTGTTTATTACTGTAACCATATACTGATTTCTGATATCCCTATTGATGACTGAAGACATATCATACACGTGAACCTTAAACTGTTTATTTCTTATTTCTACGTAGACTCCGGTAAATCGTTGTAGATCTGTTCTGTGATCCGGAGATAATCCTGTAAAAGATGTTTCTTAATAGTTCAAAGGACTATTTATTCGCTTCTTGTTTATAAATATATAATCTACTTGTGCTTTACCGTTATTAGGGTAGGTATAAGTCCATAGTTTTCTCACCCTTTTTGGAAATTTAGTTTTTTGACATGAAAGGCTGTTCTCAAGCGAATAATCTGCTAGATATACAGCGTTTCTATTGAACGAGTTGTGTTAGCAGAATTTATCATTTCCCTCTTTGCCTATATGAACATTCATGTCTTCAATGATGATTAGAACATTGTGTACGTTGAAGACAGTAATGATATCCGTCTCAGCACTGGCATAAATGGAACTGTACGAAGATACAATTGCTGTTCAAGGGTTGCCAAAAATGAGGCTCAATTGGATTCTCTCAATGCTATTTCGTGATTTTAAAACAAGACGACTGAGAAGCATTTTGACATCTCCTATGACGGTATTGACAGAGTTTTTCTATGAAGATGCCGTGACAAATATCCATCCATTGCTGGTATCATGGTGTTTTAGTATTAATTTCTTATGATAGCATCTATGTTCTCGTACACATATGATATTTATGTTTGGTTCGAAAGCAGGTATTGTCAGCACGTGCAGCTGGTTTTATATATATTTATATATATATATATATATATATATATATATATATATATATATATATATATATATATATATATATATATATATATATACCAACCGCAATGCACGGGGCACATTGTCATTTTTTAAGCGAAGTTTAACTGGTCTGAATTCAGAGATTTCATTTTCCTAAGCTGGTTGCCAAATCAAGTCTGCCCTACTATTTATCCATATTTAGAAGAAGGACAATTGTATTTATATATTTCCAAATGGTGTAAGTTCTATGTGAAATGCAATCGACCTTGTCTAGGATGTGAACGCATGTTGCCTACGACGGACATCACCAATATTATATATATATATATATATATATATATATATATATATATATATATATACACACACACACACACATACATATATATATATATATATATAGTTTTTGTATAAATAACCCTTGTCGACTGGGACTGTAGATTACGCTAACTGCACCTCTACAAATGCATTAAACACTCACAACAAGAGTCCCAGCAGGCTGTGTGTAGTGACCCATACTGCTTGAAAAACGGATACTGGAGGCTTAGCAGTTATCCTATCCTATTTACCAACCCCTCCTCTGTCAGTTATCCACTGCACACAGATAGATAGATAGAGTGTGTGTGTGTGTGTGAACAGAATATGGCAATCAATAGCTATCAAGGGTCGATGTGTCATTAAAACAAATAACCCCAAAAACTTTCGGTATCATATATATATATATATATATATATTCTATGGTGGGTACAAAAATTAATTGAAGAAACAAAAAGACCAAAGTTATTTATGTTAAAAATGAAAATAAAACAACTAGCCGGTTTCGGTCCTACCTGGTCACAGTTAAACTAGGACAACGCTTAAGAAAAAAGTGAGGAATTAGACTCTGTAATGTTAGAACAAAATGGGTCCTAATTTGATAACAATTTAACATTCGCCTCCCGGCATATTTTTTCTTACGTTACAGCGTCTAATTCCTCTCTTTTTTCTTAATCGTTGTCCTAGTTTTACTTTTACCAGGTAAGACTGAAACCGATTAGTTGTTTTATTTTTATTTTTTATCACGAATAAATTTGGTCTTTTTGTTTATTTAATATATATATATATATATATATATATATATATATATATATATATATATATAATATATATATATATATAATACTTATGTGGTTTGCTATATTTATAAATAAAGAATTCATACTATCGGCAGTTGTGCATAAATGGATCTATGATTTAATACGGTGACACAGAGACACCACCACTGAAGGATATTCTGCTTTTTATTAATGTGATCACCAGATCATAAGATTACAACTTGATGACCAGAAACTAACAGTCCCCAAACACTGTTGACTTTTTCTAGGCTTTTAAAACTTTTAAACAGATAGATAGATAGATAGATAGAAGACTTTCTACATAAGGAGATAAAATTCTGTGCCTAATTCTAAATAACACCAATGAACTTGAAAAGCTAAAATCAGGCTCTTTCATTTCCTGATGGGAAGAGACAATACCTGCTTATTACATACACGGAACAAGATATAATTGACACATATGGCCAGAGACACCGAATTTCGAGCACGAAGAATCCGTTGAGGGAGAAAAAACTTTTAAAATATCTTAACTGTTCTTCTAACAGATGATTTAAGTAGCAATCACAAGCTACGTCCTGTTGACGCTCATCTACTTTCAATCACTTTAAAGTTTACAACTTTATATTCGAGATAAATCTCTTTCAGTTTACAATTGGGAAAATGCCAATGTCCTCATCACTTCAAATTGTTGTGGACGGAGACGAGATTTTTACTGTATCAGACAGTAAACATTGAACAGAAATAGTCAATGCAACTTATTAACTGATTACTGTTGACCCCTTTTAAAAATGACAATACAATTAATGTAAGAAATTTCAGTATCTGTTACTTCAAACAATCTTGAAAACAGAGTGATGCACTGACACAAACACATACTCATACATACACATAGTTTTATATGCATATATATATGGTTGTATGTGAGGGTGTTTAAAGGTAGTTTCATAAAAGAAAATCATTTAACAGCTATTACCTGTATGACTTTTTTCAAAACTGTTTTATTTATAAGGTTTTTAACCCTTCATGACATAAAGAAAAATATCACTTTCGTGTTATAACTACATCAACGTGTCCGATAATTTGACCTCACTAATGATAGAGATAACAAGGAGAATTTTAATATCGTTCACGTACATCAAATCAATTTTCGATATGATGCCATTTAATGATAGATTTCCGTAGTCATGTGTGCTACATTTGAGTTATGTATCTGTGATAAAACAAGAAACCTGAAATTTGCAATTGTTTGTATATTGTGGCTAAAGATCCTTTTTGGCACTATGAGATACATGTTTGTTCTTGCAATTATACGTAATGTTCAACTGCCACCAAATACCGAAGTTAAATACGCTGAGTATCAAAAGAAGAGGAGAAACGCTTATCATTGATACTAAAAGAAAGTGGAGAGAACATTGGCAAAATGGAAAAATTTTAATTTTGTCGCTGATGAAAATGGAACTTGAAGTTTTCAGGAGAAATAGATGCACTGTTTTTATACAAGATTTAAGTATTCTATATGGTTTACAATTAGTCTCTTTAAAGTCGGTGTTTATCTATCAACCTGTTCATATGGGGAAAATAATACAATTATTAATGAGCTTCCGAAAGTGCATTAATTAGTCCACAGTCTAATATGTATCAATTGCTTTTTCAGTAACATTCTTACTGAATAGTGTTCAATGTATGTGATTATTATTCATCACTTAATGAAGTGCATCGACTTGTAGATACATGATGTATGTCTTTCAGGAATTCAAAACAATATGTCGTCTCATTTCTTGCTGTCAAAAGTCTATCATAAATAACTATATAAATAATAATGATTTCAATTTTTCTAAATTTTCATAGAGTCGTGTTAGTTGCCGTCAGCTTGTCAGCTTTTAGCGTTCTTAAACACCAGTATAAGTATGCAATTTCATTATAATCTCCCTTCTGAAGGGAATTTGAAAAACAAGTAATGATTTACGACCTAATCTGCCACCAGTGAGATTTTGTAGACAATTATTTAAATAGTTTTATTTTTTTTTTATCGCCAGTGCTTTAAAGTTCTTTAAAGTTTGCTATGACAGTCGTAAAAAGATTATTATTATTATTATTATTATTATTATTATTATTATTATTATTATTATTATTATTGTTGTTGTTGTTGTTGTTGTTGTTGAAAGGATATTAGCAAAAATCGAAGATGAAGATATAGTTTTATCTGAGAATAACTCAAGCTTAAGAATGGCAAATGGAAAAGTGTTGCTGCTTTTAATTTTTTTATATTGTGGTCTGTGCTGGTCTTCCATCTGAGTGAAATGCTTTTATCACTGATATTAATCCCCGAACAAGAAGCGTTTAATTTCATTGGAATGCAAATTTCAGATATTAATAAGCTGATAAATCTTGATCAATTATACTTTATTCATCATACCCAATGAAATTACATAAAAGAAAAAATTAAATCCAAATAATAATAATAAAACAATTTACAAGTATAATTGCGGACTTGCTTTTTAATTAAGACCAAAGAGTAAAATGCAGTAAAATCTTTTTAGCTATGCGACAATATGTGGTATTGCAATAATGGCGACAAACATGACCGCTAGCGAGCTTTTTTGAATAATTCATCAGATAGAAGCAAAGATAATGTTTTCACTATAGAGGGGCGTCACTTAATTTAGGGACATGGTGCACATTAACTTTAAATTGATTTATTTTATGAAGTGTTTGGGAACTAATATTTTATATTAAATTAAACTATATGTTATTTCTTTTCAAATGATATATATTTTTAATAAGAATAATTTACCTATAATACATTTCTCCACAAATATTTTTTTCATAAACATCATTAAACTTTAATATATGAACACAGCTTGAACTTAACTTTTACACCTACATTAGCTGAAATAAATTGTCATAATTCCTTTGTAATATTCTCTTTACTAATTCAGATGGTATGGTGCTTGTATCTATATTCCAGTATTATCTACATTGACAAATCAGAAGGAAACAACTTTTTGTCAAGGTTTCAATTTACTCGAGAAGGTACTATTTACCAACCCCTCCGCTCGGGCAGGATATGACACAAGGTCAATTTTTAAGCGAAGTTTAACAGGTTTGAATTCAGAGTTTTCCTTCTCCTAGACTAGTTGCCTCACCGTCCTACTATTTACCCATAGCTGGGGGGAGAATAAGGGGGTTCATACCTTTCCCAAGGGTATTTGCCCGAAAGTGAACGTAATAGCGCGACTGGAGTACGAACTCGCGTACTGCGATTCCGCAGTTCATCGCTTTAACCATTACACCACGAGGACACCCCCTAATTTACTCGAGAAGGTAACTATAATAACTTCAATACAAAACCTCTGTCAGCTGACCCCTGCAGATAGATAGATGGATAGATAGATAGATAGATAGATAGAGTGTGTGTGTGTGTGTGTTTGTGTGTGTGTGTGTGTGTGTGTGTGTGTATGTGGCTGTACTAATACCTTTTTATCATATTTACCAACCCCTCCGCTCGGGCAGGATATGACACAAGGTCAATTTTTAACCGGAGCTTAACAGGTTTTAATTCAGAGTTTTCCTTCTCCTAGACTAGTTGCCTCACCAAGGCTGAAGAACCTAGTCTGCCCTACTATTTACCCATAGCTGGAGGGAGAATATTTGGATTCATACCTTTCCCAAGAGTATTAGTGCTATATGAAATACAATCAGTCAGGTCCAGGTTTTGGACTCGTGTCGCCGTGTCCATATCCTGCGACGATAACCATTACACCACTAATACCTTTTTATGTACAAATAAAAATGGCGGAACCGGTACTTCCGTTTTCTCAGTACAGTGGCGAAACGATTATTTCTGGTTGCTTTAAGTTCAAGAACAAAATTTCAACTGTCGGTTTTATAGTGGGTGTATATTAATTGTTGAAGAGTAACAAACACTTGGCATTAAAGCGAAGATTAAAAGCAATTAAAGGAGAATCGTGGTATAGGATTATATGTCTCGAAAGCATTTAGATTCGTTCTATCGAAATAAAAAGATTACTAAGAGTAAGACATTTTGTCGGATAAACTTATGCGACCTTTCGCTGAAAATAAGATGAAAAGTTTCGGAAATTTCAAGCCACACATCGAAGACTAATATTGACGTACTTCAGTATCTGTCTCAGATATTTTAGAGATCGATATAGCACGATAATTACAGAAGATAGTTAAATTCAGAAATGGTTTTGTTTTAATTGGTGAACATAAAGACATAATCTTTATAAAACAGAACCTACTGAGCTATTAATCATAAAGTTATATAAAGTTATATACTTGAGAAGAATATTTACAATCACTTATGGGCACGAAATATATAATTCAATAAAAGAATCAGTCATTATCTCGGTTTTTGTTTAATCTATTGACGGAATGTTAACTAATTTCCCTTATTTAACTGATTAAAGCGGAAGTATACAAATAGAACAGATCCGTACCAACATGTATCTTTTGTTTTGGTTTAGTTTGGTTTTAAGGCATATCAACCCTTGTTGGTTAATTAATGCCAAATCCTGTTTTTATATATATGAAATTCATGATTTGTGAACACGTTTTGTTGATACATACACTTAAATGATTAAACAAGTTTATTTCTAACAATTCAATTTAGCATGAGTCAACAAATTGAAATTGTTCCAAGTATTGCTGTGTATCACAAAAATTCAATTGCGTATCAATATTTGTTTACACACAGTTAACGATGAAATTGTTTTGTTTCTAACTATTCAATTTAGCATTAGGCATTTGTTTACATAGAGTTTAGATGTCAGACAGTTCTATTTGACCGATATATAGGACCCTATCAGGTGTTATCACAACGAACCAGAGTTTACCAAGGAGCGATGGCACCATAAGATTGTCTAATGTCATATGCAAGACACTTGTTGGGTGTGGGTCATACCCGTCTGCAGAGATACATTCGATGCATTCTACAGCACCAGGCTCCCACCTTCATGTGCAAATGTCTGCTTGTGTACATGTGCGTATGCAGGATGTGTTTCGATAAGAAATAACTTTATAATTGACTATATTCTAACGCAATACCAAATGTGTCCAGCATTCAAAGATTAATCTCATTGTTAACGTCTTGAAGGATAAGCATGTTCTAGACCAGGGTAGGGCAAACCTAATGGTGGGAAGGTCACATCACTGGGTTAAGAATTATCAAAGGATCGCATCTTTTAAAATCAAAAGAATTTAGTCTCGATTCAAGTGCAAGTTTTTTTTAAATTTTTTAACGGCTTCAACTGACTGCACAGAACATTAGAGATGGTCGTATGTGGCTCGCAGGCCACAATTTGCACGTTCCTGTTCTAGAAAAAAGGCCCTTTACATGAAGTATATTGAACTATATCATTTTCAACGAGGTAAGAAATAAATCACTGTATCACGGATTGACAATGCGTATAAATGATAACGATACTTAACCCACTGTTGTATAGCCATGAACACTATACATACACATATACATGCAGAAACATAACGACGCAATAAAGACGAGCGAAGACACAGTTCTTTAGAAAAATATACCTCTCACTTTATTTGAAAGGGTTCGAAAGGGTTACAAAAGGTTTTACTGTGTGAAAGGTGAGTTGGAGACTGAACAGAACTACAGCATATTGACCCCCACTCTTATGGCCATAACAGCGTTTCTTTCCCGTTCTCCTGAGCTGCCCAACCGGGGGCCT
Organism: Sepioteuthis lessoniana; assembly: GCA_963585895.1. Taxonomy (NCBI): domain Eukaryota; kingdom Metazoa; phylum Mollusca; class Cephalopoda; order Myopsida; family Loliginidae; genus Sepioteuthis; species Sepioteuthis lessoniana. Next base: position 27,258,479 of record OY757905.1, read on the forward strand.
GGGCGCCCAGCCTCTCTGGGACATGGCCCTCATTCCAGCATCTTCTCTCCAACTAACTCGAACTTCCTGTGCCCCGAGTTATATTATTGTTTTACGCCCACTCAATTCAACCTGTCGACAGTCAAGGGTATCCCCTTTAAATCTTCGACCTGATGCACCTGTTATTTACACAGGTGTATTTCCTATTTTGACAGCTCGGCTGGGGTCAATATGCAACACTACCAGTTGTAGGAAAAGAATGAAATTGGATATTTTCCAATAGTCAAGATTGCAACCATTAAGGTTTTTAAGATGAACTTATTAACCTAATTGAGAGAATGACTCAATCATCCTACTACCATTTTCCTCTATATGTTGGGTTTTTAAGTGACTCAAGTTACGTCATAGTTCTCAATAATGCCCTAAGATACAGGGCTTATCGGCTTGCTAATGAAATAGCGATAAATTCATCTTCTAATGTTGGCAAAGCAACTGAATTCTAAAGCGAAACCTGCTCATGATTTTTTCACTTAAATAAGCCCAATCTGCGTCACAAAATCCTTCAAATTTCAAGGGTTTCTGTGCTTTCTTAAATGTTCGTAATTGACTGATTAATTGTTTCTTTTAAATAACGTAATACGTGTTTTGCGTTCGTTAAATGGAAAGAATTTGGTTGTGCTAGGTCTCGAGACAAACTACTAACTGTATAACAAATATCTGTAACCATTATATATATTAGACAGCCAATAATTTCATGACAAGGTTTGCTATCTATTAAATCGACTTCGTCACTTGTTTTTGTTATATCCATTTCCCATGAAGTTGAGTGCGCTTTACAATCTGCCATGCCGAACTTCGATAATATTTTCTCTATGTATCTCGTTTGATTCATTTTAATAGTATCATTTTCGCATTCAAATTCCATTCCTAAAAACCATGATAATTTAATTGAGGTAAGAACTTGGGTTTTAATACTCACGTCATGATTATGCAACGTCGCTTAAAAATTATATAACCTTTGGAATTAAAGGTATAAAAGGTTTACATAAAGAACATTAACAATGTTTCTATTTTTACTTTTTGACAAAACAAAAATTATCAACCATAGACTATACAAAATATATACCAATTTATACATTGAAACGTTAGTTTGTGAGTCTTGCATGTGCGTCACAGCTGTTTATCATTTTGGATTAATAATGAACCCGTTAAATATGTTGCTATGGTTTTGTTTGGTTTGGTTTTATGGCCTATCAACCATTGGTTATTTATGGCCAAATCCTGTTTTTGCATATTTATTGAAATACACGATTTGTAAATTCATTTTTAGATACACACAATTAAATGATCAAACAGTTCTATTTCTAACAATTCAATTTAGCATAAGTCATTTCTTGCATGCAGTTTTAATGTCAAATAGTTCTATTTGACTCATAGATACGGCCTTATAAGGTGCTACTACTATGAGCCAGCGATGTTACTTTAGAAGTACTATGCATTCCCGAAATCTCCATCATTACTGGAGCCTCATCATTAGATTATTTAATGTCATATCCAGGATGTTCGTTGGGTGAGGGGTCTTATCCCTCTGCAGAGATGCAGTCGGTGGATTCTACAGATGCAGCTGATTGGACTGGCCTTTTTAATAAGAAACCTGACTAAATACAAGGGAGAGAGAAAGAAAGAAAGAAACAAACAAACAAACAAACAAACAAATAAACCAAAAAAACAAGGAACGAAAAGAAGTCAATGATGCTGCGAAACCTTACACGAAGAACAATGGGAATTGTTTCACTTGAACAGAAATTGGCTACGATTATGTCACTATCTTTTTTTTTAAGAGAAAGAAAGAAAGAAAGAAAGAAAGAAAGAATTGAAAATTTGAAATGAAACGGTGAATAGAAACAAAGAGAGAAGCAAACAAAATGAAAAGTAAAAAAGTAAAGAGTAAAAATATGATAAGAAAGAAAAAAAGTGATGAGTGAAAAATCGAAAGCAAGAAAAGAAGGTGACAAAAAGGAAATGAAGAGTTGGAGAAAAAGGAAGAGAGTAGTTAGCACTCAAGATCTTCCCCATCCCCATTATTTTTGTAACTCAACCCGAATCCCAGTCCGCTTTTATTGAAGATCTTGAACATTCATATGTAAAAAATCATATTACCCACTTCTATCGACCCATACCGAGTCTGACCCTTTATTTATTTTCCCCCAGTAGATTAGGATTCCCGTCCCACCTAGGGTAGGTCCGGCTTGTTTCCGGTTTTTTTCGGCCCGGAAAACAGTCGGCATCCAATTTTATAGACGGGGGGATGGGAGGGAAACCAAACGGGGAATTTTTCCTTGTTTTTCGTGTACATATATTTTTCGGGTTTTTTCTCCCATTCCCATCATATCCATTGTAAAAAAAAACATACATTGAAAATAAAATCATAGACCACTTTCGGGTTTTAAGTAGGACTTTTTCATAGTGCAAATATGGTATTTTGGTGGTTGCTGCGTGCATGGCGATGGACGAGTGATTATATATTGTATTGTTGAATGGGTCGGCAAATGTGGCTAGCTAGGTTCCCCGTAGAAAATATGGTTCAAGCATGACCACTCACTTCCCTTCCCCCCAAACAATAAGGCCTTGTGCCTGTTTGTATTAATTACAAGAAATAAAAGAAAAAAGGACGAAAGTGAAGGAAGGAAATAAAGCAAGAAAAAGAAAAAGGACGAGAGTGAAGGAAGGAAATAAAGCAAGAAAAAGAAAAAGGACGAGAGAGAAGGAAGGAAATAAGGCAAGAAAAAGAAAAAGGACGAGAGAGAAGGAAGGAAATAAAGCAAGAAAAAGAAAAAAGAACGAGAGTGAAGGAAGGAAATAAAGCAAGAAAAAGAAAAATGACGAGAGTGAAGGAAGGAAACAAAGCAAGAAAAAGAAAAAGGACGAGAGTTAAGGAAGGAAATAAAGCAAGAAAAAGAAAAAAGACGAGAGAGAAGGAAGGAAATAAAGCAAGAAAAAGAAAAAAGGACGAGAGTGAAGGAAGGAAATAAAGCAAGAAAAAGAAAAAGGACGAGAGTGAAGGAAGGAAATAAAGCAAGAAAAAGAAAAAGGATGAGAGTGAAGGAAGGAAATAAAGCAAGAAAAAGAAAAAGGATGAGAATGAAGGAAGGAAATAAAGCAAGAAAAAGAAAAAGGACGAGAGTGAAGGAAGGAAATAAAGCAAGAAAAAGAAAAAGGACGAGAGTGAAGGAAGGAAATAAAGCAAGAAAAAGAAAAAAAGGACGAGAATGAAGGAAGGAAATAAAGCAAGAAAAAGAAAAATGATGAGAGTGAAGGAAGGAAACAAAGCAAGAAAAAGAAAAAGGATGAGAATGAAGGAAGGAAATAAAGCAAGAAAAAGAAAAAGGACGAGAGTGAAGGAAGGAAATAAAGCAAGAAAAAGAAAAAAGGACGAGAGTGAAGGAAGGAAATAAAGCAAGAAAAAGAAAAAGGACGAGAGTGAAGGAAGGAAATAAAGCAAGAAAAAGAAAAACGACGAGAGAGAAGGAAGGAAATAAAGCAAGAAAAAGAAAAAAGGACGAGAGTGAAGGAAGGAAATAAAGCAAGAAAAAGAAAAAGGACGAGAGTGAAGGAAGGAAATAAAGCAAGAAAAAGAAAAAGGACGAGAGTGAAGGAAGGAAATAAAGCAAGAAAAAGAAAAAAGGACGAGAGTGAAGGAAGGAAATAAAGCAAGAAAAAGAAAAAGGACGAGAGTGAAGGAAGGAAATAAAGCAAGAAAAAGAAAAAGGACGAGAGTGAAGGAAGGAAACAAAGCAAGAAAAAGAAAAAGGACGAGAGTGAAGGAAGGAAATAAAGCAAGAAAAAGAAAAAGGACGAGAGAGAAGGAAGGAAATAAGGCAAGAAAAAGAAAAAGGACGAGAGAGAAGGAAGGAAATGAAGCAAGAAAAAGAAAAAGGACGAGAGTGAAGGAAGGAAATAAAGCAAGAAAAAGAAAAAGGACGAGAGTGAAGGAAGGAAACAAAGCAGGAAAAAGAAAAAGGACGAGAGTGAAGGCAGGAAATAAAGCAAGAAAAAGAAAAAGGACGAGAGTGAAGGAAGGAAACAAAGCAAGAAAAAGAAAAAGGACGAGAGCGAAAGAAGGAAATAAAGCAAGAAAAAGAAAATGGACGAGAGAGAAGGAAGGAAATAAAGCAAGAAAAAGAAAAAGGACGAGAGAGAAGGAAGGAAATAAAGCAAGAAAAAGAAAAAGGACGAGAGAGAAGGAAGGAAATAAAGCAAGAAAAAGAAAAAGGACGAGAGTGAAGGAAGGAAATAAAGCAAGAAAAAGAAAAAGGACGAGAGTGAAGGAAGGAAACAAAGCAAGAAAATAAAAAGGATGAGAATGAAGGAAGGAAATAAAGCAAGAAAAAGAAAAAGGACGAGAATGAAGGAAGGAAATAAAGCAAGAAAAAGAAAAAAGGACGAGAGAGAAGGAAGGAAATAAAGCAAGAAAAAGAAAAAGGACGAGATTGAAGGAAGGAAATAAAGCAAGAAAAAGAAAAAGGACAAGAGTGAAGGAAGAAAATAAAGCAAGAAAATGAAAAAGGACGAGAGTGAAGGAAGGAAACAAAGCAAGAAAAAGAAAAAGGACGAGAATGAAGGAAGGAAATAAAGCAAGAAAAAGAAAAAGGACGAGAGTGAAGGAAGGAAATAAAGCAAGAAAAAGAAAAAGGACGAGAGTGAAGGAAGGAAATAAAGCAAGAAAAAGAAAAAGGACGAGAGTGAAGGAAGGAAATAAAGCAAGAAAAAGAAAAAGGACGAGAGTGAAGGAAGGAAATAAAGCAAGAAAAAGAAAAACGACGAGAGAGAAGGAAGGAAATAAAGCAAGAAAAAGAAAAAGGACGAGAGAGAAGGAAGGAAATAAGGCAAGAAAAAGAAAAAGGACGAGAGAGAAAGAAGGAAATAAAGCAAGAAAAAGAAAAAGGACGAGAGTGAAGGAAGGAAATAAAGCAAGAAAAAGAAAAAAGGACGAGAGTGAAGGAAGGAAACAAAGCAAGAAAAAGAAAAAGGACGAGAGTGAAGGAAGGAAATAAAGCAAGAAAAAGAAAAAGGACGAGAGAGAAGGAAGGAAATAAAGCAAGAAAAAGAAAAAGGACGAGAGAGAAGGAAGGAAATAAAGCAAGAAAAAGAAAAAAGGACGAGAGTGAAGGAAGGAAATAAAGCAAGAAAAAGAAAAAAGGACTAGAGTGAAGGAAGGAAATAAAGCAAGAAAAAGAAAAAGGACTAGAGTGAAGGAAGGAAATAAAGCAAGAAAAAGAAAAAAGGACGAGAGTGAAGGAAGGAAATAAAGCAAGAAAAAGAAAAAGGACGAGTGTGAAGGAAGGAAATAAAGCAAGAAAAAGAAAAAGGACGAGAGTGAAGGAAGGAAACATAGCAAGAAAAAGAAAAAGGACGAGAGTGAAGGAAGGAAATAAAGCAAGAAAAAGAAAAAGGACGAGAGAGAAGGAAGGAAATAAAGCAAGACAAAGAAAAAGGACGAGAGTGAAGGAAGGAAACAAAGCAAGAAAAAGAAAAAGGACGAGAGTGAAGGAAGGAAATAAAGCAAGAAAAAGAAAAAGGACGAGAGTGAAGGAAGGAAACAAAGCAAAAAAAAGAAAAAGGACGAGAATGAAGGAAGGAAATAAAGCAAGAAAAAGAAAAAGGACGAGAGTGAAGGAAGGAAACAAAGCAAGAAAAGAAAAAGGACGAGAGTGAAGGAAGGAAATAAAGCAATAAAAAGAAAAAGGACGAGAGAAGAGGAAGGAAATAAGGCAAGAAAAAGAAAAAGGACGAGAGAGAAGGAAGGAAATAAAGCAAGAAAAAGAAAAAGGACGCGAGTGATGGAAGGAAATAAAGCAAGAAAAAGAAAAAGGACGAGAGTGAAGGAAGGAAACAAAGCAAGAAAAAGAAAAAGGACGAGAGTGAAGGAAGGAAATAAAGCAAGAAAAAGAAAAAGGACGAGAGTGAAGGAAGGAAATAAAGCAAGAAAAAGAAAAAGGACGAGAGTGAAGGAAGGAAACAAAGCAGGAAAAAGAAAAAGGACGAGAGTGAAGGAAGGAAATAAAGCAAGAAAAAGAAAAAGGACGAGAGTGAAGGAAGGAAACAAAGCAAGAAAAAGAAAAAGGACGAGAGCGAAAGAAGGAAATAAAGCAAGAAAAAGAAAATGGACGAGAGAGAAGGAAGGAAATAAAGCAAGAAAAAGAAAAAGGACGAGAGAGAAGGAAGGAAATAAAGCAAGAAAAAGAAAAAGGACGAGAGAGAAGGAAGGAAATAAGGCAAGAAAAAGAGAAAGGACGAGAGAGAAGGAAGGAAATAAAGCAAGAAAAAGAAAAAGGACGAGAGTGAAGGAAGGAAATAAAGCAAGAAAAAGAAAAAAGGACGAGAGTGAAGGAAGGAAACAAAGCAAGAAAAAGAAAAAGGACGAGAGTGAAGGAAGGAAATAAAGCAAGAAAAAGAAAAAGGACGAGAGAGAAGGAAGGAAATAAAGCAAGAAAAAGAAAAAGGACGAGAGAGAAGGAAGGAAATAAAGCAAGAAAAAGAAAAAAGGACGAGAGTGAAGGAAGGAAATAAAGCAAGAAAAAGAAAAAAGGACTAGAGTGAAGGAAGGAAATAAAGCAAGAAAAAGAAAAAGGACTAGAGTGAAGGAAGGAAATAAAGCAAGAAAAAGAAAAAAGGACGAGAGTGAAGGAAGGAAATAAAGCAAGAAAAAGAAAAAGGACGAGTGTGAAGGAAGGAAATAAAGCAAGAAAAAGAAAAAGGACGAGAGTGAAGGAAGGAAACATAGCAAGAAAAAGAAAAAGGACGAGAGTGAAGGAAGGAAATAAAGCAAGAAAAAGAAAAAGGACGAGAGAGAAGGAAGGAAATAAAGCAAGACAAAGAAAAAGGACGAGAGTGAAGGAAGGAAACAAAGCAAGAAAAAGAAAAAGGACGAGAGTGAAGGAAGGAAATAAAGCAAGAAAAAGAAAAAGGACGAGAGTGAAGGAAGGAAACAAAGTAGGAAAAAGAAAAAGGACGAGAGTGAAGGAAGGAAATAAAGCAAGAAAAAGAAAAAGGACGAGAGTGAAGTAAGGAAACAAAGCAAGAAAAAGAAAAAGGACGAGAGCGAAAGAAGGAAATAAAGCAAGAAAAAGAAAATGGACGAGAGAGAAGGAAGGAAATAAAGCAAGAAAAAGAAAAAGGACGAGAGAGAAGGAAGGAAATAAAGCAAGAAAAAGAAAAAGGACGAGAGAGAAGGAAGGAAATAAAGCAAGAAAAAGAAAAAGGACGAGAGTGAAGGAAGGAAATAAAGCAAGAAAAAGAAAAAGGACGAGAGTGAAGGAAGGAAACAAAGCAAGAAAATAAAAAGGATGAGAATGAAGGAAGGAAATAAAGCAAGAAAAAGAAAAAGGACGAGAATGAAGGAAGGAAATAAAGCAAGAAAAAGAAAAAAGGACGAGAGAGAAGGAAGGAAATAAAGCAAGAAAAAGAAAAAGGACGAGATTGAAGGAAGGAAATAAAGCAAGAAAAAGAAAAAGGACGAGAGTGAAGGAAGAAAATAAAGCAAGAAAATGAAAAAGGACGAGAGTGAAGGAAGGAAACAAAGCAAGAAAAAGAAAAAGGACGAGAATGAAGGAAGGAAATAAAGCAAGAAAAAGAAAAAGGACGAGAGTGAAGGAAGGAAATAAAGCAAGAAAAAGAAAAAGGACGAGAGTGAAGGAAGGAAATAAAGCAAGAAAAAGAAAAAGGACGAGAGTGAAGGAAGGAAATAAAGCAAGATAAAGAAAAAGGACGAGAGTGAAGGAAGGAAATAAAGCAAGAAAAAGAAAAACGACGAGAGAGAAGGAAGGAAATAAAGCAAGAAAAAGAAAAAGGACGAGAGAGAAGGAAGGAAATAAGGCAAGAAAAAGAAAAAGGACGAGAGAGAAGGAAGGAAATAAAGCAAGAAAAAGAAAAAGGACGAGAGTGAAGGAAGGAAATAAAGCAAGAAAAAGAAAAAAGGACGATAGTGAAGGAAGGAAACAAAGCAAGAAAAAGAAAAAGGACGAGAGTGAAGGAAGGAAATAAAGCAAGAAAAAGAAAAAGGACGAGAGAGAAGGAAGGAAATAAAGCAAGAAAAAGAAAAAGGACGAGAGAGAAGGAAGGAAATAAAGCAAGAAAAAGAAAAAAGGACGAGAGTGAAGGAGGGAAATAAAGCAAGAAAAAGAAAAAAGGACTAGAGTGAAGGAAGGAAATAAAGCAAGAAAAAGAAAAAGGACTAGAGTGAAGGAAGGAAATAAAGCAAGAAAAAGAAAAAAGGACGAGAGTGAAGGAAGGAAATAAAGCAAGAAAAAGAAAAAGGACGAGTGTGAAGGAAGGAAATAAAGCAAGAAAAAGAAAAAGGACGAGAGTGAAGGAAGGAAACATAGCAAGAAAAAGAAAAAGGACGAGAGTGAAGGAAGGAAATAAAGCAAGAAAAAGAAAAAGGACGAGAGAGAAGGAAGGAAATAAAGCAAGACAAAGAAAAAGGACGAGAGTGAAGGAAGGAAACAAAGCAAGAAAAAGAAAAAAGACGAGAGTGAAGGAAGGAAATAAAGCAAGAAAAAGAAAAAGGACGAGAGTGAAGGAAGGAAACAAAGTAGGAAAAAGAAAAAGGACGAGAGTGAAGGAAGGAAATAAAGCAAGAAAAAGAAAAAGGACGAGAGTGAAGTAAGGAAACAAAGCAAGAAAAAGAAAAAGGACGAGAGCGAAAGAAGGAAATAAAGCAAGAAAAAGAAAATGGACGAGAGAGAAGGAAGGAAATAAAGCAAGAAAAAGAAAAAGGACGAGAGAGAAGGAAGGAAATAAAGCAAGAAAAAGAAAAAGGACGAGAGAGAAGGAAGGAAATAAAGCAAGAAAAAGAAAAAGGACGAGAGTGAAGGAAGGAAATAAAGCAAGAAAAAGAAAAAGGACGAGAGTGAAGGAAGGAAACAAAGCAAGAAAATAAAAAGGATGAGAATGAAGGAAGGAAATAAAGCAAGAAAAAGAAAAAGGACGAGAATGAAGGAAGGAAATAAAGCAAGAAAAAGAAAAAAGGACGAGAGAGAAGGAAGGAAATAAAGCAAGAAAAAGAAAAAGGACGAGATTGAAGGAAGGAAATAAAGCAAGAAAAAGAAAAAGGACGAGAGTGAAGGAAGAAAATAAAGCAAGAAAATGAAAAAGGACGAGAGTGAAGGAAGGAAACAAAGCAAGAAAAAGAAAAAGGACGAGAATGAAGGAAGGAAATAAAGCAAGAAAAAGAAAAAGGACGAGAGTGAAGGAAGGAAATAAAGCAAGAAAAAGAAAAAGGACGAGAGTGAAGGAAGGAAATAAAGCAAGAAAAAGAAAAAGGACGAGAGTGAAGGAAGGAAATAAAGCAAGATAAAGAAAAAGGACGAGAGTGAAGGAAGGAAATAAAGCAAGAAAAAGAAAAACGACGAGAGAGAAGGAAGGAAATAAAGCAAGAAAAAGAAAAAGGACGAGAGAGAAGGAAGGAAATAAGGCAAGAAAAAGAAAAAGGACGAGAGAGAAGGAAGGAAATAAAGCAAGAAAAAGAAAAAGGACGAGAGTGAAGGAAGGAAATAAAGCAAGAAAAAGAAAAAAGGACGATAGTGAAGGAAGGAAACAAAGCAAGAAAAAGAAAAAGGACGAGAGTGAAGGAAGGAAATAAAGCAAGAAAAAGAAAAAGGACGAGAGAGAAGGAAGGAAATAAAGCAAGAAAAAGAAAAAGGACGAGAGAGAAGGAAGGAAATAAAGCAAGAAAAAGAAAAAAGGACGAGAGTGAAGGAGGGAAATAAAGCAAGAAAAAGAAAAAAGGACTAGAGTGAAGGAAGGAAATAAAGCAAGAAAAAGAAAAAGGACTAGAGTGAAGGAAGGAAATAAAGCAAGAAAAAGAAAAAAGGACGAGAGTGAAGGAAGGAAATAAAGCAAGAAAAAGAAAAAGGACGAGTGTGAAGGAAGGAAATAAAGCAAGAAAAAGAAAAAGGACGAGAGTGAAGGAAGGAAACAAAGCAAGAAAAAGAAAAAGGACGAGAGTGAAGGTAGGAAATAAAGCAAGAAAAAGAAAAAGGACGAGAGAGAAGGAAGGAAATAAAGCAAGACAAAGAAAAAGGACGAGAGTGAAGGAAGGAAACAAAGCAAGAAAAAGAAAAAGGACGAGAGTGAAGGAAGGAAATAAAGCAAGAAAAAGAAAAAGGACGAGAGTGAAGGAAGGAAATAAAGCAATAAAAAGAAAAAGGACGAGAGAAGAGGAAGGAAATAAGGCAAGAAAAAGAAAAAGGACGAGAGAGAAGGAAGGAAATAAAGCAAGAAAAAGAAAAAGGACGCGAGTGATGGAAGGAAATAAAGCAAGAAAAAGAAAAAGGACGAGAGTGAAGGAAGGAAACAAAGCAAGAAAAAGAAAAAGGACGAGAGTGAAGGAAGGAAATAAAGCAAGAAAAAGAAAAAGGACGAGAGTGAAGGAAGGAAATAAAGCAAGAAAAAGAAAAAGGACGAGAGTGAAGGAAGGAAACAAAGCAGGAAAAAGAAAAAGGACGAGAGTGAAGGAAGGAAATAAAGCAAGAAAAAGAAAAAGGACGAGAGTGAAGGAAGGAAACAAAGCAAGAAAAAGAAAAAGGACGAGAGCGAAAGAAGGAAATAAAGCAAGAAAAAGAAAAAGGACGAGAGAGAAGGAAGGAAATAAAGCAAGAAAAAGAAAAAGGACGAGAGAGAAGGAAGGAAATAAAGCAAGAAAAAGAAAAAGGACGAGAGAGAAGGAAGGAAATAAGGCAAGAAAAAGAGAAAGGACGAGAGAGAAGGAAGGAAATAAAGCAAGAAAAAGAAAAAGGACGAGAGTGAAGGAAGGAAATAAAGCAAGAAAAAGAAAAAAGGACGAGAGTGAAGGAAGGAAACAAAGCAAGAAAAAGAAAAAGGACGAGAGTGAAGGAAGGAAATAAAGCAAGAAAAAGAAAAAGGACGAGAGAGAAGGAAGGAAATAAAGCAAGAAAAAGAAAAAGGACGAGAGAGAAGGAAGGAAATAAAGCAAGAAAAAGAAAAAAGGACGAGAGTGAAGGAAGGAAATAAAGCAAGAAAAAGAAAAAAGCACTAGAGTGAAGGAAGGAAATAAAGCAAGAAAAAGAAAAAGGACTAGAGTGAAGGAAGGAAATAAAGCAAGAAAAAGAAAAAAGGACGAGAGTGAAGGAAGGAAATAAAGCAAGAAAAAGAAAAAGGACGAGTGTGAAGGAAGGAAATAAAGCAAGAAAAAGAAAAAGGACGAGAGTGAAGGAAGGAAACATAGCAAGAAAAAGAAAAAGGACGAGAGTGAAGGAAGGAAATAAAGCAAGAAAAAGAAAAAGGACGAGAGAGAAGGAAGGAAATAAAGCAAGACAAAGAAAAAGGACGAGAGTGAAGGAAGGAAACAAAGCAAGAAAAAGAAAAAGGACGAGAGTGAAGGAAGGAAATAAAGCAAGAAAAAGAAAAAGGACGAGAGTGAAGGAAGGAAACAAAGTAGGAAAAAGAAAAAGGACGAGAGTGAAGGAAGGAAATAAAGCAAGAAAAAGAAAAAGGACGAGAGTGAAGTAAGGAAACAAAGCAAGAAAAAGAAAAAGGACGAGAGCGAAAGAAGGAAATAAAGCAAGAAAAAGAAAATGGACGAGAGAGAAGGAAGGAAATAAAGCAAGAAAAAGAAAAAGGACGAGAGAGAAGGAAGGAAATAAAGCAAGAAAAAGAAAAAGGACGAGAGAGAAGGAAGGAAATAAAGCAAGAAAAAGAAAAAGGACGAGAGTGAAGGAAGGAAATAAAGCAAGAAAAAGAAAAAGGACGAGAGTGAAGGAAGGAAACAAAGCAAGAAAATAAAAAGGATGAGAATGAAGGAAGGAAATAAAGCAAGAAAAAGAAAAAGGACGAGAATGAAGGAAGGAAATAAAGCAAGAAAAAGAAAAAAGGACGAGAGAGAAGGAAGGAAATAAAGCAAGAAAAAGAAAAAGGACGAGATTGAAGGAAGGAAATAAAGCAAGAAAAAGAAAAAGGACGAGAGTGAAGGAAGTAAATAAAGCAAGAAAAGGAAAAAGGACGAGAGTGAAGGAAGGAAACAAAGCAAGAAAAAGAAAAAGGACGAGAATGAAGGAAGGAAATAAAGCAAGAAAAAGAAAAAGGACGAGAGTGAAGGAAGGAAATAAAGCAAGAAAAAGAAAAAGGACGAGAGTGAAGGAAGGAAATAAAGCAAGAAAAAGAAAAAGGACGAGAGTGAAGGAAGGAAATAAAGCAAGATAAAGAAAAAGGACGAGAGTGAAGGAAGGAAATAAAGCAAGAAAAAGAAAAACGACGAGAGAGAAGGAAGGAAATAAAGCAAGAAAAAGAAAAAGGACGAGAGAGAAGGAAGGAAATAAGGCAAGAAAAAGAAAAAGGACGAGAGAGAAGGAAGGAAATAAAGCAAGAAAAAGAAAAAGGACGAGAGTGAAGGAAGGAAATAAAGCAAGAAAAAGAAAAAAGGACGATAGTGAAGGAAGGAAACAAAGCAAGAAAAAGAAAAAGGACGAGAGTGAAGGAAGGAAATAAAGCAAGAAAAAGAAAAAGGACGAGAGAGAAGGAAGGAAATAAAGCAAGAAAAAGAAAAAGGACGAGAGAGAAGGAAGGAAATAAAGCAAGAAAAAGAAAAAAGGACGAGAGTGAAGGAGGGAAATAAAGCAAGAAAAAGAAAAAAGGACTAGAGTGAAGGAAGGAAATAAAGCAAGAAAAAGAAAAAGGACTAGAGTGAAGGAAGGAAATAAAGCAAGAAAAAGAAAAAAGGACGAGAGTGAAGGAAGGAAATAAAGCAAGAAAAAGAAAAAGGACGAGTGTGAAGGAAGGAAATAAAGCAAGAAAAAGAAAAAGGACGAGAGTGAAGGAAGGAAACATAGCAAGAAAAAGAAAAAGGACGAGAGTGAAGGAAGGAAATAAAGCAAGAAAAAGAAAAAGGACGAGAGAGAAGGAAGGAAATAAAGCAAGACAAAGAAAAAGGACGAGAGTGAAGGAAGGAAACAAAGCAAGAAAAAGAAAAAAGACGAGAGTGAAGGAAGGAAATAAAGCAAGAAAAAGAAAAAGGACGAGAGTGAAGGAAGGAAACAAAGTAGGAAAAAGAAAAAGGACGAGAGTGAAGGAAGGAAATAAAGCAAGAAAAAGAAAAAGGACGAGAGTGAAGTAAGGAAACAAAGCAAGAAAAAGAAAAAGGACGAGAGCGAAAGAAGGAAATAAAGCAAGAAAAAGAAAATGGACGAGAGAGAAGGAAGGAAATAAAGCAAGAAAAAGAAAAAGGACGAGAGAGAAGGAAGGAAATAAAGCAAGAAAAAGAAAAAGGACGAGAGAGAAGGAAGGAAATAAAGCAAGAAAAAGAAAAAGGACGAGAGTGAAGGAAGGAAATAAAGCAAGAAAAAGAAAAAGGACGAGAGTGAAGGAAGGAAACAAAGCAAGAAAATAAAAAGGATGAGAATGAAGGAAGGAAATAAAGCAAGAAAAAGAAAAAGGACGAGAATGAAGGAAGGAAATAAAGCAAGAAAAAGAAAAAAGGACGAGAGAGAAGGAAGGAAATAAAGCAAGAAAAAGAAAAAGGACGAGATTGAAGGAAGGAAATAAAGCAAGAAAAAGAAAAAGGACGAGAGTGAAGGAAGAAAATAAAGCAAGAAAATGAAAAAGGACGAGAGTGAAGGAAGGAAACAAAGCAAGAAAAAGAAAAAGGACGAGAATGAAGGAAGGAAATAAAGCAAGAAAAAGAAAAAGGACGAGAGTGAAGGAAGGAAATAAAGCAAGAAAAAGTAAAAGGACGAGAGTGAAGGAAGGAAATAAAGCAAGAAAAAGAAAAAGGACGAGAGTGAAGGAAGGAAATAAAGCAAGATAAAGAAAAAGGACGAGAGTGAAGGAAGGAAATAAAGCAAGAAAAAGAAAAACGACGAGAGAGAAGGAAGGAAATAAAGCAAGAAAAAGAAAAAGGACGAGAGAGAAGGAAGGAAATAAGGCAAGAAAAAGAAAAAGGACGAGAGAGAAGGAAGGAAATAAAGCAAGAAAAAGAAAAAGGACGAGAGTGAAGGAAGGAAATAAAGCAAGAAAAAGAAAAAAGGACGATAGTGAAGGAAGGAAACAAAGCAAGAAAAAGAAAAAGGACGAGAGTGAAGGAAGGAAATAAAGCAAGAAAAAGAAAAAGGACGAGAGAGAAGGAAGGAAATAAAGCAAGAAAAAGAAAAAGGACGAGAGAGAAGGAAGGAAATAAAGCAAGAAAAAGAAAAAAGGACGAGAGTGAAGGAGGGAAATAAAGCAAGAAAAAGAAAAAAGGACTAGAGTGAAGGAAGGAAATAAAGCAAGAAAAAGAAAAAGGACTAGAGTGAAGGAAGGAAATAAAGCAAGAAAAAGAAAAAAGGACGAGAGTGAAGGAAGGAAATAAAGCAAGAAAAAGAAAAAGGACGAGTGTGAAGGAAGGAAATAAAGCAAGAAAAAGAAAAAGGACGAGAGTGAAGGAAGGAAACAAAGCAAGAAAAAGAAAAAGGACGAGAGTGAAGGTAGGAAATAAAGCAAGAAAAAGAAAAAGGACGAGAGAGAAGGAAGGAAATAAAGCAAGACAAAGAAAAAGGACGAGAGTGAAGGAAGGAAACAAAGCAAGAAAAAGAAAAAGGACGAGAGTGAAGGAAGGAAATAAAGCAAGAAAAAGAAAAAGGACGAGAGTGAAGGAAGGAAACAAAGCAAAAAAAAGAAAAAGGACGAGAATGAAGGAAGGAAAAAAAGCAAGAAAAAGAAAAAGGACGAGAGCGAAGGAAGGAAACAAAGCAAGAAAAAGAAAAAGGACGAGAGTGAAGGAAGGAAATAAAGCAAGAAAAAGAAAAAGGACGAGAGTGAAGGAAGGAAATAAAGCAAGAAAAAGAAAAAGGACGAGAGTGAAGGAAGGAAATAAAGCAAGAAAAAGAAAAAGGACGCGAGTGATGGAAGGAAATAAAGCAAGAAAAAGAAAAAGGACGAGAGTGAAGGAAGGAAACAAAGCAAGAAAAAGAAAAAGGACGAGAGTGAAGGAAGGAAATAAAGCAAGAAAAAGAAAAAGGACGAGAGTGAAGGAAGGAAATAAAGCAAGAAAAAGAAAAAGGACAAGAGTGAAGGAAGGAAATGAAGCAAGAAAAAGAAAAAGGACGAGAGTGAAGGAAGGAAATAAAGCAAGAAAAAGAAAAAGGACGAGAGTGAAGGAAGGAAATAAAGCAAGAAAAAGAAAAAGGACGAGAGTGAAGGAAGGAAACAAAGCAAGAAAAAGAAAAAGGACGAGAGTGAAGGAAGGAAATAAAGCAAGAAAAAGAAAAAGGACGAGAGTGAAGGAAGGAAATAAAGCAAGAAAAAGAAAAAGGACAAGAGTGAAGGAAGGAAATGAAGCAAGAAAAAGAAAAAGGACGAGAGTGAAGGAAGGAAATAAAGCAAGAAAAAGAAAAAGGACGAGAGTGAAGGAAGGAAATAAAGCAAGAAAAAGAAAAAGGACGAGAGTGAAGGAAGGAAATAAAGCAAGAAAAAGAAAAAGGACGAGAGTGAAGGAAGGAAACAAAGCAAGAAAAAGAAAAAGGACGAGAGTGAAGGAAGGAAATAAAGCAAGAAAAAGAAAAAGGACGAGAGTGAAGGAAGGAAATAAGGCAAGAAAAAGAAAAAAGGACGAGAGTAAAGGAAGGAAACAAAGCAAGAAAAAGAAAAAGGACGAGAGTGGCGGAAGGAAACAAAGCAAGAAAAAGAAAAAGGACGAGAGTGAAGAAAGGAAATAAAGCAAGAAAAAGAAAAAGGACGAGAGAGAAGGAAGGAAATAAGGCAAGAAAAAGAAAAAAGGACGAGAGTGAAGGAAGGAAATAAAGCAAGAAAAAGAAAAAGGACGAGAGAGAAGGAAGGAAATAAGGCAAGAAAAAGAAAAAAGGACGAGAGTGAAGGAAGGAAATAAAGCAAGAAAAAGAAAAAAGGACGAGAGTGAAGGAAGGAAATAAAGCAAGAAAAAGAAAAAGGACGAGAATGAAGGAAGGAAACAAAGCAAGAAAAAGAAAAAGGATGAGAATGAAGGAAGGAAACAAAGCAAGAAAAAGAAAAAGGACGAGAGTGAAGGAAGGAAACAAAGCCAGAAAAAGAAAAAGGACGAGAGTGAAGGAAGGAAATAAAGCAAGAAACAAAAAGGAAGTAAGTGGTAAGTAAACGAAGAAAGGAAGGGAAGAAAATGATGACACAAATTTATAATTTTTTTTACCTTAAAAAAACACGTAACATTAGTTTGTATTTATAACGACATTTCTTATTATCTATTTTGTTTCCTAAAGTTTTGTAGAAAAAAAGAAACCACTTTTATGTATTTAATATTGTTTCTAAATATTTATATTTTATTTTACTAAAAAGAAAAAAAGGTAAGCTGAATCATATATTGATTTCACGTAAATGCCATAAAAATTATCTTAACTCACCACATGATTCAGATTACATTTTTTCTCTGATGTTTGTATAGTAAAGAAAAAAGCAGAGAGGAGGGGAGTTTTAAAACAATACGGCAGGGAAAGTGGGATATATATGCCAGCTACATTGTAATGGTTATTGTAATTATATACCTACCTACGACATTGAGATTTGGAGTGTGTCACACCGAGTTATGAGTGAATAGTGAAATGAAAGACTAAGATAAATGAAAACAACCCCGATATTCATGTACGCATGCTTTTACTACGCTGATTAGCTTGTGAACATACTTACAAAATCCTTAGCGCACCAGCTTTCCTTGTGAAACATAGAGAATTAGCAAGCAGTGGAGAACAGCAAGTTCTCCACTGCTTGCTAATTCTCTATGTTTCTTTGTCGAAAACATACAACAACGGATAAAAACACACTACTTCGCTTGAATTTTAATTAGCATTTGCTTCCTTATTGCATAAATGATTTCTATACTGAAAAGTAAACGTGTATAAATGAATCTCTAACGGCTAGATATCATTTTAATGTTCTTACCGATGCGTAGAAATTATGTTTCGTATTTACCATATGTTCCTGTAGTGCAGTAGCCGCGAGGAAAAATG
This sequence comes from Sepioteuthis lessoniana, assembly GCA_963585895.1. Taxonomy (NCBI): domain Eukaryota; kingdom Metazoa; phylum Mollusca; class Cephalopoda; order Myopsida; family Loliginidae; genus Sepioteuthis; species Sepioteuthis lessoniana. The sequence continues at coordinate 27,275,446 of OY757905.1, forward strand.
GATGTTTGTTTTGTTGTCAGAGAAGTGTGTCCTGGATAGCTACTTCGGACTCTTAGGTTGAGTGAGGGTTTTTCGAAAAGTGGCTATTTAGCTGTCTGTTCTGCGAAAGATGTTGTCGAATTGTCGTCGTCATTTGGTTTCACGCAGGGCCAACAGTTTCCTGATTTCTTTCTGAATGGAAGACATATCTCTTGTTACGACACTAACGCTATGAATTTTAGTTTTACTTTTATTATTTATCCGCCTATAATTAATCAAAATAATTGATTTTTTCAAGCAAAATGGGTGGGGAGAGAGAGATTCTGACAATTAGATATTTCTAGTGCCTAACTTTGGATAACAGCTAGACTCTTCGAGATGGAGGATGAAAACTTTGACTGTCCGGGTTGATGGTCGAATACACTCTCTTGCGCTCAAACACTGACAATATATCTACATTCTCTGATACTGGAATCTTCTTTGATTGCTTAATACTCCCTAAGCTTCTATCCGAGAAAATTTTCTAACTAAAAAAAAAACCTTCGGCTAAATTTTCCGACTGACCGGCATGAACTCCAAAGGATGACCTCTAAGCAGCCAGTATTTTTTATTTTGTCTGTGTGTGAACCGACTGGTAATGTTGTTTATTTATCAAAACTAACCTGGACTATCCACTTCAGACAAAGTGTAATAGATGGTGGAATGCAGTGACAGTCTAAAAAATGAATATTCATAAACAAATTCTCAAAAATTCATTTTTTTATATTCTAATATCATTTCCTAAAGATTTTTATTTAAAAATTTCATGCTATCCAACATTAGACTTTAGAGCGGTAAAAGTGACCTTACTTTTGGGAAAGGTTACGTTAGGAGAAAGGAAATGACTATTTGATCAAAGAATGTTTCAGTATTTAAAGAAAAAAATGGTTCAGTTTTATTTGAATCGGGTAACTATTTTCTATATTTTCACCAATTTATCACATTTTTTCTTGCAACTCAAACTGTTTGTTATGGCTTTTGACACTGGACTTAACTTAAAGTAGATTCTGTCAAAAATATATTTTCAGTTATGTTTCTCTCTCTCTCTCTCTCTCTCTCTCTCTCTCTCTCTCTCTCTCTCTCTCTCTCTTATTATGTTAACTCACGCACGCTATTAAATCTTTATATCTCTTCCGTCCGTGTCAAGTTAGTTGATTTTCCTATTTTTTTCAACTGGGATTAAACGAAAGGTTTGTACAGTCAGGCCGTGCTCCAGGCCAGACCCAATCAATATCAAAAATTAATTGCTGGATTAGTCGTTTCACTCTGCAGTTTCTCTTAACAGCTTTGAAAAATGTAATTATAATCATTTTCGCATTATAATAATTAACTTATAAACAAAGACAGAGATATATAATTGTATTCTCTCAAAAAGAAAAAAATATATTAAATCAATTTCAGAAAGATTTAAAATCAATTTCTGCGTCAACTTTTTTTTACGTAACCGATAAAATACATACGAAAAAGCATCCAACCTATCAATTTCACTTTAATATTACGGTCTAGAGGTAAATTAATCAGTCTGTAGCTGCACATTTATTTACTTACTATATTCTTATTGTAACGTAATGGCCAAGGGATTTCGGTTCATGCCTTTGGGTTTAGTTAGGCTTAGAACCTTTAGACTCAGCACATGGGTTAGTTATGTGCAAACTTGATGCAGGTGTTAACGCAGGCGCGCGCGGGCGGACGTGTCACTCAGAGATGTCACAATAGCCCGGTACGAAACGGGATGACAGGGTGCGAATGACGTCACGCACCGGAAGCGCACGGAGGTTTTTGGGAGAATTTGAAGAAAGTTAAGAGAGTTGAAACTAGACAGCAGACGAGACGGTCGACTTTCGGGATCGCATCGGCAAGACGAATTTGCGCGCCATGGTTGCCGCACGTGATAGGGGCCAGATGATAAAGACAGCATAAAAAGATTGTGTCTCTCTCCTTATGTCAAAACCTTTAACTCAAAAGTAATAAAAAGGTTTCGTACCTCAACAAAGAAGACGTTACGTGTTTTCGAATTTCGAGATTCCTATGTTCTTTATGTATACATGTTATCTAAATGAGTTATGGACAATCAATGTACATTTCCCAAATAGCCATATCTGGCTATGGTACATTATGCAAAAAAAAGTAAATCATATCACTCTATAGTGTTCGATCTCTGAAATGACTTTAATGAAGACAATCACTAAAAGTGTATTGACAAAGAGAATCATTGATTTATATAATAAATACACTTACATGCATATCTATTTTCCAGATTTTTTATGAAACAATTTATTTTGTGCATCAACGGATTTAAAATACGATGCAGATTTGATTTTATGTGGAATTTTTTAAAAATAATATTGTTAATTGTCTTCCAAGTAAATAATACTGTGGATCTTTGACATCTCTTTTCGCGTAAGCAGTGGTGTTGTTTGAGAAACAGGTAAGTATTCCCCAGCTATTTTTTACCCCAGTCGACTGGAGGAGCAGAATACACCGATTGCATCTCTGCAGAGGAACGATAAGATTCTCCCAACGAATGTCCTAGTTATGTCACTAAAAAATCTGACGGTGTGGCTCAATTAATACAGGAGCTTTGGGGAATATGAAGTGTCCCTTTATTACCATAGCTCCCAGATCCACTGTGGCCTAGAGTTATAGCACCTGATAGGGGCCTATATATGGGTTAAATATTACTAAAATGTGTATTCATGCTAAACTGAATCGTTTGAAATAGAACTGTTCATGTGTATAAATGTAATATAATGGCCGAGGGATTTCGTTTTATATATCTTGCCTTTGGGTTTAGTTAGGCTGAGAACCTTTCGGCTCAACATATGGGTTAGTTAGGGGCAAACTTGATCACAGGTGTTGACGCGCGTGCGGGGAGGATGTGTCGTTCACAGATGTCAGAATAAAAATCCTAGATAGAGAGGTTGACCAGTGGATGTGAATGACGTCATGCACCGGAAGCGGGATGCAGAGGATTTCGGTGATTTTGAAAAAGTCAGTTAGTTGAGTCTTGTTGTCAGTAGAATGAGGGTGACTTTCGCTAGCTCGCAATGGCCTTGTGGCAGGTGTCACGTGTGTTGGGGTGGGGGCAAATGGGAAAGCCAGCATAGAAAGATTGTGCCTCTCTCCTTATGTCGAAAAACCTTTTAACTCAAAGGTAATAAAAAGTTTCGTACCTGAACTAAGAAGTTGTTTCGTGTTTTTCGTGTTTCGGGATTTCGATGTTCTCTGTATATATGTTATGAACATTCTATGTACGTTTCGCATATCCGTATCTGGCTATGGTACATAAAAATTGATTTGGTATTAAATAACCTACCATGGTTGATATGCTATGAAACCCAACCAAAACAACCATGCTATTTTTGCACATTTTAACAAGTTCCTCTGTAATTTTAGATTTTAGAAGCTGTTAATATGTCTTCTTTGTAAAACATGTTTCACTGAATTTTATTAAAATAAATGCATACATGATATAAACAAAAAGCCTTCAGCACCGATATGAGTTTGCTTGTATGTATGTGTATCTATGTGTCTATATATGAGTGTGTGTGTACATATAGATGTGTGTGAGCGTTTGTAAGTGTGTTTTATTATATCAATATGTCGGTATGTTGATTATGAAGGAACCAATTATATTTCACACTAAATGTTTTCCTTATAAATGAAGTTGACTTTACAGTTCTTCATTATAAGACAAATCAAACAGAAAATTTTCGATCAATCTTCAACTGATCAATATCAATATCAGAATGCTTGGTCCATATATATATATATATATATATATATGTGCATCATCAGCAAACCCTATTGAAAGTACGGTGTCGTTCTCTCTCTCTCTCTCTCTCTCTCTCTCTCTCTCTCTCTCTCCAACCGTTCCTAACATCCTGGTAGGTCTCCTAGACTGCATCCAGTCTCCACACAAAGATGCTGTTTGTAAGCCCTTGCAGGTCAGCCAAAACTGTCAAGTCTCTGTGTAGGAGTCATTAAGATAACGTCCCTTTTCGTTTCATGTTACTTCTCCAGCAATGCACCACATATCTTTTTCGTCTTACTTGGATGGTTTGTAAGATGAGAGGCATGTGGCCGTATAACTTCTGCTTTATTCGGTGTTGCTTCGAAGATTTATTCAAAATAGCATGAAGCATTCTTGAAATGTTCTCATCAAGCATTTTTCTCCATGCGTTTTGTTAGCAATTGTTAGCATCCATACGGTAGTACTGACACATTCGCTGCTTGAAAGAAATCCCGTTTTATTTTTACCCGAAAAAAAAACAAGTATATATATATATATATATATATATATGTGTGTGTGTGTGTGTGTGTATGTGTGTGTTTATTCATTTATTGCGTATATATATGTGAGTAATTAGACAGCAGATTTTCTGGTAGGCATATTTTATCAAAGAAGACATACAAGGATTTGTAGTTAAGTTCTTTTTTTATTAGCATTTTCTTGTCTATGATTAAAATATCCTTTTGAAAACTTTTCTAATAAACTTTTTCAAACTTCTAAAATCACCGTTGTTAGAAGCACTTTACCGTAAGCGTTATTTTCATAATGCGAAACTCGATTAGTTTTTAGTATAGATAGTAATTGCTTTTTGTTAATTTGTTGTCACCTCTACTTTGAAGGAGGAGACGATAATACTGACAGTCGACAAAATGTTTATATTGATATGTCTTGTATTCCACGTAATTTCTTTTCACTCAGTTGCTAATTGACTAAGCAATTATTTGTACTTGTTCCTGCACTTACTAATAAGTTTGGATGTCTTATTAAGTAAGTGGTCTTGTTCTCCTAATGAAATGATGCTTATTTGATTCTCCAAATATATTCTTGAATTTCTAGAACCTGATCCACAGACTTTCGCCATTTTTATACTTTCTTATTCAAGAATGGGGGATTTATGAGATTTATATTTGCACTCCCATATGTATTTAGACATTGCTGTGCTGTTGGCATAATAGATCTTGCGAAAAAATTGTTTATGAGTGTAAAATCTCTTTTTCATGGATCGTTAGGTTGACCCTGATAATACAATATTGAGTTTCACAGTGTATTGATAAATAGCATTTCCCGTCAACCATTTACTACCAACGGTATATCAATATTTATGTCTACAGATATATGATTGTGAGTGACTTATTTAGTAAAGAGCTATTATATTTTTATTATCTGTAGTATATTTATTTTATTCTATTTCTTTAAATATTATATATATATATATATATATATATATATATGTGTGTATATATATATATATGAGTTGCATACGATAAGTTTCCAGACTTTTTTTGTCCGGGCATTTAAAATTGTCGTAGACACTTGACAATTCACTATGTTATTGCTATACATCTTATGAGATGACTGACCAATTTTTATGATTCCAGGTTCAAATCAACAGCTACAGCGGCAATCGGAATACACCCTACTAAACCTGATTGTCACAGCTGGTGAATTTCAAAAATGCAATCTGACACTTTAGAAGAACGATATGCAATAAAATTCTGTTTTAAACTTGGAAATAATGCCACAGGTACGTATGGAATGCTTCAGACTGCTTTTCGACCATCTTGCATGAATCGAGCATCAGTTTTTGAGTGGCATAAGAGATTCAAGGAAGGCACGGAGTCTGTGAGGGATGATGAGAGGTGTGGCAGGAATAGGGAAGTCAGTACAACAGAGTTGATTGGCCAAAGGGTTAGGGTTAGGGTTACGATTACTATTTTGAGGTTTTAAGGGAGTTCAGGTAGAGATTCCGTCGGAAGAGGCCAGCACTCTTCAAATCGGGTCAGTGGCATTTCCACTAGGACAATACACCAGTCCACAACTCCATCCTTATCACAGACTATTTGACCAAGATGGGCATCAAGACAGTTCCTCGCCGTCGCTATAGTCCAGACCTTGTTTCCTGTGACTTTTGGTTATTCCCTAAGCTCAGAAGCTGTCGTTATAAGACAATTGAGGAGACCAAAGAGGCTGTGACGAAGGTCATTGACACGCTAACATAAAAGGACTTCCATGAGACCTTCCAGAAGTTGTTGGAACGGTACAACAAGTGTATTACTTCGAAGGGGACTAGAGTTTCATGTGTGTACTATCAATAAAAGTGCCCATACTTATCGTATGGAAACTTATCGTGTGCACCTCATGAGTGTGAGAGATATTTTATATATTGTATGATTTATGGGCATCAGTATATATATAAATGTATATGTATAAAGATATATTTACATGCTGAATAATGCATATATGCACTAATGCATATAGATTAATTATAAGTGTACGTATTTACTCATCTCCGCTTGAGCAGGATGAGACAAAAAGTCAATTTTAAGCGGAGATTAACAGGTTTTAATTCCGTTTTTCGATTCCTGGGATGAATGTTATACGAATATTGAAAAACCCAGTCTGGCCTATTCTTCCCCAATAGTCAGAAGAAGAATAATTGGAATCATACCTTTCGGACGGGTATTAAACTGCAAATAGCCGCACCAGGATTTGATATCCAGTCGCTGTGTCAATTAGTTTCAACGGCAAACATTAAACCATAGGCACCTTTGATTTTAAGTGTATCACTGAAAAACTGAAGAAAATCCAACTCATAATAAATGTCGGTAGATACACGTTAATCTTCGTGCAGTAAAACAGTTAATATTCCTAAGATAATTTTATTACCCTTGTGCTCTATACTCGTAAAATTTTACTTGGTTCGAGGTAAGACTTCAGTATAAGGGCAGCATTCTACCATTCATTATATATATATATATATATATATATATATATATATATGAAGAGTAAATAAAGGATTGTAATCCGACAATATGTAGAAAAACTAATAACAACGATCCAAGTGGAAGGAATGATTTATTTCACATTTCTAATCATCCATTGTTAACTTAAAATTATTAATATCACCCCTCATGGTCCTGATGATGGTTCAGTAGAACCGAAATGCTATAGTGTCGACCCGTTAATAAATCATTCCTTCCACTTGGATCGTTGTTATCAGTTTTTCTACATATATATATATATATATATATATATATATATATATATATATATAACAAATAAATATATAATAGATTTATACATTTAATGCCATGGAATTTAATCTGCGACCAATGGGTTTCATGAAGTTTTTACAAAACAAAACAACAATCTTCAAGCAGTTAACAAAATGAAATGAATCGAAAATCGAAAAATACAGTCAAAAACAGTTGGGATTTTGCAGGAAACTTTACGTGTGATTGTAGGTGTGTGTGTGTGTGTGTGTGTGTGTGTGTGTTGGTTATAGTTGCGTATCATTGTGTACGTATGCGTGAGTGGTATATAGTCCATATGTATATGAAGGTATATGCGCAGCGCGTTGTTTTTACCGAATGTTAGTCGTTTGTGGATCTTATTTTGATATTCTGTTGTTGGGAAAGAATTATTTATCTATTTCTGTATGTGTAGATGATTATTACTTAGGAATTTAACATCAATACTGCATGTCGGGGGAAAGTGACACCTAACACTGGTATAATGATAATAATAATATGTATATCGAACTCATAAGAGATGTACTCTTATGGACCCCCCACACATGGCCGTGCAAAAGCAGGACGACCAGCACGAACACACATTCAGCAGCTATGTGAGGATACGGGATGTTGTCCTGAAGACCTGCCTAGGGCGATGAACGATAGAGAGGAGTGGCGAGAGAGGGTCAGGGATATCCGTGCTACCAGCGCGACATGATGATGATGATTTAATTCATGGATTTTAGACTGCGACCCCTGGGTTTCATGGAGTTTTTTTTGCAAAACACTTATCATCCGGCAGTTAACAAAATTTTGACATTTTGTTAACTACCCGACAATTGTTGTTTTGCAAAAAAAAAAAAAATCCATGAAACCCAGGGGTCGCAGCGTAAATTCCATGAATTAAATATATATACCTAATACATATTTATTTATTTATTATTATTATTATTATTATTATTATTATTATTAATATATGATAGCTCTATCCCAGATATTGAGCACTCTCCATATTATAATGTACTTGATTCGACACAAACCCACAAATTCATTTAGTGACAACCAACACTGTTATAATATATATATATATATATATATATATATATATAGTGTAGTAGGAAATTAAAAACAGAGAAACATAAAACAAATAATTATACAAAAGTGGCTTTTTTCGTTATTAGATATGATACTTAAAAAATCCTTTTATTTCGATTGAATTTTAAGTATCTTCCCTTTCAACCCAAACTAAAGTCTCAGTTTCTCGTGTAGTGTATCGACTGATCCCATTTTAGTGGATTCTGTTTACTGATCAAAGCTTTTGTGTGTTGTACACACTGGCGTAATTTTAGTGTGTTAAGCTTACTGGCCAAAGCTTTAGTGTGTTGTACCCACATACCCTATTTTAGTGTGTTGTGCTTACTCGTCAAAGCTTCAGTGTATTGTACCCACTGGCACAATTTTAGTGTAATGTACCAAGCGGATCCTTGTCGATGAGTTTGGTTTGGCTGTTTTATATGATTTCAGAAATGTTGACATTAGGCTGTCGATGGGTAAAGTATTAATGTTGAGAGTTTATTGAAACCACACCCAATTTAGAAGTGTCTGGTTTATTATTAAGAATTGGTGCTTTTCTTACATTTAGAGATCCAAGTCACTACATGTCTTTTTTTGGGAGGGTTGCAGTCTGTGACAAGAAGAAGTATGTAACTTTTTGAAATAAACGTGAATGTTTTTGTGACCAAAATGTTTGTCATTGAGGTCAAGTGGCATATTCAAGAATCCTTATGCAAGACTCAGTTTTCTTAGTAAGACTTGATATGGGCCAAATCGATCTGTTTAAAAATTATTTGCATCCGACAGAATAATGGACAAAAATATTAAAAGCAACAACACAAAAAATGTAAATATGAAGATACAATAAACGCTATTGCCTAATCTCTAGACATGTTGATATTCTGTTAAAATGCATCAATCCACAAAGTTGGCTTCTGGCTAACAAAGTTCAATGTTATCACATGACTATGGAATAAAATTATAAAGCTTCGAGGGTATATAAAAGTAAAAGTGAAGTTGGCGACCGTAGTCAACGGCGACCCGAAGGCTGCCTTTTCAATAGCTACTACATCGAGGTGTACTGGAAGGATGCTACGCCTTCCCTCGGATTGTTGCACTTTACCCTTGCTACGTACCTTATAATGCTGAATGTTCATATTTACCAACCCCTCCGCTCGGGCAGGATATGACACAAGGTCAATTTTTAAGCAGAGTTTAACAGGTTTTGATTCAGAGTTTTCCTTCTCCTAGACTAGTTGCCCCACCAAGGCTGAAGAACCAGTCTGTCCTACTATTTTCCCATAGTTGGAGGGAGAATAATTGGATTCATAACTTTCCCAAGGGTATTAGTGCTATGTGAAATGTAATCAGTCTCGTCCTGGATTTGAACTCGATTCGCCGTGTCCATTTCCTACGACGGTAACCATTACACCACGGGCTGAGTGTTAAGCAAGGAGATATCAAGTACCCTTTACTAAGTCTTTGGTATGACGTGACCTGGGACTGAACGCTGGTCTCCCTGCTCATTGGCAAATACCCCGCCCACTAGACCAATTAGCTGGTAATGGTATATATACAATATAAATATCTTGTTTTGGTTAATTGTTCAGTTCGATTTCTTTATTTAATGACATATCAACCTTCATGCTTTATTTAATGCAAAATCCATCCTTGTTGAAGAACTGTAATGTTACCATTTAACCCATAGCTGATAGGATAATGGGGCTTATACATTTTTAGATGGTATTAATTCCGAAGGTGAAGGTAATAGGCACTATGCCATGGGGACTCGCTCTTAGAGTCGTTGTGATTCAAGGTCAGAAAAATGACGCACTTAAGAATTTATAAGTAACGGTCTGCAATCATAACTCACTCAATGTTACTCCACGAGAGACCGTATACGAAAAGATAGCTTTCATATGCCTTAATATACAAGAGTTCTCTGAACCTGTCTGTTCAGTCAATACCAAAATACTACGATGGTCTTGGTTGAAGTTTGTAGCTTTAATGCATTACGCAGGTCAATGTTCATATTTTAGTTCTCCTTAACGTCTAAATTATCTAATAGATGATGATAACATAATTAACAAGATAATTATTTATTGAATCTAGCAGTCAGTTAGCCTTTTAGTTAATTTACTGCCCCCAAAATTCAATTTAATCTGCTGCCTTTTTAATTAGTCGAAGTGACGTTCGCGCCAAAATGGCACGAATTTATAATGGCTTAATCAAATAACGAAGATTCTTTTATTCCTTTGTTACTTTCCGAAATATTGTTCCGCCTTGGCATTATTAAAACGTATTGATTTCTTTCAGATTTAATCGTTAAGATACAGTATATGATGATTTTTTGCGGGAAATGATTATCACTTTTGTTCAAAAGTGACTTTTCCTTCTCTAGATTTCTAAAATTTAGTTTCGTTTTTTATTTACAACATTTGACCCCTATTTTCTCCACTTCCTCCAGCCTCGTTTTTTCAACGCTTTTTTCTATGCTTTTTCACTGCTTTTATAAAGGTTTTTCCTATGTTTTTTTTTCAGTGCTATTTTTTCTACTTTTTTCACTGCTTTTATCAATGCTTTTCCTATGATTTTTTCAGTACCTTTTTCTATGCTTTTTACAAAGTTTTTATCTGTGCTTTTTTTCAAGTTTTCTTATGTTTTTATCAATTACTATTTGGAAAAGCATTATGACTATGTGTTACGTTCTAAATGAGTACAGATTATTTTATCTGACAATAATCGTATCACATTTGAACGGGTCTTTTATGTTGTTTCCAGAAATAGAATTTGAATGTTATGTAGAAAAATGAAAGCAAGTATAATCATTACTAAATCAACCAATTGTGTAATAAATATATACAGGATTATGCATTACATCCAGGAAAAGAACAGCTGATGAAAACCAGAAAATAGTAGATATATTTTGCAGGGTCGTTGGTATTGATTAACGACAGGAAAAAGCTGGCGAACTATAGAGGAATGTGTTCAGAAAAGGCATGAATTCATTCATCCCTGAGCCTTGAGTAAATAGAAGGAAGGGAAAATAGTGAGTTGACGGATTATTTCATGCTGATAACATAATATGACCCAGCACAATCGGTTGAATTTTAACAAAAGATGATATAGAAACCAGGAAGTAAATTCAAATACACTGTGAAATGCAAGGACGATGAATAACTAAGCATGGCCCTCCAAGGAATAATTGTTTCAATAGAATCCAAGGCATTTGAAAAGCTAGAAATTGGTGATTTATATGAAAACATAAAGCGTTAAATAATAATAAATTGAAGGATAAATGCCTCGATGTTAGTTGTGATTGCAACTAGAAAACAACAAAAGATTTGCTCTTATCAAAATGTCAGGAAAATTAAACGATTTTCAAGGGAAACAATTCAATGACATTAGTGTTAGATTGGTTGCTTACATATTTGGTTTCAATAGTAATGTCTTTAAGTGGTCCATTTTCGTCTACTGAAGTTACTTACAAAAATTATGTGGAATCAATATCAATTTTGATATTAAGTGGCTGGAAATTGTTATATTAGATGTCAAATACGAAACACGCAAAGAGATTAGAAAAAAAAAACATTTTTTAATTCTTGGGACGACTTAAATGCTAATACTGGGAATAGCGACAAGAATACCGACAGGTCTCGAAAATATTTGTGGCAATCGTTGGCTCTTGATCCCCAGACATTTCCATGAGAAATGAACAAGGAATAAAATCCAAATTACAATGAAATAAAATAGTTGACAGAAATCGTTAATGAATTGTAAGGAATAGAACGAATTGAAAAATAACCAAAATACAAAAAAAGGAATAGAGAAAAATACTCTTTGAGAACCACACAGATCAAATCATCCAATCAAAAACATTTATATGATTATTAGGACTAAAAATATTTGCTGGCAAATTTTGTCTTTTTCAATGGTTTTCAAGATAATTATCAAAGTAGATGAAAAAATAATATCAATTCAGAATTGAAGAAATTTTGTTACTTGAGAATAATGTTCATTGTAACTAATATATGTACAATATTCCAAAACTATAAAAGACAATGAGGAAAATTAGAGAAGAAGAAGAAGAAGAAGAAGAAGAAGAAGAAGAAGAAGAAGAAGAAGAAGAAGAAGAAGAAGAAGAAGAAGAAGAAGAAGAAGAAGAAGAAGAATGTAGAACTAAAATTATAGCGTGATTTTACCTAAAATGTATTCTTCTGTTAAACTCCTTTAAATATGTTATGGTAATTAAAGAAATAAAGGTTTTCACTGTGTGCATCAGACAATTTTATTCACACACACACACAAACACACACACACACACATATATATATACATATATATATATATATATATGTGTGTGTGTGTGTGTGTGTGTGTGTGTGTGTGTGTGTGTGTGTGTATACATTGACACGTAAAAACTCTCTCACACACACACAAAGACAACAACACCTATATATATATATATATATATATATATATATATATAATAGACAAAGAGAGAAGATATTTCTACAACAAATAACTTCAGTAAATGCTACATTATTCAATAGGTTCTCCAATACTTTTAACCAATTTACAATACACCAGAGAGATTAAAGGCAGAATAAACTCAATAATACAGACATAGTACATACTGAGACTACAAAACTGCGGCAATATTTAGATCAAGTAGATCATAAAGATAGATCTATCACTAGCAAGGTTCTCCGGGCAAACAATTTAATGCATGTAAAAGACTAATGAAATTTGAATGATAACGCTTTTTTGAAACTATCGGCAAAACTACTGAAAGAAATCTGTTGATGTAAACACTTACCCAACTCCTCCACCACAAATACGATGTGGAATAAAATTAATTTTTAAGCTGAGTAAAGCTGATTTTTGGTTTGCACTCTCCTGGCCCAAAGCTAAAGGGTCCAATCTGCCCTCCTATTTACTCTCTTCTTGGGGTTGAAGAAATGTAATTTAACTTTTACGCAGAGCATTAGCACGAAGTAAAGTACAAACAGTCACGTCTGGGATTTGAACGTTACTCTCCGCTAGGTGTGCTACTTCTAAATATTTTAAAGTGTGTTGTCACTTGATCTAATCATGACAAAATGATATCTATGTTAAATCAATATGAAAAGAAACATCTGGAATAATTCTTTTAGATACAGACATTATATAACCTAATGATATTTCACCATATATTGTGGGGGAAGTCACCTTGGCAAAATGGATTAAATGCGGCCTCAAAGCGAGCAAGTTCAAACTCAAGTCGTGCAATAACGTTCATTTTTGGACTAATAACATTAGAAAAGGTATCAACATCTTTATCCCAATCCTCAACTATGGGTTATTACCACTACAGTTCTAGGAGGTTGGCTTTGGTACTAAATAATCCATGAATGCTGATATGTTATTAAACAAGAAAACTGACAAAAAATCACCATATGAATAGTGGGGCTCGCAGTTCTTGTGGAGAGTCCCCCTGACGTAGTAGTTAACGCGATATACTAGGACATAGTTAGAAGCGAGTTAGTCATAATCATGCAATTACATCCACATTTGGACAAAAACTTTTGGGAATTGTATTAACTTTTTTATTCTCACAATTCTTGATTAAATAGTAACACTAATATTCTTCAAAAAGGATGGATGACATTAAATAACCCACGGAATTTGATATGCCATCAAACAAAGAAACCAAACTAAGTACTGCTCTTGAACTATTTCAGAACTGGCTATTTGATTTAAATTAAATTCGTCGTAGGTTTATGTATTCATTCTTATCTATTTGTTCCTTTATATATTTCATATTCTTCCCATTACTTCTGTTGTTTCTATTTATTTATTTCAATATTCCGAGACAGTATATTCGTGAATTTTGAAAAAAGTTAAAAATAGGAACGAATCATTTTAATGTTATTTTACTGAATATCCTCGCGGTCTAGAATATATTTCATAGTTTCTTTGTCTTTGATTCTTTTTTTGTTTTAATCTTTTCAAAATATAATTTTCTAGACATTTTCCACTGCTCTAAAAATAATGAATCCAATTGTCTCTTTCATATTCAGGCTCAGAAGCTCTCAAGAAGAAAGTTATGTTTTCCTGCTTTTCAAGTTAAACCAGCCGTTATCAGGTACCGCCACTTCTATTATTTGTGCATAACGATATTTAAGTGTGTATTAAAATGAACAGTTCCGACCCCCATATGAGTGATATAGTCAATCTAAGCCATACCCTCCACTGCTTTTTCTTCTTATTCTTCTTTGGAGTTATCACACCACCTTCAGCTGGTAATCTCTCACAGCAAGATTCCTCAGAGCTCCAGGACTCTTCTGAGTATTCCAGCCGATATAAAAAATTATGTGGTCGGTATTGTTTCAATACTTTCTCTTATTCGTATTCTTTCAAAACCAAGTATGCTGGGGTTTTAGAATACACTTACTGCGTCTCTAACGAGGGGTCAGATCCCCCAACGAATTACCTGGATATGACACTAAACAATCTGATGATGAAGCCCCAGCTCTGAAACGTTGATGAATGTGCAGTAACTCTTCATTGGCATTCCACCCAGTTCCATTCTGGCCTGGAGTGGAAGCACCTGATAAGGTCCTATCTATAAAAACAGAACTGTTTGACATTTAAACTCTATGGAAACAAATGAATTATACTAATTAAATCGTTACTAATAGAACTATATCATCATTTAACAGTGTGCAAACAAATGATTGATGTTTATTTGAATCGTTAGTGATACACAGAAATACTTGGAATCCTTTAAATGTGTGCAAACGAATGAATAGTGTTGAATAGAATAATTCGTATTAAAAACAGTACCCGTAAGTACAACAGTGTCTGCAAACAAATGATTATTATTGAATAGAATTATCAGTGTTAGCAATCATTTAAACCCTTTACCTGTGGAGAAGAAACGCCAATACTAATGTGTAAGTAAATAAGTTCTAATTCATTTAAAAATGAAATTACCAACAAACTGTGTGAAACAAATGACTGATGTCCAATTATGCTATATAGCAGTATTTTAAACCATTTGACTGCATGGAAAAAAAAACGCTCTGGCTGGTTTTAAAATGTTTTCGACAAAACGTGTCGAATCATATAAGATAAAATATATGTATAAACAGGATCTGTGATGGAAAAACCTACAATGATTGATATCCCATAAAACCAAACTAAAAGAAATTATATATATTTACAATAAATGTTTAAGGAGGATTTCCCATATAAATAAACAACAATGGTTGATATGCTATTAAACCAAACTTAACCAAATCCTATATTTTTAATATATGTGTATAAACAGGATTTGGCATTAAATAACCTCCAGTGATCGATATGCCATAAAATCAAACCAAAGCAAATGATATATATGTTGTATATTTGTATCAAGAGGAGTTGAGATTGAATAACCTACAATGGTTGATATGCCATAAAACCTAACCAAACCAAATCATATATATATATATATATATATATATGTGTGTGTGTGTGTGTGTGTGTGTGTGTGTGTGTGTGTGTGTGTGTTCGTATATTAAGAGGATTTGCCATTAAATAAACTAAAATGGCTGATATGCCATAAAATCAAACCAAACCAAATGATATATATTTAATTTTTGTGTATAAAGAGGATTTGGCATTGAATAACCTACAATGACTGATATGCCATAAAACCAAATCAAACCTTATTTTTTCTGTTTTTTAAAGACTCATGGAGACACTTCCTAGGCCAAAAACTATAATTTATATCACCGTCACTCACATGTTCTTCGGTTTTTTCAATTCTTTTACAAAGTCTGGGTAATTTTCCATCGTTTTGCTTTCTTTTATTTTCACTCTGTGGTCCATTCGCACGGAAAAATCCAGAAGACGGCAATTTTTTTTCTCGTCCATTAACACTAAAACTAATTTTCTCACAAGGATTAGGTGATCCATTTAAAAATTAAAGAACCAGACAATCATTAGCTTGCCCAGTTGGCTGGGGCTGTAGAATACACCGACTGCACCTCTGGAGGGGAATTCTTATTTTATTACAGACTAATTTTACTCCTGTATAGACTATTTCTTTTTGTTCAATAATGTTACCCTTTGGTAATAATTTGTTTACCCTTTCAGTTCTACAATGACTTTATTTTCCAATCTTGGTTCATGAAGATGGTAATGCAGTCTTCTTTTCAGTGATAATTTTCCTTTCTCCTTATCTCTACGGCCAGATCCAGGTATTTGTCCAGGATTTCATCTTCATTTATGTTCACACTGTAGTCTGTTGACACAAGAAAATCCATGTTCTTTTGTCTTGTTGATAAAAAAAAGATAGGTCTGGCCTTTTAGCCAAGAGAGTTGAATCGATTTATCCAGCAAAGCCAGAGAGAATTTTATGCATTTCTGCTTCAAGGACAGTTTCTGCTTTATACACACAGCAGCTGCTGTCGTTTTTATACTCTGGTTTGAATATATATCATTTGTAAAAAAGAAACAAACTTTATACTCTTCCATAATTTCCAGTGGATTGCCTTTCCTAACCAGCCATATGTACTTTTGTATCCCTTTTGAACCAGTTTCGTGATTAACTGTTTAACCTCTTTCGACACATGACTTACACTTTGTTTTCTCCCGCATGTCTTTTTTAAAAAAAGTTTTTTTGTATGATTACTCCCAACGGCTTTATTTTGTGCTGCTATTAACAGAGATTCAGTTTATCCCTTTAGGTTTCCACTCCGCAGTCATGCACAACTTTCGTCATGTGCAATAAACTTAGTTTATCACTTGAAGAACAAATTCAGCGGTTTTTCTTTTCTTTTCTTTTGCTTTTTTTATGATGGGATTTCAATTTTTGTTTTCTAGAATCTTTTATCATAGATTTCCTGTTTGTACTTAATGTACTTCTGTTGATGATAGTGTTATTGTATGCTGTAATCAGTATTTCTATGTTTATCTTGTATATAACTCGATTCCATGTTTTGTTGCATCGACATAATTATAAATGCTGAGAAGTACCATTTCTCTTTCTTTCCTTGATATCTATAGTGTGTCTATGTCATCCCTTGGGTGTTAGACCATGATCACTGTAACCAATGACCCTGTTCAAGAGTTCATATAACTTATCATTTATAAATATTTTAACTCTTTCATATCAGTGTCAGCTGATTGTTTTTCATTTGTGTCTAAGTGACAACTAGTCTCCTCAAGCCTCCAGGACTCTTCTCAATATTCCTACCAATCTCAGCAATGCTGTAGTTTGGATCGTCTCCACTCTTCCTCTTTTATCCAAATCCTCTAATTTTTTAACCATTCATTCGGTGACTGTACGAAGAGGACGAATTACAATTAGTACAATCGTCACTTTCAAGTTCCACAATTTTTTTCAATTTCTTAGCAAGATCCATGTATTTATCCTTCTTTTCGCTTTCTTTCAACTTTATTCTGTGGTCAGCCGAGACAGCAAAGTCCACAATTCTGCAAGTTCTAATTTTTGGCTGATTATTATAAGGTTCGGTCGACTGACCGAGATTAGCTGATCCATTTGTGTGTAAAAATCCCTGAGGAGATTGTTCGTCTGATTCTCCAAGAAAGATTCTGGGTTGTGCATATACCATTTGTTTGTATGGTCGAATTAAAATTTCATGCACATTACCCAGTGGATCAACTTGCCCACTCAGTCGTGTCTAGTCTTATACTCTTTCTGCGCTCTCTAAATTCGTACCTGATAAATATTTACTTTCGTAAACAATGTAAAAAGCCAGACAAGTCTAATGGTGTCAAACTAATATTTTGAATCAATCTTTAAATCGTTCTTTGTGGGATAAATAATATTCGAGACAACGTATGTCAGAGAGAAATAACTATCTTGAACATAAAGCAAATCACATGAAGCAGTATAGATAGATAGATAGATAGATTCTTGGTATCTACCACTTTAACTTTTTCCCCTTTCAGATATTGATTTCAGCGCCACAAATTATCATTGCTTTTTAGTCTATTCTTGTAAGGATATTCCCATTTAAAAGTATCATAAGTTTAATATGTCATAATTTTACTAATTAAGAGGATATTTTAGGAGCAAAAGTTTACAGTACAAAAAATATCGAATCTAAGTGATGAAAATAGGGTCACTGATAGAGGCAAGCGGTGTATTAGATAATAGAGTTATTCAGCATTTTATATATCAAATATACATGTTTATCGATGTCTAAAAATTTTAAAAAATCTAAGACCAGATTATGAAACATAGTGGAATAATTTTTAAAACTTGTATTTAAAAATTGGCAACGTTCGTTTCTTCGGATCAGTATAGAGTCCTATGCAATGCTAATATGGATGAGTCAAGTTTTTGCAAGAATAGTTCTTACAAGAAATATTTGTTTGCTTTGAATTATTTATTTTAGATACCTGGCATTTTTAGATGTAACAAATATAAATATCAAAAATAGAATGATTAAACCTCTTGTTTTGCAAGTTCAAATGAATCTCACATCGTTAGCCGAATTTATGAATCTACCTTTTTAATATATATGACAACATTATACGACTGTCGTAATATTATCAGTCTGTCAACCCCATAGTATTCTAACGCCTTTAATTTCTTAGGACTTTCTGGGTGATTAATATAAAGTTATGTACTTCAAGTGAAAGTTGGTCACAGTTATGTGGTATTTGGTGAGAATCCATCATCTCTAGGGATTAAGAATGATCTCTGCAAAGATGATAATTTTTCTCCTACAGAAAGAAAAATCATTATTTTTCAATCATGACGTCATAGAATTATTCTTAACATAAATAATCATTTTTTAATTATTTTATCCTTAATTGCATTGTTAACGTTTTAAATGATGAGATTATTTACGCAGTGGTCGAAACATGGACCTGTTTATAAGTTCAAGGGGGTTGCGTTATTGTGGGAATGAATTGAGAATTCTAGGGCACTGGAAAAAAACAATCCTTGCAAATCCGTCAAACAAACAAAAGAAAGAAATGAATAAAGAAACAAAGAGAGAATCATCTTTATTTTAAATCTGTAAATAAAAAACAAGATAAAATACCTGAGAAGAAAAAAGAAATGAAAAAATGAGATGAAGAAGTCGAGACTGAAGTATGAAAAAAGAAAGAAAGAAAGAAAGAAAGAAAGAAATATTAAGAAGTAAATTGAATCTAGTCGTTAACTGTGAAAAAAAATCACTGATGCATTTGAATGTCTGACATTAACCTTTATAAAAGAAATTAATACACTTTATGCTATCATAAGAACAAAATTATTCTGGGCTTCGTTCTAAGTTCTTTTATTTCCATCATATATTTTTGCTAGAGGATGACCTATTTATTCTTACATTAACTGCATTGGATATTTGGTTGATTATTGAACGGATTTACAACTGGTTTATAATTTATTGTTGATATCATTTTTCTGTATGAATTTTTAGGCATAAGTCTTTAAATGAATTTGTGATAAAATTTCTTTCCCTCGAATGGATATATTCCACCATTTAAATTGTTCGCTATTTGAAGAGATAATTCGTACTGAACGAATTATTGAAACATGGGTTATAATGGCATAATATCTTTGGAATTTTCCTTGATGTTAGATAAATAACTGCTTTGTATATGATCTTTTCTGGATATTTTTATATAAGAGCCATACATTGAGCACTCCTTTGGAATCATCATCATGTCCCGCCGCCAGCGTGGATCTCCCTGACCCTCTTCCGCTACATTTCTCTATCGTCTATTGCTCCCGGTAGGTCTTCAAGGCTACATCTCCAATCGACACAAAGCTGCTGTTTGTAGGTTCTAGTTGGTCGTCCTGTCTTTTCTGCTCCATTTGAAGGAGTCCATTGGAGTATCTTGCTTATGGGTTCATCCCCAATTCTCCAGCAGTGTAACGGTTGTCTGGTTCGTCTAACTTTTATAGTTTTCGTGATGGGCGGTAGGAAGGTGACCGTATAGCTGCTGGTTTGTGAGGTGCTGCCTCCAGGACTTGTTCAATATTGCTCGCAGCATTCTTGTGTAATTGCCGTGCAGCTTTTTCTCCATCCGTTTAGTTAACGTCCATGTATTGCATCCATACAGCAGTATTGAAACAACTCTGTTTCATTTTATTGGTCAGGTCTGACTTCCATATGACTGATAGACTATCGTTAGCTGTCCATGCCTTTGCTAGTCGCTTGTTGATATCTGTCTCGGTTTATGAGACAGTGTTTCTTTGGTAGGTGAACTTGTCTACTATTTTCAGAGAACTACTGTTTTGTGTAGAGATTTTGTCTCTCTGATTAAAGCACATGTATTCCGTCTTATGTGCGTTGACATGGAGGACTATGCCAGCAGCTGCTTGTTCCACACTATGCAGAAGTTATCCGGCTTGGGCGGGTGTATTTGCCAGAAGCGCTATGTCATAGGCGTAGTCCGCGTCCGTAATTGTATGTGCGAGAAATCTTCGACTTTTTTCCTTTGTTACATTGAAACTGTTATCTTTCATTTTATAAATAGACGTTCTAAGCACGTAGTCTACACACACACACACACACATACACACACACACACACACACACACATATATATATATATTACATCAGTTTATGATTGTCACTGTCTTATTTGGTGGGTAAGTGGTAGAAGAAATGCGGTATACCTTGGAGAGTGATCATTATCTATGATAGAGCTGATATATAATGTAATGATAAATAGATATATACTAGTTTTTCTTCCAGATGGATAACGTGCAAAGACGCCATGAAACCAGTTTTCGCAGGTAAGCATTTATGCAATATATAAAAACTCATATATATATATATATATATATATATATATATATATATATATATATATATATATATATATATATATTTATATATGAGCACCGACCCAGTCGATTGCATTTGAATACAGTAGAATGTGCGCAGATGAATATATAATAAAGTGTTTACGTAACCGCAGCATAGTTATTTACTAAGCTTACCTTTGGTCAAAAGTATGGAGTGATTATTGAAGTTGAAATACAATCAATAATAATAATAATAATAGTTTGAAAAAGGAGTTTCCTAGTAAGTATTAACCAGTTATGAAAATATTTCCTCAATTCCATTTACTTTGGGCACGAGGTCAGTTATGGAGATCAGTAAAACAATAAGTTGATTAGTCTTACACGATTACAAAGTGACTTTCAACCGAACGTATTTAAATCTGGTTCTCTGATATAAAAAAAAAGGAATGTTGGTGACCTTGGTCAAGGGTGACTCGAAGACTCCCTTTCCAATTGCTATTACACCAAGGTGTAGAGGGGTGCAACTCCTTTCCCTTGATTCCTCCTCTTTACCCTTACCTTATAATACTGAGTGTTAAGCAAGGCAGCATCAAGTAACATTTTTTAAATCTTTTGTATGACTCGACCTGGGATTGAACCCCAGTCTCCTGGTCTATTGGAGAACACACTACTCATTAGCCAATGATTCTAAATCCTTTGATTTTGACTTTATTTTCCAAGTAATATCAGTTTCTTTTTTTATATCTTAGTTTTGAGTGATTTGGTTTGATTTGGTTTCTTCGTTTAATGGCATATAATCATTTGTGGGTTATTCAATGCCACATTGATCCATGAAGAATAACAGTATTGATACTATTTACCAACCCCTCCGCTCGGGCAGGATATGACACAAGGTCAATTTTTAAGCGGAGTTTAGCAGGTTTGAATTCAGAGTTTTCCTTCTCCTAGACTAGTTGCCTCACTAAGGCTGAAGAACCTAGTCTGTCCTACTATTTACCCATAGCTGGAGGGAGAATAATTGGATTCATACCTTTCCCAAGGGTATTAGTGCTATGTGAAATGCAATCAGTCTCGACCAGGATTTGAACTCGTGTCGCCGTGTCCATTCCCTACGACGATAACGACTACACTACGGGCACAACAAAATAAACTGAATAACAGTATTGATACTCTTTTATCCATAGCTGGATAGGTAAGAGGGTTCACACTTTTCTCAATGTCATTAGTCTGAAATTTAGCGTAATAGCGCCACTGAAGTTCGAACTCGTTTCCTATGAGGTTGCAGTCCAGCAAATTTGTCATAGGACTCCTCCTTTTATCATGAGTTGTAATCTGATTACTGAAAAGTTTTTATTTGTTTAGTTTTGCTTAGTTTTCACAGAAATACGACATATATATATATATATATATATATATATATATATATAAATTCATCGAGGGTTGAACTCGTTACCCAATACCGTTTTTTATCAATCACCTCTAAATTTTATCTTTTCATTCTTTTTGTATAATGCGTATAATGTTTTGCGAGTCAAACTAGCAGTCTATTAGTAACAATCCTGATTTTCACTTAGTACCCTTTAACTCTGCTCTAGAGCTCCGACTAATCTTTGTAAATAACTAGTATGATATGCTATTAAAAAATCTTTAAATAAAAATACTCAAGTAACTGAAAAGATATTTCCAATGATTTAAATAATAAATGCATGTCGATGTGATTTTCTCATATTTGGCGTCAGTAGACAAAGCTTCATAATAAATCTGCTAATCGCAATAAGATTGAACTGCCGTCAATAAATCTTGTTGATTGACACCTAACACTTACGTCAGTACAGTATTGCTTTGTCTCTGCCGTAGGCCCGAGTCTCTTCTCGAGTAGATGAAGCGTTATTAAATATTGTTATTATTAACATCGTCATTATTATCAATAGGACCAAACAGATTTGAAGATTGAAATACCATGTCGACGCCTTTTAAGGAACTTAATCTCCGCAGAGAAGTTAAAGAAGTGAATAAATTTGCCAAGATTCGACCGGCACGACGAATAAAAGGTTTTAACCAACTTTCAATGTATCTAGATGTCAATAAAGCTACACAAAGGAAAGATTTGAGCGGTAGTTCTTCTCTTGAGTTTGAGTTGGCATTTTCCCTGGAATCATTGACCTCTTTTAGACAAATTGAATCCCTGTAGGGGTGAAAGTGATGAGCCAATTCATTGAGTAGCATATGAAGTAGATCAACGACCTTATTTTGCGGGATGTTAGTTATTAGTATTCAAGAATTTAACTGACCCCAGTCCGGAAAGCAGAAGAAAAGAGGTGGGTTAAATGACGGCCGATCATCTTGGTGGATGAAGGAAATTAGGAAAGAGTGAAAGAGCGAATCAAGAAGTAGTTCATGAGAAAAAGAAGAAAAAAAAAATTTAACTATATTGTTTGGGGGTTAGTATTCAAATATCGTTAAAAGCTTGCGTACGAATGGTGATTTTCAAGTCAAGAGAACTCGTCTTTCTTTTCGAAGAAAATTGGTATTGCCCAATATTTCTCTCCAGAAGTTGCTACTGCTATCATTGTAACATACGTTAATATGTTTCCATAATCTGGTTTGGTTGTGATGGCGCAACACATGAAACGTATCTAACTGATAAAATTTCAGTTTTCCTTTTCCTAGACTGATTGCTAAACCAAGGTTAATGAGTCCGATCTGATTTTAGTATTTATTCGTAGAAAGAAGAAGAACATATATTTTTTAATAAAGGAATTATATATAATAAACTGAATTACCAGAAAATCCGGCAAGTACTCGATGTGACATATAAAACCACTGGACAGCTGTTCCAAAATTATTAGGCATCATCAGCAAGGTATACCGTGATCTCTCCCACTGGAGATTGAACCATCGACCACAGAATGCAGAACCGAGATCATGGTATACACTGCCGATGAGACATTATAAGGTTGAAAATGCTGTCGAGGAGGAAAAACAGCGGGATTCCTTTATTCCCAAAGAGTATTAGCGCCATGTGAAATGCAAAGATCTTCCTTCAAGATTTGAATTTCGATATCTTCGTACCTTTTCCATGATCATGACTGTTACATCAGGAGAATCTCATATTGTAACATATGTGTAATTATAAATATAAAGCCCTGCTATTTTATTAAGACATATTACGGATAAGTCGCAACGTATCCTTAGTGAAGTTCTTTATTTTTTTCTTGCTTTTCGGTTCAGATAATGTTGATTCTATTTGTTTGTGTTTTATGACATATCAACACTTGTGGGTTATTTAATGCAAAATCTATTTTTATACAAATAAGCAATTCTCTTTCAATCAATTTTGTTTAGCATAAGTACGCAGTATAATTGTCAAAAACTTTTCTATTTCAAGCTGTTCGGTTTGGTCAAACAATTTTATTTCAAATAATTCTGTTTAGTATACAATTTTTTTGTTTACACAGTTAAATGTCAAAACTGTTTTATTTCAAACAATTCAGTTTAGCCTAAATACAGTTTCAATTTCAAAAACAGTTTCAATTTCAAAAACAGTTTTATTTTTTTTTTTTTTTTTTAGTTTAGGTGCAAAAACAGTTCTATTTCAAACAATCCTATATGCAGTTTATTTGTCAAAGTATGCAGTTTAAATGTCAAAACAGTCCTATTTCGAGCAACTATGTTTAGGAAATGAAAACTGTTTAAATGTCTTTTTGGAACAATTAGTTTAGCATAAGAACGCAATTTAAATGAAGTACGCAATTTAAATGAAGTATGCAATTTAAATGTAGTACGGAAAACAGTTCCATTTGACTTCTAGATAGAACTCTATCAAGTGATACCACTCCAAGCCAGAGTGGACCTGAGAACAATGGTAATGAAGGGGTACACTGCAGTATTACTGCAGCTTCACCATCAGATTATTTAGTGTCATATCCTAGACACTCGTTTATGGTGGGTCTTACCCCCTGCAGAGATGCAGTCAGAGTATTCAACAGCGACTGTCGACTGGACCACTCGTTGCAGGATTCTTACCCATCTGCACAGATGCAGTTAGTTTATTTTAATGCCTCAGTCGACTGGGCAATGCTGATCCTAATCCCTCTCCCAATTTGCCTCCTAGTTGTTGTATAGCCATGACCATGACTAACTATACAAGCACATAATACATATACATCTACATATGCTTGCAGAACACAACGACACACAATAAAGACGACGACACAGTCCTTTAGAAAAATATACCTCTCACTTTTCTGAATGGGTTGTGTGTGAGACTGAACAGAACTGCAACATATTGACCCCCACTCTGATTGTCATCTTCGTTTCTTTCCCGTTCTCCTGGGCTGCTCAACCGGTGACCTGGGGACCCAGCCTCTCTGGGGCATGTTCTCATTCCAGCATCCTTCTCCAACTGGTCTGGTCGACAAACTAACTGACTTCCTGTCTTCACCGAGTTATATAATAGTTCAACGGCCACCTTCCTGTGGGCGTCACAAATTGCACTCATTCAACCCATCCACGGTCAAGGTTATAATATCCTGATCGACCGGATGCACCTGTTATTTACCAAGGTGCATTTCTTATTTTCACTGCCCGGCAGGGTCGTTGGTCAGTATATAACACAGTAACGACAATGCATGACTTTTCTCTCTCTTAATTCATAGCCATCTCATAGTTTTTTCACATATACTGTAAGCCCTTTTAACTGCTCATTATCTACTAAAGTCTTGTCCATACCAATCTGAATTAGCGTTCCGCAATACTCTACAGCCCATTTCTGTCAAATGAGATCAATTTAGTCAAAAGTTGGTAAGGATAACAATTACTTTATTATTGTCTATTTATCTTTCTTTCTGTTATTTATCATAAATATTTCGGATGAAATAAATAGCATGAAAAAAGGCATAACCATTTCAGGAGCGACTTCTTCTCGAATTCCGAGGAGTCTAACTACAAATATCCATTATAAAGATTCAATAGATTGAATTTATTTTCTAATTCAAGATAATAACTTTAGACCCAAGTCTTTTAAATATACAACCCTCGAGTTGTATTTTTCTTTTTTTTTTAAATTCTTTATTCCAATCTTTTTTCGTACACATATAATCAGGGCATGCTCCTGATCTTACGACATTATTGCAATGAGTAGCTGATGACAGGGTGCAGAAAACAGGTTTTTGAAGATGTAGTAGCACGAGGAGGGGGAGAAGGAGGAGGACTAATTTTGGTTACGTCTCTGTAATGGTTTGGTTTTGCTTGATTCCTTTGTTTAATGGCATATAAACATTTGTGGGTTATTCAATGCTGAATACATTCTTGTAGAAGTATAGTAGTGGTAATATATAACTCATAGCCCAGGGGATAAGGGAGGTTCATACTTTATCCGGTGTAATTGACCGAAAGTGAACGTCATAGCAGCACTGGAGTTCGAACTCACTTACGATGATATCGGAGCCCCGTAAGTTAGCCATTACATTAGTAACTAGAAAAAGGGGATGAAAAAAAAAATAGAAATTACTTTGATAAGGAAATTAGAGTAAAATCTAAATGAAGAGAGAATACCGACTGAGAATTGAATTTACAAATATTGAAGAATAAAAGGAAAAGAACTTTCTTTTGAAAAAATCGTTAATTACTTTCGAGTCTCAGTAATAATTTTGAAGAAGTGATTTACTCCAATGCATTTCCTGACTCTTTGAGTTTTCCGAACGTTGGCCCTAACCAAGATTTCTAGAGGTATTAGAGTTGACTATACCAGTCAAGAACAACAATAACCAGTGACTTTGATCCAGAATAAATAAAGTCTAGTAAATCGCAAAGAGGGCGTATGTCTTTAATGAAAGCTTTTGCATAAATGTCGTATAAACATCTCGGATAATTGATTAGCAAACCACCATCTGAGTAAATCATTATTCCGATGTACAAATGTAATGTTAAATTAGGGACAGTAAAAAAAATGGGCTTTAAAGGTAACACATATGCATAGTACATGCACATACAGTTAAATAAAAGAAATCCATGTCCTATTTTAAGCAGTCAACTGACCTCTGAGTGACTCAGTCTAAATAACTTGTTAGGTCAACCAGTCACGGGTTAATGACTACGTTAATTAAAAGTGACTAGAAAAACCCCAGAGGTTCCAAATCATTTAAGGGACCACCGAAGACGGATATTCCTTCCGCCGACACTGGGCGGAAGTAAGGTGGTGAAAATTTTAAGGTCAGTGTCTGTTCTCTATTTTTTCTTATGACATGTTGTTCTTTTTGTCCCACTAACGTGGTCGTCACAGCTTCCATACTCTCTTTCTTTCTCCCGGTGTCTTGTTAAAATGAGTAGTAGAGAATAAACATTTGTGTAAGTGAAATAAGACAGAGTTTTGTGTGTTCATCTACAACATTCTATCTGAGACCAAGTAGAGCTACAAACTTTCTATTTGAGAGATATTATGGTACAAACGTCTATTTCACTGTTCAGATACAACTTTATATTTTGTTCCGTTATAGTACAAAATGAATTCGACTGATAGCAATGCTTAGATTCAATAGTCATTCATAAGTTTTGAATTTAGATTCTAGTAAGTGTGTTTTTCATAATTTATATTGAAATTAAACTGGAGATCAATGCAGAAAGAAATCGCTAATGCAAACGAGACAGTATGGAATATGTAATATTAGGTTCTGTAAGAACGTGTGCGGTTAAAAATCAATGAATCAATCTGAGACGATATAAAATAAATTAATGATTCAAAAGTTTACCGATATTTTCAAACATGCTTGTTTGAGGAGTGTATATCTTGTAAATGAAGCAATTCTCCACTTTAGTTCGTTCTATGATGTAATTCCTACTCTGATATGTTGGTCATTGCTTCACCCTGTGTGCGATTTACAAGCTGCTCATATGAAGGTGCAATAGAGTCTAATATGATAACTTATGTTTAACAAATTTTAACTGGACTGAAACATTACGGAAGCAGCAAAAAACATTTGCTGTGCAAAAGCTAAAGTTGAAACGTGATATGGTTGGTCAAAGTTATAAAGAGAATTTCTGGAGAAAGAGAGAGAAGGAAG
This sequence comes from Sepioteuthis lessoniana, assembly GCA_963585895.1. Lineage (NCBI taxonomy): Eukaryota > Metazoa > Mollusca > Cephalopoda > Myopsida > Loliginidae > Sepioteuthis > Sepioteuthis lessoniana. Next base: position 27,303,367 of record OY757905.1, read on the forward strand.
GTTTTTTGTTCGTTTCCTTTGTAGGTAATTTAATGCCAAAAACATCTTAATACAAATAAACAGATCTACTTCAAAGAGAAGGGGAAAAAAGAAGTAAAATCAATCAGAGAGTCTGCTAAGCGGCCAAATGACCTTAGCGAGTCCGGGCAAAGCACTCGTTGAAGGTCAGCCAGTCACGAGTGAATGACTAAGCTAATCAAAAATGACTAAAAAAACGGATATCCTAATTCTTTTGCGCAGGTGTGTAACAACTGGAAATGGATATGTTCCTCCCTCCAACACCTATTTGAAAGAAGGGAACGACTTGGGTTTGAAAGTTAGTTGATTAGGAGACGTCATGAGGTAAGGACAAAGTTGATCACCAGCAAGAGACGACGTAAAGAGCAGTTGGAGCCAGGATCCACAGCGGTGAGTACTGATCCCGCAAGAAAGCACATGTTTAAACTAGAAGAGGAAACGTAGAAGAAAATTCAAGGCCTGTGTCCGCACGCTTTATCTCTCTCTCCCCCTCTCTATCTATCTATCTATCCTCATGGCAAGTTCTCTGTGTCCAGCTAACGCAAGTGAATCAGTTTTTATACTTTGTTTCTTTCTCCAGGTATTGTAGCGAAGAAACCTCTGTATTAGTGATGTATGACAGAGTTTCGTATTTTCGTCACTTTACTCACGGCGCGGTTACAACTGGGTTGCATTCCTTTTCCGACACAGCGATACACATATAAACACGTTCGACCTGGAATGGTACAAAGGCGCAGTTGATTACAACAGAGTAACGATAATAGTTGAAGAAATTTCGTTCGATTTGCAAGAACCTCAACGATCAAGCAAGGTCAGCTGGGATCAAAACCGTCAGTTACGCTCCAAGCCATAAATGCAAACCGATCAAGTTACACAGAAAGAGTATAAGTTGAGCTCGGCATCTCAAAATATAGAATGTTTTGTTATCTTCACGACAGTGTCAAAAGCCGAATTGTGCCCATCGTTAATGAATTATCATAATTTTGGACTCAACCTAGTTAAAATATTAAATTGATTAATCAATTCTAATTGAAATTGCGGACATTTTTGAATTGGGAAATGTGGTTAGACTTTTCTAAAATATGCTACATAGTATTCAGCGTTTATCTTGCTTTCCATCTCCAACTAATGCTACATCGGTCACCGATAATTCTCCACAACAAAAATGAACCCTACGTGTGAAATTCGGAAAAAGAAAGTTACATCTCCCTCCGAAAATAGAGACAACAGCAGTGTATTACATCAGCAAACTTATAAATTGAACTTCAAATTAGTAAATTCCTGCTACATTTAATTTTTCTCGACACAAATAATTTTCATTGATCTATTCGAAGGTCATTTTCTCGTGAACATCAGTCCCAGCTTTAACCTTCTTTCTGAGCTGAAATATAAGCTTGTCCAATTCACAAAGAACTTTCTAGACATCACTCTCAGGAATATCAAGATCAATTTAATTTCAAGTCCCCCTGAAAATAATTCAGTCTTTGATGAACGGCAAAGGAGGTGACGACAACGGTCTGCGGCGGTCATTATAACTGGGTTTTTTTTTATCATCGTTTCTCAATGTCATGCATTTTCCTTGTCAACGGTATTCCTAGACCTGTTCACTGTTTGAGTAATGGAATTGATCCTACTCTTCACTTAATGATAAACCAAATATTTGATTTTTCTTTTTCGATGAATTTTTTTTTTTTGTCATTTTCAAAATATGAAGTAAGAGGAGGATGCGTGCTTCATGTTGTGGTCAGCCGTGTACTACATTTACATCGAAGGAATCTATGCCAATAGAAAATTCAAGAATCTTTTGAAAAAATTGAAAAACAGTCTGTCTGTCTCTCTCTCTTTATATATATATATATATATATATATATATATATATATAGTTATTTCACTTTCAGACCACGTGGTTTATTAACATTTACATAAATATGAATAAGGATACCTAAATCTAATTTTAAAATCAAAATTCTCATCTTAGACATAATAAAATCTTCTGTCTCCGAGTGCATGGATTTAGATGCAATACCACAAATGCGTGCAGGTGCAAATATATCTGTACGAATATTTACCAGAAAATGCTTTGAATATATACATATATATATATATATATATATATATATATATATATATATATATATATAGCAACCCATCCATACCAGCTGGACGGGACACAAGTCACTTTTTAAGCGGAATTTAACTTGTTTTAATTCAGAATTTTCCTTCCCCGAGACAAGTTTTCATACCAACATTAAACATCCCTTTCTGACACTTCTATTTTACCATAACTGAAGGGATAATAGCTGGATTCATGCATTTACCAAGGGTATTAGCGTATGTGAAATGCAAAAAATATCTATAGGATGGGATCTCGGGTCACTGTGGTTATTTCCTACGATGATAACCATTGCAACACTAGCGTCCCCATTATATATATATATATATATATATATATGTATATATGAAAGTGAGGGTAAACGTATCTTAAGTAGGGTGGATATGTAATGAATACATGATGTGTGTGTGTGTTAGTATTAAAAGGATAGCTAAACTAGTTTGGGAATTTTTCAGATTTCAATTGAAGATAGAATAGAAAGAGATGGATTTATGGATGAGAATAGAATTTTTTTTTGTTTTTCAATTCCTTCATGTTCAAAATAACCAAAAGTATTGTGCGCTAGTATTGTCAAAGGTTAAGAAAAAATATAATTTTAAAGTACTTTATTTGAAAAGGAAAAAAATCCTTTTTCGGAATCAAAGGAATCATATATTCAAGGAAGAATTCAGGATTTAGACATATGAGTGGGTTCTCGATCAATGACAGTTGGCTTGACTGTTAGACTCCCCCGGCCCCTGCCAACCATGTTTGGTCACAAGAACATAGACAGTTTGGAGCACTTAGAATGAGATAGGAAATTGACTAAGTCTTTGTCAACCATCCATATCATAATAAAAAAGGAATCAGCACCCAAGACTTTATAGTAATAAAAAGGGATCAACAACCAAGACTACATCATGATAGAAAAGGGTCAGCACCAAGACTATATCGTGATAAAAAGGTATCAGCTGCCTAAACTGTATCGAGATAGAAATGGGTCATCACCCAAGGCGATATCGAGATTAAAATGGATCAGCACCCAAGTCTAAATAGTGAAAGAAAGGGATCATCACCCAAGACGATATCTAGATAGAAAGGGATCAGCAGCCTATATAATATCCAAATAGAAAGGGATCAGTATCCAAGACTATATAGTGATAGAAATGGATCAGTACCCAAGAGGATATCTAAATGGAATGGAATCAGCAGCCTAGACTATATCGAAATCGAAAGGGATCAGTACTCTATCAGACTATATACTGATAGAAATGGATCAGCACCCAAGACGATATCTAGATGGAATGGGATCAGCACCCAACACCATATTGTGATAAAAAGGGATCAGTACGAAAGATTATATCGTGATAGAAATAGATTAGGACCCAAGATTATATCGTGATAAAAAAAGGGGATCAGCACCCAATACTATATCGTGATAGAAAGGGATAAAAACCAGGGATTATATCATGATGAAAAGGGGGATCAGCACCCAAGACTATATTTTGATAGAAAGGAATCAACACCCAAGACTATATCGTAAAGGATCAGACGCACCTAAACGCGACCAGAAAAATTGTCAAAGAAATGTCAGCCATATCTGTGTCATCTGAATCTTTTTCTTAGTGGAGCTGTCTTATGGTTTGTACATAATAGATCTCTTCTGGAAACAATCACAACGTGGATGGTGGAGACATCGACTAGCCAGCGAGACCAGGCTGATTGGAACGAAAACAATCACACTTCTACATAAAACATCATAATGCTTTATACCAAAATTTGACAAACTTTATCTTTTCGGTGAGTTTTATTTTACTATTTCCACAAATTTATTGATATATCTTTGCAGATGCAATAACACACACACACACACACACACATATGCGAGTCATTTTATAAATGTGCATCTGTACATGTGTACACATACTTGTGTGGAGGACGTATGGGTTGAATGTGATTCTACAAATAAGACTGCATCCCTTTTTGTATCCATACGTGAGAAATTACGGGCAAATGAAATTGTATTAGTTTTTTAATCCCTACTTGATTGTGTGTTTTTACCCAATTTCACCCCGCCCAATCGGATGGGATTTTAGAATATGCTGATTGCATCTCTGCAGAATGAGAAGATCCTCTAAACGATTGTCCTTATTATGATACTAAACAATCTGATGGTGAGGCTCCACTCCTGGACCTCAAAAGAATGTAGAGTACCATTTTATTGCTATTACTCCCTGGTCCACTGGAAGTGTAGTACCTGTTTGTCAAATAGAACTGTTCGGTCATTTACTATGCTTGAAACTATGTAAGTGTTGGCAAACAAAAAACTTAAATTGAATTGGCTTTACATGGTAATGTTTAGAACCGTTTAGCTGTCAGAAAGCAAATAAATTCAAATTGAATTATTAGTTTTTAAGAAAAGAGCTTGGGGTCATTTAGTTGTTTGCAAGTACAACTTAGAGTTGTATGACCATGCTTGAAACCATTAAACCGTGTACAAACTAATGAGTGTTACCTATAAAGTATTCGCTTACAAATTATATATATATATATATATATGTGTGTGTAACTGGATTTGGCGCAAAATAACCGGTAAGTGTTGATATGCCTTAAACAACCAACCAAATAACTACCAAACTAGCTATGGGTTAAATAGCACCACTGCTGTTTCTCTAGAAGGATATCTTTAAATAACCAATGAATGTTGGTATGCCATTAAAACAAAGAAACCAAACTAATCCTAGAATGGCTGCCAAATCAAAACGAAATCGCCCAGTCTGACTATCTTCTCATGGCTAAGGGATAGATGAAGTCATGCCTTTCCCAGGAGCATCAACCCGTAGGTCACCAATTCCATTTCCCACACCCATAATCGTTGCACTAAGCTACGCATGTATACATGTATGTATGTCGAGGTCGTATATGTTTGCAGTAATTCTACAATTAAATAAACCTATATCGTTCTTTATAGGTGCACTTTTGATTTTACGAGTTAATGATTTTTAATCTATTTTTATTTATATATGAATATTTGTATGAACATGTAATCCATAGTGAATAGAAAAGAAACTTCACGTAAATAAAAGTGTGCAAATCGGGAAAGAATTCACTATAACAAGATGTTCTAGGTGTCTTCTCCACGGGCATCAAACGAGCCACTCAAGAATTCTTCAAAAGTCGACAGGTCCAAAGAGGTTAGCGAGAATTTTCTAATGAAGACCATGTTATTAGCATTCCCATCCGCAATTCGTTCTTTATCACCTTCTTCATTCTTTCCTTTAACTTTTACATTTCCCATATTACATTCGACCTGGATTTCCAGCAAGGCAGAATTTTGACCACAACACTCATTGTAACTCAGCACTTATTTTTTTCCGCAAGCTTTCTCTTTATTTTTCTTTTGGATTCTTGACTGCTACATTCCTAAACATTGAAAACTTTTTTCTGCTTTTATTTTATTTCAGAAGATTATTTTCTTTTCAGACTTTAATGTTAAGCGGTAGCATCCACATTTTTTTCCTGGTGGAGCAAAATTTTGCCTGTTATTTCTTCTCTAGAATCAATGTAATTTATGTTCTAGTTCCCTTTCCACAAAATTATTTTCATTTTCACATTAGTTTTGACATTATTTCTTAATTAATTTATCATCTTTGAATCCAATCATTATTTCCTTCGTCTTCTCAATATTATCATTTATGAACATGTTCATTGTGAGACAACAACTTCTTTTATTTTCAGACTTTTTTCGTCTTAACACATCCTGTGCTTTTCTTTCTTCTTTTCATCTCTCTCTCTCTCACTCTCTCTCTCTCTCACTCTCTCTCTCTCTCTCACTCTCTCTCTCTCTCTCTCTCTCTCAAAGTCAGAGAGAGAGAGAGAGAGAGAGAGAGAGAGAGAGATGAAAAGAAGAAAGAAAAGCACAGGATCTCTTTTTTCTCGAATTTCATCTTGTCTCAGGACTTATTTCGACAATCATCGTCTTGTTCTGGTTCGGCTATCTTTCTTAATTTGGCCGTTATCGATGGCTTCTGTTGATACACTGAAGTGCTGAGTCGTGTAATTTGTTAGTTCGTCTAAGCACCTTGAAAATTCGCTCCAGAATGTCGTCATCTCCTATGTTTTAAGCTGTCTTATCCTTCCATTAAAAGAAAAACCAACGGTCACTGTGATAATCCTTTTATAAAAAACCTTCAGTGTTATATTGAAAAGCTAAAAATATCCGTAATACGGTTTACGATAAAATATGAGATATCTTCCTAATAGAGCTTAATAAAAAAGGCTAAGCCAGAAACATTGGGATTAAGAATTCCCATGTTAACATAGGTCAGTCAGGGTTTTACAGTTTTTAGATATTTACCCACGTTAGCTGATCTGTACTTAAAACCAGATAAAAGCCATAATTTGTAATGTTGCTTTTCAAAGTCAACGTTATTTCCATGGATATTATATCTTAAGGGGAAGGTAAAATTAAATGCATTTTCATGCTTTGCATATATGTCATGGTATTTGCTCGTAAAAGCTATATCCATTCATGTTAAATTCACAATTTACAAAGGAAAGCGTGTTAGAGTTCGGCTCTTCTTTTATAAAGGCCACTTTTTCTAACAAATACTCAAACATATTTTAATGACCAAGCGAAGAAATGGTGTGAACCAACGTTAGCTGATTACTATGAAGAATAGCTTCCCGTAAAGAAATTGGAAAATAGCTCTACTAAGCCATAGAATAATCGGTCTTCTGATCGAAATCACTTGATGACAGGTGAAGTAATGGATAGTCAAAAGTTTGAGATTATTTTTTGTGAGTCTTACTCGAAAAGAACCTAATTCAACAAAAAACATTCTTTGTGACTAACATCATATCAACTCCAGAATAGCCTTTTTGTGTCATTATCAAAAGATGAAGGAAAACGGTTTGACTTCAGGACGTCTTATTAGCCCTCCAATCCTCACTCTAAAACAAGCAGGAAAGTTTCCAGTGTTAACATTGCAGAAACAGTCGTAATATTCTCTTTAAGTAGAGAGAGCAAGTGATTGATAGAAGAGCTCGAATATGGTGTGCAAGGGTAACAGTCTATTTTCAACTTAGAAAAGTCCTGGGATACTGAAATGGATAAACTTACCAGGAATAGGCGTTTAAAGAGTCAGGGTGGCATCACGTTTCATTTTCATGGATGACAATACTTTTCCCAACAGAAAACGTGCACGTCTTGAATAGCTGCAGCATAATGCCATAATCCCTTCCGTGGTTTGTAAAAAGCTCTTATGTCACCCCCTTTACAACATTTATGGGACATTTCAAGCTGTAAAGTGCGAGCAAAAATATCTCTGTTCTTCACTAAAAGAACATTAACAACAAATTCATAATAAATAATTCTTCATTTTCGATTATTAAAATTCAAAATACTAATAAGCAGCATAATGAAGAGTCTACAAAGTCATTGGTGCAAATTTTAGAAAATATTAAACTGTGTGCAAATAAAACAATTAGTTTAGATAGCAATATATGAAACCATTTAGCTTAGTATAAACAAATGAGCTCAAAAACGTCTAAGAATAATGTTACCTACAATCTATTAGTTTACAAAGAGGTGCCCGTGGTGTAATGGTTATCATCGTAGGAAATGGACACGACGACACGAGTTTAAATCCTAGACGAGACTGATTGCATTTCACATAGCACTAATACCCTTGGGAAAGGTATGAATCCAATTATTCTCCCTCCAGCAATGGGTAAATAGTAGGACAGACTGAGTTCTTCAGCCTTGGTGAGGCAACTAGTCTAGGAGAAGGAAAACTCTGAATTCAAACCTGTTAAACTCAGCTTAAAGATTTGACCTTGTGTCATATCCTGCCCGAGCGGAGGGATTGGTAAATAGGATTAGTTTACAAATTAGATAGATAGATAGATAGATAGAATTTGGCTTTAAAAATCAACACACTCTGATAAGGTATCAAAGTAAATAAACTTAAAAATTATATACCAAATAGTAACATCTCCTTCGGACAACAAGGCTGAGTACATTCGAGTATTTTTTATAATAGAGATATATGCAGTATACACAATAATAGAGATATATGCAGTATACACAATACGCGTAGGGAATCAAATTTTCTTCTGACAACTGAATGCTCTCAATTACCTTCTTTCCAATTTTTACTTTTCAATATACTTTTACTGTCTATCCTGTTATTTCTTTGCATTTACAAGGACTAATAATCTCATAAGACAAAGATGTTGCAATAAAAAAACTGATACACAAAACTTTTGCGCGGGTGTAACATCAAGAATAAAAGTCACTTTACTGATAATCAGGAGGTACTTCAGAAGACACCAGCCTTCTTAATTGTTGCACGTAATCTACCATTCCCATAAAATAATAAGTTCACATGAGCAATAAAGTGCAACCTGGTTTTGACAGCCACATATCTTGTCATGAATAAATACTTTTATATTTCCTGTAAATTTCCTAATTTTAAAAATTTAGCTACGAGCATTTTTATGTTAAAGAAACATCGAAAATATTTTTCAAAAGTAGAGTTTCGCATATTTCATATTTTGTTGTACAGAGTACATTTTAATTTTTCCGGTTCGCTAATTCTTCATCGTTATGAACTTTACTTAAATTTGGTTATATACAGAGTCGATATTGTGATGCCACTGGGGTGATTTTTTGAGTCAGAAAATATAAACCAGTGTTTAACTTTCCTGAATTAGATAGTTTTTGTAACTTCTTACCAATTTATCCTGAGTTTATATGGTTTAACAAATTGATAAAAATCTGTAACAAAGGAATCCGTTGTACCTATACTCAATGAAATAACCAGATACAAAGTATAACTAGTAAGTCTGCATACTTCTTTCTGGAGTGCTTTTATCCCTTGTGCTTTGAGTAAGGAATGAATTTTAAATATTTTTCTTTAATCTAAAAACTGTTTAAAACCAATTACTAGAGAGTAAACAAACTATATGATGCAAATCAATCCGATTAGTAAAATGTTGATTCATAAATGTATATTTGTCATATTGTTTAGCCTTCGTCAAATAGGCTGCTATTAAAAGCAAAATAAAATGTCTAGATTTTAATATTTATTTCCGATTTCCTTGTCATTAGCAATAAATATAACACTATTTGTTACTACTGTCTGGCTAAGTCCATTTGATATACGAGGATGATTTAACATTGTGATCGTAGACTCACTTTTTTATTGCATCAAACATCGTGACAATATATTTTGTGAAGGCATCTATCCATGAATAAGAAGTGAATTCTTCTTTTCTTATAGAGTTTAGTGTAAAAAGAACAACGGAAATTCGAACTCGTTCCTTCGAAAGACATTTTTGTGGAATGATCATTAAACTCCACTCCATGCCAAGCAGCCCGTTCAATAACTAAACACCAACCGTAAATTTAAAGCAAGAAAATTTTACCAAACATTATGTTTATGTGTTATGTTAATGTTAGAAAAGCAAAGAAAATCTAGAAAACTTTTAAATGTTTTATTTTGTTGTCTTGTAAATTATTTTACATGTTTTATTGTTAGATGAATGCAATTATGTTTAATTATTCAATCTTGACGAAGCAAATTCTTCATCAATACAAGTGATAAGTCGCCATTAACCACAACCTGGATAATTTCTTCCTACTCAGCACAACTCGTAGAACCAAATTGTAGTACACTCTTGACTGATTTACAAGATTTAGTCTTTAGTAATTGCTCTTTCTTCAAATATTGCTATTTTATTTCTTGTATTTTTTATTTTGTTCTCTCGTTTTGGTTTTGATTTTTCTATTTTAAAAAATGACCAGTTCAGATTTTTTTTTATCTTTCTTCAGCTCAATAAACAGTGAGTTCTTTATTTAATGTTTCAAGTATTTCTTTCCTTTCTTCCATCCTTATCGCCACGTTTCACCGCCATTTTTCGATCGTTCATTTTGGATAACCACCTTCCTCCCTTTTTTTTCTTTCTTTGTATTCGTTCTCTTATATCCCGTTTTTTTCTTCTCTTTTTTTCCATTAAATTTTTAACATGTCATTTAGTGAGAAAGAACAATGAACTGTGAAATTAAATTTGGCTTAGGAAGATTATGTTGCACCAGTGGTTTAAATGGTTGGGACTTTCGTGCTTTGAAAGTCAAAATCCTGAACTTTACATTAATTCTAATACACTGATGACTTTGGACAAAATATTAACCTATCTCAACCATCAAGCATTTTATATAATTTAAGCTTTTTTGACTTTGAATTTTTTTCTGTTTTTTTTTTTAAATCAATCAACAATTTATTCTGACACTTTTCCTTTAACTAAGAGTTTTTTCTTTGTTTTTCTACATTTTCAAATGTTTCTTTGTTAATTTATTACATGTACCTTATTTCCACACGTGAAATTGCTCGAAAAATTATGCAATCTTATTTATTTATTCTTTTGCTATAATCTTTTCAATTAATTTTTTCCTCCTTTGTTTATGTTGCAAATTACCAACGTTGCAAAGTGGTCATTCCCACCACTACCCTTTAATGACAACTCCCAAAGAAATATATGGCACCAATAAACGGGAAATGATTCAATTAGAAAGACTTCCAAGGGGAAAAGAAACGGCTTGAAAATAAGATTATCAGTCAGTCGTTGAGGTTAAGATTGCTAGCAGCACTGTTTTTAGGATCCCAAGTAGAGATGTAGGCGTAAGATTTTCACTGTTGGACAATATTTCAGATTTAATGTCCTTTTTAATATCTTAAATTAATCAAGCATATTGAGGATAACAAAAATGATACATACCACTTCATATGCGTGTATATACAGTCTATTTGAAGTCAACCTGTAAAAGAAGAGAGGTATAGTAATATATCTTTTATTATTCAGACCTTCAAATTCTGACAACCGTACTACGTAAAGATATGTCAATGAAGGAAACAAAAACATCCCAATATTTGTCGTGAAGAATCTGAAAGTTAAAACCAAAAACTAGGACATTTAAATGAAGTAAAATATGTACCAGAGATAATCAGCAGATACGAAAGCCAATGCCTGTATCGTGTTCTATTTGATCAGCATACTACCATGCGAAAGTACGGCATAAGGCCTTTTTCACAAGGAAACCACGTATACGTCTGTTGCCCAGACATGTCATGCAACTCCAAAAATGCCTTGAGCTCTGTCAGCATTCCCTTAAAAAGGTACAGCTCAGGTACCCAGGATTGCTGGAGCAGGTAAGAGCCTGGACGGAGGACAATTGAGGCTAAAGGAAGTTTCGGTGTCAGCCACGGGACATGCATGCTAGGCTTCCACAACACGCATGTCAGGGGGCCCCGACCGACAAATTAAGACTAAAGTAAATGTTAATAAGCCTAGTTATGTTAGTGGTACCTTGGGGTGTAATGATTAGCAAGCTAGACGAGCAAACTATCTCCAGTGAGTTCGAGTCTCATTGGGTGCCCCATTCATATGACCTTGAGCCACATCTAAGCAAAAATTATAACCGTAGTCATGCTAGTATCATGCGTGTATAGTAGAAATGGACCGCTTCATTAAATTATGAGAGCTTCTATAGACAAGCATTAAACTTCAGAAACTACCTCCTCCGATAATATAAAAGCGCCCAGTCTGTAACGGTAGAATTTTGGTCATTGCTACTTTACACAAACCAAAAAATACGGAATATTAACGAAATAAAACATGAACTAGAGGTAATCAGCGGATACGAAGTCAATGCCAGTGTCATGTGTAGTTTTTAAAAGCACCAAAAGAGTCATAAGCAAAAGATAAATCCAAAACCATTTTCTAAATAGATAATAAAACACTAACGATACATTTCGCGGAACATATTCATCAAAATGAAATATGTAGAATTGTCTACTGAATATTTTAAGAAAGACAACAATGAACAGTCTCAAAATCATATTAATATTCCTCCGGCAATAACTGTCTTTTAGTTTGATTGTTTGTATTTTTAGTGCTATGAATTATGTCAAAGTAGACTTTAAAAAATAATCATTGCCCAAATGTACACCTTATTATAGACGTTGATTTAAACATATTTACTCAGTTCTAACTTGGCCAAGTCGGCTGCAGAAGCAGAATACACCGAATGCATCTCTGCCGAGAGGTTAAGACTCTCCCATCGAGTGTTCTGGATATGTCACTAAACATTCTGATAGTGTGGCTCCAGTAATTTGGCATTAGACATCCTACAGTGGTTGATATGCCATAAAATCAAACCAAACCAAATCAGTTGTAACTGTACTTGCAAATTTGCAACAAAAAGTATGTATTTATATGCATGATGAAATCACGGATAAAAATTAAGGAAAGAAACATAATTCTGACATTAGCCAAAAAGGGAACAATAATCACTGGGACAGATTATTGGTCTTGTAAATTTAACCAAGTTATCACTCATTTTTGTGGCTGTTTAATTGCTTCACGTCTTTCCATTAGTTATATGTTTGATGAAAACGCTTATAGTTTACATATACTTCAATACTATTTAATTTATTGACTCAATCATAATGTCTTATTTTAAAATCAATCATTTTAATTGTATTCAACCTTTTTTCTACCTTCAATTATTATGGTCTGCATTGAAAATTGTTAGTGATCAGTATTTAAGGCAAGCCTTTTGGATGATTATATGTACAATGTTTATAAAAATAAAATGTATCCTTAATAATTGAATAAATATTTTATTATGTTATATCGTTGGAAGAAATAAAGCAGACCTTAACAATGGAATAAGTTTAGTCTGCAGGATGCGGAAGCAAATTTAGGAATATCATAGCATAATAAGAAATGACTCAATGATAAAACAAAATTAATTTTAATCATAAAAAAAACCAACAAAATAATGTGACACAAAACAGAAAAATTACTCAAAATGGCCTCCATTTGTTTCAATAATTGTATCAACACACCTTTGAAATGATTTGCATCATTTCAAAATAAATTCTTCCAAATTTCATTTAATTCATTCTTAATAGCAGTTTTAAACCAATCAATATTTGGATGGGAAGTTGCATTTGTTTTATTTTCTAAAACGCCCCATTCAGCGTACTAAAGGGAGTAAAAGATTTAGGTTTAAACCTTGTTTACTAGCTTTCCTCACAGTTTTCTCGTGACCTTTCAATTCATAAGTGTGCTTACCTATAGTAGGGTCCTGCTTAATCACCATAGCGAGATAAGTTAAAAAGCCTTCTTTTCGTGTTTTGTTCGATCCTCCACTCCCTTTTCTTTAAAAAGCTCTTTTTCTGTAAAAAATGTTTATTTGCTTTGTATATGGGAGACAAGGAAACTTTGTCTTAGTTTTGGCGTTAGGCATATCATAGATTCTTTGGCGTTTCTTTTCTTGCTCACACATATTGGGTCGAATTTTAATTTTAAAAATACTTGAATAATATTGCCAATCATAAAAATTTAGATGTATCACGTTTTTTTTTAATTGGACAAATTAGACTAAAAGAAAGGTTTTAAGAATTATTCAATATTTTGCTTCTGTACCATGTATGCATCGTCTTTATAAAAATTAAAACTCTCCTTAATAAAATAAATATAGCCCAGCCGCGTGAGACGGTAAATTTACCAACTGCATCTCTGCAATGGGGTGACACCCTCCCCAAAGTGTTTCCTGGATATGACACTAGACTATTTAAGACTCGAATTCTGGAACTTTAGGAAATATGACGTACCCCTTCATTGTCTTTACACCTCGCTTCACTTTTACCCGGAGGGTAGCATTGGCGGATTGGATCGAACTATTTAAGATACTTGAAACTGTCTAATTGTGCCCCCAAAATAATTGAAATCAAATTGAATTTTTAATTTTAAATAACAATGCTTGAAATCATTTTAAAGTGTTCAAACAAATTGATAAAGTTGACAACAAATATTAGCGTTAGATAACAATAGCTGAAATCATTTAATGTCCTGAGTATGATATTATCTTATGGAAAGGCTTCAGTCAGTGACTTTGAAGAATGTCAAGTAGCCCTTCATTAGCATTATTTTCTTGTTCAATCTGACCTGCAGTAGTAGGGTCCCATCTACAGATCAAATAAAACTGTTCAATCATTTGACGTGGATTAATGTTGATATTAGATAAAATTATTGGTGTTAGATAGCAATACTTGAAACCATTTAATGCTATACAGGCAAAAGATTAGTATTAAATTAGATGGGGATACTTGAATCAATGAATAGCAATATTTGAATAATAAATGAATAGCAATATTTGAAACCATTTAACCATGTGTAAATTAAACGATTAGTTTTATATAGCAATACTTGAAACCATTTAATCGTGTTCAAACAAATGATTAATATTAAATAGAATTAATAGATCCGGACAATTAGTCTAATGAGTAGAGTGTTTGCCAATGGTCAATGGGTTCAATCTCAGGTCGGGTCATACCAAAGACACAAAAAACTGTACTTGATGCTGCTTCGTTTAACACTCAGTATTATAAGTTAAGGATCAAAGGTAATGTGGAGCAATTCAGGGAATAGAGTAGTGCCCTCCTCTACACCTCAGTGTAGTAGCTATTTAAAAAAGAAGCCTTCAGGCCACCCTTGACTAAGGTAAATAGAATTATAAGTGTTAAATAGAAATACTCGAAACAATTTAGTGGAATGCAAATAAATGCGTTCTAACTTGTTGTAGACTATTAGCATACAAATTATATATATATATATATATATATGCTTAAAGCAAGGCTCTTCAAATTAATTGAGCTCTCGGTACCCGTTAAGCGGATATATGAAAACAAAAACAAATTTGGTACATAAGCGTTTAAATTTCCTTCGCTTGCGTTGGTTTCCTCGTGGCTGAGTGGTAGAAACTTGGATTGGCGTTTCAGTCAGCCAGGTTTCGATGCAAGCTTCGGGAATCTACCCTTTCTAGCAACACTGAAGAATTCTGATAGAACGAAACATGTCTGTCTGTAGATGACTATATATATATATATATATATTGAGAGAGAGAGAAAGTGCGAGAGAAAGAGAAAGGATTTGACATTAAATAGCCAGCACAAGTTGATATGTCATTAGATTTAATAAATAAACTGGATAAAGGAATTGGTCTATTTTATATAATTAGTTTTGAAATATAGCAAAACAATCTGCTCTCTCTGATGAAACAAAACGGGAGTTCTACCAAGTTGTAGCCTTGACAGTCACAACATAGAAGCTAGCAAAAATCTTGGAGAAAAAAGCTAGAGGGGAACTACATAAGTATATTGCGTGCTGTTTTGAACCAATTGAGGAAGCAGCAGCCTACAAAACAGCTGCCCTATGGCCATTTTACCTCTTATTTCATACACTACCCCTATAGGCTCGAGAAACAAGGATAAACTCATGAGCAACGTTCTCCCGTGACCCTCTACCCACGGACACACCAGTGTTAGCTAACCCTCAAAAACTTACATTCGTCAACTCTTTGTGGACAATGGGTGCTGTCTAAAAGTTATACCAAGTGCTATGGCCTCTAGAAAGGATGGGGATAGAGAGAGAGGGAGACAGTGTGTGTGTGTGTGTGAGAGAGAGAGAGAGAGAGAGAGAGAGAGTGAATGATTGAGTGAGTGAGAGAAAGAAAAAGAGAAAGAGCGGGAGTCAATGGAATCTGTGCTGTCGATGCGCTTTAATGATTATCATATTAAAGCAAGTTTAATTAAAGATTACATCATTTTAAAATAGTTTTATGTCTATTTATTTGTATGTGCGTCATGTATAAATCGGCTTTATTTTTCTACAATTTTTGCTTTTTTACATTAAAGAATTAAATGTTGTGGTTTCATGTCCCGCTTATTTTAAAAGGAATTTTGGTTAGTTCGATCCTATGTAAGAGAATCACTATTCTATTATGTTACAAACATAACATTCGTATACATTACACGATAGTTTGTATTTTATGCATGGTCACTCTGACTAAATTCATAAGGATAAAGAGATCCAGTGGGTTAAATCCAGCGTCCCCTTATATAGCTTTAATAGTTATAGAATTAGAAAAAAATATGTTCCTCTCTTTTTTTTTTCTATAGCTTCTTTTAACTCTCCTTTATTTTTCAACTTATAATACGACATCTGTCTGCTCTCCTTCTTATCTATTTCCTTTTTTTTTTATTGACTGATTTTTACTTTCTCCGGGGTGTTTTTCTGAATTCAAACCATCATTTGTAAAATTTTGGCCGCCAGAAATATGCATTTCCTGAACAAAAGATTATTTCTTGTCGATAATTATTACATTCCGATGAGAAAATATCGGATCTGTATTTCCACTTCAACCTTTATTCTTGCTCATTCTGTTCTTCTTGAATGTTCGTACATATTCTCAATGATGGGTTTTATTAAAGATGAAGCATGAAAACGACTCAATGCTCCAACTCTCTCCTCAAGATGTTCTTGATTTTAACAATGTAGTCATCTGAAGAATGGGTTCATTTTAATCGTTATTAAAATTATTTTTCTAACATATTGACCTTCGACCCAGCTGTCAATCGAGAAACAGGTGCAAGATATCACCTTGATGTGTGGACAGGTTGCAGTTGCGGCGCCCACTGGAAGCAGGGGTACGTCAGACAATGATATAACCCTGTGCCACAGACAGTTCGAGTTAGTTGGAGTCAGTTGCAGTTGAAGTTCAAGCTGCAGTTCAAGGTAGAGAGAACCAGCTCCCAGCAGAGAGCTTGGGCGCTCAGGAACCCCGGTTGAGCAGTGCAGCACAATGAGAAAGAAGTGCTGCTATAGTTAGAGGATCTTGAAGTCAGTATGTTGCAGTCTGTTCAGTCCCCAACTCACCTCTCACACCCAACCTTTTCGCTACCCTTTCGAATAAAGTGTGAGAGGAATATTTTTTCTAAAGAAGTGTGTTCGTTCGTCGTTATTGTTGATTATGTTTCCGCATGTATACGTATAGTTGTCTCACGGCTATACAACATTTTTACTTGTTGTGAGTCTTTCACATTTGCTGGAGTCTCAATGGCAGAAAGTTGTCTCAGGTCTCTAGATCTCTTCTCATTATGGCCGATCTTAGCAATACCTCGTTTCGTCCTCCCATTTCCAACTCTTGCATCCCCATTTCCAACCCTTTAGGAATCGTTCCAAGCGTGCCACTTACATTTGGTATCACTGTCAACCTCATGGTCCACAGTTTTCTTCATTCTTTGGCAAAGTCTAAACACTTTTTCTGTTTTTCGGTTTCTTTTATCTTTACTATATAGTCCACTGAGACGCAAAATTTACAAGATGATAAGTTCTCTATTTTATTTTTGTTAATTATCTTTAGATCTGGTCTCCAAGGTGGAATAAGGTGATCTCTTCGTTATTTCACAGTTTGTGTGTTCTAACGCTGGTGAACTTTCATTGAAGCCTAAGTGACAGCAAGTCTCTTCATATCTCCTGGACTCTTCTGAGTACTCTCACCGATATTTTACTCTTTTCATTTTTCCCCACAAGGAATTGCATTTGGTCTTTTCTAAAGCTCGAGGGACACATGTATGCCAAATTTCTTAGTTGCCATGTTTGTTTCTTTTGTTTTCATTTTGGAAACAACGAAGATTAGGAATTTTGCCTCTTATTTCCAGGGAAAATTCTGTTCTATGCAGAAATAGTTTTGTAAAAAAATTAAGAATTGCAATTAACTATTTTAGTATCTATTTCATCTTTTTAGTTAAACTTTAAATTTAAAACTGAATTCCAAGATTTGATTTGTTATCTAGGATTCAAAACTAAATCAGGCATTTGTTTATAAGTTAATCTTTAGGAATGTAAAACATACGGTAATAAACATGTGTTGCAAATTCGAAATGAGGGACAATTACTTTGAATGGAAAATTATTAAAGATAAACAACTGTTTAGAATCAGCTGATATTTATGACTTGGCAATAACGTGGCAATTACGTGTCACTTCAGGAAGATTGATTACGTAATTAATAAATTTTTGTTAAACATTATATATATATATATATATATATATATATATATATATATATGAGGACGGATTCTAAGAGAAGTAGGAGATATGAAAGTAGAGAGAGTGATCACACGGAACAATCAGGCATTCAGAGAACACCCAGTGAGCAGAAAAATAACAAAAGTCGTCTTTCGTCTCTCTTTCGCTGGCAAAAATTTCCTTCCCTCTATGTATATTAGGGGTCGATTGCTGGAAACAGCTTCCGCAAACAAATAAATTTCGTATACACAAAACAGACGTAATAGTTTTATGTTTGATTTCTTATTGTAAGTGAGGTTACCACGGTCAGGGTGATAATTATGGAGTATCATTATAACCTCCTATGTGGTGTCGTAACGCTACAATTTGTCTTTGTGTATTTCCTCGCTAAATCCCATCATTATCACCTCTCATACGAATCTGCTTTTGTAATATTTCTGGACGAATTTGCAACATTTACTTATATAGTTGTCTGTTTCAGCTCTCTCTCACTCTCTCTCTCTCTCTCTCTCTCTCTCTCTCTCTCTCTCTCTCTCTCTCTCTCTCATACATGTGTTCTCTTGAGTCTCATTTTTCACACGAATTTTAACGGCTTGTTTTTCACTGAAGTCTGTATAACAGCTAGTCTGCTCAGATCTCCAGGACTTCAAAAGTCCCTTGATTATTTGATAATTGCTGTTATCTAAATGGCCTTTGGGATCGATCTTTTCCAGAAATTAGGAGACCCTTCCAAGGAACCAAAAATAGAGTGTCTGAATATACATGCGACCCCTGTAACTGCTTATAACTCTACTAATAATATGTTTTTTTTTTGTTTCAGATTTAAAAATAATATACTATAACAAGTATTAATCCTCGATCGCAATGTCTTGGACCGGAGAGGAGAAATATTTTGCATCACTATTTATTTTGAGACAAAATCACTCTAAACTGTCTCAAAATAGATGCAACCTAATAATTTGATAATGATTTCTTACTGAGACAAGAAATTCAAAAAAAAAAAAAAGATTGCATGTACTTGAAGCTGATATAATAACAATTAAAAAACATTGAATTAATGTTTGCAGCTCAAAGGATACATTTTTACTGGACGTGTTCCAAATGACCGCCATTGTGCTTGTCTCAGTAATAAATCATTATCATATTAATGGGTTGCATCGATTTTGAGACACCCTGTATTATTGATATCATGGTCACTATTAATTTGATATCCTTTTAGTTTCTCTTAAATAAGTAATCCAGATATTTATGTAGATTGCTGTTTTCTTTTATTTTCCCTCTATGGTTCACAGCAATCACACAATCCTCGAGATGACAAATTTTTGTATTCACCCTATCCTTAATGCTGACGAATCATTCCCACTTTTTTTTTCTTGTGACAAAGAATCTATTTTAGCCCACGAGTTACCCTTCATCAAAATATGTCACCAGTAAATGTATGCCAAAACTAATGCTCTCTTTTGCGTATATTGAGGACAGAGACTTTTCGAGAGATTGTTTGGTTGGCTGTTATCAAGGCTGAATTTTAATGGCTAATGTCGGTTATCAAATTATTGATATTCGGGATTTCAGTCCAACATTCTAAACTCTACGCTGTTCTGAGTAAACTTTACCAGTGATAAAATGTTGGTTTCGTTTGGTTCAATTTTGTTTGTTGAATGACAAATCAAATTTTGCCGGGTATTTAATGTCAAATGGTTGGTTAGTTAGGTTTTATGGCATATCAACCTTTGTAGGTTATTTAACGTCAAATCCATTTTTATGTAAATAATCAGTTTTATTTAAAACAATTCAGTTTGGCATGAGTAGACAGTTTAATTGTCAAACCAATTTCTATTTCAAACTATTCAGTTCATTCAAACCGTTATATATAATAATCCAGTTTAGGGTAAGTACAGTTTCACTGTCAAAAACAGTTTAATTTCAAACAAATCAGTTTAGCAAAAGCACACAGTTTAAATATAAGTACAGTATAATTGTGAAAACATTTCTATTTCTAGATATTTAGTTTAGTCGAGCAGTTCTAATTCAGCTAATTCAGTTTAGTATAAGTACAGATTTTGTTTACACACAGTTAAATGTCAAAACAGTTCTATGTTAAACAATTCATTTTAGTGTAAATAAACTTCCTTTTAAAAAAGAACCAGAGTATCTTGCAAGGCCAATTGTCTGGATTTTCTTAACTTTGATAAGATTTCTCTTTTGATTTTAATTCTGCTGCATAGATTTGTTTGGGTCATTTTTTGCTCATCTTTCAATTCTCCTTTTACACTATTTTCCCCTCTGTTCTCATGGTTGTATCCGCTAAAAAATTCATCCGTATTTGTAGTTTTCTATTTTTCTAAATGCTTTGATGCTTTCGTAGTTAGGCAGTTCTATTTCACAAACTGTTTCTCTTTTTCCTTTTTGCTTTTTCTTGTCCAGTCAACTGGAGTTGTACAATATACGGGCTTCACCTCTGCATAAGGGTAAGACTTCCCCAACGAGTGTCCTAGATATGACACTAATCAATATGATGGTGAGGTTCCAGTGATGCTGGAGCTTAGGGGAATACGGAGTATCCATTTATTGTCATCTCCCCCAGGTCCACTCTGGGCAGTAGTGGTAGTACCTGATAGGGCTCTGTCGATGGATCAGTTTGAACTGATCTGCGTACTTATGCTAAACTGAATTACTTGAAATAGAAATGTTTTGGCATTTAACCGTGTATTTACCGTTAGAATTAGAACTGATTGAATTAAATGAATAGCTTGAAATAGAAATGTTTTTGACAATTAAACTGTTTACTCATGATAAACTGAATTGTTTGAAATATAACTTATCATTTGTATGAAATGGATTTGGCATTAAATGACCTACAAAGTTTGATATGCTATAAAACCCAAATAACCAACCAACCAACATTTTTTTTCTTTTTCTTCATGGCACGTTTTCCAATCCGAAACCGCCTTCTTATACCTTGACAAGAGATTCTAATTTTTGTATTACGGCTTCATGTTCGTTTCCATTCTTAACAAATGGCGTTATATAATCCATATACATGAGGTGGTTTATCTTGTCCTGCAACTTTGTAAAGTTGGAGCCTTCTTTGCATTTTCTTTGAATATAATTCACTGACATCATACCTATAATAAATATCACAGGTGATTGGATCAGTTACAATAATGGCTTGGACCGGTGCACACTATGCGTTTCCTGTTGAAGCGTATTGTTTTAAGAATGGAGAGTCTGTAATAGCTACACAGAAAACTTTTCGAACTCATTTTATGCTACTTAAAATGATGCAGTTCTGGATAGAAAATCAATACTGCTATCGGTTGAAAAGGCTTTCCAGAAGACCATCATTCCGACAGAACATGAAATGAGCACAAAAGGTTTTTTTGGGGGGTAACATTTACAGATTCACCAGTCTTAAAAATAACTTAGAAAAAATATTAAAACATATGCTAGTTGGAGCTACTATTACCACTTGCCTAAATTCCCTTAAATGACAGTTCAAAACGTTGCAGGCAAATCCGTTGCACACTGTCTAATGTTCTAGCTCTAAGATTAGTATTCAGTACTAAGTTAAGTGCATTGGTAAGGAAGGTTATTATGTTAAAAGATAAATATCTTAATAAAATCAATATTTTTTTAACATAGGATTTATATTTATCAGAGAACGAACATGAATAAAAGTACACATGCGCATGCATGCAGGTCCGTTTGTAATCGCATAAAGAAACAAAAACACGCACAACAATATGCCTCTGTTTCTATATCTGGAAGTGTATATGCATATTTCTTATATTAAAAAGTTATTGTATATTAAGTCAATTTTTGTTGACGTTTCAAGTGTCAAAAATAATCAGAAAATATCTGAAAAAAAAATTGAATCAATTATCAACACTCTGGATATTCCAGGCGACAAATTGAGTGAAAAAAATAGAAAGGTTGCGAGATAGAATGATTTCCTTATTTTTTTCTTCAAAGATCCCACCATTTTCTCTTTCTTTATTTTAATTCTCTTTTTTTTTCTTTTTTTTTTTTTTCTTCTACTCTGTTCATCTCACTCTTTCAACTCTGCAGTTTTGGAGACACTTATTCAAGTTTATCCAAAATGCAAACACATGACTCCCGGCAAAACGGGAGAAAATGTCTGATGAAAATGAGTCCAACATCTCTTTGCCAGTTTCGTAGAGTTAATTTCCAATTTCAATTCTTATTATTTTGTGCCAATTATTTTTTTTCTTTATTTTTATTTCTTTTTAGTTTTAGCTTTTTACTTTTTTCACCTTTTCAGCAGGGAAGGCGATTTGAAATGCTTAGTCATTTCTATTTCCTGTCTTAAATTATTTTGTTTCCTTTTTGTATTACTTCTTTCTGGTGCTGACATTTTTATGCATACAAATGTTCTTTATTTATTTCCTGTTTGACTGGCTGGCTTAACTGTGCAACTGTAAGTTATTTAACACTGATATAATTACACAAAATGTCCAAACTATCGACATATACAGAGGCATACACGCACATGCAGTCACACACACAAACATATCTATATATGTATGTATGTATGTATGTATGTCTATCACATAAACACACACACACACACTCGCATAAGGATGCACAGAGACACACATGCAATTGCACGCGCGCACAAACACACACACATATATTTGAGTAACGTACACATGCTCAATCCTTCACTGATCTCTTAGTCCCTGTCGACGTCCATCTCATATCATTTATACGCACATCACACACACACACACACACACACACACACACACGTATATATATACATATGTGCAGTCGCTCTCTTAACTGTTTCTTTTAGAAAACCACAGACAAGTTTCTTTTTAGCAGCTTTCATTAATTTTACTATGTTATCTTATATGATTTCCTTAGTTAACTTCAGTTTTGTATGAAGAACTTTCCAAAGTTTTCTTCCTAAACGCTTTCCACCATTATTGGGCATTACCATGATTGTACTTAAAAGATAGTTTTCGATAAAATCTGGTTAAACTTTTTTTCTTTATGATTTGGAATGCTTTATGTCCTGATTTTTGAGATTTTTAAAATAATAATTTCTTTTACGGTGGCTAATAATGATAAACTTTTAAGTTCGTGAAATGTTTGTGTCTATGACTAAAGAATATTGTCCCAATTACAACTGGTATCATTGTCACTTTCATATTTCATAGTTTTTTAAGTTCTCAAACAAGGTCTTGGTACATATCTTTTTGTTCGCTTTCTTTCAGTTTTACGCTAATGTCAGCCGGAACGGCAAAGTCTACTATTCGGCAGGTTTTCTTTTTTGTGTTTACTATCACTAAGTCTGCTCGTCTGGCGGATTATTATTATTATTATTATTCCTTGAAATTTTTCACATCAGTGTTAGCTGATGGTTTTCCACTGGAGTTTGAACGACGGTAAGTCTTCTCAAGTCTCTAGGACTCTTCTCAGTATTCTGGCCGATCTTAACAATGCTGTAGTTTTGATAATCTCCACCCGTCTCGTTATTTCCAAGTCCTCCAGTCCTTGTACGAATCCTTGGGTGAATGTAGCAATCGCAATTACGATTGGTATAATCGTCACTTTCAAGTATTCATTTAAGAAAAAGGATATTGTTAAAAAGTTATTTTCATCATTGCTTAACTAAAGTGTACAAAAGAATTCCCATTCTTGCTGCTAAATTTCAGAAATTAAAAGTATATTGCCATGATCATTTAATGATAAAAGACCTGTTAATAACATTAATGACATATGGCAACTATTGAACTCAATACATACAGTTTTTTTCATTTCCCTAGCAAGGTCGATGTACTTGTCCCTCTTTTCACATTCTTTTAATTTAACTCTGTGGTTCGCTGGGACAGCAAAGTCCACAATCCTGCAAGTTCTCTCTTTTTTGTTGTTTATTTTAAGGTCTGGTTGTCTAGCCGAGATTAGGTGATCTGTATATATCTTAAAATCCCAGAGGAGTTAGTGTGTCTCGTTCTGGGTTGTGCATATACTATTTGTTCGTAAGGGCAAACTTCAATCTCCTTTCCAACTCGCAGTGGATCACTTTGCCAACCCAGTCATTTCTAGTCTTATACTCTTTCTGTGCTAATTTGCTACATTCGCTTATTACGTGATTGACCATTTCGTCTCTATGACCACATAACCTGCTGTTTTGTTGCGTCTTGTCTATTTTCGATTTGATATGGTTACTATTGATTAGGTTATTTTGTGCTGCTATTAGAAGGGATTCAATTTATTTCTTAAGTTTTCGTTTTCTTAGCCACAACCGCGTTTTCTCGTCTTGATTGTCACATAAAACGTCCGTACAGTTGTTTTACTTCCCACTTCTGTTTTCTGATTATTATCGTTCTGCTGATGCTCGTGTCGTCAGTATGTTTCTAGTGGCTGCAATCAGTCTTCCTTCACACTTTTCTATATAGTCTTCGAGTCGTTGTATCGATGCATCAACGCTGTCTTCAATGCTGGCTAGTCCTCTTCTTCACTGTATTCTTGATACATATAGTCTGTCAATGTCATCTCTGGGTTGTAATTGCCTTATGCATAGTCATTAGTTTTCTTGTTCTCTTGCCCATTTATATGAGTTCTTCGCTGGTTCACTTCAAGAATGGTCCCGAGTATCTTACGAGGGTGTCAGCCCAGGTATTTATCCCTTTGACAAGGTTCATAACGTCAAATTTCAATTTCTTGCATAATTCCAAGGTAATCACTTCTCTATCCCAGTCGTGTCTAGGTTTATACTCATTATGCGCTAATAAATCCCTATGTCCTGACTGTATTTTCACTGCCTGTATTATGGTTTCTAATTATTTTCAATTTTGATGACAGTTTGATATCGTTCATGCATATTAGGTGATTGATCTTTTCTTGAAATTTCGTAAGTTGGTATCCGCCTGTGCATTTCCTAAATACCTGATTGAATTGTATCATCGCTATAACAAATATTAATGGTCATGTCGCATTTCCCTGGAAAATATCCCTCCTGATTTTCACCTCAGCTAAACTTTTTTCCTCTTGCTGTCAATTCTACTCTCCAGTTTTCCACTGTTTTCCCATTATTATTATTATTATTATTATTATTATTATTATTATTATTGTACAATCAATTATGGAAGTAAATAATAGATTGTGATCCGAAAATATGTAAAGAAAAACGGCCAACTTTTTTCTTGTTATACAAATTTTCCCGTAGGTTTTTGTATTTTGCAAATTTTAACCATCCATCGTTGACTTAACATCACTATTATCATCCCTCATGGTTCTGATGATGGTTCAGTAAAGCTGGAACGCTATAGTGTCACCTTTACTTCTCAATTAATCTATCCTTCTACTTGGATTGTCTTCTTATCAATTTTGCTTTACAATCTAATATGCAAATAATTTCATGTGTTATATTGTTCCTAATAAACATGTTTTGGTTCGACGTTATTAGTAATTATGCATGAGGTTTGAAATTTGAACAAAAAATTATTGTTTATGCACTTGTGATCACGAGATGACAGATACGTATGTATAATCTTCTTTAAATATATTTCATCATATTTGCATTTGACTAGGGTTGAAAATCTTTATGTGACCATTATCAAAATTTCTATGTATATTGCTATCTATTTTCTTAAAACTTTACTTTATTTCTTGATCAGCTACATAATTTTTAAAATTGTTATTAATCAACATTGTTATATGTTATTAATCCTTTGTATAATGGTTAACACGAAGAAAAAAATAGGTATTACATTTTTTATCATAGCTGTTTTGTCCATGTAGACATTGTAGTTTAGAAGGTTAGAATTAAGATGATGGCTTCGGTTTCTTTGTTTAATGGCATATAAATATTCTTCGGTTAATTTCAACGCCATCTCTCTAGAAGGACATGCGTGGTACTATTTAAACCATGGCTGTAGGAATAAGAGAGAACATATATTTTCCAAAGGACCGAAAGGGATTGCGATAGCTTGACTAATGTTCGAAATTGCTTACTCCGATTTCACAGTTCAGCTCGTTAGCCTCTCTGTCATGACCTCATTCCCGAATTAAGATAAGTTGGTGTTTTATTGAAGACATGCCAAGAGCAATGGATATTTGGGACGGATCGAGAGAGATTCAAGGAAATCCGTACTGTCTGTGTGACTTAAACATGATGATGACTTTTTTTATAAAGTGAAGAAGAGAGGCATTATCATCACTTCATTAGTATATAACGGAAAGGAATTCTACTTTTGATGATGAGTTCGTAGTCGCACTGAACGACTTTTTTTTTTAAATAAATATAATTCAGAGTTTTCTTTTTCACATCGAGACAAAGGGTCATATTCTAAAAATTTCATTGGGACTTCTTAGACAATGCTTTCGTGGTCGGTTACGTATCCAGAAGGTTTTTGGCTGGCAATCCAGTCGATAGGTCAGGCTTTGGTCGGTCGCGCCTGGTCGGGGCGCGGATCTGCCCAGGTTTGGCTTGTCGACTGGTGATTTCTTCCGGCCTCAGGGGGCCATCCCTCCAGGCTTTTAACCCCTTCGTGTGGTTGGGTTTATTGCCTGGTGCCTGAGGCGCCTCTAATAAGGGTAATACCGAGTGGGCTGTAGGTATTTTTAGAAAATGCCAGGTGCGTATGGGCTTCGGCTCTGCACCCAGCCCTACCTAAAAAAAATGCCTTGTGCCGCACTTTCCCGTTCAGTGGGGGGCACAATAAATACCCGGACACGTATTAGGTAGAGAATATAGAACATAGAATGTAGGAATGCTGCTACAACATGAGTAGATATTACAGAGGTGATCTTAGGTGAGGACTTTGTTTTATATACTAATATTTATTGGCTATGGAGGCATATGGATATCATTGGGTTGGAAAAGTCACCTGGTCAATGCTTTTTGTCGTTTCCCTTTAAATATTCAGGTTGGCAATCACCAATAATATTCTAAAATTTTCTGAATCCTTTCTCAGCGTTGCTGACTCCAAGAATTTTGTATATATGTTTATGTTTCAAAGGTTGACAAGTGCTTTTACACATTAGGCAATTAACACGATCGTAGCGTACTTATAAAAACTTTATTTACTTATTATTTAACATAATCCATTTTTTTCAAATCATCACTTTAATCACATACATCATACATAAATCTATGAAAAAAAATTAAATTCTAATATCACAAAATACATATTACTTGGTAAATAATACACACACACACACACACAAACACACACACACACACACACACACATATATATATATATATATATATATATATATATATATATATATAATTCAGTTTGGTATTTTTTTAAAAAAGAATGTGATAGAGCATAGGTAGATCTAATTTAGGATGGTATATATATATATATATATATATATATATATATATATATATATATATATATATATATAATTATGATTATCATTTAGTACTAAAAGTGTTTTGAATCACCTAACTTATTACCGTGTTCTCTAAAGGAAAATGTAGAACAATATTTTCAAATCGATACTGGTTCGTTAACCAGATGATCGGCAACGTGAAACAGAATCGTGAGTTTTCTGGGCTGATGCATTATTAGTTTAATTATAAATGTATATTAATTAAACTATTTAGTAATTACTTTATATGTGTATATAGTGAGAAGATTGATAGGGAATTTCAGATAAAGAAATAATTCTGAAATGATTAACGAATAGTGCGCCTAATGGATTGATAAATCAATATGCAAAAAGAATAATTGATTGAAATGGATTTGAGTAGACTACAATATCTGTATGAATGGATTCAAATAAGCATCGCAGAGTATAAGCCTATCAACATTCTAGATAGATAGATAGATAGATAGATAGATATCAAACTCGCATACATTGATAAACTGCAAAAGAGACCAAGCAAGCAGAAAGAAAGAAAGAAAGAAAGTAAGAAAGAAAAAACATTTGCTTTCTTTTCATTTATTTTTGTCCTCCATTTGGACATTATCATGCCGTTCGTTGTTAATGTTGTCAATGGACTTTATATGTTCTTTTCGTCCTCAATAGCATTTTACCTTCTAGCGATTTTCACTTAATCTTACTAAATTTAATAGAACGGAAATACGTGAAAGCCTCAACTTGGGAAAAATATCCTTTTTAAAAGACCAGCATTAGCAAATTGGTATTCTATTTTATTCTAATTCTTTGAGTTTTTGTCGTAGAAAGTTTTCAAAGTTAAAAACTATTCTTATTTGTTGATATTTTTGAAGAAGTTTCTAAGATTTTCAAATGTTTGGTGAGTTTAATATCTGTTAATAGCACAATCTAATTTTCTGTTATTTATATCTGTTATTTCATATATAATCATGTTGCAGAATAATCAATACGTACCTATTTTATACTTTACCACTTTGGTATATATATATATATATATATATATATATATATATATATATATATATATATATATATATATTCGAAACACTACAAGAAAAGACGGAAAAAAGTACACCAAACGACGAATATGAAAATTTCGTCAACGCACACCTCGAGGCAGCAGCGAAATGCATTCCAACAAAACTCAAAACTAAATATAGAGTCCCTTGGGAAACATTAGCGGTGAGAGAAAAACGTGCACTAGTGAAAACAGCCTCCAAAAACTATAGAAAAAGCCAACAAACACAAATGCCTTAAAACTAAAAACGGCACAATATCAATTAGCAGGCGTATATATAAAGGAACAGACAGAATACATTCAAAATCAGATAGATAAGATTAGAGACTCGATGGAAGATAGACAATCTAGGATAGCCTGGCAAACAATAAACGAAGTGAGTAGAAAAGAGAACACAGCCAAAGCCAAACTGAAAGCAGCAAACCAACAAGAAAGAATAAAGCTGTGGAAACAGCACTTCGAAAACTTACAAGGAAACCCACCGAAAATAACACATGAACCAATCACCAGAATAATTAGCAAAAAATTAGACATTAAACTAGGACCGTTCACACAAGAAGAACTCGACTCAGAAAAATTCAAAATAGGAAAGCTGCAGGGCTGGACAAAATTCCCCCGGAATTATGGAAGACCAGACAATTCGACGACATACTGCTCCGACACTGCAAGGCAGTATACAATTAAAATCCGATAGATAGATGGATGAAGGGATGCATACTCCCTTTCCCTAAAAAGGGGGACCTCGGATTAGCCAAAAACTACCGAGGCATAACACTTACATCCATAGCAGCCAAAATCTACAATGCACCACTACGAAACCGCATAGAACCCAAAATCGACAACATCGTTAGAAAAACCAAAATGGCTTCCGAAGAAATAGATCCACGATCTCACAAATATTAACCATCCATAGAATCCTGGAAGGTGTACGGGCAAAAAACCTACAAGCGGCATTAATATTTGTTGACTTTACCAAGGCCTTCGATTCCATTCACAGAGGAAAGATGGAACAAATCCTACTAGCGTACGGCATACCTAAAGAAACCGTAGCGGCAATAACGATTCTCTATAGAAACACTAAAGTAAAAGTACGATCACCAGATGGAGACACAGAATACTTCGACATTGTAGCAGGAGTACTACAAGGGGACACGCTGGCTCCGTACCTCTTTATCATTTGTCTAGACTACGTACGTAGAACATCGATTGACAAAATCAGAGAGAATGGCTTCGAGCTGACGAAAAAAAGAAGCAGAAGGTACCCCGCAACAACAATTACCGATGCCGACTACGCCGATGACATAGCGATACTGGCAAATACACCTGACCAAGCCGAAACACTACTGCATAGTTTGGAACGAGCAGCAAACATAGGCCTCTGTGTTAATGCACACAAAACGGAATATATGTGCTATAATCAAACGGGGGACATCTCCACTCTTGAAGGAACCCCTCTTAAACTAGTAGACAAATTCACTTACCAAGGAAGCAGCGTCGAATCAACCGAAAAGGACATCGAAACGAGGTTAACGAAAGCATGGACAGCTATCAATAGGCTATCGATTATATGGAAATCAGACCTAACCGACAAAATGAAACGCAGTTTCTTCCAGGCAGAGGTCACATCGATACTGCTATATGGCTGCACTACATGGACGCTTACAAAACGGCTGGAGAAGAAGCTAGACGGCAATTACACAAGAATGCTGAGTGCAATCTTAAACAAGTCCTGGCTGCAACACCTCACAAGACACCAACTGTACGGCCACCTGCCCCCTATCACGAAAACTATTCAAGTTAGACGAACCAGAGATGCAAGACACTGCTGGAGAAGCAGGGACGAACTCATAAGTGATGTACTCTTATGGACCCCCACACATGGCCGTGCAAAAGCAGGACGACCAGCACGAACATACATTCAGCAGCTATGTGAGGATACGGGATGTTGTCCTGAAGACCTACCTAGGGCGATGAACGATAGGGAGGATTGGCGAGAGAGGGTCAGGGATATCCGTGCTACCAGCGCAATCTGATGATATATATATATATATATATATATATATATATGTATTACAAACCTGGAGCGTTTTTGCTCTCTTTGATTTCATTTTACATTTTAATATTTAGGTTGTATATATATATATATATATATATATATATACATTTGCCAAACTTTTCCGCAAAACACAAGGTCAATTTTTTAAGCGAATTTGACAGGTTTGAATACAGGGATTTTCTTCTCGTACACGGGTTGCCATAAGTTAAAAGCGATAAGTCTGCCTTACTATTTACCCATAACTGGACAGAGAATAGTTGTATTCATACCTTAGTGCAATGGGAAATGCAAGCAACTTCGTCCAGGAATTGAACTCGGGTCCCCATATTAATTATCTACGACCGTAACTCTTACATCAGGAACGCCTTTTTTAGTTTGTGGTTTAAAATCACCAAGAGTAATTTCGCATGGACTTAATGCTGCTTTACAAAAGCCTTAATTGGATCTAACGTTTACTATGCTTGATTGATCTTCAAAGACATTAATTACACTAATAATCTCTGTTAGCAAAACAATAATTTTGGCTCAAAGGATTCACATATCATTTTTTGTATGAAGCAAGGGCCTCCAAAGTTTTTGACCCGATGATCTCAAAGCTTAACTATGGAGGGCCTTGAGCCGCAATCTTAAAAGGACTGAAAAAGTAGCTAAATTCACTCGGCAATGATCATAATTTATTAATGAGAGATCAGATATTGTTCACAATCCCCAAAATATGTAATATTAGAGTTAAGTGAAGAGTTTGACCGAAGAAGCGCATTCTGATTTGATATTTCTGAATGCAGCGTACTTTCGGTCTACTTTAATTTAAAGTACAACTGTTCTCAGTTGTGTGTACTGTCGAAAGTGGGCCATAATGTGAGTTGTAAGGATATTAATTACATGATAAGGTTGATGAATCGTCCAGATTGAAGCATGAGATTCTTATAAAAATCTAGGAAGTTGCAATCAAGAAACTTGGACTTCATATCTTATAAACATTGAAGATCAATGAGTTATATCTGCAATTATATTGATGCCTCTTTCAAAAGATGTATAGAAAATATTGAAAGATGAGTACAGAGCAGCACAGATGGACCTCCCGAGCCACGTGGGACGACGGGTCGTGAGTTGGGTATCCCTAGTATAAAGAGAAAAAATTGCATATATCTTCCTTCGACGAGATGAGATCAATATTTTTCACCAGGCCGGTCAGATGTTATCAAGTAAGTAGTGAAAAAGGGAGGTAAATATTTGCAAAAAGATGGAACAAATAAGAATATTGTATACACAGAGGTTCTGGAAAGCAAATAATGATATACGTATGTATTCAAAATTCTCTCTCTCTCTCTCTCTCTCTCTCTCTCTCTCTCTCTCTCTCTCTCTCTCTCTTTCACGCACACCCAAAACTATATGTATTTATTGTAACAGTGTTGGTTGTCACTAATTCACTTTGTGGGTTTGTGGCGAACAAGTGGGATGTAATTTGGACAGTGCTCAATATCTGAGATAGAACAATAATATAATAATAATAAATAAATAAATGTATATATATATATATATATATATATATATATATATATATATTAGATTTATATATTTAATGCCATGGAAAGTTGTCTCTGTCATTTGGTTTCATAAAGTTTTACAAATATCAATCGTCAGGCAGATGACGATAGGAAATGAATAAGTCGAAAAGAAAATGCTGTCCAAAACCGTTGGAATTGTGTAGAAATCTTTATGTGTTCTTGTGAGTATGTCTGTAGGGGGTATAGTTGTTTATTAGTGTGCGTGTGGATGTAAAAGTGGTGTTTAGTGTATGTGTGTGTGAAGATGCATACATAGCGCCGGATAGGAGAACGTAGTTGTAGCAAATTTTGCTACAGTAGTGCCGAGAAAAAAATCTTTATTTGTATATGGACTTAATGGAAATTATTATAACTAAGGAACAAAACATCATCATTACATTTTAAAGAAAATCAATAAAGATATGATCTGTAAGCGCAAATAAGCGAGTATAGTATGGGAGGCCAGAATCACAGTAAATATCATGGTGGAGGGATATTTATATTACAATATAATATATCCCACCACATGATATTCTACCACACAGCCACGAGGAAACTTGCGTAAGCGAAGGAATTTTAAACGCATATATATTTGTGTTTTCTTTACATATATCCGCTTAACAGCTACCGAGAGCTGACTTTATTCGAAGAGCCTTGCCTTATGCCAGTGGCAACCGTTAATTCACTCGCTAGAGCACACACACACACACACACACACACACATATATATATATATATATATATATATATGTGTGTGTGTGTGTGTGTGTGTGTGTTAAGAATCATGATAAATAAGTTCAATTTATGGTGTGCGTTCGTCAAGCAACATAAGCAAACTCAACAAGCAACAAAAGTTAGAAGAAAAATAAACGGAAAAATACATAAAATGATGAACGAAATTTAAATGTAATATTTTGAATTTCTAAGGTACCCACACGAAACTAATAAGTATTTTTTTTTCATCATACAACGTGTGGAAGCAAATGCGATACTCTAGCCTCATCAGCCGCCAACCAGGGTGATAACACAGTTTCGGTAGCTCAAGCCGTTAAATGTCATAGCAACCGTTTCTTGATTTTGTGTAATTACACGAGAATGGTGGTTACACGTGTATAACATTCGTGTTGAAATCCTTTCTATATCCGTTATCTTTTCGATTCGTTTTCTTTCATTTATGCGTTACTGCCCAAAAGCACTCGAGACAAACGTTATATATAATTCCGCTAAAAGATTTTATTTGTTGATCAATGGGCCCTCAAGATGGGTGGTGAGTAAAAAGAAAGCTCCTGGTCTAAGTTAGTCCAGGTAGCTATC
Organism: Sepioteuthis lessoniana; assembly: GCA_963585895.1. Taxonomy (NCBI): domain Eukaryota; kingdom Metazoa; phylum Mollusca; class Cephalopoda; order Myopsida; family Loliginidae; genus Sepioteuthis; species Sepioteuthis lessoniana. Next base: position 27,336,737 of record OY757905.1, read on the forward strand.
TGATTATCCTTGGGCCACTAAATTCTTGGCTTGCAAAAAATGTCTCCAGGACGCTGATGGTCAGCAATGGGCTCGTGAATACTGTCGGGGTAAACCTGACTCATAGGCCCATCAATCGATTTACATTCTCCGGCAGTAGAATTACGTTCTTCGCACCAGCGCGCCTTGTGGATTCGTGTTCCTCGCAAGCTGTTGAATTTTCTACCGCAATCACACGTTGTAGCCGGGTACATATCCAGATCGTTACCGTAGGAGCAAGTAAGATGGGTGATATATTCTTCCTCCCCGCTACAGACACCCTGAGGGAATTTTCTTTCATTGTATTATCCATATTTGTTAAAATCCCTGTCTTTCCAGGATGTCACTCCAACTTTCTGAAGAGTCACTTTGTCTTTCCAAAGAGTCATCTTGCTTTCCAGAGAGTCTTAGTGTTCAAATTTTCATCATACAACGTGTGGAAGCACGTGCGATACCCTAGCCTCATCAGCCACCAACCAGGTTGATAACACAGTTTCGGTAGCTCAAGGCGGTACTGCCACTCCTGGCGCTACCGAGACGCTTTTGCCACCGGATAGGGTATTTTAAAAAAATCTATGTATACACAAGATCAACTAAAAGCGGACATTACATTAGACGTTCGTTCATCTTCATTTTGGTGCAGTTTGTGATTTAAAAAAGCGTTTACTTACGGCCGTTAGATGTCATAGCAACCGTTTCTTGATTTTGCGTAATTACACGAGAATGGTGGTTACACGTGTATAACATTCGTGTTGAAATCCTTTCTATATCCGTTATCTTTTCGATTCGTTTTCTTTCATTTATGGGTTACTGCCCAAAAGCACTCGAGACAATACATAAAATGATGAACGAAATTAAAATGTAATATTTTGAATTTCTAAGTTACCCACACGAAACTAATAAGTAGTATATATCTTTGAAGTTTGCCTCCAGTACAAATAATTTTTTGTGACAGCCACGCACGAATCTCGATTAGTGCGTGGACTGACATTATCAAATGATTTCATGTCAAATCTGTCTTTGTTGGAAGTCAGATAAATCTATACATCTTTTCAATTTGGTTTAAAATCCTGCCAAAAAAATAAAATTCGCTCGGACTTTTAGGCCATTCACTTTCAAAATCAAAACCCTGGTAAATCAATCAAAAATAAAATTAAGTCAATATTTATAAACATTTGATCATTCGAACGATGTAGAATATCGTAAAATATTCTGATATAAACAATTGGTTTTGTTCAATATATAAGATACGCAACTTGGACAAATTTTAATCTTAAATATAATTTAATAAGGAATAATCAATAGAAATAGAAAATTAAAAGCAGGGATATTGGGGTTGGGTTAAAAATCAATAAAAACTCAATAAAAAAACTTTTTTCTCTTTATTGCTCTAACTTCTTTAAAAGTCTTTCTTTTTGAAAATTGTGGAGGACATATTTCCAGAATGTAGATTCTTCACTTTATAAAATTTGATTACCATTGAATTATGAATAGGTTTTTTTCAGATTTTAAAAGATGGCATCCAACATAAATAAAGTCTGTTTAATTTTTACAAAAGAATAAGTGATAATGTTGAAAATGTGAATAATGTCGGAAAATCTAAAACAGAAAACGTATGTAAAAATATGTCGGTTTTTATCTGTGAATAACGGTGTAAAATTCTATCATGTGAAATTCTATCATGTAAAATGAAAAATGATATATGCTTGGTTGGCTTTTGTTTCTTTGTTTAATGGCGTATAAATCTTTGGGTTTTTTAAAGTTTTTCGAACGTTAATAAATTTTTAAAAATTAAAATAAACATTTTTTATATTTCTTTTATTCTTTCTGTCTTTCATTAATTTGAAACACTGTTATCAACCCTTTTGAAAACTTGCCCGTCTTTACGTCCATGTACCCTGTACCTGAGCTAAAATCTGCTCTAAAACAAATCGGGCACAAAACATTCAATTCATTTCTCCTGAAGGCCGCCATGGTTTTTTGAATCAATCCCATCATTCCGTTAAAGTAAATGTTAGGTATCGTAACTACATTAACCCTTTTAGTGTAAATATTTGACATGAACTCCAAAGACTCGAAACAGCAGGCAAAGATACGTCATAAAATGGTGCAGTGGTGATTGATATATATGATTTTAAGTTGTTTTATACTGTCATACTAAGGAGTATAGAAACGTTGCCTCCAGCTGTCAACTGTAAAAAGATAAAATCATTCTCTGAATCACTGGTATAATAGAAAGAATGATATTTTCTTGAATAGAACCGAAAATATTGACGCTTTACGAGAAGACCTTTATCACTCTTGCAGAAAATCTCAAAATGGAAAAATGTTATATCTCAAATTTCTAAAAGCCACGTTTTTTTTATTTCAGTTTCTAAAATTTTTGTTCCGATATAAAAACATTAAATTTAGAACCTGAGTTTAAATCATACGTAGACAAAAGACATATGGGTTATTATTTTTCAATTAGATTGTTCTAAAAATAATTAAGTTATTAAACTCTACTTAACTATTAAGCATAAACTATAAAGTCAACATACAAAAAAACACTTGAAAAATTTCGTGGATATTAAAATTTAAGAGAAGATCGCTAAGATTTTGTGATAGTCAAGTCACGCTGTAAACTCTCATCTGCTCAGCTTGATATTTAAATAGAATCATTTAATTATTTCGTGACTTCGTGTCATATTCACTAAAGTAAATAGATATGAACAATCCAGTCTTTAATTCATTAAGTTTGTAATCATGAGTCTATAAGTGTATTTCAACCGCAATCGTTTGAAAACTTGCAAGACATGCATGATCTCAATTTAAGCCGAAATATAATTATTTACATCTGTAAATTGTAATTATTTACATTTGGTCTCCCTCAAACCAGACAAATTGCCTTTCTTCTCTTTTTACAATATACAACTAATTTTTCGGAGCTCTTTGTTTGCATAGTGGTTATACCGGTAGGAAAGATTCACGACTATGAAAATTTAGAATTCTGTGTAAAAGAATTGCTTGTGTCGCCATTCTAAATTAATCAACAAAGGCTATTCTAAGTTAGTGCTTAATCTCATAGATCTAATACAGGATCATATATTCAGTTTCTTGTTTAATGGCATATCAACCCTTGTAGATTATTTAATGCTAAAGCCATTCTCCTAGAAGAACAGTAGTAGTGCTATTTAACCCATAACTTGGAGGATAAGGGTCTTCCTACCGTTCCCGAGGGTATTTATCCGAAAGTGAACGTAATAGCGTGACTGGAGTTCGAACTCGCTTCCTACGATTTCGCAGTTCATCGCTTTAACCATTACACCACGATCTGGTAAGTTTGCCACAATTTGAAGAGATGAGAATGAAATTTTCGGAACGCAACGGACAAGTTACATCATTCTTTTTAAAAGAAATAAAACAATATCTTATTGGCATCAAACTATTCTGAACAAAAAAATATAATATTTACACCAATAAAAGAAAAGGAAGAATTCTGTATTTGTTAGTGTATAAGAAAACAGCATTCTAAAAATAGTAAATATAAAACTTCACTTTAGTTCTGTGACGTATTTACTAAGTTGAGAACTCAGTAAAGATAAGATTTATTCAAATAAATATTCAGATTAAATTCATAGCATCTATTTCTTCGTGAATATATTCAGATGGTTCAACTCGTACGCACCAATCCGAATATACTTATTTTTATGCATTCTTGATTCTACCATTGATCCCGAGTTAACTTACTCTTAAAACCCAATGTATTTCAACTCAGCTGCATTCAGTGAGAAATGGTTTATTCAGTCTGACAATCGCTATACCAGTTCTATTTAGAAACCCTCATTGAAGCCTGTAGTAATAATCTGATAAAAATCTCTGAGTGAAAAACAAATTTAAAAATAAAATTCTAATTTTTGTTTACTGTACTTTTGAGATAAGTTTATTTTCATATTCTTTATTACAAAATTGGATTTTAATAGAAAATAGCGTGATGCTTATCAGGAAAAGACTTCATTAAGATTACTCAAAAAATTATTTAAAAATGCTCAATTTTGTGAAAGTTGTTTTTCAGATGATAGCGGTAGATGTCTTCAATCAAACCAAATACAAAATTTTCATAATTTGAAGTATCTTGTTTTTTCAATATTCCAGTAGGTAAAAGAAGCATACTGGGATTTTCCACTCACACACTTGGTTTTGATTATGAACTCGGTACGCGAGGGGTCGATATAATAACTAGATTGGGAGAAAATATTTTATTACTAAAGTGATATTAGTTCAAACCAGTAAAGAGATAAGGATTCATTTCTTTGTTTAATGGTATACTAGACTTTGATGGTCATTTAATACTGATGCCATCATTATAAATTTACCGTGGTGGTTTTGTTTAACCAATAGCTGTGAGGATAAAGTGGTTTATACCTTTCTCAAACGTATTCATCCGAAAATGAATGTAATGGTGCAATTAGAGTTCGAACATGCTTACTAAAAAGACTCCCTATGAAGATATAAGGAATGGGATGTCGAAAAATTCAAAATGCCTGAATACTTTTCGGAAACAGAATTTCCCTATAGTTGAATACTTACACTTTCAATTACAACATTTACATCAATGTAGCCAGTACGAGATTAAAATCTTCGTATAATTTATATTCCACGTCAAGTTTAACGCGTCTGAACCAAAATTTTAGCAGAAGTTGGTCCAGTGGACCATTCTCAAAAACTTTAAACATTGGATTATTTTCCGCAGATAAATATTTCATGTTTCAAGACAAACTTTACGCACTACCATGGTAAATCCAAGTATCACACAATACACAACAGCCTAAATGGAAACTACCTGATAAGTCCCAAGTTGTTCCCTCATACGCAGTAAACCTTTCTTTACTTTAAGAAAACTGTGAGGACGGCAATTAAACAAGATTTAAACTCAGATATTTTACCCTCTTGATTATTCTAAATGGGACATTTTAAAAAACAAAACAAAAACATCTTTCCTAAATATTGTTTCGCTTAAGACTGCTATTGAGGAGGAATAGAAGAAAATGTCTAACGAATTCATTTTTAAATGAAGCAAATTGTTTCAAAGGCGTGTTAGTACAAAATTTGAAAAAAAAATCTGTGGCCGTATTTAGAAAATTTACTCTTTTGTGTTTATCTTCTTACTTTTTTCTTTTATGGGGGTGGTGGTGTTAGGGACCAGAAATAAAGACACAGGAGAGGAATTGAGTTAATCAAATATATTTACAAAAACAGTAGTAGATGAAAGGGTTAACAACGAGACTGTTCAGTCTAGCTGTTATATGGAACATCGACTTCTAACAAAGAGCACTACCTGCTGCTATTTATAGCTGGCAGAGTTCATGCGTGGGAGTGTAAATTACCATAACATTTTAAAATCAAAATTAAACTTTTTTCTATTATAGAGTCCTTTATCATTATACAAGAATATTTCATATTTTGCTTCTGCATCCTGCGTGGAGTGGGAAATGATAAAAGTTACAACAATTTTTCTTCGATTTGCCATTTGATAATTTTTCTCAATGCAATTAATTTACTTTAATTATCCAGAAGTAATAATCGTATCATAAATCAATCGATACACATCGTCCAAGAATGACAATTTTTAGTGCTCAGAAGGGGACACACTTTAGATCCATGGTCCCCAACCTGTAGAGCATGCCTCTCAGAAAGGCAATTTGATTTTTAAGGATGGGCCATAAGGATGGGCCATATTGCAAGTATTTTTTCTCATGAGTCAGTGTGAGTATGAGTGTGTACGCGTATATTGCTTATATACAATATTCAAACAATAAAAATATGTGTAGGTATGTAGATGCTTAATTACATAGGTAAAGTATACATATATTCGATAAAGATGATTATGTTTGTCTGCATCCTAAGTTTTTGGAACCTTATAAACACTCATTGGATTGAACGTTGAAAGATTCAAATGGTATGTAAGACCACTTTTGAATCTATATCATTCTGATAGTATCATAATGACTGAGCCAGAATAGGACTAAAATTATAAACAGGGGACAAAATATTCGAAGTTTATTCTTAAGGCCAGTGACCGACATTTCACTTCCGTTTCAAATAACACCAGGTTTTTTTCCTACCCGAAGCAATTCAATATAATTTCAAGCATTTTTTCATTGTAATTTCTTTCTCAGTACTTCAACAGTCCTTTCTTTCTCTTTCAAGGATATAATGTTCTTTTTCAGTTCAGTTTGTTTAGATAAAGTTAATGGCCTTTTCGGCTTCCTCCATGTGAATTTGAGCTTAGTTTTTGAATAACACGTATCATTGTCACAGCTAAGGGATATTGGGGTTTTAGAGGTGCTTAGGTGAGGCGTGGCCAAAAATAATTCAGAATCCTTGCTCTACGTTCATCCGAACGTGTAATGAACCAGCAGTAAATACAGCAAATTCCTTTTTATCTATGGACAGCGTGACCATAAAGTTCATTTTGGAACCGAAAGAAACCATTGCTTCTCGTTCAAATCAACGTGAATCACCCGAAAAGCCCCTTCATGTAATAAACAGTTAATTGGAAAAGTCTCCATGGGAAGGAGAAAATACCTTAGAATGTGACAAAATCAATCTAGCAATGACAGAAGGAAATTCTTCATTACACGACTTATAGCAAGGAGACCAGATAATATCTACTACAGTAACCAGTCAAGTTGCTGTAGGCAATTGAGATAGTGGACAGCGCGTCTTAGTTTGACGCCAATAATATCTTTATTTGAACCCTGCTGTGTGTAGCTTTTGAAGAGTTGAAAAGTGAATCCTGCGATCATATATATATGCAAGAACATTGATTGAACCGCTTGCTCTACACAAAGAAATCCAATAAATATTCCGTTATCATACTGAGAGAATTTGCAGGATTGATTATTCAAGTTTTATGAAGTTCGGGAGCAATTTTATTTCTTATTAGTAGAAAACCTTTAGAAAGGGTCTACTTTTATGACCACCACGAATCGACTTGAAATTCAACAGCCTTTTCATAATGAATGAAACAAATCAAGCACTTAGTGATATCAGGATGTTCTCAGGAAGAGGATAAAATAAGGCAGTTATTTTATGAAATGATATGTCAAATAAAGGAGAAAAATTAAATTAAATTTCAATTTAAAATTCTCTTTTGTCAGAATAATTTAAATCATGAAAAAGATAAGAATTATGATACAAATAAGATGTTAAAATGCATCAGATATTTTTCTTGAAATTTTTAGATCGTTTGATAAGAGTGCTTGTTTAAATAGGGTCAGATCATGATGAATAACTTAAGAACTGGTGGGTGGGCTTGCTTTCACTCCATAAAAATTCACAAGGGCAGTCACAGACAGTTTTTTTTTAGGTTCTTCTATCAGATATGAGGCATCATTCAGAGTGCTTTCATGTTGTTTGACCGCCACACTCACAGCAAAGTTTTTGCTGTAACTGTTCCAATGATTAAGAAAAATTTCGAGGATAATTTAATGAACATAGCCATGATCCATTTTTCGCATCGACACTTTAAAATTCCATTGGCTTCCGTTGAAGTAAATTCTTGTTATAGAAAGACTTAAATGGGAAGAATTTTTTAAAATCTTGAACCTGCAGGGAACCCTTAGCTTCTAAAGACACAATCATCTGGAGGTTGCAGGTTCAAACCTGACTGCAGGCCAGTAACAATACAGGAATACTTAGCCCTTATACCCGGTCATGGTTAACGGAATCAGAAAATGTGTTGTGGACCAGTAAAGGGCCCGGAAGAATAACACAACTCGGGTTTGCGTGGAACAAAGTATATTAACAAAGTATAATACAACATATGTACAAAGTGTTAGAAGTCAGTCCGACTGCCAAGTGTTCACCGGGAATAAGTACAGAGCACCTTATTAATAGTCAGGGAAGAGTTCATTACCGACCGCAGGTTGGGTACCATAACAAAAACTGACCCCGTGGATAAAAAAAAGGCGTGGTTAGAAGTTCCCAGTAGGCTCCCGAGTTTGACAAACACTAAAAGAATGCCAAAAAAAAAATATCGACCGAAACGTTGTGAATATAAGATGAAAACAGTCATTGGAAAACCCAGAATGATGAAAAAGTTAGTATGAATAAAAATGATTCATACCTCCCAAAACACAGAACTATTTTAAGTAAGGATCTCATAACTACACACACACACACACGCACACACACACACACACACACACACACACACACACACATATATATATATATATATATATATATATATATTTATAAAAAAATTTGCTATGTTTGTAATTAATAAATAAGTAAGAAATGCCACCGGCAGTCTATTTTCGTTATGTTGACGATACATTTTGTCTTTTTGATAACGAGACTGGGGTGGAATTTTTCTTTAACTCCCTCATTAAGATCAACCGGCCCTTAAATTTATAATAGATTGAGACTGATTATACATTGCCGTTTTTAGATATGTTAGTTCTTAGGGTTCCTTTACGTTATGTCACATCGATATATCGTAAACCTACATTTAAGGTGGGATTCTTTCTGCTCAACCTATTACAAAATTAATCTAATTAAGACCCTAACACTAAGAGCTCTGAATCTACTCTTGATTTAGAGATCAAGTTTATCTCTGAGACTCTTGACAATAACAGTTTTCCTTTGAAAGTTATACAAACATTTATTGCTAATAAAATAACTGAATTTAATATAATTAAACAGGCATCAATGCAGAAATATCCTGTGTATTTATGTCTTCCTTGGCTGGGTAGAATTAGTGAGAGATTTGTTGAGCAATCCACATAAACTATACAGAGGTGTAATTTTTCGTTGAATTCACGTGTGGTAATTCACACTAAACTCATTTTGGCATCTATCCGTAAAGATGTTCTTCCGACTCATCATAATAATCCTCTTATGAACTTGTGTAGGTGAAGTTATAGTTCGAGCTATATAGAGAAAATTTATCAAAAGCTGGACTCTAGAATTAAACAACATGTCCTGACAATAAAAGGTTATTTTATGGGAGGTCCTATGAACAATCATAGAAATACACACCGGTCTTCTATTGCAGAACACCTAATGAATAATTGTGACTGTGCTGAGAAGTTTAGTGCGGACTTTTTCTCAGTTCTGAGTAAGTCGCACTCTTTATTTCATTTGAAAGTATTGGAGATAAACCATATTTTGTCTGGCAGACTATCAGTCTGCAGAGGGAATGCCTACTACAACATAATGCTATTTATCTATATTCTCTAATATTATTTTCCCCTCATGATAAATATTTCCCTTTAATTATTTTACCCGATATTTCCTCGATTTGCCTCCGTTGAGTAAGGACAAAACCGGTCTGTTAGCTTATCACTATGTTTTTTTGCTTTTTATGATTTTAGTTCCATCATGACTAAGGGTTTGCGTCTTTTTGCTGCATATATATATATATATATATATATATATATATATATATATATATATATATTGTAATCCACCGGCAGACTGTTTCGTTGTATAACAACTCTTTAGTGTTGCTACACTCACACGGTATTTCTAGCTGGGATCTAAACACCCCTAACTTTACGCTATATATATATATATATATATATATATATATATATATATATATATATATATATATATATTAGAGCGGGTGATGCGACCGAGATCTGAAGCGAAAGAAATATGAAAATGATTTTAATAGTAGAAAAATAATCAACAAGGACTTTAAAGAATCATAGAATACATAGTCAAAATGGAAAGGTAAGAAATGTTGTTTGATTTTGGACAGAAAAATACAAAATAGGAGTTGTTTTTTTTTTTTTTTGTTTTTTTTGTTTTTTGTTTTTTCTAACCGGAAAGAGAAAGAGAGAGAAAACATAATACATATTTTGAATTGTAGTAAAAATGTCATTGAGGGTTACAGTGAAGTTAAAACAATGGCAAGATGAAGAGATGAGGTCAGATAAAGGGGTCAATCGCGACCTAGGTGTAGATGTGAGTTTTCATGGGAAATTTTCAAACCCTGAGAATGGACAGTGTTACTTGCATGACGTGACGTGTTGGTCTCGTGACTGAAAAGACTGCCCATTGCAGTGAGAGGGCATAGTAGCCATCACACGGAAGAGGGAGGAAAAGCTTCTACTTTTGAGTAACGGTCTCAGAGAGTCACCAATTGAAGTAGGAGATTAGCGAACATGGATTGACTTAATTACTGAAATCTAATTAAGAAAAAACCGGTGATAATATACGCCCTCTTGTAAAAAGAAAAGAATAATTGTATAAACCAAGATTTTTGCCGAAGCCAATCAGACAACAGACAGACAACAGAGATAGCAGTTGCCAGAATGTCCTCCGAATGCTCCGTATCTGAGCATTGAACCAGACCTTTTAAGACAGAGAAGCAAGAACCATGAAACTTTATTGTATATTTCTTTCTTTTTTTTTTGAAATATTTTTCCTTTGTGTGTTACGTTGCTAAAACACACGAGACAAGATATATGAAAACTTCTTTACTGGGCTAAATACATTTATTTGTGGATAGATATATGTAAATTCCCACTGCTCAAACCGCAGAAACTTTCTTTAATTTGAGTTTTTGATTTATTGACTTATTTTAATATACGATTAATTAAATCTTATAATTTCAATTTCCTTGTGATTTGTATAATCATAAAAATGCATCTTTCATCGATCAGTTTACAAATCTGGACTGAAATAAGTTTATTGCTTTTTCATATTGACCAAGAGAAAATTACTCTCGTATTTTCAAAGGTATTAACATTCGTGTTGGTTTTTCTTTGTATTGCTGGAGACGTATTACCAAATTGATTTTCCCTATGCGAAATAACTTTCATATTGTGATAATTTGAAGAAAAAAATTGACTATATTTGCCAAACGAAAGATTAATATTGTGATTTCATCACTGAAGTTTTTTGTTTTATTTAATCTATTTTTTTTTTTACTATAGAATATAAAAGTTGTTTGCTACAAATAAGCTTATTCAAATGTTTTACATTCTGATTTTTTAAATGAGAATTTTATTTTTATACGAAATATGTATATATATATATTTTGAAAAATAGAAGAAAAAACTTATCGTTGTTTTATCGTAAAAGAAAAATCTGATTTCTGATATTAGAGTTCCTTGCTCAAAAATACTTATGAAAAAGTCAGAGAGAAAATAATTTTACACAATCTATCTATCCCTCTATCTATCGATACAGAGCGAGATAGATAGATAGATAGATAGATAGATAGAGAGAGAGATTAATATAGATAGAAATATTGATCTTCGAGGCTTGCAGATAAACAGTACTACTTAACTCGGTGCTATGCTGCTCATACCTTTTCAAAAGATATTAGTCTAAAAGTGAAGAGTGGAGGTCAAACCCGATTACTGCGATTTTACGTTAGGCACTACTACACCTCAGTATCACCTCTCCATTTGCAGGTACGAAAAGATTTAGAGGACTGATAAAGAAATTATATTTTGCAAGTGAATTAAGCCGTTGAGTTATTGGAGCTAATGATGTACTCCGATTAGAAATCTCGAAAAATGTGTAAATCGAGAAGGTACAAAACGAAACCCGCACAATAAATATGTTCTGAAATGTCGTTCCTTCCATTTTTAAAATAATTATTTAATAAACTGTGTATTAGAATATAATTAATTCTTTAGTGTCCTCCATGTCTTCAAATCTTGCTTTTGTGGTGAATCTTCCATTGAAAGGCAAAGCCAAAATCTCTTCTGAAAATGGAAGTTTAATACATTGTGTTGCACTGAAAGCATTCAATTCATAAATTACCGTGATTAACAACATATGTTTTTTCAAATTCGACTTGTTTAAATAGCAGTCTAGACGTCTAGACATAATCACTTATTATGAGTTGGTCAGCAGTGCACACCTCTTAATCTATATTTTACATCAAAAAAACAAAAATAACTTCAGTCTCGAGACTTATCATCTTACCCGATATATATATATATATATATATATATCGTCCATAAATGTGAATACTCTTTTTAATTCAAAGTTAATCTTTTTCTAAAACAAACCAAGTTTTATTTTACAAAACTCTATTTTCAAATATCATCTAATACTGATCGATACATGGGAAAAACTCTGATCCGTAACATGTATATATATATATATATATATATATATATTATTATTATTATTATCATTATTATTATTATTATTATTATTATTATTATTATTATTATTACTGGAATATTACTACAAAAGATTGATATCTACTGACAGAATGTTGTGTATCGATTTCATGTCATACATTTATGTATGTGTGCATGGGGAAATTACTGGACGTGTATATGTATAAACGTTTACTAACTCCTCCGCACGAGCAGGATATGACAAAAGGTCAATTTTTTAAAAATTGTTTCCCAATGGTCCAGGAGACCAGAATTCAATTCCTGGTCGAGTCATACCAAAGACTCAAAAAATGAAACTTGATGCCGCCTTGCTTAACACTCTGCATTATAAGTTATGGATCAATGATAAAGTGGAGTAATCCAGGGAATGAAGAGGCGCCCTCCCCTACACCTCGGTATAGTAGATATTGAAAAGGGAACCTTTGCCTCGCTCTCGACTAAGGTCGCCAACTTTACTTATGTGTATATATAACTGTTAATTAATCGGTGCCTCGACCGGTATAAATTAATTCGTCAAACTGTAGTTTCAGCTAGACATAGTGGTACAGAAATAATAGAGTAGTCCATAAATGAATATTATATTATTGACTGACTTGTTGTTTTTGACAGCTTTGTTTAGTGTGCGCTGGGGTGGGCTGGCTCCTTCGCGGAACTCACCGTAAATGGGTGCTGACTTTTCAACATGTCTTCACATCATTGCAGTGGATCTGGAACTGACTTTCTTCCTCTTTTTTCTTTTCCGCGTTTAATTTAACAACTTCCCGTTTGATTTTGTTTCTGCCAATTACCACCCCTCATTGAATGAACATCTGGGATTACCTTTGAAAATTCGAGGAGGGAAAAACAACGCATATGAGCACCTAATGAGGACAACGAAAGTAAAAGCAACTGAAGAGTCTCACTGAAGTTCTACGTGTTAAACATCTCTTTCATGAATATTCATATTCAAATTTATGGTTTACACACACCATTCCACTATGTATACACATGTCTATAAATTGTTGCATGCCCCATTCCATGTAAAAGAAACCTTTTATTTATTCCCAATTTCATGTTGTTATTAGTAGTTGTTTTCCTTTAGTAATAAATGATCTGGTCATTGAGTTGTATTCGTCTTCTTCATTCCTCAAAGACCAGACGCTAAGCCGACTGGATATCTGGTTTCTTGATTTCTTTTTCTTCCTTATGTACGTATGAATAGATCTCTGGGGAATATATCAAACGTTTTAAAGGCTCGCACATCGGCGGCCTAAAAGGGTGTTTGTTTCCCGACGTTTTAATAATTCTCTGACCTCATAAGAATATGTATATACATATGTGTGTGTGTGTGTGTGTGTGTGTGTGTGTGTGTGTGTGTGTACATAATAATTTTTGGAGAGTCAGATTCATAGAAAAGTGTTTAAACACACAGACACAAACACACACACACACACACATTTATATATATATATATATATTTATATATATATATATATATATATATATATATATATATATATATATATATATATGTCGTTCCTTATGCATGAAAATACTTAGGCAGCTTTCATCATATATTTACGACTGTATAATGAATATGTCTTAAAGCAATTCAAATTTTGCTCTTTATATCATATAGTTAAACTTCATCAAATTTTCTCAGTAGAGTAGAAAGAACATTATTTTAAAACACACTTAAAGTTAAAACATTGTTTCGGTAATGACAAAACTTAATACAATTTAAAATACAAAAATGGACGATTTCAGCCATAGGTCACTTGGATAATGGTAATGGCAAATTTGGCTGCATCTTCCAAAGTATATCTATGTCTAAAATGTCCATGCACATGTTTACAAAAGCAGTGGTACTAAAAAAACTTTACTACCTATAGAATGTAACGAAGGAAGGATATGAAGTTAGAAAAAAGACGTCAACAGAAAAATAACGGTAAGAAAGAGCATAATCAAGTGAAGACTTATTTAAACGTTGAGGAATTGAAAGGATTTCCTTGGTTGTCCCAATTCTTTGAACAAATAGGAATCTCGTGATCGTAATTTTGTAAACAAAGGCGACAAATCTATCTAATGTAGATAAAATTAATATAAAAATAATGAACAGGAAATTATTTCCATTTCAAACCATTCAAGCAGTTACATGTAACAATTCAGTTAAGTGTAAATACAGTTTCAATGTCAAAAAACAGTTCTATAACAGATAATTCAGTTTAGCATAAGCACGCATTTTAAATGCAAGTATGGTTTAATTGTCAAAAACATTTCTATTTCAAGCCATTCAGCTTAATCAAACAATTCAGTTTAGCATAAGTATGCCGTTAGTTCTATTTAATTGGGCCCTATCAGGTGCTACCACTCCGGGCCAGAGTGGACCGGGGAGCGATGGCAATGAATGGGTACTCCGCATTCCCCAAAGCTCCACCACTGCTGGAACCTCACCATCAGATTGTTTAGTGTCATATCAGGACACTCGTTGGTGGTTTCTTACCCCTCTGCTGAGGAGCAGTTAGTGTATTCTACAGTCCCAGCCGACTGGGCAAAGTGCTTTAAGGTAAACAAAAGACAGCGGAAATTCAGCGAAAATTGCGTGAATGGGATATCGAAAGGCATAACCACAAGATGCGAGGGTGTCCAGAAAAAATATAACGACGTAAGTTTTTAACCTCGTGGAAGTGGGCAGAGAGCAGAGGTGGGCGCTGGCGTGAGGATATGACCAGACGGCCCTAGGTTGGGAAGTAGAGTAAAGTCAACATGTACAAGACTCGCTAATGCCGGAAATGCGTATGACCCCAGAAGAAAATTGGAGCGCTTAGCGGGGGCCTCTGAAGTAAATTGACCTCTACCAGCCTCATGGAGGCAGAATGAAGAAAAAGCGATGATTAAAAGTTTTATGTCGGCCCAGTTCCAGCCTCGTGGAGGCAGAGTAAATAATAAATACTCTCTCAAGATATAGTATTTCAACCCGGTGTAAATCTCTGTGGTTCCCTGTCTATCCCGGCTTTTTCTTCATGAATCTAATTTCGCCAACTATTTCGTAATAAACAAAAAGGAAGAGATGAATGTTTTTATAAGTGTTGCCATCCTTTTGTCCTCTCGGTATACAACACTGGCTCTCCTCAATGTTTGTTAAAGAGCTTCTGTTATAATTTCTCTACAATGATCTATTTTTTAATTCATGGTGGTGTATTCACATTTTAGATTTATTCCTATCATTTTCCTTTTTGGCGATCACTGTGGCACTTTTGTAAATTCTTTCCTAATGATCCAGTCCCATGTTTAGCCGGTTTTAATAATAATTGAATACGTTAAAAATAGTGTTAATATACCAGTCATTACTATATACCTAACCTAACCAAAACTGACGACTATCGTTATAAGGCTTCCTCTTTTTCATTTTTATTATCTTTCCCTGAATTTTTCATATTTTTTTATATCAATATTGTTATTTATCTTTAATGATATCAGCTTTATGATGTTTATATTTAATGATATCAGTACGACGTTTTTAATCTTTAATAATATTAATAGTATGTTGTCAATAAATCAAAGATAGTTCAAGATTTTCTATTCATATTTGTTCACATATCTTCCCGAGTTTATTTTTTGAGCAATACTTTTAAAACAGGCAGGAAATAATATCAACAGAATTCTATCTCTTTGCCTCATTCTTTCATTCTGATTCATTTAGACAGTTATTTATATTTTTGTGTAGTCGAATTATTGCAACATTATTTGTGTATATATTTCCAATAAGTTTTTACATAATTTTCGTTCATACACTGCTCTCGCATTCATTTTAAAAACGTTCGTATATTCAATTAAATGTAATGCATGTTCCTAATCAACAAAAGCTTCTAAAATTGTTTTGTTCTGTTCTGTTGTCCTTTTTACTCGTCTTTTTTTTTTTTTTCGATCAGCTAGTTCATTGTTTGTAGATGGTCTGTTGTCGAGTAAACACTTCTAAAACTTGTCTGTACGTGTGGCTGATTTCCATGCAGACTGTTTGTTATTCTCTTCGTAAGTACTTTCCAGAATAGGTTGTGTATTCGATAGGATTGTGACAGAGTAGTATTATCAACGTTTTATTGTCTCTTTTGTTGTGTAATAGAATCCCTATTTCTAGAGGAAAATTTTAAGCAGTTTTCTTTTTTCGTACATTGGGTATATACTTGAGTTTGTTTTTTTTATTGCTTTTTTAATTGTTTTCCTGCATCTTTTAAAAGTGTACAGTGCCATCCGATCCTCGCCTGGGACTTTCCCGCCTTTCATATTCATCGGAACAAATACTATCTCTCATGATATTATATCTAGAACAACATTAATGTCTATTGGTAACATTTCAAAAGCTGCAGCCTTACATATTCTGCCGTTATTTTTATCATCTTTTTCTGTACATTTGATGATGTTACCCTTTCTCTCTTTTAACGCAATCAGCTGCCGTTTTCTAATTTTCGCGTGAATCGACTTATTTTAAGCTTTTCCCTTTTCTGGTAACACCTCCTTTATTTTTCAACTTTTTCAATTTTTTCCTACTTTTGATTTTTTTTTTCAAATAAGCTATGTTAGTGTTCTTCTTTGAATTTTGTCTCTTTAAATTTCCATTTCCATTTCCATATTTTACATTTTTTTTTATCAAGTATGACGTTAACGTTGAGTATTTCCTTTTGTGATTGCTTTTATTTGTTTTACCTACTTGTCCTGCTTATTTCATAAATATGGGTGAGGGAGTTCGTGTAGTGTAATAGCTAATACACTGGTCTAAAACATCGTTGTAAGCGAGTTTGAACTCCAACATGCTATTATATCCATTTTCTGACAAATATATTTCAGAAAGGCATGAACCTTCTTATCCCTCTGCTCAGTTGGTTGAGGCTGCAGAACTCACCGATTACGTCTCTGCAGACGAGTCTGGCCTCATCACAAGGAGTTTTCTGGATATAACACGAAACAATCTGACGGTGAGGTTCCAGTAATGCGGGAGCTTTAGAGAATGCGGAGTAACCATACATTGCTATTGTTTCCAGGTCCTCTCTGCTCCGGAGTGGTAGCACCAGATGAGGTCCTCACTATGGGCCAGAACATTTTGACATTTAAACTGAATGCAAACAAATGAGTAATGGTAAATTAGATAGCTTGAAATAGAACTGTTTGATCATTTAACTGTTTGTAAACAAATGGCTATTTTGGTTTGGTCTGGTTTGGTTTGATTGTAAATCAACCATTATAGGTTATTTAATGCCAAATCCTTTTTTATACGTAGAAACTGTTCAATTTCAATCAATTCAGTTTAAGATACGCACATTGATTAAATGTCAAAAATAGTTCTATCTAAAACAATTCAGTTTAGCATAAGTATACAGTTTAGTTTTCTATCTGGTGCCACCACTCCGGGCTAGAGTGGACCTGGCAGAGATGGCAATGAAGCAGTACACAGCATTCCCTAAAGCTTCGGCATTACTGGAGCCTCACCATCAGATTGTTAAATGTCATATCAGGGCACTCATTCTGGTAGTCTTACCCCTCCCTTTTCAGAGAAGCAGTCAGTCTGCAGCCCCAGCCGACTGGGCCACAAATGGCTAAGGTATAATTGAATCGTTAGTGCTACATAGAAATACTTGGAACCATTTAACTGTGCGGGAAAATATGAGCTTAGGCTAATTTAAGATTATAATCAAGAAAATGTGTTTACAAATCATATTATTCAATATGTCTTTTTAGAGAATACTTGGTATTAAATAACCTACAATAGTTTATATACTATCAAATCAAACCAAACCAAATCAATTCTTTATCCTTCCTGTTTGTAAGTTGAATAGTACCACTACTGTTAACTAAAAGTTTGTAAGCGTTGTATAATAGAGATCTCATAAATAACAGTAATACAAATACATATACAAATAAAGGCGAATTCTGTCGTTTCAGATACGAACGAGTTTATTAATTTCTGGCTTCGGTCCTTGGTGACACGAGGAGAAAGACACAATTCTTAAAAGACTATGTTAACCATACTATCCTGACACCACCCTGAACGTGCGGCATTTCTTGTGGTGTTTAAGATCTCAATTTATCTCTGCCTATCGAGATCCGAAAATATCATCTGATCTGATCGGTTCCGAAAAACCCAACCGCTACTTTCAACGGTAGAAAACTCAACTACTTGTCTTTTCAAAATCCTCAAATTCTCAGGAGCATCTCTTTTGGGCATGACGTCATCTACACTCCAACCCATTTCCTGTCTGGTGGTTTATGATGACAGATGATGATTGCCATATAATTTCTGCGCTGGCGTAAGACTGCACCATCTGATTATGCACCAGGACTATGAGACCCGCGTAGTTCAAGCCTAACCAAAGTAAATAAGAAGATAAAATTAACGAAAAAAAATTAATATAGAAAATAATTTCCTTAATTATATAACATAGGCCCTGTTGAAAAGGAAGCGTTCTGTGTATAATACTGAACTTCATCTAATGGTAAGTTTACAGTTCTGGAGATATGGGGAGTGTTGAGTACTCCTTCATTGCCATTACTCTGAAGTTCACTTGGACACGTTGCGGTAGAACCTGTTATGCCCCATTTATGGATCAAATACATGTTTAAAAATTATTCGTATTCGATTGGATCGCCAGCGAAAAAATCTTAGAAAACAAAAAAAAAATGTGAACATGAACGTACAAAGACGAGACGCCTTAATAATTTGACATGAAATAACCAGCTACCGGTTGACATGCCGTTAAAATCAATCAAGTAATAAATCGAAGCGTTGATTCTAAAAAATTCAGTAAAGTTCCTTCTGTTTGTATCTGAAATTGTTTTTGATGATACAGTGTGTACACAATTGTATATTTTTTTATTTCCTCCCTGACCTCAAATCTCGTAGAGTGAATAAAAATAATTTATGAAGTGTTTTATTAAACTAAGATACAATATATTTGTTAGGAAACAAATCAATCTATATATCTATATGTCTACCTACCTCCTTTATGAACTATCATCAAAAGAAAAATAGATCTCTTCGAATACTCCTTTATAAAAACCTTATATAAAATCCCATAAGACCATTTAAAACCAAATTACAAGCAGACCCCCAGACATATTCGTTTCTCTGCGATGAACATAGATTGTCTATTTACGTTACTTTTTGCATAGCACCGCTTCATGCACTACGTTACAAAAAAATGTTGAAAAGATTTCCTGTCTGCCCATCTTTCTCAGCTTTGTTCTTCTGCTGATGGAATAAATGCTCCCAAATTTTCTTTCCTTTGATCATTCTTGACTTTTACAATTGAATGGATCCATCTAAATATCAGTCGAATTCAATCTTTCGAAATGAACGGTGTATTTTATTTCTCAATAAGAAAACCTGTTTAAAAAATCGGTCAAATAAAGAAATAAATTAACTGTTTTTTGTTTGTTTGTTGTTTTTTATTTGTTTTTATTTTGTTCGTTTCGATTGTTTTTTTGTTTATTTTTATTTTGGTTTGCTTTTTTGTTTAATTTAGTTTGGTTTGTTTTGATTTGTTTTTTTAGCTTTTTTTATTTTGTTTGTGCTTTTTGTTTTGTTTGTTTGTTTGATTGATTTTTCCGGGAGAGGGGTCAATAAAAATGTGGATAGATGAATTTAATATTTTGTTCAATAAAATTTTCCGTTGACAGCATCACAAGAAAGAGAAGGAGGCAACATACAATCTGCAGAGACATGAGGAATTCCAACTACCTGCTTCATATACATTAATTTGTTTTGAATAAACTGGATGAATTTTATTTAATAAGCTGCTTGTTTGTCTTTTGATAGACTAGAAATAGACTAGAATTATTTGTTTTAATAATAATATGCATAAGAAATAATAATAATTCTTTATAATGAGAAAAAAAGCAAGTATATTTATGTAATATAGCTCAAAGAACAAAGAATACTTCATTAGATCGTACAAGAAACGAATATTCTTCATAAACAAAGTAGAGTCAATAATTGTAAATTAAATTACCATGATCCGGGAGAAAATTGCGTGTGTCATACCAAACCAGTGGACAGCTGTTTCGACCTTATGTCTCATCAGCAATATATACCGTGATCTCCTCCCACTGTAGATAGAACCAGCGACCACAGACTGCGTAGCCGAAAATCTACAACAGAGCTACTAGTCCACATTGTACACAAACGATGCCAAATAAACTAGTCATCGAAATTGCGTGACCAATTAACCCGATGCATCTTGTAAGTTACATCCGTACTCTTACAGAGGACACGGTCACCTCCAAGGCCTCGTCTTCCCAAGTGGATTGGTGATACGAATTTGCATAATTATAACTTTATGTGGTTCTGTGTATCGCGCGTAAGTGTTTGCCGGATTTTCGGGTCATGGTAATTCAATTTACAATATAATTCCTCTACTTATCAAAGAAAATGTGCATGTAGAAACCCAAGTTCCATTGGCTAATATGTAGTTTTAAACGATTATCAAAAATGTTTCATTGTATATATTTTTTTTTTTACCAATGTGATTCCTCATTATAATTAATACACTCACAAGGAAATGAATTGTACCGAAAAATAAACATTTTCGGAAGAAATAACTAAATTTTCATTATTACAATACAGACTTAAATGATTTACCAAACAAAAGATTTGGAGGTGCAGTCATTATCGTCGTAGGAAATGGACACGGCGACACGAGTTCAAATCCTGGACGAGACTGATTGCATTTCACATAGCACTAATACCCTTGGGGAAGGTATGAATCCAATTATTCTCCTTCCAGCTATGGGTAAATAGTAGGGCAGACTAGGTTCTTCAGCCTTGGTTAGGCAACTAGTCTAGGAGAAGGAAAACTCTGAATTCAAACCTGTTAAACTCCGCTTAAAAATTGACCTTGTGTCATATCCTGCCTGAGCGGTGGGGTTTAGTTAATAGTACCAAACAAAAGATATTCAGGGTATCGAATTGCGTAATTTTGCAGTATTAAGCTGAGCTGTCATGATAAAGCACTTGATAAGAGTAAACATTTCCCGAGCCCACCTTTTTAAAACTAAAACCTGAATACTCAATAGAAGTATTTTTTTAATAAAAGGCCAGAGATTTTCCCACTTTCAATTTTTTTCCGTTGGCCCAGCGGTTAGAGTGTTCGCCAATGTCCCGGGAGACCTGGGTTCAATCCCAGGTCGAGTCATACCAAAGACTTTAAAAATGGAACTTGATACCACCTTGCTTAACACTCAGCATTATAAGGTACGGTTCAAGGGTAAAGTGGAGCAATCCTGGGAATGGAGTAGCGCCCTCCCCTACACCTTGGTGTAGTAGCTATCGAAAAGGGAGCCTTCGGGTCACCCTCGACTATGGTCGCTAACTTTACTTACTTATAAAGACACTGGTAAAAATATCTAATGCATTGAATGTTGACATTTATTGCGTATTTGCTTTTATAGAGTTTTTTTTTTCTCACAAGATAATCGGTTATCAAGTATTCCTATCAAATAGAAATATTTTGCAGACATCTGTGGTTTCAAGTAACAGATAATAATAATAATAATAATAATAATAATAATAATAATAATAATAATAATAATGGCCGGGATCACTTAATCTCGGCCAGAAGACCAGACTTAATAATAATCAACAAAAAAAAAGAGAACTTGCAAAATAGTCGACTTTGCTGTCCCGGCTGACCACAGAATAAAACTGAAAGAATGTGAAAAGAAGGATAAGTACCTCGACCTTGCCAGGAATTGAAAAAAATGTGGAACATGCAGGTGACAATAATACCAATTGTAATTTGTGCGTTTGGAACAGTAACTAAAAGATTACTAAAGTGACTAGAGGACTTGGAAGTTAGCGGAAAAGTAGAGACCATCCAAACGACAGCATTATTGAGAACGGCCAGAATACTAAGAAGAGTCCTGGAGACTTGAGAAGACTTGCTGTCACTCAGACTCCAGTGAAAAACCATCGGCTCACGGTGATGTGAAAAGCTCTAATGAGTGAATAATAATAATAATAATAATAATAATAATAATAATAATAATAATAATAATAATAATAATAATAATAATATCCTTAGTAATCAATTATAGCTTTAACTATCTCTTCTTAATACAAATAATTTACAGGAATATGGTGCCAACAGTCTGTCAAAGACTCAAAATTTTCATACAATTCTATTTGACTCAAAGATGGGACACTAGCAAGTACTGCTACTATAATTCAGTGCAACCCTGGGAGTAATGACAAAGAAGAGGTACACAACCTCCCCAGAAATAAAGCACTGGACCTAAAACATTATATGAATTTAATACCATACCAAAGACACTGCTTTTTTTGGAGACACCTTATCCCACTGCTCAGGATACAATTAGCGTATTGCACGTGTATGAGGGGGATGGAATCTTATAGATCGGCTCATTGGTCTAGAGGGAAGAGCGTTCTCCAATGGTCCGGGAGACCTGGGTTCAATCCCATGTCATATCATACCAAAGAGGGTAACGTGGAGCAATCCAGGGAAAGGAGTAGCGCCCTCCCCTACAACTTGGTGTAGAAGCTATTGAAAAGGGAGCCTTAGGGTTACCCTCGACTAAGGTCGCCAACTTTACTTATAATATATATATATATATATATATGTGTGTGTGTGTGTGTGTGTGTGTGTGTGTGTGTGTGAGAGAGAGAGAGAGAGAGAGAGAGAGAGAGAGTTCAAATTTGATAATATTTTTGATATTAGTGTTCACACAAGATGAGCATAGACACAAAGCTGTATGCAATGATGGAAAACAAGAATGTTAGAAAAATATTATCACAAAGATTGAATAAATCAGATGGGTTCTATAAGAAAATAGTTTCTTCTTAAAAATGTCTATATTTGTGCAGCAGCTTTTAAGATTGGTCACTATAATAATGACTACAAAACGTAATTCCAATTAAATCATTATAATTTATTTCAAATCAGAGTTTTACATTTTACATACCAATGTTGTTTGTATTTTACAGAGAGGAAAATACCATATTTAAATTTCTGAGAAAGACAATTCCATTATTATGCAGTCGGTACTTCATAATTTTCTTCGGTTCCAAATTGCTTTTATTAATATATGTAAAATGTACAAATTGTACGAGTATTAGAATCATATGAAACAACGATGAAGTTATAGAAGAAAAATTGACTAAATAAATTATATAAAAACACTTTTTCTTTAATGCATGATGGTACAGTAAGAAGAGACAACTTTAGATATGGGTAATTAATTTTCGAAGATACTACATAAGTCCACCTTAAAATATGTGGGAGAAAAAAGATTTTCGGAGAAGCTTCCTTATCGGCCAGTTCGAATACATGAGATATCAATTTGGATATCAGTATAAGAATATTTTTAATAACTTTCAAAATAACACACGTATGTGAACTCAAACACAAACTCGGGATATATATATATATATATATATATATATATATATAGAGAGAGAGAGAGTGAGAGAGAGAGAGAGGGGGGGAGGAAGAGAGAAAGATAAGGGGGTTCATACATTTTACAAAAGTATTATTCTGAAAGTAAACTTGATAGTGCCACTGGAGTTGGAACACTGTATTCCGATGTCACAGTTAGCCACTATGCCACGGGAACTCCCATAGATAGATAGATAGATAGATAGATAGATTATTCACATATTGATGATGTGGTAAAGTAAATATTCAAATCATCTTGCTTTATACAATTACCTGACATACATACCGATAGACATGAACTTGCTTACCAACTTTTATTTCTTAGGGATTTTTCCCCTCCAGGTCTATAAAATGTGTTTTTCTTGAAGGATGTCCGTAAACTATTCCATGTGATCTGTTTGTGATCTTTGTTTTCTATTATGGATTTACAATGATGCAGAACAGTTCATTTTCGTAGATGATGTTCGTAACACACTGTTTTACAAGTTCGGTAAATGTCATTTTTAAACATCACTCGCATTGAGAAACCTACAAAACCAAGAGGCAAACAGTTGAAGAAAACTGCAACGTTTCCATCACTGATTTATATAAAAGCTCGAAAAATAAGAGTCGATATGCAATGAGGGTCAGGGTTGAAACAAATGAGATCCATCATGTTATAAAAGGATAATCGACGTTCATATAAAATGGAAAGAGAGATAGAAAGCGAAAAAAAGACGTTAAAGGCATGAAACAAGAGAAAGACGATTCATCATGACGGATATTTTAGCTCTATTTACATTTTGCTAAATTGAATTATTTATCCACAAATGAATAAGAATCACCAGCGTGCCTGGATTTTGCTTCGGCAAAATATTGCATTCGTAAAATTAGGGTACAACCCGGATTAACATCAGAATTTATGAGCTCTGTATCTAAAAATGACCGTTGAGGTAATTATTTGTTGGACTTTGATATAAATGTCGAAACATCGTGTATATTATTGATACAGTATGATAGATATGCGTTTACAGAGGTGGAAGTATATACACGAACGTATATATATATATTGAGAAAGGGTGTGAGAAAGAATATATTTAGGAAATCAGATTGACATATTCCACTCGTGATCTTGCGTCATATGAATGCAAAGAAAATGAACCTGATATTTATGTAGTTTATATAAGTGGCAATGGTCCAGGACTCCCGGGTTCAATACTCGGACGGGTCATGCCAAAGATTTAAAAAGTGATAATTGATGCCTCCTTGCTTAACACACAGTATAGTAAGGTACGGATGAAAGGTAAGTGGAGCAATTCAGAGAAAGGAGTTGCGCCATCCCCTATACCTCGGTGTATAAGTTATTGAAAATGGAGCCTTAGAGTCGCTCTCGACGGTATACTACTACCAAAAATATCCTTCTCATTTTCCCCAATATAAATATATATATATGTATGTGTGTGTGTGTGTGTGTGTGTGTGTGTGTGTGTGTGTGTGTGTAAGCTCCCCTCCCGATATTTGAACACTCTGGTGAAGGAATAAACAGCTGCCTCTGGCGTATGCAAAGTTCGTCTAACGAATAGAGCACTCTGGTATCCGATAACACAAAATGTTAACAAGCGAAAGCCACTGCATATGTGTTATAATTCCTGATTTTATCTGATGTTTGAACGGTAAAATATTAGGTCTAGCGTAAAACTGGGAGGGTTTAGATCCGAGCTTGAAGCGTCCTGCGTGTCCAGCCACACTGAAGTGTTATGATACAACGAAACAGTCTGTCTGTGGATGACTATATATATATATATATATATATATGTAATATTAAAGAAAACTCGACGGGTACTTGGCATTATAAGTTTATTTCGACAGTTCGTACATTACAAATTGCCTCATCAGAAGGCTGTATTATTCAAATAGAGAGGATAAACATAGCTTATCGGGGGGGGGGCATTTTTTTCATTAGATACACATTTAACGTTTCATTTGTTTCTTTCGTTTCTTTGTTTTTAACGGCATGTCAACCTTTGTAGCTTACTTAATGCCAAATCCTTTCTCCTAGACAAACAGAAGTAGTACTATTTAACCCATAGCTAGGAGGATAACGAGGTTCATACCTTTCCCAAGGGTGTTTGGCCGAAAGTGAACGTAATAGCGCGACTGGAGTACGAACTCGCTTACTACGATTCCGCAGCCCATCGCTTTAACCCACAATAACAATTTATACAGTTTTTTTAAGTCAATATAAAACCAATAAAAACCAATAAAATAATAACTAAGTTGAAACCCCATTTTAACAGTCAGTGATATATAAAAAAAGAAGCTTATAAAATATACTCTCTTCTTGTGTCCTAAATTTAATCTCAAAGTTTTATCTCAAAAACTCCTATTTTATTATAATTTAATAATCTAACTTTTCATTTGCCTTCCAGATTATCAGCTAAGAGGATGATTATATAATCTAATACATTTTTGATATCAAATATAAAGACAATATGCGGCCTAATCATTACTTTACTTGAGATGTAAATTACAACCATTACTATTTTTGCTTATACTAAGAGGCTGCATATGACTCATTTCCATTAGCTTTGCTATTCATCCGTTTATAGCATATCAATTCAATCTAATATATTTCATAATCTAATATATTTTAAGGCAATATGTAGTTTAATTACGACCGTAAATGAGATGTTGTAAGTTACTGTGATTACATTTTATATCCTATAGAGACTACATATTTAGTTAACTCCATTTAATCGGTGATAGTATTTATTAATATTTATATATTTGAATAATAGTCTCAAAATGCAATTAATTATCTTAATTTTCTTAATTATCAGTTCAAGGTTGTTAAATCTCTTTTAAAGAAACTGACGTATTTTCACTAGTCTAATACTCAAGTTCATATTATCATTATATTAATTTATAATATCATATATGATAATATCATTATTGTGATTTCTACTTTAAACTTACCCGTATACATTAAAATTTGATGTTTTAACTACAATTCCTCCGAGGTATACATCAATGCTAACATAATCTGATAAACTTCACTACAATTCTCAATCATAATCCTATTTATTTACACCCTTTTCTATGTTAACATTTGAATATTAGTTAATTTCTTTCATTGAATAAGTGTCTAGTATCTTTGTATATTAATATGCTATTTACAAGTTGGTGTAATCAGAGGCATTATTTTCCCAATCCGTTACATAAGAATCAAGCAGCTCTATCGAAATCTTATTGAACTTTAATAGACCATGGATTAAACCCACAAATAAAATGGAAATCTATTTAAAAATTCTCAACGGGACATGCCTGGAGGAGTAAATATTCATATTCAGTACCAGTCAAAACTATTTGGCCAGCCTAATTTTTTTTTAATTTCTCATCCTAAAAGTATAATTTTTAATGAAACAAGTTAAGCACCACAATAGTTTTATTTATTATACTAAATAAAATACTTCCAGAGCCACATCAAATTAAAATTAAACCAAGAAAGTACAAAAAAATGTCTAAACATTTGGATGAGAAATATAAATTTTTGCATGTGGCCAAATGTTTTGGACTCGCCGTATATATATATATATATATACATATATATATCGGGTAAAAACTGAAAATAAATCTGACAGTCGGAAAATGCAAGATGAAAAACACAAGCTGTTCAGAGGATTATTTTCTTTATAGAATTATTAGCAACGGTCAACATTTTACACGTTCATCAGGGCGTGTAATTTTGTCAATGAAATAAAAAAGATGAGAATTTTTTAATATTTTCTATTTCAATGGTAGAGTTCAGTTTTAAATTTTGTAGACGTAATTAGCTTTACGATATTTATCTAAAAAATTACTCTCTCTCTCACTCTCTCTCTCTCTCTCTCTCTCTCTCTCTCTCGCAATAGATAGATAGATTGATAGATATTTTATGTTTTTAGTTCATATCTCCCTCTTGTAGACATTCTACAACATATCGACATGTGTTCATATCTGTCGGCATATTTTGTCGCTCGTCACCGTATCCGCATGGAAAAACTCTGTCAACGCCGCAGTAGGAGGGGTAGGATTACTTATGGGACCAAGAGCATTAAAAACGATAAATAGCGTTGAGAAAATACAACCTAGAATGATGGCAGCTACTTTTAATGGCAACCCCAGAGCAACAATCATTTCATGCTACAGCCCCACCAATGTTAGTGAAGAAACTGAACTAGTCACCTTCTACGATGAGTTATCCTCATTAGTGCGAAGCATCCCGAAACACAACAAGTTAGTCATTGGCGGAGACATGAATGCCCAAATCGGGAAAAACGGAAACAACAAATACAGCCTCCACAACACGTCAAATAGGAATGGGCAACATCTAACAGATTTCATGATAGAAAATAGATTAGCATGCCTCAATACAAACTACCAAAAAAGGGAAGGAAAACTATGGACATACACGTACGCAAACAATACTAAAGCTCAGATAGACTACGTCCTTATAAACAAGAAATGGAAAAATAGTGCAATGAATTGCGAGGCATACTCCTCTTTTGAGGGTGTGTCCACCGATCACCGAATAGTCACGGCGAAAATACGATTAAGCCTACGAAAAAACGCCAAACGAACAGCGACCACCAAACACTATGACTGGGCCCTCCTGAACAACAGAGATATAAGAGATAAATACGTATTAAAATTAGGAAACAGATTCGAAACACTACAAGAAAAGACGGAAAAAAGTACACCAAACGACGAATATAAAAATTTCGTCAATGCACATCTCGAGGCAGCAGCAAAATACATTCCAACAAAACTCAAAACTAAATATAGTGTCCCTTGGGAAACATTAGCGGTGAGAGAAAAACGTGCACTAGTGAAAACAGCCTCCAAAAACTGTCGAAAAAAACCAACAAACACAAATGCCTTAAAACTAAAAACGGCACAATATCAATTAGCAGGCGTATATATCAAAGAACAGACAGAATACATTCAAAATCAGATAGATTAGAGACTCGGTGGAAGATAGACAATCTAGGATAGCCTGGCAAACAATAAACGAAGTGAGTAGAATAAAGAACACAGTCAAAGCAAAACTGAAAGCAGCAAACCAACAAGAAAGAATAAAACTGTGGAAACAGCACTTCGAAACCTTACTAGGAAACCCACCGAAAATAACACATGAACCAATCACCAGAATAATTAGCAAACAATTAGACATTAAACTAGGACCGTTCACATAAGAAGAACTCGACTCGGTTCTCAGAAAAATTTAAAATAGGAAAGCTGCAGGGCTGGACGAGATTCCCCCGGAAGTATGGAAGACCAGACAATTCGATGACATACTGCTCCGACACTGCAACGCAGTATACAATCAAAATCCGATAGATAGATGGATGAAAGGATGCATACACCCCTTCCCTAAATAGGGGGACCTCGAATTAGCCAAAAACTACCGAGGCATAACACTTACATCTATAGCAGCCAAAATCTACAATGCACTACTACGAAACAGCATAGAACCCGAAATCGACAACATACGTACAAAAAACCAAAATGGCTTCCGAAGAAATAGATCCACGACCTCACAAATATTAACCATCCGTAGAATCCTTGAAGGTGTACGGGCAAAAAACCTACAAGCGACATTAATATTTGTTGACTTTACCAAGGCTTTCGATTCCATTCACAGAGGAAAGATGGAACAAATCCTACTAGCATACGGCATACCTAAAGAAATCATAGCGGCAATAACGATTCTCTATAGAAACACTAAAGTAAAAGTACGATCACCAGATGGAGACACAGAATACTTCGACATTGTAGCAGGAGTACTACAAGGGGACACGCTGGCTCTGTACCTCTTTATCATTTGTCTAGACTACGTACTTAGAACATCGATTGACAAAATCAAAGAGAATGACGAAGAAAAGAAGCAGAAGGTACCCCGCAACAACAATTACCGACGCCGACGACGCCGATGACATAGCGATACTGGCAAATACACCAGACCAAGCCGAAACAGTACTGCATAGTTTGGAACGAGCAGCAACAAACATAGGCCTCTATGTTAATGCTCACAAAACGGAATATATGTGCTATAACTAAACGTGGGACATCTCCACTCTAGAAGGAACCCCTCTTAAACTAGAAGACAAATTCACTTACCTAGGAAGCAGCGTCGAATCAACCGAAAAGGACATCGAAACGAGGTTAGCGAAAGCATGGACAGCTATCAATAGGCTATCGATTATTTGGAAATCAGACCTAACCGATAAAATGAAACGCAGTTTCTTCCAGGCAGAGGTCACATCGATACTGCTATATGGCTGCACTACATGGACGCTAACAAAACGACTGGAGAAGAAGCTAGACGGCAATTACACAAGAATGCTACGTGCAATCTTAAACAAGTCCTGGCGGGAACACCCCACAAGACACCAACTGTACGGCCACCTACACCCTATCACGAAAACTATTCAAGTTAGACGAGCCAGACATGCAGGACACTGCTGGAGAAGCAGGGACGAACTCATAAGTGATGTACTCTTATGGACCCCCACACATGGCCGTGCAAAAGCAGGACGACCAGCACAAACATACATTCAGCAGCTATGTGAGGATACGGGATGTTGTCCTGAAGACCCACCTAGGGCGATGAACGATAGGGAGGAGTGGCGAGAGAGGGTAAGGGATATCCGTGCTACCAGCGCGATATGATGATGATGATGATATATCTATCGATCGATCAATCTATCAATAAGGTAACCATTTTTCTTCAAATAATGGATTTTGTAACTTCACACCACCAATCTGACTAAATAAGGGTGAAAATATAAAAAAATGATCTCTGTCTGATAGAACTGTTGTTTGAAATTATACTAGATTCAAAAATTTTCCTGATTTTTTAAATATATTTTTAAACTAACAACTTAGAATCATTTAAATTATCTTCGAAATATCTTTTAAAAATTATGGATAGATTAAACAATATAGAAAACATAATAAATTTTACCCACGTACGAGAAAATAGCAACACCTTAAGTTTTTGGACATTTTACAGATAAAAACAGAAAATAAGCTGGAATTTAAAGTTCATCACAAACGCACAAATAAACATGATTTTATACTCTCTTATTCACGTCATAAAACCAAAATAAAGAGGGGAATAATCACAGACATTAGATTTTCGTGGATTTGCACTGTTAAATTAATATGCTATTTTTTTCTAGAAAACAAGTTTGTATAATCATAGGCATTATTTTCCTAATCCGTTACATAAGAATCAAGCAGCTCCATCGAAATATTACATTGCTTCATCCATAATCAATGTTTATTGTCATTAATATTAATGACTTTAATTACATAGAAAATTCCTTCACGCAACAACAGTATCCTAAATCTTTTATACAACATGACAAAAACACAAAAAAACGCTAAGAAAATTCACAAGCATAAATATTTTACAGGAATTTAAAACAATTATTTTTCGAAGGATAATTCTTTACATCCGTAGAAACCATCGAAGAATACTTAAACAATCTTTAGATTTACAAAAGTCATTAATTCATCAAAGAGTATTAAGAATTTAATTAATCATAAAAACAACACTCTCACAACACTTCAGAGCTGGTGTTTATGAAATTCCGTGTCTAAATTGTAATTAGAATATGTGGATGAATCTTCTTGTAGTCTGAATAAACGAATTTACAAGCACATGAAAGATTTTTAAAAAATGAAACATAAATAGGGGTTCGGCCGAATATAATTAAGAAACGAATCACATTTCAAGATCTGAGTTTAAATTTATAATAAAAAAAATGGGGAACTTTAAAATCTTGTATCATTTTAAACCACAATACGATCAAAGAGGGAGCTGTTTTTTTTTTTGGGGGGGTGTCTGTTAATTTTTTTTTCTTTTTCTAATTTGTCTCCTTATTTAAACAGATTGGTGAGGAAAAGTTACAAAATCCCTGATTTGAATAATTTGTCATCATTGTTTCCATATACTGAGATGGATAGATAGATAGATAGATCACACAGACTGATAAAGGTTGAAAAAGCGAAATGTTTATTGTGGATAAATCATCCTCTGAATAATATCATCCTCTGTCGATTTTGTGTTTTCTGTCTCTGTATATTTTAACACACACACACACACACACACACACACACACACACACACACACACACTCACGAACGTGCACGTGCGCGCGTCTGAGTGTTGTGTATATAGAGTTTAAATACTTAAGTACAGTACTGTCACTGAGTATATTGAATTATTATGGGCTTGGGACAAGAAATAAAAGTTATATCTTGCATATTTACAGATAATTACTATATATTACACACACACACACACACATATATATATATATATATATATATTTCATAGTTCTTTTTTAATTTATGCTTTTAATCCATTGGTCTATGTTGTAATTCTCTAGTGGTTGTGTGATATTTTATGTAGTTGAATACATTTGTTGAATTCAATGATTTTCAATAGACGGTAAGTATTTTTCTCAAGTTTAGCAATTAAAGACGCGTTTATCGGATAGAATTGTGATTCATCTTTATCTGATTCCTATTGGTTTGGATGTTTGTAATGCTGGATTAGCGTTCCTTGTCAAGGTAATAAATTGAAGTAAATATGAACACGTGGCGAAAAATTTGTTTATGAATGAATCAGTCTCATAAATCTCTGTTTACTCATTTTACTATGTTTTATCAAATTTGCCAGAATATTGTGCAAAAATAAAATATATTTCAAAAAGTAGACTTTCTAAAATTACATTTATTCATTAAATGCCAGGTTTTATTCTATTTATTTCAGATTTATGTTTTTATCTATGATACTTTTAGAACCGCTTTTACTAAAGAACTGCCAAATACACAAAGTTATTTTCTTTTTCATTACCTATTCTAAGTAAGAGCCTCGTTTTGTTAAACTTGCTTCTATATCTTTAAATATAATTTCATATTATGCAGAAAATATCAGTTAATGATGATAATAAATGCTTCCATTCAAAAATATTCAATAAGTGAATCAATTTAACGAGCCAATTCAGAGATTATGTAATTTGAAATTCAATATCATTTATCTGCTTGTATAGGCTGCAAATATTGAGTTTCGATCTTTGATGCTTTTAATAATCAACAATTTCCCAATTTTCAATATAATCGTTTTGTTCTGTTTTATATTCCTGAGAAGTCCATGTGACATTCGTGGAAAATAATAAACTAAAAATAGTTACCGAATTTAATAAACAGTGAACATGATCTGTAAATGGTCTGGTTTCTTTCTTTAAAGGCATATCAACCTTCGCTAGTTTCCTTATGTCAAATCCTTCTGGAGGACTGTAGTGGCACTATCTAACTCATAGCGGGGGTGAGGATAAGGGTGTTCATTCTTTCCTCAAGGGCATTATTCTGAATGTGAACGTAATAGAAAGACTGGTGTTCAAACTCGCTTAAAACGATGTCTCAGTCCAGCACTTTAGCCATTATGCCACGGAGACTTTGATGTGTTCATGAAAGACTGTTGATATGAGAAATTCTGGTAAAGACAATCGTGCTTCATCCATAATCAGTGTTTATTGTCATTAGTTTAGGTTAAGTTTGGATATTTCGATTAATACCATATCAAACCGTGGTGGTTATTTTATCGGTTTATAAACATGAATTTTAAGTGTTATATTTTCTGGTAATATTTCAAACGTGCTGATTTGTTTACAATTTCTATTTCTTAAATAGTTTATAGTATTGGAATCGAATACTTATAGCTTTATTTGAACACAGGTAAATAGTTTCAACTATTGTTGTTTAACACTTATAATTCTATTCAGCATTATTCGTACGTTAGGCACTGTTAAATGATTCTATGTATTGTCATGCTATACTAATAATACAGTTTAACTTCAGTGATTTGTTTGCATAGAGTTAAATAATTTCAAGTATTGAAAAGGATTAAATATCTTTATTCAAAATATAGATCTTCACATGTATTACCACACGAAGAAGGAGTAAAACAGGGAGTAATAGCTATAAAAGGGTACTCCACATCCTCCTCATATCCAAGACTAGAGCCTCACCATTAGATGATTGTAAATCATTTTCAGGGCAATTGTAGGTCGGGGTTGGGTCTTACACCCCTATAGTGATACAGTCGGCCGATTTTATAGTCCTCACAGGCTGGGATGTGTAATTAGTTTAGTCATTCACAATTATATGATAGCAGTGTATCCTATGATGATCAAGCTAAATTCATTATCAAATGGCCCTTTAAAAGTGGCCAGACAAAAATGACGATTTCTCCTATTGCTTAGCGTAACTTATATTAACATAAAGTGATAAGAGTGAGCTAACACCGATCTCATGATACAATGTTAGTTGTCTCCTTAAATACATCACATATTTTGATTTACAATGTGCCCCAGCTCATTTGTGAGTCATAGATTGTTGCTTCACGACTTCATGTTTATTATTCGAATGCATTATCAGAGTTGTTCCTTGATCTTTCTTGACAAGCGCTTATTCAATTTAATCAGCCGACACCAACGACGTTTCAAATATAATTAAAACCGTGTTCAATGAAGTATTATAAACATTCTTTTTATACATTTTACATGTAATTTTAGACCGCATATCCCATTGATTTCAAGATTGATTTATGTCAAATGAATTTATTGCGTTCTTGTTTGTCTCTGTGGTAACGTTTAATAGCCTTTGGAAATATCTCTGATAACAATCCAGAAACATTATTATAACGCATTTATCTTTTATTTTTATGAATTGAATCTCTAAAACCCTGGAAATTGCTTAGTAGATGTAATTTAATTAGTCATTCAACCAAGTAAACCACACAGAGTTACCAATTAAAACACAGGTAAATAGATATAGAGAATATTTTTTCTTCTTGGTAATTATGAGCCCACTCGGCTGGGGATCTAGAATACATCGTCTACATCTCTACAGCGTGTCCTGGATATGACATAAAGCAATATGTTGGCGAGGCTCTAGTAACGCTTTGCCCAATTGCCTGGGGCTGTAGAATACACTGACTGCACCTCTGGAGAGAGGTAAGACCCCCACTCTAATGAGTGTCCTGTATGTGACACTAAACAATCTGATGGTGAGCTTCCAGAGATGCTGGAGCTTTGGGGAATGCGGAATACCCCTTCGTTGCCATTGCGCCCAGATTCACTCTGGCCCAGCATATAAGCACCTGATAGGGTCCTGTATATGGGTTAAATAGAACTAACTGCATTCTTATGCTAAACTTAATTGTTTGACTAAATTGAATAGCTTGAAATAGAAATGTTTTTGACAATTAAACCTTACTAACATTTAAACTGCGTGATTATGCTTAACTGAATTATTTGAAATAGAACTGTTTTTGACATTGAAAATGTACTCACACTAAACTGATTTGTTTAATATGGAATTGTTTTGACATTTGAATAAAAAAAATAAACTTTGTACTTACATTTAAACTGCGTGCGTATGCTAAATTGAATTATGTGAAATGGAACTGTTTTTGTCTTTGAAACTGTACTTACAATAAACTGAATTGTTTAATAGAGAACTTTTTCGACATTTAACTGTGTGTAAACAAAATCTATACCTATACTAAATTGAATTAGCAGAATTACGGCTGCTTGACTAAACTGAATAGATTGAAATAGAAATGTTTTTCACAATTAAACTGCATACTTACTGTTTGAAATAAAACTATTTTCATCAAAATGGATTTGGAGTTAAATAACCTACTAAGGTTGATACGACATAAAATCCAAATAACCAAACAACCAGCATCTAGTAAGGTTGGAGGTTTGGGAAATGCAGAGTTCCCTTCATTGTCGTCACTCTCAGTTCTTCTTTGGCCCGGAGTGGTAGTCGTACATAGGATACTATCTATGGATCAAATTGAACTATTTGACATTCAAACTGTGTACTCTTGACATTTAAACTGAGTGCAAACAAATGACTAATACTAAACTGAATTGCTTGAAATAGAACTGTTGGACATTTAAAATGGCATAACCAAATGGTTGATATTTAACTGAATTGTTAGTGTTGAATAGCAGTACTTGAAAACATTTAACTATGTGAAAACAAATAATTACAACTAAAAAGCATTATTTGTATTAGATAGAAATAAGTTAAACTATTTAACTGTGTGTAGTGTTCGCCAATGGTCTAGTAGACCCGGGTTCAGTCCCAGCTCGGGTCATACCAAAGACTTTAAAAATGTTACTTGATACCTCCTTGCTTAACACTCAGCAATATAAGGTACGTTTCAAGAATAAAGTGGAGCAATCCGGGGAGAGGAATAGCTCCCTCCCTTACACCTCGGTGCAGTAGCTATGGAAAAGGGAGCCTTCTGGTTGCCCTAGACTACGGTCGCCAACTTACTTTACTTATTTAACTGTTTGCAAAAAATGAGTTAGGTTCGTTTAAAAATGTTATCTACAAAATGTGTTTATAAATCATATAGTTGATATATATAAATAAAAAGGATTTAATATTAAATTAATTACAATGGTTGATATGCCACAAAACCAGACCAAGCCAAACCATTGACAAAATAATCGTTCTTATGTAATCCGTCACATGGTGGGATGGTTCTTGGCATCCGTTTTCAGTATTTCAGGTTATGTCATTTAATTTTTGCAACACATTTTCGGTAGCAATTCAACTGAATTATACATCATTTTTATAGAATATTTCATTTCATATATTGTTTTTGGAGAAGTGCTTGTCAATGAAGTTGATGAATTGTCTTTCGACTTTGTTTTTACAGCGCTGTTTAAACCAAACGACAATCATCTTATTATTATGGTTTGATTCTTGGTTTAACAGTATATCACCCTTTGTGGTTTGTTCAATGGCAACGGCATCCTTGTAGACGAAAAGCAGCAATACTATTTAACTTATGAGGAGGGATATAAAAAAGGTTCGTGTCTTTTCCAAGTAGATAAGTATATTAGTAAATGCAAAAGCGTAACTGGTGTTCAACCTCGTTTAATTCTAGGTTGCCGCCAAGTTAGCCACTATATCACTTCTACTCGCCCTATTATTATTTCTTCTTTTTATACATTTTTTTTTAATTTTTCATTGATAAATGAATGCTTTAAGTGTATCAGCAATTTTTGGTACTTTTTCATTGTCTTTACTTTTGGTTTCGTTTAAAGGTTTCTCTATTGTAGGATTTGTAGATAATCTTTTTTGTTATGCATATTGTTTTGTTTTGTTTTTTTGTTTAATTTGAATACAGCCGAATGATTATTACGCCATTAAATAAGTTTTAATTCACTCAAATATGAATACGTTTATCGAATAATTATGAGAAGACATAGGAGAAAAAGGAACTCCTTTAAAAGGAGGGAATAAAATATTTAAATACGCGAACCAGTGGTAAGTGACAAAAATTCTACTTTTTATATATTTCTTCTCATTTTTCATTGATATATATGCGTGTTTTCTTTAGTGTATCAGCAATTTTAATAGTTTTTCATCGTCATTATTTTAGGTCTTGGTTTAATATTTCTCCATTGCTGGAGTTGAAATTTTTTAATATGTATATTGTTTGTTTTTTTTAATTTAAATACAGCTAGATATTATTTGATGATGTGTTAATATAGGACTGTGTCCGATTTCGTTTTGTATATGGAGAATCTGTACCCTAAGAATGTATCATTGTTATAATTATTTGTACAGACAGAGAACGAGGAATAATGATAATTTTATTGTTTTGTAAACTTTTCAATCTTCTCGTCAAAATAATTAATGTTGGTTTTTGATTTCTTTTCTGAAGGTGTATCAAACCAACTGTTGGCTGGGGCTGTAGAATAACCAGGCATCATCTCTGCATCCTGACAACGCGTGTTCTGATAAGACATTAAACAATCTAATGATGAGGCTTCAGTAATGCTGGAGTATTGGAGAATGCAGAGTACCCCTTCATTGCCATCGCTCCCAGGTCTACTCTCGCCTTGAGTGGTAGTACCTGATAGGGTCCTATCTATGGGTCAACTTGTACTGATTGACGTTTAAACTGTGTGCAAACAAATGACCGATGCTAGATTGAATTGTAAGAAATAGAACTTTTTGAAAAACTCTCAAAGGAGTAAAATGTTGGTTTTTGATTTCTTTTATGTAGGTGTATCAAACCAACTGAACAGAAAATCGCAGTCGACTTTCAAGAGGATCACATTCTTAACCAAACTCGAACCAACGGACTCATTGAAATTACCCGAATAAGAATAATGGGTTTTCCGGTACGAATTACTTTTCAGGAATTCATTGACAAGTAAGATTTTTTTCTGTTTTCATTTATGCACACACTGAGAGAGAGACAGAGAAAGACAGAGACAAATACAAACAAAAACAGAGATAGAGACAGAGGGAATAGTTTTAGTATAGCAATACCACCACAAGATTAAATAATATTGAACTTATACGTTTTATAGTCAAAGTTGAAACAAAGAGCTCACTACTTTTCCTAGATATTTTCTAAATTCGTGGCAATAACGACTTGAAATGTAAAGTGTTGTGCAAATCGCTGCTTTAGTTATCATATACAACGTGTTCAACATGGAGCAAAATTCTAATTATTTTTACGGGTGATTGTTGTATTTTTTTAAGTTGGTTCTTACATGAAGATTGGTTATATTTACTTCAAGTTAAATTGTTGATTTTTAATATTAATGTTTAGGTTTGTCTACATAATTTTCCTTACATTTTATTTCTTTATTTATTTCTTTATTTTAATACATTACTTTCAGCATTTTGTTTGGTTTGGTTTGTTGGGTTTTATGGCATATCAATATTTG
Source organism: Sepioteuthis lessoniana (assembly GCA_963585895.1). NCBI lineage: Eukaryota > Metazoa > Mollusca > Cephalopoda > Myopsida > Loliginidae > Sepioteuthis > Sepioteuthis lessoniana. The sequence goes on from OY757905.1 coordinate 27,375,122, forward strand.
TGGGTTACGCCAAATCCATTTTTATAGAAATAATCTGTTCTTTTTAAAACAATTCAGTTTAGCATGAGTACACAGTTTATTTGTCAAAAACATTTTATTTCAAACTATTCAAGCAGTTATATGTAACAATTCAGTTAAGTGTAAATACAGTTTTAATGTCGAAAAACAGTTCTATTTCAAATAATTCAGTTAAGCATAAGCACGTAGTTTAAATGTAAGTACGGTTTAATTGTCAAAAACATTTCTATTTCAAGCTATTCCTTTTACTCAAACAATTCAGTTTACCATAAGTATACTGTTAGTTCTATTTAACCCATAGATAGGGCCCTATCAGGTGCTACCACTCCGGGTCAGAGTGGACCTGGGAGCGATGGCAATGAAGGGGTACTATGCATTCCCCAATACTCCAACACTGCTGGAGCCTCACCATCAGATTGTTGAGTGTCATATCCAGGGCACTCGTTAATAGGGACTTATGCCTCTGCAGAGGTGCAGTCAGTGTATTCTATAACCCCAGCTGACTGGGCAAAGCATTTTGTATAAATTTTTTCAGATGTTTGAGGAGTTTAAGCGTGTGCAACATTCCTCTTCTTCTAGAAGATATTTGGGGCTGCAAATTCTATAGACACTTAGATAGCAATCCATAATTATATCAAATTTTAGATCATTCGTTTGATGAAAATAGACTTTTATAAGGTCTTTATAATAATATTTAGTTGGTTTCTAATTAAGAAAGTTTCTTGGTTAGGAAGTGTATTAGCCTTTTCTTCAAATCCAAATGTCAGTTCAATTATCTTTAATCCTTTACTGATGGAATATCAGTAATAATATTGATAATGTGTCATTTGGGTTTTTTGGGCATAACGTTTTAGATTCGACCGGGAAATTCTATGAACATATAAAATCGATAAGGAAGCCAATTTCTTGTGTATGAAAATTGTTATGGATTTTTATACCGACATACACAAAAACATAAACAATTACATATAGGTGTATACAAAGGAGATTGCAGGAATAAATATATACGAGAGATTTTAAAATATATCATATTTTAAAACTCAGCGAATAAGATAAATGTCATATGTATGCTTCCATAGAAATACAGAAAACGTGCTGGGATTAATTGTTACAGATCGAGTGGACATTATTTCAAAAGAGATGAGGGGAAACTAATTGTATTTAATTGTTTCAGGGTAAAATTCAGGAATGGTTTCTCTATTTCTCTTTTCTCCTTTATCTCAGACTGTTTTTTTTTAAATATTATTGCGAATATCTATGATCCCGTTTTCAATGCTTCAACGATCATAGATTCAACCGTTGGATTCGCAGCGGGATTTGCTTGCATTAAAAATTGCCAATTTGGTATATTTAACATTATGTTTGTATGGAAATAGATATAACATTCATCCTGTTTATTTTTGTCATAAAACCTCATGCCTCTGTAATTTATATGTAATAATAGCGACGGGCACAAAGTCTATATAAATGAAACCATTGTAATTTGAACATGATAAAACCGGTTTACTGTGAAAAATATCAGTCGAGAAAACCACTTGAACCACATCAATTTGGGTATATGCAAACAACAATCAAGAAGCGGATTTGATCAACTCATTGATGGAAAATAAATTGCCCAGCTTTTATTATAATCGATTTTAGGTTTCCGTACGGCTTTCAAGATAAGGTTGGATGATCAGGAACTTTTGTCCGTTGCTGGGAGCCGTTCATGGCGATAATTGTAACAAGTACTTTGTACTTTACCTCCATTATGTTTGTTATTTTTAATTACCGGTAGGGCGATTGCATTGCAGATTTATGAGAAATACTGAATACATTGTTACACGAGGCCGAAAGTTTCCTCTAATAGGGGAACTATATGACGCATGTGAGAATATTTCTTTTTATTTTGAGTTTAATCAAATTTTTTTTAATGTTAGTCATTATAAACGAATTTACAAAAATAAGAAGAGGTAATTATATCTGAAGAATATTAAATATAAAAACAAGAGATTTTACTCGAAATTGCGAGGATATAATATCTCAAAATTTCATTATGAATGAAAAAAAATTGACTGAAAATAAGGTTGTTATTTGCTTTGCAATGTAAAATCAGGAGATACATTGAATTTACGGCGAGACTTGAGAAATGAAGTAAAAAGACTAGATTGATCAAAATTAATTTAGGGATGTACATATTCATAGGTAACACTGATTATAGTTTTTAAGAACTGTTGCGTAAATAATATGTGGAAAATATATGGAAATATATGTTTCCCTGTAAGTCTGTGCTTGTAAGTACAAGTATATTTCACGTATATAAAACTGTAAAGAGAAATATCAATCCATATTATAACACTAAATATCACTCGTAAGTGTGTGGGCGTTTGTCTTGGAGTGGATGTGGTATGGATTAGTGAGTGGAATGTGTTTCATAGGAAATTTCAATGTGAACAAAGTTAATCGCAGGCATCGTGCGTTCATATTAACATTTTTTGAGTTGTTTCTCAAGAGATTTACTGTGGCAATAGTTATGAATAATCAAGTGTTCGTATATAATACCAATAATTTGTACATCACTGTATGATATCAAGAAACTCATAATAATAATTATTTCTTAATTAATAAACAGCTATATTTGAATAATAGATATAAATCTAACTGGTATTACTAATCCAGTTCCAATTGGTCTTGGGAGTCATGGCCCCAAAAAGGTACCCCACATATCTCAGATCTCCAGAACGGGAATGTTACCGTCAAATGCAGTTTAGCGTCATACTCAGGACACCCTTTTTTAAGTAGTCCTTAGCTCTCAAAAAGGGATACTGTAAGCGTCTTCCAAAACTCGTCAACAGGTAGTGCTATCGCTTATAATTTTATTTAATGTAAAAGACACACACGCGCGTGCACACATACACACGTGTGCACACACACACACACGCGTGCACATACACACACACACACACACACACACACACACACACACACACACACACACATATATATATATATATATATATATATATAATTAGTACTACTTATATATATATATATATATATATATATATATATATATAGTACTAAGAAACATATGCTTCAAGAAGATATGTTTGAAAATTTTTCGTATTCAATAGGACCTTGTGCAAAAAATTCCAAAAAAAAATCTATACAAAATATGAAAATATAAACGTACAATGAACTTGATTGCCTACCGTGTGGACATCAAATAACCCAAGACAAATTAAAATACCATTAAAATCAATCAGTCATATATATATTTACCATCTTCCTCCACATGAGCAGGCTGCTACAAAAATGTCATATTTAAATTGAGTTTGACAATTTTTCATTCATTTTTTTCTGCTAAACCAAGCTTAAAACGCCAATTCTCTCCTACAATTTATGCATAGCTGGATTCATAACTTTCCCAAGGGTATCAGCACGATGTGAAATGCTTATAACCTTATCCAGGATTTGAACTCGAGCCACCGTGCCTAATTTCTACCTCGATAACACTTACACCAAGACTATCATATTGGAAGTTAAATTCTATTTCACACATTCGTTAATGATCAACAGTTTTTGCCTGCACTCTTATTGCATTTAAAATGTACTAATTTAAATCACTCATTTGGATCCTCTTTAATTGATCGAAATAATATGCATTACTTAATTTAGACCGGCCATTGGTTTAATGAGTAGAGTGTTTGCCAATGGTCCAGGAAATCGGGGTTCAATCCCACGTCGAGTCTTCCCAAATACTCAAAAGATGGTACTTGATGCCACCTTGCTTCGTACTCAACGCTATAAGGCAAGGATCGAGGGTAAAGTGAAGCAATCCAGAGAACGTAGTAACGCTCTCCTCTATTGAAGAGGGAGCCTTCGGGTCATCCTCGACTAAAGTCGTCAACTTTTTATTTTGCTGTATAAAAGGTAGAGTGAAATCTAAATGATGTTTGCAATAAGCGTATTCTTCGAAAACTATTTTTATCATCGAATACGAGTTAGATACTACAGTTTTTACCCTAACGATGCTTACCTTTATTTATTTGTGGTTTGTTGGGCCAACCTATTTCATAGCACCGTGTCTTTTTTAACATACTTTGCGTTTTTAGTTTTGATCGAAGCCATTAACTGGGACCGCTGCTGGCACTATAGGTTCACCATGTATCCATTATTTCCCGCCGCGAATTTTGATCAGAAACTCGCATAAGAAGCAAGAAGGCGATGCAAAAATAATGGATTCTAACAATAGGCACCCAAGTTGGATAGAATAAATAGATCAAAACACAGTCATAAAAGAATAGCTTAGTCCGGAGACCCCCAACTGATATATCGTGCACAATATATATATATATATATATATATATATATATATATATATAAAGGAGAAATTAGATGCTTAAATGCTAATGCTGGATTTGGCCCTAAATCTGATACAAGGAAATAACCGTTTCATCATAGATTCGAACCAATGAACCAATTTACACATCTCTTTCTAAGATAATTAAAACTATCTTCCAGGGCAAAAAGTTATTTATGAAGAAAAAAAGGAATCAATTTGCATTGCTCCCAAGCAGAACGCAATTAAACATCTTCGTTTCAGTTATATATTTGCTTCAGAATAAAACTTTAAAAAATTGGAAAAAGAATGCTATTTCTTTCATGTCATCTCGCCTTATAATGAATCTTAGAAAAAATGCACGCATTTAGACTTTTTATCGTTTTGCATAAAATTAGCATTAAGATATTTTTCATTAAATAGCTTTGCCTAGCAGCATAATATGACAAAATAGAAATATTTGTAAATCATTAACTGATTCGCTATTATGGATTCTCTTTCAACATTAAAACCGTATTTACCTCCAAAGTCATTCTTAAACCCCCACACATATCTGTCTATATATATGCATGATTACAAATATATATATATATATATATATATATATATGGGTAGGTGTCTTTCAGGGTGAGAGAGAAAGAGCATGAAAGAGATGTTGCGTAAAGATTGATGCATTTGGACAATAAAAATATAAACATTTATTCATTATCTTCACCTTGATGATGATGATGATATATATATATATATATATATATATATATATATATATATATATATATATATATATAAAAGATTATGAACGATTGAAGTTAATTACCTGATGTTTTATGTAGAATGCACAATCATCAGCCTGAAACTAACATCTTACCAAATGACTAATATCTCACACTGTATATGTGGTTGATTAGTCATGTTTCTCGTATTTCCGTCTGATGATTGTGCACTTCACATAAAACTAAAAGTGACAGACTTCTTAATTATAATAAACTTGATTTGAATTAACTCTTAAGGTCACCAGCACATTTCTTAAATTCAGGAATCAGCTTGTATAAAAATGTCATTTGTGAAGTGATAGGGAAACTGTCTTGTCTTTTCATAAAATCAAGGCCTTTACCATTTTTTAAATATTATTTTAAACTATGTATTGCTAGTACAATTATGATTCCAAACATTAATTAAGTAGAACAAACTATTTGCCTGGATGTGTTATTTCGGTCCAATTACTCGAAGTAATTCGGGAACATTTAAAGATTTTTTTTTTCGTGTGGCATATTTTTCAAATCGTAAAAGGCCAGTGAAATATTATACGAAAAAGAGACTGATATTTCCCGATCGGAAAGAAATTCTAATAATTAACTCGAATTGATTGATCGATTATTGTTGTGGCTATAATTACCGAGTTTCAAATTACAAAATCTGCAAAGCAATCATCATCCATCAATTTTGGCCTGTCGATAGTAGCTTTAAATTGGCTGTGCCAAAAAAATTGTAAAAAATAAGTAAATAGAATATAAAAAAGGGTATTGAACGAAACGGTGATCCTAACTGCCGAAGCCAGTCTGTAAATTACTTTTTGCTCTTAAAAATTAAAGAAACAACGAAGATTCAAAATGTTTTTTACAGATGTTTACAGAATTCTTTTTACAGGGTATATTTCATGGGCACATCTTAAGGTTAAACATGATGCTTTAACAGTATTATATACTTATATATAAATACTATATACTATATAATAAAGGTGTTTGTATTACAATAGTAAAGAATCTGACACAGCGACCCCAGTTCAAATCCTAAACGAGGTTGTTTGTATTTCACATTGCTCTAATACCATTAGGAAAGGTATGAATCTAACTAGGCTCATTTTAGCTAAAGGTAAATAGTTAAGCAGATTGGAATCTTTAATCTTTGTATCGCAAACGACCCAAAGGGAAATCTCCGAATTGAAACCTGAATATATAGATATTACCCGGCCATAATTATTTTTCAAATGCTTTAGTATTGGATATAAATATCGATATTCTAGAAATTTTGATGTATTATTTTAAACGAGGCCTAAAATCTTCCGAGACTGTTTGCAGAAATGTAAGAAAATGAAACAATTTCGGGCTGTCTTACACAAAGCTATTTTATGCATTTTAAATATCTGTGTAGCTTACTCATTAACGACTGCTATGTTGGTGATGGTTTGGCGTCAGATGTGAGAGGAGGAAAACAATTCACAAGTCGCCTTAAGTGTTAAGACATTTATTGTATTATTATTTCCTTTCGGTTTCTGAAGCTATGAAGGTATGTGGAAATGTGCACAAAGGATAAGATGAAATATTCTTTTTAGTTGTAAACGGTTTTTCGTTTTTCTCTCTTTCCGTACACATGAGGGCTTCTTTCCTTGTACCCTCAATACTAAAAGAGAGGGTGACTCAAGTAACCCAGCTTCTTTTATTGAGATTTACAGAACAACAGTTTTTTTTAAATGTATAGAGTTATTTTTTAAATTTAAATACAGCTAGATATTATTTGATGATGTGTTAATATAGGACTGGGTCCGATTTCGTTTTGTATATGGAGAATCTGTACCCTAAGAATGTATCATTGGCATAATTATTTGTACAGACAGAGAAAGATGAGTAATAATTATTTTATTGTCTTGTAAACTTTTTAAGCTTCTTATCAAAATAATTAATGTTGGTTTTTGATTTCTTTTCTCAAGAAGAACAGTAGAGGTACTATTTAACCCATAGCTGGGAGGATAAGGGGGCTCATACCTTTCCCAACGGTATTTGCATGAAAGTGAACGTAATAGCGTGACTGGAGTACGAACTCGCTTACTACGATTCCGCAGTCCGTCGCTTTAACCATTACACCACGACGACACCCCTTTTTAGTGTATCTGTTATTTATGTGACTTTTCATTGTCTTTATTTTTGGTTCTGTTTAAAGGTTTCTCCATTGTTGGATTTTTAGATAATCTATCAATGCATATTGTTATTTAAGTACTGCCTAGGGATTATTTGATGATGTTTTAATATAGCACTGTGTGTTACTAGGCTTCGTAAATGCAGAATCTACGCCCTCAGAATGTATCATTGTCATAATTATTTGTACAGTCAGAGAAAGAGGAATAATAATAATTTTATTGTTTTGTAAACATTTTAAGCTTCTCATCAAAATAATTAATGTTTGTTTTTTATTTCTTTTCTGTAGGTGTATCAAACCAACTGAACAGAAAATCGCAGATGAAGTATTCTTTTTAGTTGTAAACGGTTTTTCTTTTTTCTCTCTTTCTGTACACATGAGCGCTTCTTTCCTTGTACACTCACTACTAAAAGAGAGGGTGACTCAAGTAACCCGGCTTCTTTTATTGAGATTTAGAGAACAAGTTTCCACTTCCTTCTCACGAGGGTATTTTCGTTTGGAATTTCCCCACCACCACTTAGATAACCGATCGAGCCTCTTTTCAGTTTGTGCTGTTAAATTAAACATATCTTATTAGAGCTAGCCCAGCAGACGAAATATTGAATTTTGTCATCTCTTCTTCCTTCAGGTTACTAACTTTTTTGAATAAGGTATATATTCACAAGTCGCTTATGATATTATATATATTTATCATTAAATAAAACAGAAATAAACGACCAACAGTTTCCCAATATGAGGCGACAAAACACTAAGTAGCAGAAAACGGAAACCAACAAGGGAGAATTTGAGGAAAGCTAAGATCATCTCAGATGATTTATGAAGCATAGATACTTAAACTGAGAACATAATTGCAAACGTAAAGTTAGAGGATATATATATATATATATATATATTGTCATCCACAGACAGACTGTTTCGTTCTATCAGAACTCTTCAGTGTGGCTAGACCCGCAGGACGCTCGAAGCCGGGATCGAAACCCGTCTAACTTTACGATAGATTAAGGTTTCAGACCACACAGCTACAAGCGGACTACGTTGGCTAAGGGAATTTTAAGGTATTTTATTTTTAGCAACAGCAGCAGCAGCCTTTGTTTACATTTTTTAATACCCTATCGGCTACCAGAGTGCTCAATTCTTACGAAGAGCTTTGCATTACGCTAGGGGCGGCCCATTATTCCTTCGCCAGAGTGCTCAACCCCCATGGGGGAGCGTATATATTGTCATCCACAGACAGACTGTTTCGTTCTATCAGAACTCTTCAGTGTGGCTAGACCCGCAGGACGCTCGAAGCCGGGATCGAAACCCATCTAACTTTACGATAGATTAAGGTTTCAGACCACACAGCTACAAGCGGACTACGTTGGCTAAGGGAATTTTAAGGTATTTTATTTTTAGCAACAGCAGCGGCAGCCTTTGTTTACATTTTTTAATACCCTAGGGGTACATACGATAAGTTTCCAGCCTTTTTATCGTACGGGCATTTAAAATTGTAGTAGACTCTTGAAAATTCAGTATGTTATTGCTATATATATATATATATGTGTGTTATTGCTTACTTTTGTATATTCCCTAAGCTCAGAGGCTGTCATTATGAGACAACTGAGGAAATGAAAGAGGCTATGATGAAGGTCATTGACACGCTCATACAAGAGGACTTCCATGGGGCCTTCCAGAAGTTGATGGAACGGCACAGCAAGTGCATTGCAGCCGGAGGAGATTATTTTGAAGGGGATTAGAGTTTCATGTGTGTATTATCAATAAAAGTACCCATACAAAAGAATGTCTGGAAAATTGCCATATGCACCTCGTATATATATATATATATATATATATATATATATATATATATTAAATACATATATCTACTTCATGGAATATAGACTGAGACCCTGGGTCTTATGGAGGTTTTTGCAAAATAACAATCATCAAGCAGTTAAGAAAATGGAACATTTTCTTAGCTGGCCGATGATTGTTGTTTTACAAAAAACTCCATGAAACCCAGGGTTGCAGTCTATATTCCATGAATTAGATGTATATATCTAATATATATTTATTTATCATTATTATATAATAGCTCTATCGTAGATATTGAGTACTCTCCATATTATATTGCACTTGGTTCGACACATACCCACAAAGTGATCAAGTGACAGGCAACGCTCTTATAATATATATATATATATATATATATATATATATATATATATCAGTGGCGACTGTAGCCTATTTTTGCTACTCGTGCCCCCCCCCGCCCTCTGTCAACTTCAGTTTCAAACCCGTGGTCCGTGGACCCAAAGTAAGTCATCATAGTTGCTATTGCGTGATTCTCCATTGTATAGCACAGATTGACAAACGTACCTTGCATGGTGTTTTTTTGTAAACAATCAAGATACTATATAATTTGTAGTCTTGTTAATACAGTAGATAAGATAATTTTTTTTCCTTTCAAAAGTATAGAAGAAAAGAGAAGATGTTCATTACTATGACGAGAAAAATATGTTTATTAGAATAAATAAATTGATGACAATATACACAGACACAGCTAGTAGTTTCAATTTCGCTTAAAATAAAGATTATTTGTTGAAAATGTATTCAAATAAACAAATTTTAGTTACAGATGTAATATATGCAACATTCATTAAAGAAATGGAGATCTGTTTGTGAAAAAACGAATTAAAACACGCCGTTTAACCAACATTTACCATAGTGATGATGATGACGTCGGCGACGGCTATAATCTGCTATCCTCCTCTCTCTCTCTCTCTCTCTCTCTCTCGGTCCCTCTCCCTCTTCCCAAGACAGTTGCCAGTTGTCAGTTGTGCTAATTTTTTTGAGCACGGTATTCTGGCTTGCTTTTTCTATTGGCTACAGCCAAAAGCGAGATTACGCTAACATTACTGTTATTAGAAGGGTCTCATGCCTGGCACGGATTACGCGTGTTCAACATTATAGCCGATTTTATGGGATGTTCAAAGGATCTGGCAGTGGCCGGACAAAGACCATCTGTTCAAAACAGCATCGTTGTATTATTCCCAGATATATTTATGAACTTTTGGCTACTTAGTTATCGAAACTTGAATAGGTACGTAATTTAATTGAGATCAGACTAAGTATGTTTGCTTGAAATTAATGGATGATTTTTAATCCATTTTGAATAACATTGACCGAGTTATTGGTCGTGCCGTGCACGAGTAGCACTAGTCCCATCTCCGCTCCGGATATATATATATATATATATATATAGTAGAAATATGTGGAAAGTTGGATAAATCAAACATGTAAAACCAGTTTAAAGGCGCGATATTTCATTCTTTTATTTCATTTTTTAAGAACTTTCTCAAAGCAGTTTGAGGACGTTCTTAAAAAATTAAATAAAAAAAAACGTAGTATTGCGCCTCTAAACTGGTTTTAAATGTTTGATTTATATATATATATATATATAAATTAGAACTACACCAATATCAGAACAAATAATAAACATTCAGGATAAATCTTTGAATCCTTGATATTTTTATCTAGTGATCCTTCTTCTCTATAACATCCCGTAATGTATTATTTACTGATTTTGTTATTTCTTTTTTTTTTTTTTTTTACTTCTGTAAGTTCAATTTGTGACATGATAGTTTAAATCGTTTCTAATGGTATGATTTACTGTTATCTTTTTTTAGAACTTCATGTTAATTTCTTTTTCACAACCTGAGTTGAGACTTGTCCTAATGAAAGAAATATTTTCTCCAAAAATCAGAATAGTTAGCAATATTCAGTTTAACTCGTTCATCGGCTTTGAATTTTTAAATAATGATTTGATCAGCAATTATGGTCCATATCATGTGGATAGAGTGTTTGCCAATGGTCCGAGAGACCTGGATTCAATCCAAGGTCGTGTCATACCAAAGACATTAAAAATGGTACTTGATATCTCCTTGCTTAACACTTGGCAATATAAGATCGGATAAAGGGTAAAGAAGAGCAATCTAGGGAAAGGAGTTGGGCCCACCCTTACACCTCCGTGTAGTAGCTATGGAAAACGGAGCCTTCTGGTTGTCCTCGACTAAGGTTGCCAACTTTAATTTTACACAATATATATATATATATATATAAACAATAAACGAAGTGAGTAGAAGAACGAACACAGCCAAAGCAAAACTGAAAGCAGCAAACCAACAAGAAAGAATAATCCTGTGGAAACAGCACTTCAAAAACCAAATAGGAAACCCACCGAAAATAAAACATAAACCAATCACCAGAATAATTAGTAAACAATTAGACATTAAACTAGGACCGTTCACACAAGAAGAACTCGACTCAGTTCTCAGAAAAATTAAAAATAGGAAAGCTGCATGGCTGGACGAGATTCCCCCAGAAGTATGGAAGACCAGATAATTCGACGACATACTGCTCCGACACTGCAACGCAGTATACAATCAAAATCCGATAGATAGATGGATGAAGGGATGCATACTCCCCTTCCCTAAAAAGGGGGACCTCGGATTAGCCAAAAACTACCGAGGCATAACACTTACATCAATAGCAGACAAAATCTACAATCCCCTCCAACGAAACCGCATAGAACCCAAAATCGATAACATACTTAGGAAAAACCAAAATGGCTTCCGAAGAAATAGATTCACGACCTGACAAATATTAAGCATCCGTAGAATCCTTGAAGGTGTACGGGCAAAAAACCTACAAGCGACATTAATATTTGTCGACTTTACCAACGCCTTCGATTCCATTCACAGAGGAAAGATGGAACAAATCCTACTAGCGTACGGCATACCTAAAGAAACCGTAGCAGCAATAACGATTCTCTATAGAAACACCAAAGTAAAAGTACGATCACCAGATAGAGTCATAGAATACTTCGACATTGTAGCAGGAGTACTACAAGGGGACGCGCTGGCTCCATACCTCTTTATCATTTGTCTAGACTACGTACTTAGAACATCGATTGACAAAATCAGAAAGAATGGCTTCGAACTGTCGAAGAAAAGAAGCAGAAGGTACCCCGCAAAAACAATTACCGACGCCGACTACGCCGATGACATAGCGATACTGGCAAATACACCTGACCAAGCCGAAACACTACTGCATAGTTTGGAACGATCAGCCGCAGGCATAGGCCTCTATGTTAATCCACACAAAACGGAATATATGTGCTATAATCAAACGGGGGACATCTCCACTCTAGAAGGAACCCCTCTTAAACTAGTAGACAAATTCACTTACCTAGGAAGCAGCGTCGAATCAACCGAAAAGGACATCGAAACGAGGTTAATGAAAGCATGGACAGCTATCAATAGGCTATCGACTATATGGAAATCAGACCTAACCGATAAAATGAAACGCAGTTTCTTCCAGGCAGCGGTCACATCGATACTGCTATATGGGTGCACTACATGGACTCTAACAAAACGGCTGGAGAAGAAGCTAGACGGCAATTACACAAGAATGCTGCAAGCAATCTTGAAGAAGTCCAGGCGGCAACATCCAACATCCCACAAGACACCAACTGAACGGCCACCTGCCTCCTATCACGAAAACTATTCAAGTTAGACGAACCAGATATGCAGGACACTGCTGGAAAAGCAGGGACGAACTCATAAGAGATGTACTCTTATGAACCCTCACACATGGCCGTGCAAAAGCAGGACGACCAGCACGAACATACTTTCAGCAGCTATGTGAGGATACGGGATGTTGTCCTGAAGACCTGCCTAGGGCGATGAACGATAGGGAGGAGTGGCGAGAGAGGGTCAGGGTTATCTTTGCTACCAGTTCGACATGATGATGATGATATATATATATATATATATATATAGGATGTGTTTGCAACAAAGCATATACCCTAAAATAAAGTTGTCTGCTAACATGTTTCTCCTACTCTGACATTTGAAAGAATTTACTGAAAAATCCTTTCTACAAAATAAACCGACATAATCAAGATTCAGCATTAAATAACTAACAAAGGTTTATTGCCATCAAACAAAATAACCAACCCAGCTATTCACATACATTTATACAAAAAATATTCGTCATCAAATAACATACAAATGTGATATGCCGTTAAGCACCAAACAACAACTATAAACTACTTCCGGTCGCGCGATCAAATTGTACAATTTCATGAATGTTCTTTAATCGACGAAAATAGCAATATAGAAAAAACGCTTTGATTAGAACCACAAACGCAGATATTATTGTTTGTTTTTGTAACTACTATATTAAGTTCAAGTTGATATTTGTGAGTAAAATACTGCTTGTTTTTTCCGTTGTACGAAAAATAATTTTCTTTTATCATAGAGGAAATCTTCAGTTGAAAGATTTACATCAATACAAACCTGTTACAAGAAGCAACTGATTTCTCACTGTATACAACATAGTTTAATAACCATTGATAGCCAAGAAAATACCATCTGCATCTAAATCTTCTAAACCTTTTTCTTAAATGCGCAATACGTTTTCCTTTCTGTTTATATCATCCAAAGGCTGAGCCAAATTTTCATGGAATGTGACCAAGTCAAGTTTTTTCAACATAGTCTCCTTTGTTATCCGCACATTTCTTCCATCGGTGTTAAAGTGCTTAGGCCACATTGGTTAAATAGTCATCACCAGCAGATATGACGTCAGCATATGAACTTTTCAGTCGATGAACTTTTCAACGCTTCCTTGTGTATTTATAGATATTTGCTTTTATAATTGCGTGTCTTCAAAAGTAAGATGAATCAACTTAAATCCGTTCTGAATCCATTCACTAAAATGCGTTAAATAAATATTATTTCAATGAATTGCCATAAAAGCACTAACAGATCTTTGCTTGCTTTGAATAGAAAATAATATAAAACTCCTTTATATTTTCATAAGAGAAATGATATTCAGAACTGGAAAAATCCATTTCATTGAAGTATATTTTTTTAAATAAATATTTTCATTCTTTAAAAATAGCATAAAAATAATTATCCATTTATTAATGGCCAACATAATGAAAAAAAAAGCACGGAAGTTAAATGACGAAGAAAATAGAAAAAAAAATCTGTGTTCAAACAAAGGTTAAATCAATGATAAAAATCTCTGGGAATCAACTTGCATAAAACAATGATGTTAAAAGGAAGTAAAACAATACAATGTAATGAAGCGAGAAACTTGTTCGTGGATGACGTAACAGTGTATTGTCTAACTTCATGACTTAAACTGATAATGACAATACTCAACTAAATCTTGTGACTGAATTCAGCGTGTTGATTCATGATGTAAGTGATCATTTTTTCTTCATTGACTGACCTGAATGTACGAGTCAGAAATGCAGTGGGTGTTTAGAGTTTTCTGAGAAGCTAAAGGCGTTATTTGACATAATACGAAAAGTGAAGCCAATTTTTATTATATTTTTTTCCTTAAATTTTTTTTTATCATGAGAATTTTTATTTCAATGAAATCTAAATTAAATTTGCATATTTTCAAGTTTTTCCTGTTTCTTACTTTCATTTACAAGATTTTTAATAGATATTTAATAAGATTTGCTTAATGTGTTACAGTGCCGTCTGGAGTTAAAAAATGACTTATTAGTATCAAGAGACTGAAACTAACACAGGTGCTATAAGAAGATGGAAAGGATATAATACGATCAAGATACTGAAAAATAAAGAAGATCGACAAGGGGCTAAAACACTCAGGTCTATCAAAGGGCACAAAATAAGATAGGGCCATGAAAAGGACGAAAAGGGGACAAAACCGTGTAAGTGCTAAAATGAGAAGGATTTTACGCTAATCTTCTAAAATGGGAGAGACCATATTTTAAAAAAGTATTTTGATATTTGATATCTATGTCAGTTTATGTACTAATCATTCTGCCCGTAGAGACTGCACACAAATTTCATCCTTGAATCTAGCGTTATCTTTAATATATATAAGTTGAAGCTCTGGGAAAATTTTAAAGAACCTTGCAAAAGAAATAATTGGAATTGGAGAACTGAGATAAAAAAAAAACGTCCGAAACACAGCACTGTCAATATAGTGAAAATACCTAAAATAATTATTGGAGTTAAGGGGGCCTTTCCTCATTCGGACTTCATATATTACTGGACAGAAATAAATTGTAAAGAAATAATAATAATTGTCTTTATTTTAGAATGCATTATAGATTTTGTTGATCGTAAAATCTAGCTATGGCCTGAATTGAATGCAAAATGGCTTACTATATGATCCCTCAAATTTGGGTACTATACTGTCTTAAAATAGATAAAACACCTGAGCAAGCTGTACAGTTTATGGAGAAAACCCTGGAAACCTGGAAAGTGGAATTGACAGCAGAAGTTAAAGGCTTAACTGAGGTAAAGATCCAAAGACGCATATTCCAGGGAGAAGTACTATCATTATTAATATTTCTGATAGCCATGAGACTACTCAATCACATCCTTAGGAAAAGCAAAACCAGACACAAACTCAGTAAATCGCAAAAAAAGATCAACGACTTGATGTGCCATGATGATATCAAGCTGTTTGCCAAAAACGAAAAAAGAATTGTAAACTCTAATACAGACTGTGAGAATATACAATTAAGATATTGGAATGAAATTTAGCGTAGAAAAATGTGCCGTGCTAATAATGAAAAGCGACAAACGACACATGACGGAAGGAGTCGAACTACCTAATCAAGTAATAATCAAAACGCTCTGAGAAAAGAAAATCTACAAATACAATTGAATATTGGAAGCTGACACCATCAAACAAGTTGAAATGAAATAGAAAAATTAAAAAAGAGTATCTCAGAAGAACGAGAAATCTACCCGAGAAAAAACTCTATAGCAGGAACCTTGTCAAAGATATAAATAATAGGGCTATCCCCGACGCAAGGTACTCGGGGCCATTCTTGATAAACAAATGGACCAAAGAACAAGAAAACTAATGACCATGCATAAGGCATTGCATCCCAGAGATGACGTTGCTATACTATATGTGTCAAGGAAAGAGCGTGGAAGAAGACTTGCCAGCATTGAAGACAGAATTGACTCATCGATACAGCGACTCAAAATCTACATAGAAAAGCGCGAAGGAAGATTGGCTATAACCACCAGAAGCAATACAAATGGCACGAGGATCAGTAGAACGAAAATAACCAGAAAACAGAAATGGGAAGAAAAACAACTGTATGGACGTTTTAAGCGACTAACAACCGACATCTCATGCGAGAAAACGTGGACGTGGCTAAGAAAAGGGAACCTTAAGATAGAAACTGAATCTCTTCTAATTGCTGCGCCATAAGGACCAAATATATCAAAGCGATAATAGATGAGTGCTGTGTTCTGTTTATAGAACACTTGTAGTAGTAATAAAAAGACAAACCACGATATGTGAGGAAATAGAGTTATATTTACAGGAAAGAGTATTTACAAGAGAGTGATTGTTAGTAAACAAAAACACAGGATTAGTGGATAGAATAAGGATATAGTTCAACAATAGTATTGACTTCCGTTATAAGGAGCGGCTGTTCACCTTCAAGACTTTTAGACAGCTGGTATTTGTAGCTACTGCTATATATGGCAGATGGGCTAGCTCATTATGACGAAAAGCTAGGTGATACCCAACAATAAGACGCAGTAAAACAGCAAATGAAGGTTATGTGGGGATAGAGACAAAACCATCAATCACATAAAAAGTAAATGCAGCAAATTAGAACAGAATGAATATAAGACTAGGTACGACTGGATGGGCAAGGTGATTCACTGGGAGATGTGCAAGAAATTTAAATTTTGACCAAACGAAAAAATGGCAGAGGTACCACCCAACTTCTCCCCTGGAGAATATGACACTCAAGCTACTCTTGGATTTCGACATACAAATGGATCATCTAATCTCGGCCAGACGACCAGAACTTATAATAATCAACAAAAAAAAGAGAACTTTCAGAACTGTGGACTTTGCTGTCCTGGCAGACCACAGAGTAAAAGTAAAAGAAAGCGAAAACATAAATAAATATCTGGACCTTTGCAAGGAGATTGAAAAAACTGAGGAACATGAAAGTGACAATAATATCAATTGTAATTGAGTCACTTAAGGGTTGATACAAGAACTGGAGGACTTGGAAACAAGGTGACTGGTGGATACCATCCAAACTACAGCATTATTGAGATCGGCCAGAATAGTAAGAAGATTCCTGGAGACTTTAGGAGACTTTCTGTCACTCAAAATCTAGTGAAAGACCATCAGATAACGCTGATGTGAAAAACTCTCAAAAGAGTAAAATATTAATATTAGGTATTTAACTACTTGAAATTTTCAGACAAATATTTAAAAAAAATGGATCAAACTCAATATGTATACTGTGTGAATCAAAAAGGGAGGTGCCCGTGGAGTAATGGTTATCGTCGTAGGAAATGGACACGGCGACACGAGTTTAAATCCTAGACCAGACTGATTGCATTTCACATAGCACTAATATCCTTGGAAAGGTATTAATCCAATTATTATCCCTCAATCTATGGGTAAATTGAAGGGCAGGCTGGGTTCTTCATCCTTGGTGAGGCAACTAGTCTGGTAGAAGGAAAACTCTGAATTCAAACCTGTTAAGCTCCGCTTAAATAATTGACCTTGTGTCATATCCTGCCCGAGCGGAGGGGTTGATAAATATATACTGTGTGAACCAAAAAGCTTAATTAAATGACCACTTAGAGTCTGGTTATCCGATTCTAACAACAATAAAATATTAAGAGATCTATATTAAAATAAGATATTATATTCATTAGAAAGCGTGTAGATATAATAGAATCTGGTATTGTGAAAAAATATGATAAAAAATAACCAGAACCAAAAACATCTGCAAACAGACATTGATATCCAAACTGATTGAGAAATGAATACCAATAGACTAGATATAGATGTTAAAGACAAATTGATACGTTAGTGCCAACAAATAGGAGTCAAACTATATTATAAAATAAGTAAATACAAAGACTCCGAAATAGAAAAACTGAAAAAATGTGATACTTTAAAAATACTAGAGTGGCAGTAACAGTGGAAGCCCTGTGTATGCTCATGAAAGTGACAGATAAACGCATCAACTACTTAGTGGTTCTGAACTCTATGAAAAAAAACACTTTGCGGAACTGCTCATCTTCTTCAAAGATAACAATAAATGTGACTGAAAAATACCATCCAAAAAAAGGTGCAAAAACCATAAATTTATGTAAGACATATAAAAACTACTTTGCCTAGGTCTTAGGTAAAGACCAGATGAAGGTTTATAAGGAATAAAAAATAAAAATTGATAATTATATCATAATAATAATTAGAGTCATATTCATAATAAATAGTGGAAAAAAAGATAAATAACAAAAGAATTAAAACTGCCAAATCGAAAAAGAACCAGAACGCTCGGAGAAAAGGAAAATTATACGTAATTGGGAATATTGGAAGCAGGCATCATCAAACGAGCGAAGATGAAAAAATTAGAAAAGAGTACCACAGATGAACAAGAAAACTTCTCGAAACCAAAGACTGCAGTTCAAATTTTATTAAAAGGAAAAGCAACTAATTGGTCAGATCATTCCCAAAAGTGATTAAGGAAGAAATCAGAAGAATAGACCAGAAAACAAGAAAACATATTATGATACAGAAGGCATTACATCCGAAAGATTACATAGACTGTATGTCTCAAAAAAAAAAAGAAAGAAGAGGACTCGCCATCATTAAATGTAGGTTATGTCGTAAGAGAGACGAAACTATCAATCACATTATAAGTGAATGCAGTAAATTATCATAGAAAGAGTAAAAGACTAAGGTGATCCACTCGGAATCTTATGCAAGAAATTTAAATCTGACCATAAGAACAAATAGTATATAAACAACCCAGCATCTCTCCTGGAGAATGAAACACTCAATCTCCTCTGGGATTTTTACATTCAAATTGATCACTAAATCTCGGCCAGGAGACCAGGCCTTATTATAATCATGAAAAAGAGAACATGCACTCTTGTGGACTGTGCTGTCCCGACTGACTACTGAGTAAAATTGAAAGAAAGTGGTAAAGGAGGATAAGAACCTAGACCTTGTAAAGTAATTGAAAAAACTGTCGAATATGAAAGTGACTGTAATACCAACCGTAAAATCTTTTTCATAATATTTAAAAATCATAACGATGTAAGTTATCATAAAACCTCTAAGATATTTATACTGTGGTACCAAGAAAATCTGTGATGTTTTCCTGTTAAATTTCTATGAAATTTCCCATCCCATTATTTATTTGAAAAATATGTTCATCTTTATATGAGATTCATTGTAAAGTGTTTTATTTCATCCTCGATTAATAAACAGCTATTTTTATCATCGCGAAATATTTTTAGATATCTCTCAAGACGAGATTTTTCTTTATAAAGTAATAATTTACTTGGCAGAAAGGTAGATATTATTCAGTTCCTTCAATCTTGTCAGTGAGTTAATTATTCATACCGGTATTCCGGTGACTCAGGGAGAGTTCTACTGTTTTGGGATGCATTGTGACAACGATTCTTTTCAGAAATACTCAAATAATGAATGAGTCAGTTGATACCAATCTTCAAAAGAACCACATAACGCATGATGTTCAAAAAGCAAGATAAATATATTTGACCTACGGTGAAATATTATTTCCATTTAAGAAAAGGTAAAAAAGGAACATTGATAATATGACAATATATTTCATTTATTATTTGTCAAAGAACCCAAAGTGATTGTTATAAAATAGTTCGATTGGTTTGTCAATACGTTTGCTGCAACTTAATGGAAGAAACATATTTGTATAATTGTTTTTTAACACTATCTCTTCATTTTCACTTCGGTGTTCGTAATTAATAAGATAAATGAAACATTATAAAGTGAACATTTCAAATCAATATGCAGGTAATAACAACATTTCAAATGGATATGTACGCAATAACAACATATCAAATCGATAAGCATGTAATAACAACATTTCAAATTGATATGTACGCAATAACAACATATCAAAATGATATGCACGTAATAACAACATTTCAAATTGATATGCACGTAATAACAACATTTCAAATTGATATGCACGTAGTAACAACATTTCAAATTAATATGCAGGTAATAACAACATTTCAAATCGATATGCAGGTAATAGCAACATTTCAAATTGATATGCACATAGTAACAACATTTCAAATTGATATGCACATAGTAACAACATTTCAAATTGATATGCACATAGTAACAACATTTCAAATGGATATGCACGTAATAACAACATTTCAAATTGATATACACATAGTAACAACATTTCAAATGGATATGTACGCAATAACAACATATCAAATCGATAAGCATGTAATAACAACATTTCAAATTGATATGTACGCAATAACAACATATCAAAATGATATGCACGTAATAACAACATTTCAAATTGATATGCACATAATAACAACATTTCAAATTGATATGCACATAGTAACAACATTTCAAATTAATATGCAGGTAATAACAACATGTCATTCAGTGGAATTGGTTATACACTCTTGGACTTGGTGGTTAAGTATACGTTTTTTGGGGTCTTTTTTCTTTTATTGAATGTATACATCATTGGGCTGTATATTTTAACTTTTTTTTCACACTTGGGTCATTAATCTTAAGTGTGGTCATTAAACATTACGCCATTGAAGAATTCAAATCTTACCCTAATCTTGTTTTATTTACATTTTGTTTGTTTATTTGGTTGGTTGCTTCTTTTTTTTCTTTTCTTTTTTTTTTTTTGTAAGTCCTTATTGAAGAAAAAAGTTGCATTGATTCAGCAGAACTACAGACATTTCACTCATATAACCATGGAAGTCTCGCTTACTTTAGTGAGTATACTCATATTCCTACCAGAAGCAAAAATCTGAAACAGATTCGCCTTCTGTATCTCTCTTCGATAAAACTACCATATTATCATTCATAATCTGAAGTAATATATTGTTTCTACTATTTTGACTTGGGAAGAATATAGGATATAGTTTTCAGTCTGCACGCAACGGGCACGCATTTAACGTTCGACCATTCGGCAGATAAGAGTTTAAAATATCATCTTGTATAAATAAGTCACTGGGCTGAAATATCATGTAAACTGTCACGATTTTAGTTTAGATTGGATATCAATTGGTTGTTTTCAATTCTCCAAATATCTCAAAGGATAAAACACAATCATAATCTAAAGCATATATCAAAGCAATAAAGACTCTAAATAAAACTTTTTCCTCCAGCCTCGCAAACAAAGTATTTACAATCGACTGCATAGACTTATTTTAAATTTAATTAGGGACAACTCTTCATTACACTTCCAAAAACTCATTGAAACTAAACTTTCATCTTAATGGCAAATATCTTATCAATGAATCTTTATTGATCGCTTTGTTGACTACTCAAAAGAACTAATCAGCATTGTCTAACCGGCATTATTTAGACTAATCTTTTTGCAATAAAGCTTCAGTAGTAATTTATACATTGATCCTATATTAAAGATATCTGACAACAAAGATGAAAGCATAAACTAATTCCACATGAATATAAGAGATTTAAGATGATGGGCCCAGGTTTAATAATGTATTTGCAGTAGAAAAAAGGCATCTAATAAGGATGTTTATAACGAAAAGTACAGCATTTACTAATTGCAATGGTGGCAGTAATCGGCTTTTCAACCTGGTATTCATCCTTTGGGAGGAAAACCTGCCTCAAGTATTGTTACGAAGATTTAGCAAAAATAAGTAATATTGAATTCTTAGTTTCTTTCGTCATTGATAAATATTTTCCATATCCGAACACTTACGAAAAAAACAATCTAATTGCGTCAGATATTGAGCTAAAACAGTAGTCGGGATTCAAGCCGTTCGAAACACATATATATATATATATATATATATATATAGTCAGCGTCTGAAGACAATGAGTGTAGATTATTTGCGTATAGAATGTATGAGGACTTTCATATAAATCTGTTGGAGTGCTCGAACTATGGTGATTGGG
>OY757905.1:27399864-27449864 GCA_963585895.1 Sepioteuthis lessoniana
ATATATATATATATATATATAAGAGTTTAATGTTGTCAAGATGGTTGTTAGAGGGAACAGCTCATATCAAATTGAACCAGTTAATATAACATATGATACATACATTTCCCCAGTTATGTTCTAATTAGTACCACTACTGTTACATGGCCCGATATACGGATGTATGAAATGGACATAATGTTCATTAAAATGTTCATAAACATAGAAATCCCGAAAATACTAAATTCACGATATTAGTTCAGGTACAAAACTGTATTACCTTTGAGTTAAAGGTTTTTCGACATGAGGAGAGAGAGACACAATCTTTCTATGCTGACTGCTTTTATATCGTCTACTCTCAACCCAACCAACGCACGGCGCCCGTAGCGCACAAAGTCGTCTGGCCTCGCCTAGCTCTGAAAGTCAACCTTCTTCTTCTTAGGCGGGAACTCAACTAACTGCTTTTCGTCAAATCTCAGCCCACGCTTCCGGTGCGTGTCGTCACCCAAATACCCTGGGATTTTTATTTTGAACACTCTGAATGACACATCATCTCCGTGCGTCCGTGAACACCTACGTTAATGTTGCACCTAACCCATGCACTAAGCGAGAGGTTCTCAGCCTAACTAAACCGAAAGGCAAGATATATAAAACGAAATCCCTCGGCAATCATATTACACTACTGTTATTCTCCACGGATGGATTTAGCAATAACTCATGATGGTGTGTCAACCTTTTAACTATGAAACAAAATTAACAGTCCATTTTCAAAAAGCACATTGAGCATGTCATAAGTAAAAGACCGCTGTACAATATGTATTGCACTTAAATTTTCAAAAAAGAATTCATTCTATAAATCAAATTTTTAACACAATAATTATTGCTTCTATAAACCTAAACCGACTCTATTATCATAGTTAATATTGCATACTGCTATTTCAAAATTCATCGAAAAACAGTTGTAGGCTACTAAGTTGATTCGTTCTCTATGCTTATGATTGAAATACCAAGAAATATTAAGATAGAAGTACTTTTGATGTTCATGGTTATACAGAGAAATATATATTTTGATAAACCAAACTGTTTATCACTTTTCATGTATTATTATTCGTCTGTTTACAAATGATTTCCATATGATCGAGAGCCTATCGATAGCTGTCCATGCATTCGTTAGCCGTGCGTCGATTTCTTTTTCGGTTGATGAGACGCTGCTTCCTAGGTTAGTGAATTTGTCTTCTAGGTTCAGAGAGGTTCTGTTTCGTGCGGAAATGTAACCTGTTTGGTTATAGCACGTATATTCAGTTTTGTGTGCATTGACATGGAAGCCAATGCCTGCGGTGATTCGTTCCAAACTATACAGCAGTGTTTCGGCTTGGTTGGGTGTATTCGCCAGTAACGCTATGTCATCGGCGTAGTCGGCGTCGGTTCTTCCAGGCAGCGGTCGTATCGATACTGCTATATGGATACACTACTTGGACGCTAACAAAACGGCTGTAGAAGCAGCTAGACGGCAATTTCACAAGAATGTTGCGAGCAATATTGAACAAGTCCTGGCGGCAACACCCCACAAGGCACCAACTATACGGCCACCTGCCTCCCATCACGAAAACTATCCAAGTTAGACGAACCAGGCATGCAGGACACTGCTGGAGAAGCAAGGACGAGCTCATCAGTGATGTACTTCTATGGACCCCCACATATGTCCAAGCAAAAGCAGGACGATCAGCTCGAACATACATACAGCAGCTATGTGAGGATACGGGATGTAGCCCTGAAAACCTGCCAGAGGCGATGAATGATAGGGAGAAGTGGCGAGAGAGGATCAGGGATATCCATGCTAGCGGCACGACATGATGATGATGATGATGTTTACAAATGAAACTATTTCAAGGAAATCCTTAATGATAGGTTCTTTCCTGTTCCGGAAGACTGTCTGCATGACTTTATTTATTAACCTTTGGCCTAGAACAATTCAACTGAATGCAAACAAATGACCTAAATATAACCTTCATCATTTGTTTGCATACAGTTAAATGGCGTTAAATATTGCTATTTAACACTAAAGTAAAGTAAAGATGGCGACCATAGTCGAAGGTTACCCGATAGCTACTACACCAAGGTGTAGGGGAGGGCGCAACTCCTTTCCCTGGATTGCTCCACTTTACCCTTGATCCGTACCTTACAATGCTGAGTGTTAAGCAAGGAGGCATCAAGTACCATTTTTTGAGTCTTTGGAATGACTCGATTGATTGGGATTGAATCCAGGTCTCACAGGCCATTGGCGAACACTTTAACCGCTAGGCCAATGTCCGGTATACACATATATAGTATATACCGGACATTTAACACTAATAATTCTATTTGTCAAGTATTTCTGTCGAATTTTATATTAATCTCTTGTTTGCACACTGTTAAATGGCTTCACGTCTTGCTTTTTAATTCTAATAATTATATTTCGTTATAATCATGTGTTTGCATACAATTTAAATGGTATTGCTCAGTTCAATCGATCCTCAGCCCACCCTATCCACCACCTTTACGATAAAATATTGTTGTGTACTTGTCCGCTACAAAAGCAATTTGATTAACAGAAAGGACATTTAAGCATCTTATTTTTCTTCTTTAATGCACACACACACACACACTGACACACACACAAACACACACACACATATATATATAGGCTGTCTCAATATACCTGGGACCTATGTGACTGCTTATAACTCTACTAATAATAATGAGACATTTGGGAGTTGCCCGTGCTGTAATCGTTATCGCCGTAGGAAATGAACACGGCGACATGAGTTCAAATCCTGGTCGAGACTGATTGCATTTCACATAGCACTAATACCCTTGGGAAAGTTATGAATCCAATTATTCTCCCTCCAGCTATGGGCAAATAGTAGGACAGACTAGGTTCTTCAGCCTTGGTGGGGCAACTAGTCTAGGAGAAGGAAAACTCTGAATTCAAACCTGTTAAACTCAGCTTAAAAACTGACCTTGTGTCATATCCTGCCCGAGCGGAGGGGTTGGTAAATAGGATAAAAATGATGCTTTTTTTTTCAGATTTGAAAATAGTGTGCCTTAATAACTATTAATCCTTGATCACAATGTCTTGGAGATGAGAGGAAAAATATTCTGTGTCACTACTTATTCTGAGACAAAATTATTCAACATTGTCTCAATTGAAATATAACCCATTAAAACGATAATGATTTATTGCTGTGACAAGAAACGCAAAATAAGATAGCATGTCCTAGAAGCTAGTATAGTATCAATTAAAAAAACATTGATTTCTCTAGCTCAAAAGATACATTTTTTACGGGACGTGTTCCAAATGATCGGCATTGTTCTTGTGTCAGTTACAAATAATTATCATATTAATGGCTTATATCTACTTTTAATCCCCCTGTATATATATATATATATATATATGTGTGTGTGTGTGTGTGTGTGTGTGTGTGTGCGTGTGTGTGTGTGTGTTTAATATAAGTAATTTACAGTAATATCTTTGACCATTGCGAGTTTTCGCGATGGATTAGAAAATAATTGCTCGGTATTTTGCAATAACAATAATGTCGTGAGCCAATATCTTGTCTTTTTTCATTGTTTGTGTAAGTTGTTTGTATGATTTCATTTCGAGTCAGTCTTAAGATAGGAAATCGCGCGGATAAAAACAAGGCAATTATTTGAACAATGTGAATGTAATCATCAGAAATGAACAGACATGTTTGTCCCGTCCGGTTGTTTGTAAATAATTCACATGAAGAAACGAAAAAAACCGGCGTCTTTTGTTGGACTTGCAAATAGACTTTTCGAGCTTCCATAACGTGTCACTCTCAATAAACTTTTGTATCACGAACAAAGTATAAACAAGTGTGTGTGTGTGTGTGTGTGTGTGTGTGTGTGTGTGTGTGTGTGTGTGTGTGTGTGTGTGTGTTGGTACGTATTAATTTGAATATATATTTTATTGGGACAAAAATGCAGTGCAATTACAAGTGGCCACTATAAGATCGAATCGCATACAATCATCATCATCATCATGCCGTACCACTGACATGGATTTCCCTGACTCTTTTTCATCATTCGTCTCTATCGCACATAGTATTCGGTAGGTTCTCTAGACTATATCCTGTTTCTATACAGAGCAGTTGCAGATAAGTTCTTGTTGGTCGTCCAACGGTCGTCGTGTGATAGGGTCCACAGGAGAACGTCACTTATTATTTGTTCGTTCTAACTCCTCTAGCAGAGCCCCGCATGTCTTCTTCATCTAATTTGGGTTGTTTTAGATATGGAAGGAAGGTGGCCGTACAGTTGCTTTTTTGTCGGATGTTGCTTCTTGGATTTGTTCAATATAGCTCGTAGCATTCTTGAGCAAGTGCCGTCAAGCTATTTCTCTACACGTTTAGTCAGCATCCATGAGGTGCATCTATACGGTAGTATGGACACGACTGCCGCTTAGAAAAAATCGCGTTTTATCTTATATGATAGGTATGACTTCCATATATCCGATACCCAATTGATAGCTGATCATGCCGCTGGTAGTAGCGTATTGATGCCATTTTCCGTAGATGAGACACTGCTTCCGAGGTAGGTGAACTTGTCCACTAGTTGCCCAGTCGGCTGGGGCTGTAGAATACACCAACTGCTTCTCTGCAGACGGGTAAGACCCTCCTAACGAGTGTCCTGGATATGACACTAAACAAGCTGATGGTGAGGTTCCAGCAATGCTGGAGCTTTGCGGAATGCAGAGTACCCCTTCATTGCCATTGCTCCCATGTCCACTCTGGCCCGGAGTGGTAGCACCTGATAAGGGTCCTATCTATGGGTTAAATAGAATTAACATACTTATGCTAAAATGTATTATTTGAGTAAAACTGAATAGTTTGAAATAGAAATGACTTTTACTATTAAACCGTGCTTACATTTAAGCTGCGTGTTTATGCTTAACTGATATATTTGAAATAGAACTGTTTTTCGACATTAAAACTGTATTTTCACTTAACCGAATTGTTACATACAACTGCTTGAATAGTTAGAAATGAAATGTTTTTGACCATTAAACTGTGTACTTATGCTAAACTGAATTGTTTTAAATAGAACAGATTATTTACATAAAAATGGATTTGGCATTAAATAACCTACAAGGGTTGATATGCCATAAAACCCGACAAACCAAACCTTGTCCACTAGTTTTAATGAACCACATTTTATTGTGAAGATGTTCTCTCTTCGTTTTGTCTGCATTGACATGGAGACTGATGCCATCGGCTGTCTTCTCCAGACTTTACAGTAAGGATTCGGGCTGGGTGGGTGTATTTATCAGAAACGTTATGACATCAACGTCTGTAAAAGTTTGTGCAGATTATCGTCTACTTCTTGCCTTTTCTTGTGTGAATATGAGCCGTGAAGATTTAGTTTGGTTTTATGGCACATTAACTATTGTAGTTTATTAATGCCAAATCCATTTGTAAATATATATAAACAGTTCTATTTCAAACAAATCAGTTTTTGCATAAGTACACAAGTTCAATGTCAAAAACAATTCTATTTTAAATAATTTAGTTCAGCATAAGAACACAGTTTCAATGTCAAAAACAGTTCTATTTCAAACAATTCAGTTTAGCAAAAGCACACAGTTTAGTTCTATTTGGCCCATACATAGGACCCTATCAGGTGCTACCACTCCAGACCAGAGTGAATCTTGGAGCAATGGCAATCAAGGGGTACTCCGCATTCCCCACAGCTCCAGCATTACTGGAACCCCTCTATCAGATTGCTTAGTGTCATATCTAGGACACTCATTGGAGGCTTTAACCCCTCTTATGAGAAGCAGTCCGTGTATTCTACAGCCCCAGACAATTAGGCAAATGAGCATTGAACATCTGTTTTATGATTTCGCCTTTTTTGCAACAAAAGAGTCTCAAAAAATAAATGCAGCTTAACATGTTAAGGTAAAAGTCGGCCCGATCTAAATATGAAAGACAAAAGAAATATTAATTATATGAATAGATGCATATAATCTTTTGGGATGCGTTTGGCTTTTGCTATTTATTTCATAGAAGAAATGAGCAAACTATTTTGCAATCAGTCAGTTTTATTATGTTCGAAACAATTCCTCGTCGCTACTTTTATAGTGTTTCCGTTCAAGGCGAAGTTTTGGCCGACATTTTATAGACTTTCACTCTCGTAAAATGCCAAATACCGAGTATCGAATGCTAATGCAATATATAGAATATTGACACGCAATGCTACTCTTGCACACCTCGTCAGACGCCTGTCTAACTGATTTATATATTTACTTTTTCTTTTCACGCTATTCCAGTCGTGCAATCCATTTCAACATTTGTATTTGTTGTCAGGAGGACCGTGTTCGATCCATACGCGTCGGAGTACTATTGCAATACTAAAGAGATTTTTCGACCTCGTCATGACCCTGCCGTGGTAATAAGTTCACGAAGACGAAACTCTGTTAAACTACACAAAGGTTTATTTACTACAAGGTAGCAAATAGTCACCGGTAGAAAGAAAGTGGTATGGAAACATGAGACATCTGCGTCAACTAGATAATTATAAGCTACATATCCTAGTGAAGAAAAGATGAGCAGATGAAGACCATGAATTTTTTCCAGTTTCTAACATGCTTGTCCGTTGGGTGTAAAACCCTCATTGCAGCGCACCTCCAACTTGGGGTTCGTAAACCTTCTTCTCTTTACACCTTCTCATATTGTTTTCTACTGATGCCTTTACTTTATCAATCCTCTCCCACAACTCTCGAAAGGACACTCGTCATACCCTTACTTCCGCCTGTCATAATGACCAGAAACATTCGCTTTCTCTCGCCTCGGCGCATGCGTACAAGAATTTCGGACCTCCAGTTTTCCTTGTCATTTTTAATTATCATGATTGCCTCGGCCTTCCTACTCGGAGACAACTGACTGTTTTTGATCTATTCAGTTTTCTATGAAATCAATTACGTAACATCGGTATCGACACATTCTTCTATATAACTGTCCGTAAATTAAAGGCTAGCCTCCCAAACCATTGCTAGCTTTTTTAGCTGAATCTTCTCTGTTTTCGTTAACGAGTTTAATCATAGTAATTACCAACATAATATAGTCGACACTTAAAACACGCAAGAATTTTTATTCGAACTGCTGTAACTCAAAGATTCAAATTTTGGTTCGGTTAGCCTAGTTTGCTGGGTTTGTGCTGTTTTTTGCTTTATCAAACCTTGTGGGTTATCTAAAGCCAAATGTTGTTTATACACCCTCAGACGTACACACAGACATGCACACAGATATATATGGATATATAAGTAAGTAACTAAGTTTGCAAACCTTTGTCCTGTGCGATTCAAAAGCTCCCTTTTCAATAGCTGCTACACCGAAGTATCGGGGAGGGCCGTACTCTTTTCCCTATATTGCTCCACTTAGCCTTGATCCGACCTTATAATACTGAGTGTTAATCGAAGAGGTATCAAGTACTATTTTCATGTCTTTGTATAACTCAACCTGGGATTAAACGCCAGTCTACAGGACAATTGGCGAACACTCTAAACATTAGTTTAATGGGTCAATCTCTGGTCAAATCTTAAGAGTGTTTGAAAATGGTCCATGATATTGGAATTCAGTCCCAGGTCGA
The DNA here is from genome assembly GCA_963585895.1 of Sepioteuthis lessoniana. Taxonomy (NCBI): domain Eukaryota; kingdom Metazoa; phylum Mollusca; class Cephalopoda; order Myopsida; family Loliginidae; genus Sepioteuthis; species Sepioteuthis lessoniana. Next base: position 27,407,488 of record OY757905.1, read on the forward strand.
GTCATACCAAGGACTCAAAAATAGTAATTGATACTTCCTTGGTTAACTGTCAGTATTATAAGGTACGGATCAAGGGTAAGTGAAGTAATCCAGTGAAAAGAATAGCGTCCTCTCCTACACCTCAGTGTAGTAGCTATTGAAAAGAGAGCCTTCAGGTCATCCTCGAAAACGGTTGGCAAATTACTAATATATATATATATATATATATATATATATATTAGTAATTTGCCAACCGTTTTCGAGGATGACCTGAATATATATATATATATATATATATATATATATATATATATATATATATATATATATGTATAATTTGTAAGAGAACAGTTTGTAGGTAACATTCTTTTGAAACGATGAGCCTATTTGATTGTATACAGTTAAATGGTTCCTAATATCGCTAACAATTATCTCATGCTACAGCCCCACCAATGTTAGTGAAGAAACTGAACTAGTCACCTTCTACGATGAGTTATCCCCATTTGTGCGTAGCATCCCGAAACACAACATGTAAGTCATTGGCGGAGACATGAATGCCCAAATCGAAAAAACGAAAAAAACAAAAAAAGCCTCCACAACACGTCAAATAGGAATGGGCAACATCTAACAGATTTCATGATAGAAAATAGATTAGCATGCCTCAATACAAACTACCAAAAAAGGGAGGGAAAACTATAGACATACACGTACGCAAACAATACTAAAGCTCAGATAGACTACGTCCTTATAAACAAGAAATTGAAAAATAGTGCAATGAATTGCGAGGCATACTCCTCTTTTGAGGGTGTGTCCACCGATCACCGAATAGTCACGGCGACAATACGGTTAAGCCTACGAAAAACCGCCAAACGAACAGCGACCACCAAACACTATGACTGGGCCCTCCTGAACAACAGAGATATAAGAGATAAATACGTATTAGAATTAAGAAACAGATTCGAAACACTACAAGAAAAGACGGAAAAAAGTACACCAAACGACGAATATGAAAATTTCGTCGAGGCAGCAGCGAAATACATTCCAACAAAACTCAAAACTAAATATAGAGTCCCTTGGGAAACTTTAGCGGTGAGAGAAAAACGTGCACTAGTGAAAACAGCCTCCAAAAACTATCGAAAAAACCCAACAAACACAAATGCCTTAAAACTAAAAACAACACAATATCAATTAGCAGGCGTATATATAAAGGAACAGACAGAATACATTAAAAATCAGATAGATAAGATTAGAGACTCGGTCGAAGATAGACAATCTAGGATAGCCTGGCAAACAATAAACGAAGTGAGTAGAAGAAAGAACACAGCCAAAGCAAAACTGAAAGCAGCAAACCAAGAAAGAATAAAACTGTGGAAACAGCACTTTGAAAACTTACTAGGAAACCCACCGAAAATAACACATGAACCAATCACCAGAATAATTAGCAAACAATTCGACATTAAACTAGAACCGTTCACACAAGAAGAACTCGACTCGGTTCTCAGAAAAATTTAAAATAGGAAAGCTGCAGGGCTGGACGAAATTCCCCCGGAAGTATGGAAGACCAGACAATTCGATGACATACTGCTCCGACACTACAACGCAGTATACAATCAAAATCCGATAGATAGATGGATGGATGAAAGGATGCATACTCCCCTTCCCTAAAAAGGGAGACCTCGGATTAGCCAAAAACTACCGAGGCATAACACTTACATCCATAGCAGCCAAAATCTACAATGCCCTACTACGAAACCGCATAGAAACCGAAATCGACAACATACTTAGAAAAAACCAAAATGGCTTCCGAAGAAATAGATCCACGACCTCACAAATATTTACCATCCGTACAATCCTTGAAGGTGTACAGGCAAAAAACCTACAAGCGACATTAATTTTTGTTGACTTTACCAAGGCTTTCGATTCCATTCACAGAGGAAATCCTACTAGCGTACGGCATACCTAAAGAAACCGTAGCGGCAATAATGATTCTCTATAGAAACACTAAAGTAAAAGTACGATCACCAGATGGAGACACAGAATACTTCGACATTGTAGCAGGAGTACTACAAGGGGACACGCTGGCTCCGTACCTCTTTATTATTTGTCTAGACTACGTACTTAGAACATCGATTGACAAAATCAAAGAGAATGGCTTCGAACTGACGAAGAAAAGAAGCAGAAGGTACCCCGCAACAACAATTACCGACGCCGACTACGCCGATGACATAGCGATACTGGCAAATACACCTGACCAAGCCGAAACACTACTGCATAGCTTGGAACGAGCAGCAGCAAACATAGGCGTCTATGTTAATGCACACGAAACGGAATATATGTGCTATAACCAAACGGGGGACATCTCCACTCTAGAAGGAACCCCTCTTAAACTAGTAGACAAATTCACTTACCTAGGAAGCAGCGTCGAATCAACCGAAAAGGACATCGAAACAAGGTTAGCGAAAGCATGGACAGCTATCATTAGGTTATCGATTATTTGGAAATCAGACCTAACCGATAAAATGAAACGCAGTTTCTTCCAGGCAGCGGTCACATCGATACTGCTATATGGCTGCACTACATGGACGCTAACAAAACGACTGGACAAGAAGCTAGACGGCAATTACACAAGAATGCTACGTGCAATCTTCAACAAGTCCTGGCGGCAACACCCCACAAGACACCAACTGTACGGCCACCTAACCCCTATCACGAAAACTATTCAAGTTAGACGAGCCAGACATGCAGGACACTGCTGAAGAAGCAGGGACGAACTCATAAGTGATGTACTCTTATGGACCCCCACACATGGCCGTGCAAAAGCAGGACGACCAGCACGAACATACATTCAGCAGCTATGTGAGGATACGGTATGTTGTCCTGAAGACCTACCTAGGGCGATGAACGATAGGGAGGAGTGGCGAGAGAGGGTCAGGGATATCCGTGCTACCAGCGCGATATGATGATGATGATCGCTATCTAACACAAATATTTCAATATATTCATTTGTTTATGCATAGTTAACGGATTCCAAGTATTGCTATTTATTCTTCACACAAAGTCGAATGGTTTCAAGATTTGTTGTCTAACGTTAATAGTTCTATTTGAAGGCAGTTAAAGGATTCGAGGATGGCCATTTATTGTTTGCATACAGTTAAATGGTTTCAAGTTTTGCTGTTTATTCCTTGCACACAAGTTTCAAGTATTGTTATTTTGCATTAATAATTCTATTTGAACACTCTTTAATGGTCTCAAGTATTGCCATCTAACACTAATATTTGAATTTGCACACTGTTAAATTGTTTCCCGTGTTGCTATTTAATACCAGTAATGCTACTCAACATATCTCATTTATTTTCACACAGTTCAATGGCTTCAAGAATAGTAAGTGATTAAATAATTTTTTTTAATCGATAGATAAGACACTAACAGTTAAAACCATTCCGAGTCATAGTTGACCTTGAATGCACTGAAGTAGTAATCTACATTCTCAAATACTCTAGGACTAGAGCCTCATCATCAGATGGTTTTGTGTCATATCCAGGACTTTTATTATAGGGTCTTACTCTTCTTCAGATATACAGTCAGCGTATTCTACAGTTCCAGCTGAATGGGGTAAATTTTAGTTCGGAAACCAGGGAAGCTCTTCATAAAACAATAGTTGACGCAAACCATTTATTCTAATTTTTTCATTATTTTGTAAACAATATTTGAATTAAAACTTTCATTTCATTATTTCTTTAGCATATTTCAAAAAGATAATTCCTAAACCTTAAATAAAGTTTAAGGTAGTACATTTTACATTCAACCTGTTTGTTGAGTATTACATAATTAGGGACTCTGGTTGATTGTGAATTGTTTCCTTGAGAGATTTACTGGTCAACCATGGGATGGTGGAAAGAAAGCAATATATATGAAAAAGGAGAAACGAACAGGAAAGAGAATTTTAGGTTCCCGAAATTCAGATCAGCTTCGCAGCGGATGACCAAGTTAGAAATAGAAATGTATCTAGAGAAATCGGCCACTGGTTCTAATAGGCTGTGGAAAATTTTGTATAGTTTCCATCCTGATTGTTCTGCTTGCTTTTTGTTTGCATCTATGGAGTATATCCATAGAGTTATATTGATACAGTCACAGCTTGGAAGAAATCACGATTTATTTCATCGGAGATATCAGATTTCTATATGATCAATAACCTGTTAATAGCAGTCCATGGTTTCGCGAGGCGTATGTTGACATCACTTTCAGTAGACGAGATATTGCTGCTGCCGAGGTATCTGAACTGCTCTCCTAATTTCCTAATAGGAAAAATTCACATTATCAAAGCTAAATATGTATAACAATGGATATGAACAATCCGTTGACAATAAAACCCCGCAATAATAATCCTGCCCAAGCTCGTCATTGGATTATAGACATTAAGAGTGAAGAACCACACAAGCATATATAAGTGGAACCCATACGACGCAGCAAAGTCGATGTGAAGTAAGTCAGATGAATCCAAAGATTGGTGAACTGCACGCTTCACCAGATGCTTTGAAGAGGAACTTCATCGATCAACAGTCAGGATCAAATTGTTCATTCAGGAAACAACTACAACCTATCTATAAGGATTGCATCTATTTAATGAGGAAAAAACCAGGCAACGAAAAATTACAATATATATATATATATATATATATATAAGATTCTCTGTTTGTAATGGCTATTGTCGGAAGACATGGACACATCGACTAACATTTAAATCCTGGGTGACCCTGTGTGCATTTCACTTCACACTAACACCTTTGGGAATATATTAATCCACATACTCTCCCTACAGCTATGAGTAAATTGCAAGGCAGACTGAGATTTTTGATCATGGTTGAGAAACCTGCGATTGAGAAGGAAAATTCTCAATTATCATCTGTAAAACTTAATATAAAAATTGACCTAATGTCACAATCTGCTTGGGTGGACAGATTTGGGTAAATATGTCCATTCACACACATATATTCATGCTTGGAAGTGGCAAGACTATGCAATATGAATTATTTAAAATGTCTAACGATAAACAAAAAGTAAACAAACATTATTTGTCAAAAATATCAATATCACGTTGGAAAGACAAACATCACTCCGTTCACCCCGCTGAGACCAACGTAGTTGGTGCATTAACCAAGATTTTTTGTTAGTTGTCGACTAGATATCAGTACTTATCCACATATTTCATATATGTTTCTCATATAATTCTGAACTGATGAAACTTACCAAAGAGGGGCACTATTTTTTTACGTCTGTTCATAAATAGTATCCGAGTTTTTCATTGTGAAGAAATACAAGTCTTATATGAAAAAAAGCAATGAAATAAAACCATAGCAAATGTGCCTCAAGCTGTACAAGGAATCACTGTTCTAACCCAGGGATGTATTACTGCTAATATTAAACCAGAAACATTTCCTCTTTATTACATCCCGTAAGTTTTCGTATAAGACTTAATTTTAGAATTAAGTGAACATATTAATGCGTATATATATATATATATATATATATATATATATATATATATATATATATATATATATATCATGTTTATTTCCTGGGCTATGTCCGAAGTGAAATTCTTCTCATTAGTTTGAAGTGAAATCCCCATTGGTAGATTAATATATATATATATATATATATATATATATATAAGTGTGTGTGTGTGTGTGTGTGTGTGTGTGTGTGTGTGTGTGTGTGTGTATTGAGAAAATCTGGCTAATATCAATCAATATTCTTGGTTACACAATCTCTAAAAAATATCTGCCACTAATCTTAAACTAAACAGTTTTTCCATTTAACTGATAAGAAGCCGCTAAAACTCGACAGGCTGCCTTCCCTTCAAGTATTATATCCTTTCATTGATGAATAAGTAATTATTTAGTAGTGATTTTCTTCTTTTTTTATCTGCTTACGTAGGTAGTGCTACGGTGATCATTCAATAGATAAGGAGAATATCTTTCAAGAAGATGCCTATAAGCAGCACTGTTTACAGGTGCATAGTTTTTCAAAGAAATCAATTGTGACGGGTCCTTTGATATCTAAGCCTGTCAGAACGGCCTTCTTCAGTAACGTCAGCATTTAGAATATTTTCTTTACCATGTGTTTCCACTCCACTGACTATGTTTTTGCCTCATACTTTTAATGACAAACTGATCTTAAGCACATTCGTTAGTACTTTTTGAATACAACATACTTATTTGTTCACATCGCAGATTTTTCCATAAATTTCAAATGGTTTTCAATTCTCAGCCCTCAGATATCAGAAAACCTGGAGTAGTCTGTTTAATTTGCATATATTTTGAATGGCTTCAAAAATCATTTTAGCTATATACCAATTCCAAAGAAAATGCAGTGCTTTCTGTAAAAATACTGCTTTTTACAAAAAGATTCTCCTGATTTATTGAATGTCCCCAATATATACAATATATCTTAGACAAAACGATTTATTTTCCCCATAAGCAAGAATTGAACCAAATGCCATTCCCGATTTATATGAATTTACGTCTGACTTCTTCCTTATTTGCAACGAGTTATTATATAAACATTTACAGATTAAGGAAAATCTTGTTATTTTTCGGTTGGTGAGATTTTGGTATAATTAGGCTTGTGTTTTGTGTCGTTATAGGAAGTATTCATGAATATCGTTATTCCATTAAAAAAATCGGGTAAAAAATTAACCTTTATTTATAAATGTCTATCCAATATTCATGCTTTTCATGGCTTCCATTACAAGTTTTTAGATGCACTTTCGGATTAGTGTCTAATTAGTGTTATCTACATTTAAGTTCTATTTAAACTGATCACTTAAAACAGCTGCTCTCCACAAATATTCAGTATATATATATATATATATATATATATATATATATATATATATATATATATATATATATTATAACACACACACACACACACACACACACACACACATATATATATATATATATGTGTGTGTGTGTGTGTTATAATCTTTTATCGCGTCCGGGATTCTATATTGATTTAAAGACTGATTTCTGTTTATCCTACTAAGAAATATTTACTAGATAGAGAGAGAGAGACAGACAGACAGACAGATAGACAGACAGACAGACAGACAGACAGAGAGGGTACAAAGAGTAAAAAAGAAAGACAGAATTACAGATGAATTGATAGACATGAACAGAATAAGATAGATAGCTAGATAGATTTTAAATACACAAATAAACCGTTTAATAATCGATAACTTTTCTTCGAAAGCAGATTTTGATATTCTGCTTCATGTTTGGATTTGAACGCTGTGATACACACTAAAAGCAAACATACTCACCTATCTCGGTCGCTTAGCAACAAATGTACCGGTTAAGGAAAACATAATAAGGAAGCCAATAACAGAAATGATTTTTTTCCATTACTTTTGCTTCATCCGGTATGATTTTTAGACTGGAAACAACTGCGCCAAAATGAACCCAATAATCCACAAAAAGAAGTTTAATTCGAATAATTTGCCATAGATTAATCTTCAAAAAAATATATGAATTGACCACATTTACTTGAGTGAATTTAATCAGCATCGAGTGCCCACTATACTGTACAACGCTGACCTTACGAAATAACTCAGACGCCACGATATGGCGTAGTCGGTAGCAGTGTAATTTAACACATTGCAAGGGGGGGGCGGTGGTACGCGAAACGTTCGAGGGTCATTAAATAAGTTTCCAGACTTTTTTCGTATGAGCACTTTTATTGATAGTACACACATGAAACTCTAGTCCCCTTCGAAGTAATCTCCTCCGGCTGCAATGCACTTGTTGCACCAATCCAGCAACTTTTCGAAGGCCCCATGGAAGTTCTCTTATGTAAGAGTTTCAATGACCTTCGTCATAGTCTCTTTCATCTCCTCAGTTGTTTCATAACGATAGTCTCTGAGTTTAGGGAATAACCAAAAGTCACAGGGAGCAAGGTCTGGACTAGAGTGAGGCTGAGGAACTGTCTTGATGGCCATCTTTGTCAAATAGTCTTTGACAAGGATGGAGTTGTGGACTGGTGCATTGTCCTGGTGGAAATGCCACTGACCCGATTTGAAGAGTGCTGGTCTCTTCCGACAGAATCTTTTCCTGAACTCCCTAAAAACCTCAACATAATAACCCTAACCCTAACCCCTTGTCCAATCAACTCTGGGATATTGACTTCCTTACTCCTCCCACACCTCCCATCATCCCTCACAGACTCCCTGTCTTCCTTTAATCTCTTATGCCACTCAAAAACTGATCTGAACCATTCCATACGTTTCTGTGGCATTTTTCTAAGTTTAAAACAGAATTTTATGGCATATCTCTCTTCTAAAGTGTCCTGACGTCCAGATTGCATTTTTGAAATTCACCAGATGTGACAATCAGGCTTTAGTAGGATGTATTCTAATTGCTACCGTAGCTGTTCATTTGAACCTGAAATCATAAAATAAATTGGTCAGTCATCTCATAAGATGTACAGCAATAACATATTGAATTTTGAAGAGTTTTCGACAATTTTAAACGCCTGTACAAAAAAATGAGATGACTGACTAATTTTCATGATTGGCCAAAGGATTATGGTTAGAGTTTGGCTTACTATGTTGAGCTTTTAAGGGAGTTCAGGAAGAAATTCCGTCGGAAGATGCCAGCCCCCTTCATTCGGGTCAGTGGCATTTCCACCAGAACAATACACCAGTCCACAACTCCATCTTTGTCACAGACTATTTGACCAAGATGGGCATCAAGACTGTTCCTCAGCCTCCCATAGTCCAGACCTTGCTCCCTGTGACTTTTAGTTATTCCCTAAGCTTAGAGGCTGTCGTTTTGAGACAAGTGAGGAGATGAAAGAGGCTGTGACGAATATCATTGACACGCTCACACAAGAGAACTTCCGTGGGGCCCTCCAGAAGTTGGAACGGTACAACAAGTGCATGGCAGCCGGAGGATATTACTTCGAAGGGGACTAGAGTTTCATGTGTGTACTATCAATAAAAGTGCCCATACGAAAAAAATCTGGAAACTTATTTAATGATCCTCCTATATTACCAATCGATAGCCTATGGGAAAAATCCTGTCAGTAGGACTCATCAGATAATTTGAGAAACGCTGATCTGACAGACTATCTCTACCGCAACGAGTTTGATGCTCCAGATTGTCAGCCTTGTGTCATACTAAGCTAAGTACATATCAATTGAAGCTCTAACCATCTCTCAAAATAGTCTCTAATTCCAACAAATAGAAGAAAGTGACGAAGATATCAGCAGGTTTGAATTGCAAAAGTATTTGATTCTTTATTCAACTGTGGTGGTTATTTTTTGCTTCTAATTCTGATAACTTTTATCTTTATTTATTTATTTGTCCGGAGGAAACTTAAAACCAACACGATGCAAATACTGGGCGGCAGAGACGAATTAGTATTCAATATTACTTCAGCTGACGGCGTGAAACGAAATGAGATCAATCCAGCAATCGGTGCTACTTTTTTTATTTTCTGCTTTCTTTTCCTTTTCGGTCAATAAGTAGACAGAAAGAACATTTACCTCATCTAATAAACCTGAAAAAGTCCAACCTTTTATGCCGAAAACATATGCTCCGTTAATACCAGAGATTTCTCGGGGTTGGTAAATTGCCATATAATGATTAGATTTATTTAAATCATATCTTATATACTATAACATCGAAAGATGGATCGTCGGATTGTAATTGCTCACTGTTTTAGTTGTCATATTATTTCACAACATTTTATTCACACGAATGCCAATTTTGTGTGGTAGTTATGAGAGCGAGGCCGATTCCTGTGATCACTTACATTCCTTCTTTGGAGTCAAATATTAAGGCAAACCCGTAATGAGATATTTTTTACGAAGCTACTTGACAAAAATAGAGAGGACGATTATTTTTATTGTCATTGCCATAATTGGAAAGAAGCAATCGTTGGAGATGAGTCTTGTTATTTGGTACATGATAGGAACGTTCATAGGATTAAAAACACACACACACACGCACTCAAGCACGCACACTGTCTCACGCACATCTAAGTACAAATCCATATATATATATATATATATATATATATATATATGTGTGTGTGTGTGTGTGTGTGTGTGTGTGTGTGTGTGTGTGTGTGTGTGTGTGTGTGTGTGTGTGTGTGTGTGTGTGTGTGCAAATGTAGATGGCGAGAGAGATTTAGGAAACTTAGTCCCGTCAGAGCTATATATATATATATATATATATATATATATATATATATATAAATATATATATATATATAATGATTTGACGAAAAACTTTCATTTTTGTGTTTCCATAATTAATATATATCTGGTCATTATGACCCTCTTTAGATTGAGTTAATACATTGGTGCTTAGACTATTATGTAAAATACCCAACCTCGTTTCTGACCAGAAGAGACAAAAAAACCTATTTATCGCTTTATGAAATTTCTTTATAGATTAATGTGTAAATATTCTTCTTTTTGAGTTTAAAGAATTCTTAACTTATATTTTACAGTGATTTTTTATTCAAAAACCGGTGAATATTGTTCCAAGTGAGTTATGGTTTAGTTTGAATAAGAAACCTTGTTTCCTATAATTAAATTAGATAGTCATATAGTTTATATTCATTAATTTGAAAAATGTTAAAGTTTGCTTTAAAAAAACTGTTCGGTGATTCTATAGCAGAGCAGGTAGAAAACCTAAAATATATAATAATGATAAACACTAGAAATTCCTAACTTAAAAGTTTCATGTGATAGGCAACATTATCATAAGGTCACTTATATATATATATATATATATATATATATATATATATATATATATATATATATATATATATATATCATCATCATCATCGTCGTCATCATCATGTCCCACCGCCAGCCCTGATCTCCTTAACCCTCTCCTGCCACCTCTCCATCGCTCCCAGCGGGTCCTCAAGGCTACATCCTGTATAGGCACAGAGCTGTTGAATCTAGCTGGTCGTCCTGCTTTTTCTCATCCACGTGAAGGGGTCTACAAGCGTATGTCGCTAATGAATTCGTCCCTACTTCTCCGGTTGTGTCCTGCATGTCTGGTTCGTGTAACTTGGATAGTTTTTGTAATGGGTGGTTGGTGGCCGTATGTTCTTTGATAAATTCACGGTGAATGAAGCTCTATTCTTTAATTTGTACATTGGTTTTAAGTAAAGCTTTATAAATAAAAGATATAAAATGATATAAAAATCCCAAATCCATATTTCGTGGAAAACAGACATCTTTAATGAGATAAGCTATTGTCTTTCACTGCCCTAAAATCTTCACAGTCAATTTTACTTTACAGAGTATTTGAAACAAGAACATCAAAGTAACATAATTGCCTTTAAATCACAATTTCTCAGATTTGGACTTGTTAATTTCATTTTAATTTGAAAGTTTATTTATGACTTTTGCTCTCTCTCTCTCTCTCTCTCTCTCTCTCTCTCTCTCTCTCTCTCTCTCTCTCTCTCTTGTTTTTGCTTTTGAGCAATAGCAACAGAGATTTCCCTGTTTTCTTTTAAAACGTACATGTTAATAACCGTTGGTTGGTTATTAGGGTTTTATGGCATATCAACCTTTGTTGGTTATTTAATGCCAAGTCCATTTTTATACAAATAATCAATTCTATTTCAAACAATTCAGTTTACCATGAGAACAGTTTAATCGTCATTCTATTATAAGCTATACAATTTAGTCAAACAGGGTGAAAAGTAAAATTTCTTTAACTGAATTATTTCTGTCTAATCTTATAATACCGTTATTAACTTGCTCAGTCAACTGGGCCTGTAGAATACATTGACTGCACCTTTGTAGAGGGCTAAGACCTCCCAACGAGTGTCTTGGATATGACACTAAACAATCGATAGGGGATGCTCCAGTGATACAAGGGCTTTGGGAAATGCTGTCCACCCCTTCGAGGCCATTGCTTCCAGGTTCACTCTGGCCCGGAATAGTACCTCCTAATAGGGCCCTATCTACAGTTCAAATAGAACTAACTGCACACTTATGCTAAACTGAATTGGTTGGATTAAACTGTTTGACTAATCTGAAAAGCTTGAAATAGAAATGTTTTTGACAAGCAAACTGTGTACTTATATTTAAACAGTGTATTTATCCTAAACTAAATTGTTTCAAATGGAACTGTTTTTTACATTGAAACTCTACTTACAAGAAACGAAATTGTTTAATATAGAATAGTTTTGACATTTAACTGTGTATAAAGAAAATCTATACTTATACGCAACTGAATTAGCTGAATTAGAAAAAAGTCTAAAAACAGGGCTGTAAATATAAACCATAAAGTTGATACAGGAACATCTGAAGCTAATTCAGGTACTCAATTCGAGAAATAAAGCATAGAAGTAGAAGGATAACGGACTTTAACTAATTTAAAACTTCGGAGTTTTTTTTTTATTTTTTATTTTTTGGTGACCAGCTATTCATGAATAGTCACAGTGACTTTTCTCGGTCACATCTGTCTCAGGCATGCAGATAATAAACAACCCCTGGGTAGGGTATAGCCACAATATACCACCCATGATAAAATGTTGACACCACGTGGGACCCAGGCAACCGACTTTTGTGTGATGATCAGCAGATGCTCTGCAGATAGCCAACATGGGAGACCCGATCGTCATTCTGTGAATGTTGGCTGTTCTTTTTTCAGAGACATGAATAACGATTTAAGGATCCCCACCAAGTAGAGACGTAAACACTAAACAAGGACAAGCGAAGACAACCAAATTGCACTACACTGCTATTTTAGGAGCAACCCTACACTAAGAGGATATAGAAAAAGAAAATCTGGCAAGAATGTGCAAGTTTTCAGACAACAAGCCAATGACTTGCCGACCAAGTCAGGACCCTTATAAAGAAAGGTTGGTTTGCTGAACTTGAAATACTAAAAGTACACCGAAAATCAATAATGAACAAGATATTAATACAATATCAGACACACTAAGTATTAATAAAAAAAAAACAGCCTAACCAAAATGAACCGCTAACTTCACAAAATAGTAACGCTGCACAACCAAACAACGCAGAGCAAACACTTACACAAGAACAAAAAAAAAAAAAATCTAGAAAATTTAAAGGGAATTATGAACAGGCAAAAGGCTACCTTACCATTGTTGTGTTGCCACAATACAACTATACGTATACTTATACAAATATACACTTATATGCAGAAACATCATTAACAGGTAATGAACGGCTTCAACAACGAACTAATACATTTCTTTATTAAAATATAATTCCTTCACACTTTATTTTCGAAAGGGTGATGTCCTGTTGTATGTGAGAGATGAGTGGAGATAGGGACAGACTGCTATATTGACCCAAGTTCTTCTCTTGACCATAACAGCACTTCTTTCGCATCTTGGCTGGGGTTGCTCAACCGTCGGTCACTGAAGGCCCAGCCCTCTGCAAGCTGGTTCCCACTCTGGCATTCCTGTATCTACAGCATAACGGACGCAGGCACCCTGTCTATATTCTTTCTTAACGTCCACCTGCTTCCGCTCTTCTTCGGTTTATTTACACTGGTGCATCTCTGGATTGACGGCTCTGTCGAGGGTCAATATATAACACCATCTCTAAGAAACACAGACTGGAGAACAATCAAGACGGAAACGAAAAAAATAAATCAAGTACTACGTTTTATAGCAATGGATAATAAAACCGAAATGAACTAATCTATGGAGGGGAAAATTGTAAGAAAATTGTGATCTCCTCAAAAGGAGAGACAATCGAAACCTGTACGGGAAACCCAACTGGTAAAGCAGATAAAAAATCTGCGAAAACATGGCAAAATGATAAAACAAAGGAAAGATTCTGGAAAAGGGGGAGACAAAAAGGAAAAGGCAACACAAAAAAAAAATAATACAACTTGAGGAAATAAACCAAAAAGTACAGGCGAAAGAAAGAATATTAAAGAGATATCGACAAAGGTCGAAACAATACAGACAAAACAGGACATCAAAAACGGCGAAAGAAAATTCTACCAACAAGTGGAAGGCGATGATATGAAAATATACCAACAACCGGATGCAAGAGAATCCAAACGATTTTGGACTAAAATATGGCAACTAAAAAGCATAATGAAATAGCCGAATGGACAAACAATATAACAAAAGAATTACAATGGCTCGAAGAAGGCCCGATATTTACTCAAAACAACACAAAAAAATGTCAAAACGCCAGGCCATGCTGGAATACATGGATTTTGGTAGAAGAAATTCACCTCCATTCATGACAGACTAGCACTAGAAATGAACAGATGCCTACAAGGAGAACACAGATATAGGAATGGAATTTGGCATAGAAAAATATGCCATTCTAGTATTGAAAAGCGACAAACGACACCTGGCAGACGGAATGGAACTGCTAAATCAAGACAAGATTAGAACGCATAGAGAAAAGGAAACCTACAAATACTTGGGGATCATATCAAATCGAGGATAAGACGCAATAAACAGCAAATGTATGTAATGTCGTGATAGAGACGAAACCATCAATCGCATAATAAGTGAATGCAGCAAATTAACACAGAAGGAGTGTTAGACTAGACACGACTTGGTGGACAAGGTTATTCACTAGGAAATGTACAAAAAATTTTAATTTGACCTTTGGAACAAATGGTATGTGCACAATTCAGCATATGTCCTAAAGAATGACACACATAAACTCCTATGGGACTTTAACATACAAACAGATTATCTAATCCCGGGCAGAGGACTAGACCTTATAATAATCAATAAAAAAATGACTGATTGCAAAATTGTGGACTTTGCTGTCCTTGCTGACCACAGAATAAAACAGAGGGAAAGTGAAAAGAAGGATAAATATCTTGGCCTTATGAGGAAATTGAAACAATTAAAGAATATGAAGGTGACACTTAAACCAATAATGATTGGTGCTTCTGCTACAGTCATCAAAAGATTATTACAGAGACTGAAGGAGTTAGAACTTGTAGAACGAGTGGAGACTATCCAAACTACAACATTATGAGAACGGCCAGAATAGTCGGAAAGGTCCTGCAGACTTGAGGAGACTTGCTGTCACTCAAACTCCAGTGAAAGACCATCAGCTAAAACTGATGCGGAAAACTCTCAAGGAGTAGATAATAATAATAATAATAATAATAATAATAATAATAATAATATTGCTGTCCCTGCGGACCATAGAATAAATCTGAAGGAAAGTGAAAAGAAGGATAAGTACCTCGACCTTGCTAGAGAATTGAAGAAACTGTGGAACATGAAAGTAACGATTGTGCAAATTGTGATTGGTGCGTTAGGCACAGCAACTAAAGGATTATTAAAGGGCCTGGAGGACTTGGAAGTTAGCGGACGGGTGGAGACTATCCAAACAACAGCATTGCTGAGGACGGCCAGAATACTGAGACGATTCCTGGAGACTTGAGGAGACTTGCTGTCACTCAAACTCCAGTGAGAAACCATAAGCTAATACTGATGTGTAAAACTCTAATTTGTTAAAAGGAACCAAAGTATGAAGTCATCAGTTTCCAAAACTCTTTCAAAGAGGTTAGTAATTTTATTCTACTAAACTTTTTCATTTAAAAATGCATATTTGAATTTTTTATTCAATGTTCTGAAGTAAAAAATCTCCACTGTATATTATGTGCTTAAAATGAAGAATCAATTAACTAATAATCTGAGAATAATTCATTCTATAAAAGCTTCACTGTTGGACGACGAAATCTCTATTTTAGTAAAAATATAGAACCATATTACTTGATAGTGCCAAATTTCAGAATACTGGTTTGAAAACAAACACAAGTAAGGTAGGAACAAAAATAGAACGGGAAGGGAAATTTTTAATATGATAGTCTTGGACTTTAACGAAGTTAAAACTTAACGGGAAAGGTTTGTTTTTGTTTTGTTTTGTTTTGTTTTTTTGTTTTGTTTGTTGTGGCCCGCTGTTCATGTACAGCCATCATAGCTGTTCGTGGTCACATCTGTGTCAGGTGCGCAGATCATAAACAACCCCTGGGCCACGTATAGCCACATTATACCACTCATAATAAAAATGTCAAATCACAATATTACACAACGTGGAACGCAGGCAACAGGCCTGGGTGTCATGATTGGCAGGTGCTCTCCTGATAGCCAACATGGGAGACGTGGTCGTCATTCCGCGAATGTTGGCTGCTCTTCTTTCAGGTGCATAAACGACAACGTAACGAACCACAACGATCAGATACCTAAACGCAAAACATTGAATAGGGAAGAGAATCAAATTGCACTAGAATGCTATTTCAGGAGCAACCCTTCACAAAGAGAATACAGTAAAAGATATAGACCTGACAAGAACGTTCAACATTTCAGACAACTAGCCAAAGACTAGCCGATCAAGTTAGGACAATAATTAAGAAGGGTTGGTTTTCTGACCTTGAATTACAAGAAATCTACCAAAAGCACTGAAACAAAACTATAATACCGTACCAGACACATCAAGTGGTGTCAAACAAAAACAATCCAACGAAAAAGAACTGCAAAGCATAAAGAAGCATAGCTAAAACAAAGATAAAAGAGTCATTTTCCAAGGAGATGCACTATCACCCTTACTATTCATAATAGCCATGATGCCACTGAACAATATACTCAGAAAATGTTCATCCGGATACAAACTCAGCAGATCGCAGAAGATCAACCACCTAATGTACATTGATAACATTAGATTATTTGCAAAAAATGAAAAAGAACTAGAAACTCTCATACATGCCGTTAGAATATATAGTCAGGACAATGGAATGGAATTTGGCATAGGAAAATTTGCCATGCTTCTCATGAAAAGTGACAAACGACATATGACGGACGGAATAGAACTACAAAATCCCGACAAAATTAGAACGCTCGAAGAAAATGAAACCTACAAATAACTGGGTATCTTGGACGCTGACAGCATCAAACAATTGCAAATGAAAGACACGATCCGAAAAGAATATCTCAGGAGAACGAGAAAACTACTCGAGACAAAACTCTCCAGCAGAAACCTCATCAAAGGAATAAATACTTGGGCTGTGCTCCAAGTCAGATATTCGGGACCCTTTCTCAAGTAGACCAGAGAGGAACTTAAACAAATGGACCAAAGAACAAGAAAACTAATGACCATACATAAGGCATTACATCCCAGAGACGACGTTGACAGACTATATGTATCTAGAAAAGAGGGAGGAAGAGGGCTTTCCAGCATCGAAGACACCATTGACGCATCGATACAACGGCTCGAAGACTACATAGAAAAACACGAACTAGGACTAATTACAACCATCAGAAACGATATGGACAATACGATAGACGAAAGAATGACAACTAGGAAACAAAAATGGGAGGGAAACAACTCTATGGCCGCTCTAAACGTCTAATGAACAACATCTCACACCAGAAAATATGGACCTGGCTAAGAAAAGGAAACCTTAAGAGAGAAACGGAATCCCTTCTAATAGCAGCACGGGACAGCGCCATAAGAACCAATCATATCAAAGCGAGAACAGATGAGACGCAACCAAACTGTAGGCTATGAAGTGACTGAGACGAAACGATCAATCACATAATAAACGAATGCAGCAAATTAGCAAGGCGAGACAAGAGTGGGTCGGCAAGGTGATCCTCTGGGAAATGTGCAAGAAATTTCAATCCGACCATACAAACAAATGCTATATGCACAACCCATCACCTGTGCTAGAAAATCACACGAATAAACTCGTATGGGACTTTAACATACAAATGGAAAAATTTATCCAGGCGAGAAGACCAGACCTTATAATAATCAACAAAAAAAAAAAAAAGAGAATTTGCAAAATTTTTGACTTGCTAGAGAATTGAAGAAACAGTGGAACATGAAAGTAACGATTGTGTCAGTTGTAATTGGTGCGTTACACACAATAACTAAAGGATTATTAAAAGTACTGTCCCTCAAACTCCACTGAAAGACCATCGGCTAACACTGATGTGAAAATCTAATAATAATAATAATAATAATAACAGAGATTTGTGGGGATTTGCACTTACTCAAACCCAGTGAAAAACCTTTAGCTACCGCTGGTGTGAAAAACTCTCAAAAGTGTCTATTTTTAATGATAGCGTGACGCGAAAAATTTACTTTTATTCCAGAACGGGACTTTATTTTCGCATGTGTGAAGACGGGGCAGGTTGGCACTTGATCCCTTGTAGAATAAGTCCTCGTTCAGAGTTTATCCTCAGGCATATTATATGGGGGACTAATTTATGGCTAGACTGACCGCCGCTGGCAAGGGGTTTCCAAATTTCACACTATCCACACACCCACCAAGGCCGCTAGTCTTCCTCCCCTAGAACAATGGAAGATATGGACCTCTAGGTTTAGACGTAATAATATTATATTGTAGTTTTCGGCAAATCCGGTTTCCCGGGTGATATTTTAAAGGAATTAATAGGACAATTTTAAGCAAGATAACATAAGGCGACGTGAAGCCGGAAAAGAAACATGAAATAACAAATACGTAGCAGACGCTACAAATAACAACTTCAAGCACGTGGGAACATTAAAATATATCAGTCCTTTTTACTACACAAAGATATACACTTTCAACGTATCAAATATATCATAAATGAATAGTGCGTGAACACCAATGTCTTTCTTCTTTTTCTTTACTTTCATTTTCAGTCTTTCTTCAACTTAAGAGAGAGAGTATATATAATTGGGTATAAGGAGAAACAGTCCCAAAGTTTACTTATCTTATTTCGACGGATTCCTGTGGAGAATCTTTCTTCTTCTACGGGCTCTTCTTTTACCCGGAGTTCTTGGCTTTAGTTCCTTCCGCCACGAACCCTGTCCAAGAACTAACTTTCTCTTTTCCTTCTTTCGCTGACGGGAAGAAGGTGCCACTTCCATTTTAGGGTCCCAGCCAATCATTTAGCTTCTACCTTCTTCCTTCCCGTGTCAGGCGACCCGAGGGAGATCACAGAGTACCAACATCTGCTGGTCTCCACTCTGACCCACATTCTTTACTTTGACGGCTTGCTACTGTTAATTCACGCACGGGGAATAGTAGTAATCTTATTTCTATCTTCTCAGTGGCACACCACGTGACAATAGTAATAGCAAGAATTTATATGTAGTCACTCGCCCGAAGACTATTATTAGGAATGAAGATACAAATTTACGAAATGATTATATTAATTAAGGACATGGTTGAGTTTTGCAAAAATAGTGAATAGTTTTTATTTTGAGAAAACATATAGCTAATTGATCCTTAGTGACTATTTTTCGATAAAAAATAGCGGTAAGGCTGTAGTTAAAACTCTCACCCCTTCTCTCTCTCTTTTTCAATTATCTCTCTCTCTCTCTCATTCTCTTTCTCAATCACTCACTCTCTATCTCTATCTCTCTCTATATGTATATATATATATAAGATGAACAGAAGTGATAAGACAAATATGAATATTCCTTTTGTATTATTTATTCTGATCTTTCTCAACTACTAATGACTTTAAGTCATGATGAAGAGAAAAGTTTTTTATGAAAGGAAGTTTTTTTTAGAAATTTTTTAAAGCCGTTTTAAAAGAGTTCATTTTCTACAAGAGGAGTTACGAAAAATGAATTATTGATGCAGCATATCCATTTATTGAAAGAGAGTTATTTTCTGGTATCGAAGTATCTTCAACGAAATATATATATATATATATATATATATATATATATGTGTGTGTGTGTGTGTGTGTGTGTGTGTGTGTGTGGTACCATTTTACAATACTTTATGCAGATGTGTTTCTCTTTTAATTTAGTTTTATTAAATGATGAAATGTCTGCAACTAATATGTTTTTTGATTAAATTGATGATTCTCAGTATATGACTGTCAAATTGTACGCTATATTCTATCCAATTAATGCTTCTTATTCTAAAATAATAGCCATATGGGGGCGTTGATAAAGCAGCAGAAAACGCCCACTGTACCTCTGTAGAAGGGGGAACCCCCACTCCGACGATTGTGCTGTGTATGACTATCTGATTATACTTTGGGGAATGGAGAATACATCTTTATTGTCATTGATCCCTGGTCTAATCTAACCCAGAGTGGTAGTACCTGTTATTTGGGCCAAATAGAACTGTTTGACCATTTAACTGAGTGCAAACAAACGACCTATGCTAAATTGAATAAATGGTATTTCATAACTATATTTTTTAGGCGGCAATACTTAAAACTATTTAGTTGTGCGCAAACAATGGTAACTCTTGAAATCATTTGATTGTGTGCAAATAAATTAGCTCTAATTCTTTTAAAAATAAAATTACCTGCAAACTATTCGCTTACAAATCATATATGTATATACAGGATTTAGTATTAAATAACTATCAAGTATGTATATGCAATTAAACCAAATAACTAAAACAAATTACTTATAAATGAAATAGTCTGTGTTACCAAGCAATATGCTGTTATATTCACGTCCAAACTGATATTCTTGAAAAAGGCATGAATCCAATTATCCCTCAGTTATAGTTTAAGTGGTATCACTGCTGTTCTTCTACAAGGATAACTTTGGCATAAAATGACGCATGGTGTTTAATATGCATTAAAGAAAGAAAGAAAACTACGCAGATGCTAACACATATATCTGAAATGTAATATTTCTTAGGAAAGGTATGGACCCATTTTATCCTCAAGCTATGGGTTAAATAGTATTGTGGTCTTCAGATAAGACCGGTGGAAGAATAACTCAAAAAACTGGTGATAGGTAAACGTTATTGTATTAGCAGAAAAAGAAGTCATACAAAGGAAGTACTAGCCGTTGCAGTCTGTCTGTCAAATGTCTCGTAAGGAACGAAAAGTTGTCTCCCCTGGGCGAGCTAAACTCGGAGAGTATGTTTAGGTTGGACGAGTCCATCTTTGGGGTATGGTAGGATATGTCCCCATAACACCCCACTGCTAAGTTTTTTTTGTTTCCGTTAAAAAAAAGGTGTCAATATCTCCTTTTTGGGGGGTCAAAGGTTCGAAATCAAGCGTATCGTACAACGTTTCGATAGCTTCTTCCTCATCTTGGGGTGTGCGGCCAGGGTCATCCGGCCGTCGCCTCCTGATTTAGTTCAGGTGTCTTTTATGTGTAGCGGTAGGGCCCAGAAGGATGTATGTCGTGTTTCCAATTCTTTTGTCGATTGTTCCCAGTTCCTGGGTTATATCTTTTTGTGGGAACAGTCGTGGTCCTACTCAGACTTGCTTGATTTAGCAGCAGTTTTTCAAAAACTGGTCGTATCTTTCGCGCAAACATAGTCTCTGCAGGTGATGTTGCGTTTTGTGTATTCGGGTTCGGTATGATTCGGTAAACCTGTAAGAACTGTTGCAAAGCCTTTTCTGAGGGTGTTCCGGAGGCTTTTTTTAGAGCTTTCTTCATAGTTTCTACGAAACGTTTGGCCAGTCTGTTGGATCTTGGGTGGTACGGGGGTATAGTTATATGTTTTATCTGGAAGGTGTCACAGAACTCCTTAAAATCAGATGACGTGAACTGTGTTCCGTTGTCGCTGACTAAGCAGTCCACAACACCAAAGCGAGCAAACAGTTCGTGGAGGAAGGTGATGGCAACCCCATTCGTGGGTTTCTTGAACCTAAGAAATTCCGGCCACTTTGTGTAGCTTTCAAATACAATCAAGTTGTAAACGTCCTCCATTGGTCCAGTTAAATCCACGTGAATCCTGGACCAAGGTTGGTCTGTCTTCGGCCACGGCTTTTAGGTAATCGGTGGTGTGTTTGCCACCAGGGCACAACCCTTGCAAGCATCAACCATATTGGAAATGTCCATGTCCATTTTTGGCCCATACACGGAACTCCGCATAAGGCTTCTCAACCTGTTCTTTCCGGGATTGCCCGCGTGGAAGACTTTCAATATCCATTTCTGTAAGGTCTTGGGTATAACCATCCTTTCACCATATAAAAGTACGTTGTCGAACAATGAGAAAATGTCCGCTATCTGTTGATTTTTGTCCGCAATCTTCTGTTTTATGGCGCTAATATATTCGTCTTCTTGGGCTTCGCGTTTTATTTCCTGTAGTGTAACCGGAAGTTCCCCTATCGTGTTAAGCATCATATTTTTAATCTCGCTGTCGGTTCGTAGGAAAGCGATCACAGAGTCTTCTAGGAGTTCACTCTGACTTGGAACCAACCTTGACAATCCGTCAGCATGACCGATTTCTCTGGAAGGGAGATATTTTAACTTAAAATTGTAGTTAAGTAAGATGGTTCCCCCGCTTAGTTATCTGTTTGCAGTATATACGGGTAGTCATTTTTCGATCCGAAGATGGTTAGGAGCGGTTTATGGTCAGTTTGCAATTTGAAAAATCTTCTATGCAGATAACGATGGAATTTTGTTACTGCGAGGGCTTCCTTTTCGATCTGAGAGTAATGCTTCTCTGAGGGCAATAGAAAACGTGAAGTGTGTGCTACTGGTTTTTTTACTTCCATCCGGCATCTTATGTAATATGCAAGCACCTATGCCATGGGAGCTTGCATCACTGGCCACTATAATGTCTGATTCTGGATTGTAGTGCGCGATGGGCAAATCTGACGTCAGTGTATTCTTGATTTTGTTGAATGCCTCCTGGCATTCCGGTGTCCATTTCCATATACTGTCTTTCAAAAGCGCATTAAGTGGGGTCCGTAGGTTATGCCTGTTGGGAATAAATGACTGGTAATAGTTGGCTAAACCTAAGAAACTTTGCAATTCGGTGATGTTCCCGGGAGCTGGCATGTTTTTTTTTTTTATTGCCGTTACCTTATCAGGGTCCGGTCTCCTGTCATCCTTGTCTATTATATGACACAGGTATTTGATTTCTTCTAAGAACAATTTTCACTTTTCTCCCTTAACTTTAAAACCGAACTCCTGTATCCGCGAGAATACTCTACGTACATGTTCTCGGTGTTGCTCTTTGGATTTGCTGATGATTATTATATCATCTAGATACGCGATTGCAAAATCAAGGCCGTCCAACATGGTATCAATTACTTCTTGGAAAATGGCCGGCGCTACCTTGATCCCGAACGGTAACCTTTCGAATTTGAATAAACCCCTGTGGGTGTTTATACAAAGAAAATTCGAGCTATTTTCTTCGACAGGAATCTGAAGATAAGCATCACTCAGGTTGACATTCCTCGACTTGTTTTTGTTGGTCCAATTGTAATTTTTGTTGGTCCAATTGAAACTCTATTAGACGTGTTACCGTCTCTGTTAAGTCTTCCATGTTTGTCCTTTTTTCGCTTTTTTACCAAGAGAAAGAAAATTTTTTTTTCTTTTTAAGGAAGTGTTTTATTTTCTCTTTAGACAAACGAGAAAAAAAAACTGAGAATGAGTGTTGGCAAAAAATTAAATTACGATATACCACGTAACGTTTTTTTCTTTTTACACCGAAATCACTTTGAGGGGGACAAAAAATACACAGAAAAGTCATTAAAAAAAATTAGATTGCAGTTCAGTGTAATTTTTTTTTATTTCTACTTTTCACGTGATAGTTAGCAGAAAGTCAAAAACAGAATGGGACTGAAAAATCGTTTTTTTTTTTATCTACTATGGATTTTTCCCCGTTCTCTTCACCCGTTGAAGTTTTTTATTTTTTTACTTATGCAAATTAGTCCGGAATAAGTTTTTTTCCGAAGTCTTGCAATGAATTGGTTTTAAACGCACGTGTAGGAAAATCGGTCACTCGTTCAAAAAAATAGACGAGACTGTCTTTTTTGGCGGGTGGGGTGATTCACAAGAAGAGAAAAAAAGAAAGGTTTATTCACAATTTGGAGATTTTCTTTTTGGGTTTGTTGTTTTAGTCAAACAAAAAACGTTCTTGGGTAGCGTTTTTTGAACACTATTTTTTTTTTTGTCGCCGTGAGGTGGTATTATTAAATCCGTGTATATGGTCTTTCTACGCGTAAATTCTTTCGAATTCTCATGTCGCTACTGTTGTGGTCTTCAGATAAGACCTGTGGAAGAACAACTCAAATAACGGGTGATTGGTAAACGTTATTGTATTAGCAGAAAAAGGAAGTCATACAAAGGAAGTACTGGCCGTGCTCGGCTTGCAGTCCGTCAGTCAAATGTCTCGTAAGGAACGAGAAGTTGTCTCCCCTGAGCGAGCTAAGCTCTGAGAATATGTTTAGGTTGGACGAGTCCGTCTTTGTGGTATGGTAGGATATGTGCCCATAACAAATAGTATAACTGCTGTTCTTTTACAAGGGAAGATTCGTCTTTCAATAACCCAAAAAGTTTGATATGCTATTAAACAAAGAAAGCAAACTATATCAATACTGAAACCATTTAACTGTATGCATAGAAATGAGCACTGGCTTGTTTAAAAATGCTACCTAGACTCTGTAGGATTTGTTAGGTTGCGTAGGGCAATCAGTTGCGATAGCCGAGAGTAAATTATTGCCTTAGCAAAGAGCAATCAGTCGTGAAGACAGGAAACTCAATTCCCGATTGAGGAACGGGAAATATTCATGGTGCCTTGGGGCATCCCATTGTGCACAAGTGGACTATTCCATTGCATAGATCGCCATTGGCTGCTTGTAAGTAAGTGAAAGTATTTTATTATATAAACCAGCTTCAGTTTAGCATTGTAAGGAGGACGGCACTGAGCTACGTCCTGCTTTATTTTTGTCTGCCAGCTGGGCGCTTTACGGAGGTATGTGTTCTTGTTATTCTACAGACTCTATTCGTTCTAGAATTATACATCTAATACTTATGTATAAACAAGATTTGGCCTTGAATAACCCACATGGGTTGATATGGCATTAAAATTCAACCAACCTACGTGAAACTAATTTATCCGGGAGAAAGTTTATCGAAAAAATCACATTTCATAATTAGCATAAATATGGTGAAATAATTGAGGTAAACAAGACTAATTTCCACATTTGTCAAAAATGATACCTCAAAATAGTTTTTATAAATCTCTGAAAAAATATGTATTTTACCAAACCCTTCACACAAGATGGGACACAAATTCATTCAGAGATTTTTCTTTTCAGGGTGTTTTGCTATGGTGTTGTAAAATAGTCCAATCTACCACACAATTTACATATAACCTAAAGGAGAATACCTTTCCGAAATGTGCTAGCGCCATAATTAAAGGCAAACAATCTGGTCCAGTATTTCAACTCGATTCACTGTTCCCATTTCCTACGACTATGACCCTTATACAACGAATATATCAAAACTTTTGCTTAAATAATATATGCTACTATATAGGGAAATATCAGATACGTAAACCTCACAAACAATATATTTATCATGCGTAGATATTACAATTGACATCCATAAATTTATAAAATTTACAAAACGCTCACTTAGTGTTGCGTTCTGGTTAGTGAACGCTTGTAATATCAAATAAAAAACAAACCACGATATGAGAGGAAATAGAGATATATTCTCAGGAAAAAAAGTATATACAATAGAGAGACTATTAGTAAACAATAACATAGGATTAGCGAATAAAGAATAAAGATATAGTCCAACGATAGTATTGGCTTCCGTTATTGTGGTTGCAAGTGAGGTGATCTAGTGCGATCTCCTGTCTCCAACGCTCTAATACTATTCCTATAAGAAGCTTCTAATCCCCTTCGAGTCTGCTCTGGTATAAGTAGCTACTGCTATATATGACAGATGGACTAGTTAATTGTGTGGGAAAAGGTGGGTGAATGCAACACTTAGTTTGTGTGCAAACAAATGACTGATGTTAAATTGAATCGTTAGGGTTACATAACAGTACTTGGAACAATATAATTATGTACAAACGAATAACATTGTGAAATAGTTTTAGTCGTGTTAGATAGAAATACTTGAAACCATTTAACTGAACAAAAACAAAAGTAAGAATTAATTGTGTACAAACAAATTACTTTAAGTTTTGTAAAATTTAAAAAACCTACCAAGTTATCATTTAAAAAATCATGCATGTATATCGATTTAAGTATGGGCAAAGAAATGACTGATGTTAAATTGAATAGTTGATATTAAGTAGCAATACTAAAAACCATTTAGTTATATACAAACAAATGAGCTGTGGCTCGTTTAAAATGTTACCGACAAAGTATTTGTTTTAAAAACATTAATATTTACTATTTGATATATGTATATGATTTGGCATCAAATAACCTGAAAGGGTTTATATGCCATAAAACTCAAATATTCAAAACGCACAGTTCTGAGCGAAGTAAAAAGGTCCATTTTTCCGAGGAAAATATAAGATTCGTTTGAAGACTTCATTTCAAAATCTAAGCGAAATAACGAACTGGTGTCCACATCCATTTGGGCATTTTTGAGTCAGTAAAAATTATTGAAATGAGTCGAGTGAATCGATGGTCTAAATCTTACAAGAGATCATGAAAGTTATACAGTGAGAATTTTAGAAGGAAATAAAATCTACTTATGTTTCTTCTTCTCAATTGCATATAGAGTGAGATTCGTTTACCTATCGACAAAAAGAAACGGATTCATCCAATTAGTGTACAAATTTCAAATCATGTACACATAAGTGTATCTTTCATTGGATCCCTTTTTATTTTTGCGATATATATATATATATATATATATATGTGT
This sequence comes from Sepioteuthis lessoniana, assembly GCA_963585895.1. NCBI lineage: Eukaryota > Metazoa > Mollusca > Cephalopoda > Myopsida > Loliginidae > Sepioteuthis > Sepioteuthis lessoniana. Next base: position 27,434,072 of record OY757905.1, read on the forward strand.
GTGTGTGTGTGTGTGTGTGTGTAGTCATCCACAGACAGATCTGTTTCGTTCTATCAGAACTCATCAGTGTGGCTAGACAGTGTCTTCCCATAGCTGGGATCGAAACCCGGTTGACTCAAACGCCAAGCCCTATATATATATATATATATATATATATATGTTTTAGGTAGAATCAGAAGGTTTGTTATATTTTGGTACGTGCTAGTATGTGGTATGTCTATCAAGTGACTGAAGTAGTTCAAGCCGTCGTAGATGATTACATCATCATCATCATCATATCACGCTGGTAGCAAGGATATCCCTGACACTCTCTCGCCACTCCTCCCTATCGTTCATCGCCCTAGGTAGGTCTTCAGGACAACATCCCGTATCCTCACATAGCTGCTGAATGTATGTTCGTGCTGGTCGTCCTGCTTTTGCACGGCCATGTGTGGGGGTCCATAAGAGTACATCACTTATGAGTTCGTCCCTGCTTCTCCAGCAGTGTCCTGCATGTCTGGTTCGTCTAACTTGAATAGTTTTCGTGATAGGGGGCAGGTAGCCGTACAGTTGGTGTCTTGTGGGGTGTTGCCGCCAGGACTTGTTCAAGATTGCACGTAGCATTCTTGTGTAATTGCCGTCTAGCTTCTTCTCCAGCCGTTTTGTTAGCGTCCATGTAGTGCAGCCATATAGCAGTATCGATGTGACCTCTGCCTGGAAGAAACTGCGTTTCATTTTATCGGTTAGGTCTGATTTCCATATAATCGATAGCCTATTGATAGCTGTCCATGCTTTCGTTAACCTCGTTTCGATGTCCTTTTCGGTTGATTCGACGCTGCTTCCTAGGTAAGTGAATTTGTCTACTAGTTTAAGAGGGGTTCCTTCTAGAGTGGAGATGTCCCCCGTTTGATTATAGCACATATATTCCGTTTTGTGTGCATCAACATAGAGGTCTATGCTTGCGGCTGCTCGTTCCAAACTATGAAGTAGTGTTTCGGCTTGGTTGGGTGTATTTGCCAGTATCGCTATGTCATCGGCGTAGTCGGCGTCGGTAATTGTTGTTGCGGGGTACCTTCTGCTTTTCTTCGTCAGCTCGAAGCCATTCTCTCTGATTTTGTCAATCGATGTTCTAAGTACGTAGTCTAGACAAATGATAAAGAGGTACAGAGCCAGCGTGTCCCCTTGTAGTACTCCTGCTTCAATGTCGAAATATTCTGTGTCTCCATCTGGTGATGGCACGCTGTACATCGTTTTGACACTGTTATTAATCTAAAAGCCACTCAGATAAACGTGCAACATTTTCTGATTCGGAACCTTATGCTCGACGAGTTCGAACGAGGCAATAATGCTGCAGAAGCAACCAAATATATCTTCTGTGCGGAAGATGAAAGTGCAGATCATCCTAGAACAGCAACAAGATGCTTCAAGAAAATTTGTTCGGATTGCATGAACATTTCCAGTCAGACAAAGTCATATATTGAAAACCATGGGTTCTAAGGCCATGCTCCGAGCTATAGACATAAATCCGATTGTTACACTGTCGATAGATTGGAATGTGACAGATGTACTTTTTGGTTAAAAGGACAGACATGTTAGTGCCTAAAGCTAAATGAAAAAAAGATGACACAGGCTTGCAGAAATTGGAAATGAGTAACAAGCTCACAGATCACTTAACCTGACATAATCAAATGAGAAATGAGATGGCCAAGAGATAAAGCAACGGAACTAGTAGACAAAAGCCTAGTAGCAAAAAGTACGTATGTTGCCAGCTGGAAAGAAAATACTTAGGTGGCTGATCGGATGTGAGTTGTCAACCTCGAGTAGATATGTTTATAAATGCAGCCATGTTCAGATGCCAGGCAGAATCCCAGCTAACGTTCGAAGTGAAGAGATCTCCCGTCAAGACCCCGCATTAACTCATAAACTCTTTGACTCTCTCTTAGACTTCACATTCGTAGCAAGCCGGAAAAATAAAGAAAATAAATTATATTCTTTTATATACAAGTGTTCGTCATTTTTTTGTTATTAAGCCCAGCTGCAGTGTACAATCTGATAGGAAGAACTCCAGGAGCAGGATACAACGAGGCTAGTCACACTTAGAGTATATCAGGTGTACTCGGGGTGGTTCATCATTATCATAGCCTCAGCAAAAGCTTCTGGAGCTTCAGAATTTAGCCTCAAGTTACTAAAATATTGTAAAACTTTTGACTCACCCTAGTATATATGCATAAGTAACTCAAATCATCTACTTCCACATTTTAGAGTTTGGTTTGATGTTTGGATGATTTTACGTCATATCCACCCTTGAAGGTTATTTAATGTCAAATTCTATATATACATATATATTAAGATGTATATTATTTGTAAAGAAATAGATTGTAGTTAACAATTCTAAAGAGAGCTTTAGCTCATTTATTCGAACACTGTTAAATAGTTTCAAGTCATTTGTTTGCACACATATAGATTCAAGTAGAGTAAACGATTAGTTTGTTCTATTTGATTCATAGACAGGAACCTAACAGGTACTACTACTCTGGGTCAGAACGAGGCTTGGAGTAAAAGCAATTAAGGAGTACTCCACATTTCCCAAAGCTACAGGATTGGAGCTGCACCATCAGATTGTTTAGCAATATATCCAGGACACTCGTTGTGGAATTGTAACCTCTCTGCAAGGAGGCAGTCGCCGTATTCTACAGCCTCAGTTGAATAGCTCTATATTCTGGAAGTTTAAGGTAAGGGTGAGTAATTGCGAAAACAAGTTTCGAAGTATAATGTCAAGGTTGCTTCATTATAAAATATCACGCATTGTGATATGAGAAAAGTAAAAAAAAATATATTTTCAAAGCTGATATACTAAAGGACATTTTCAAGGGAAAGTTAATCTATTGTTCATTAATGAAATAAAACAGAAACAAAAAAATCACACGGCACTATTTACGACAAGGTAATATTTAGGAGAAAAACAATAGCTTTCTGAAGAGGAAAGATGCAATTTAAGTGGACATATTAGTTTATATCACATCTTATAAAGCCAGTTTCATTCTAATATATTGTCCTCAAGGTTAGTGGTTTCAGAACAATAAGTTGCTAGATTAAGAGAATAAATATATATGAATGGGTGTGTGTGTTTACTTTTCGTTTGTGTTTTGTGTAAAGTTCAATAACACAAAAGATTATAATCAAAGATGTTACAAATATTTTTACAAAGGCCACATCTTTTTGTATAAATGTCTTATATTTTACTATTTCATGGAGAGAAGCATATTTTCTTAAATATCTCTCAGTAACAAAAAATAAGTTCAATTACAAGTTTTTGTTTTTGTTTTTTTTTTTTTTTAGTTTTCTTTAATGTTTTTATTTTTTTCTTTCCTGTGTTGGTTTGCTTTACTTATTTTCGAGACTATTTGGGAAACAGCTGTTTTTTTGGGTAATTAGACATATGGTAGAGAAAAATATATGTAGGTTGGATCGAAGAGCAATGGTTATCCTTTTTTGCAACCAGAGAATGAACTGTTGATTTGGGGAAAACCAAAAGAGTTTAAATTCTTGCTAAAATAATTTGTTTTCAGTTCTTACTAATTCACTTAAAGATGTCATCAAAGTAACTCACCCAAAGAGTCAACTTAGTGATTACAACTTACTGCTGGCAACCCAATAATAGACGGAAACTGGATATCGGAAAATATTATATTTTTTAGCGAAATACTTTGAAGAACCAAACTGAGTATCCGTACTAACAACTATATAATGAAATAATTTCATCTGAATTTAATGAAAGCTCGAGTTAATAAAAAAATTGCCATTGACTCAAAATAATTACTATTCCAAAATTTACCAAAATCCAAAGAGAATTGCCGATACGCTAAGCAAAAATAACAATTAGGTTTGGTTGTTTCATGGCATATCAACATTTGTAGGATATTTAATGCCAGGGCCATTCTCCTCGAAGAATGGTAGTCGTACTATTTAACCCATAGCTGCGAGAATAAGGGGGTCCATGCATTTCCCAAGGGTATTTATCCAAAAGTGAACGTAATTGTGCGACTGGAATACGAACTCGCTTACTACGATTACACAGTCCATCGCTTTAACCATTACACCACGAGGACACTCCCTAAAAGTTAGGTATAAACTACTTAATATTCTTCCAAGGGAATAACGAGAAAAGTTAGCGTAAAAGAAAGTTGGTACTAGACTCGTTTGGTAAAAATACGAAGCTAATATTTTCGTAAAAAAATTTTCCTAGTTGTGATAGAGCGGTTAATGAAATAAGAAAAAATGCTTAAATCTCAAGGTTGGAAATAGTATTCAGTCTTCTGTGATGGACACATTTAATTAAACAACTATTTTAAGTGGTCACATAAAAATTAACACACATACACACACACTAACACATGCGAGCCATACTTCTCTTTTGAGGGTGTGTCCTCCGATCACCGAATAGTTACGGTAAAAATACGGCTAAGCCTACGAAGATACGCTACACGAACAGCGACCACCAAACACTATGACTGGGCCCTTCTCATCAACAGAGATATTAGAGGTAAATATGTATTAGAATTGAGAAATAGATTCGAGACACTACAAGAGAAGAGAGAAAAAGGTACCCCAAATGACGAATATGAGAATTTCGTCAACGCGCACCTCGAGGCAGCAGCGAAGTGTATTCCAACAAAACCTAGAACTAAATGTAGTCCCATGAGCAACGTTAGCGGTTAGAGAAAAACGTGCACACATAAAAACTGCCTCCAATAGCTATAGGAAAAACCCTACAAACACAAATGCCTTAAAACTAAAAAAAAGCACAAAATCAATTAGCAGGCATATATCTAAAAGAACAGACAGAATACATACAAAACCAGATGGATAAGTATTGGGATTCATTGGAAGACAGGCAATCTAGGATAGCCTGGCAACCAATAAACAAAATGAGTGGAAGGAAGAGCACAGGCAAAGCAAAATTGAAAGCTACAAACCAACAAGAAAGCATAAAACTGTGGAAACAGCATTTCGAAAATCTACTAGGAAACCAACCGAAAGTTACGCATGAACCGATCACCAGAATAATTAGTAAGCAATTGGACATTAAACTAGGACCGTTCACTCATGAAAAACTCGACTCGGTTCTTAGAAAAATTAAAAATAGGAAAGCTGTAGTGACGAGATTCCCCCAGAAATATGAAGACAATTCGACGACATACTGCTCCGATACTGCAACGCAGTCTATAATCAAAATCCGATAGACAGATGGATGAAGGCATGCATCCTCCCCTTCCCTAAAAAGTGTAACCTTGGATTAGCTGAGAACTACCAAGGTATAACACTTACATCCATAGCAGCCAAAATCTACAATGCCATACAACGAAACCGCATAGAACTCAAAATCGACAACATTCTTAGGAAAAACCAAAATGGCTTCCGCGGAAATAGATCCACAACCTCACAAATACTGACCATCCGTAGAACACTTGAAGGCGTACGGGCAAAAAAAACCCTACCGGCGACACAGCTATTTGTCGACTTTTCCAAGGCCTTTGATTCCATTCACAGAGGGAAGATGGAACAGATCCTACAAGCATACGGCGTACCAAAAGAGACCGTAGCAGCAATAAAAATTATCTAGAGAAACACCAAAGTGAAAGTGCGATCACCGGATGGAGACACAGAATACTTCGACATTGTAGCAGGAGTACTAGAAGGGGACACGCTAGCCCCATACCTCTTTATCATTTGTCTTGACTACGTGCTTAAAACATCGATTGATAAAATCCAAGAAAACGGCTTCGAGCTGACAAAGAAAAGAAGCAGAAGGAAACCCGCACAAACAATTACTGACGCCGACTACGCCGATGACATAGTGATTCTGGCAAATACACCCACCCAAGCCGAAACCCTACAGCATAGTCTGGAACGAGCCGCCGCAGGCATTGGCCTCCATGTCAATGCACACAAAACGTAATTTATGTGCTTTAATCAAACAAGTTACATTTCCACACTAAAAGGAACCTCTCTGAAACTGGTAGACAAATTCACCTACCTTGGAAGCAGTGTCTCATCAACCGAAAAAGATATCGACATTCGGCTAACGAAGGCATGCACAGCTATCGATAAGCTATCGATCATTTGGAAATCAGACCTGACGGATAAAATGAAATGCAGTTTCTACCTGGCAGTGGTCGTGTCGATACTGTTATATGGATGCACTACTTGGACGCTAACAAAACGGCTGGAGAAGAAGCTAGATGGCAATTACACTAGAATGTTGCGAGCAATATTGAACAAGTCCTGGCGGCAACACCACACAAGGCACCATCTATACGGCCACCTGCTTCCCATCACGAAAACTATCTAAGTCAGACGAACCAGACATGCAGGACACTGCCGGAGAAGCAGGGACGAACTCATAAGTGATGTACTCCTATGGACCCACACGTATGGCCGAGCAAAACAGGACGACCAGCTCGAACATACATACAGCAGCTATGTGAGGATACGGGATGTAGCCCTGAAGACCTGCCAGAGGTGATGAACGAGAGGGCGAAGTGCCGAGAGAGTGTCAGGGATATCCGAGCTCGTGACACGACATGATGATTATGGTGATATATATATGCACAAAATGAAGTATTGTTAGATAGATAGATATATAATTTTCAAACAGTAGTTTTCTAATTCCAGCGGATTTTACTTTAAACTTTTCACTCTTTCTCTCTCTATCTTTTCACATACACACACATGCACACACACACTCTCTCTCTCTGTCTCTCTCTCTCTGTCTCTGTCTCTCTGTCTCTCTCTCTGACTCTCTCTTTGGGCGGGCTGCAATCCCAGCTTGATGCGTCCTGCGTGTCTAGCCACACTGAAGAGTCGTGATACTACGTAACAGCGTGTCTGTGGAGGACAATATATATATATATATATATATATATATATATATATATATATATATATATATATATATATAAGACAAGTGCACATATGGACCCACGTGATTATTATTCAAAAAGTAATCAAAATCAAATCTTGCCGGGAAAATACAAAAGCTTTCATTTGCTTTTGATAAAACTGTCTTAAAACGAAAGGTTTGTAATTATTTCATTCCGTATAAAATCATAGAATTTACCTTATTGGGCGTAAAACATGTACATATATTTTAATCGAATCTGTTTTCGAAAATGTTTACTATTTTCCCAGTAAAATTTTAAACAAGATATAAAAGTATTCACCAGCCTGAAAATTTATCAACTGAACAATTATGGAAAAAAGCTATATCACCATAAAGATGACAATGTTCACATTGAATGGGATTGGACACATAATAACAATACCGTTTATTTACAGACATAAAACACCGGGCAGAGATAGGCAAAATGTTCATAAAAACACTTTTCTAATAAAAGGTAGACCTTTATTTAAATAGTAAAATAAAGCATGTGTACTTTCGGAGTGTCTGTGTCACACACACACACACACACACACACACTTTCTCTCTCTCTCTCTCTCTCTCTCACACACACAAACACACACTCTCTCTCCCCCTCTCTATCTTTCTCACTCTCTCTCACTTTCTTTCTGGACGTGCCAGTGTTGGCTGATTAACAAGAGCTTACCTTCAATGGCGCTGTTTGGATTCAGGATTTAGTCTGGAAGATCTAACTTGAACGACGGATGATAGGGATGGGGGATAGAGAGTGTCAGGGAAATCTGTGCAAGCAGCGCTACTTTATAATGAGGATATATATATATATATATATATATATATATATATATATATATATATATATGTGTGTGTGTGTGTGTGTGTGTGTGTGTGTGTGTGTGTGTGTGTGTAATTAAATACTAGGCTTCACAAAGAATTCAGTGACAATCATACTCATTATTAAGGGTCTACTATCATGTCTGATCATCAAATCACCCATATGTTTGCATGTTGACGTAAATACATGCTAATACATATTATCCTCACACACATACACACACGCACACACACGCACACACACATAAGAAGGTCTCTCAATATATTTTGGGGTTTACCCAAAAGGAGTCCGAGAAACAAGACAGTTTTTCACATTTTTTAATACAGTTTCTCTTGACTTCAATCGACTTGGTGCAACGATTCCCAAGCATTTTAATCTAATGCTGACAGTTTTTCACATATTTTATACAGTTTCTCTTGACTTCAATCGACTTGGTGCAACGATGCCCAAGCATTTTAATCTAATGCTGGGAAAAAGTATCCTTCTTGTATTTCAAAAACTCTTCAACAGTACCTATGACCACATTATTATTTCCAAAATGGCGACCACGAAAAGCAGATTTGAGTTTCGGAAACAAGAAATAGCCTGATGGAAGGAAATATGGTGAACAAGGTTAGCAATTCAAAGCGATAGTTGGATGCTTCTCTAAGTAAAACTTGAGCAGTCTGAACAGGCGTGTTATCCTAGAGCAAGAGCACACATGTCCATAGATATCCCTCCGTTTCGACTTGATTGCTTCCTTCAAATATCTTAATTTTAATGCGTAGTACTTTAATATTTATAGTTTTTTTCTCTTTCCTTACATGATTACGCTCTAAAAATAATTTTTTTAAAGACCATAATCTTTCCAAAAAATGCTGCTCTTATTTTTAACTTCTTCGGGGACGTAAAACCGGAATGTTTCCAGGGTCTCCATTGAAACTTTCACTTAGGTATGATGTGGTGAACCCAAGTTTTACCTTGAGTAACTAATCTGCGATGGAATCTAAAGTTTTGCCGGGAAGCTGCGCAGAAGTTTTACAACAGCACAGACCGAACTAGAACTAATGACTATAGACTTAACAAGCAGGTGAAAAGTTCGACAAACTTCAGTAATTAAAAATCATTTGGGGAATAGCATCAAATTGTTCATCAATGGTTGACCTAGTGTTATCTTCCGTGATCTCTCTGCCCTACTTGAATTTTGTGGCCCACTTCTTCACAGTTTCGTAGGAGTCCTCAGCAAGTTTATGTACCATGTCCTTATAGATTTCCTTGATTTCTTTTGCAGGTATTTTATGACTTCTTAAATCTGTTTTATCGATTTGTTGATTTTCGCACTAATCTCAACTTTGTTTAGGCAACAATTGCACAGAAATTAAAGGAGAAATCTAAATTATTTTTTCAAGTTTTTTAAGAAGTGGTTGCGTGTTCTTACAACAAAAACTTTCAGGAGGAATTTTCTCTCCGAGAGAAGCTTTTAACTGTTTGAATGATGATCCCACAAATGCACACACACACACACACACACACACGCACACACACATACACATATATATATATATATATATATATATATATATATATATATATATATATATAAATCATCGTATCGTGCCACAAGCACAGATTTCCCTGACTCTCCCTCGCCATTCGTCTCTATCGTCTATCTCATTCAGAATATCTTCTAGATTATATCCTGTGTCTGTACAGAGTTGTTGTAGATATGTTTTAGCGGTATGCCCAACACCTGCTCGTCCACAGGAGAACGTCGCTTATAAGCTCGCCCTAAGTATCACGCATATCTTGTCTGTCTGATATGAATGGGTTTTGTGATGGGAGGTAGGTGGCATTTTGTTGGATATTGCTTCCAAGATTTGTTTAATATGGTTCGTAGCATTCTAATGCAATTGTCATTAAGCCTTTTCTCCATGCGCGAAGTCAGCGTTCATGCGGTGTAGCCATATATTAGTTTGGAAACGAACGCTACTGAAATAAATTGTTTCATTTTATCGTATCGGTCAGACTTCTATATGACCGATAGTCACTCGATAGCTGACCAGGCCTATATATATATATATATATATATATATATATATATATATATATATAATCCTGGTCACTATTGTTGATATCTTTTCATGTTTTGGTTTTGCTATATCTTCAGAAATAAAGGGAAATTTCCAAACTTCTATAAGATTGATTTACCATTTACTCTTCTATATCAACTATCAATTGTCAGACAAAAGCTATTTCACAAGATTCTTCTTTTATCCCTTATATTCTTTAGTATCCACAAAAATGTTATGGGTGGTAATAATTGCGACCAGTATTGCATATACAAGAAAACGAATATATATATATATATATATATATATATATATATATTCATTTTCTTATATATATATATATATATATATGTTTTAAAATCTTTAATTTATAAAGATTTTAAAACATATACAATATTTATATACAAGAAAACGAATATGTATGTATATGAATAATTCCTTCTTGTGTGTTTTAATGAGTTTCTACGTTTACCTATTTCCTTTATAATGTTACATCACCATCCACACATAGTAATTTCTACAGTAAGAAAAGGTTCCATTAGCCTTTCCCTTCTGTCTTCGTTTCATAAAAAGGCAAAGAGTTTCTTCCCCCTGTTAACTGTGTACTTTTTGAGCTACACAAACATTGATAGTTATTAAAATCAGTTTGATTCGCTCCCTATTCACCTTATAAAACGTGTACGGACTCAGTCACTTCCATTTATCAATACTCACGAGCAAAGAAATATTTTACCATTCCAATATTTTACCATTCAAAATTTTCTTTTAAAGAAATTCCCTCATTTCTTTTTTTTAATGAAGTATTTTTAATTTTCATTACAATAATACTTACAAGTCCTGGCGGCAACACCCCACAAGACACCAACTGTACGGCCACCTGCCCCCTATCACGAAAACTATTCAAGTTAGACGAACCAGACATGCAGGACACTGCTGGAGAAGCAGGGACGAACTCATAAGAGATGTACTCTTATGGACCCCCACACATGGCCGTGCAAACGCAGGACCACCAGCACAAACATACATTCAGCAGCTATGTGAGGATACGGGATGCTGTCCTGAATACCTACCTAGGACGATGAACGATAGGGAGGAGTGGCGAGAGAGGGTCAGGGATATACGTGCTAGCAGCGTGACATGATGATGATGATGATGACAATAATACTGATTCTAAAATTTAAAAAATACATTAAAAGAAAATTAATTTACGACTCCATTGCCTGCAATGTACTTGAAGATACATTTCATTGACACATAATCGATGTACACAAATAATTATCATTTAAAAGTATATCAAATGCTTGAATTTATAGCTTAAATGTCCTAAGAGACAATACTCCGTATACAAGACATCTTCAAAGTAAAGTGTATATATTTTACAGGTAAAGATAAACTTACACACACACACACACACACAGAGACTCGCACACACACACAAAACAAATATAGTATAATATGATGTGCCCGTGGTGTAATGGTTATCGTCGTAGGAAATGAACACGGCGACACGAGTTCAAATCCTGGACGATACTGATTGCATTTCACATAGGACTAATACCCTTGGGAAAGGTATGAATCCAATTATTCACCCTCCACCTATGGGTAAATAGTAGGACAGACTGGGTTCTTCAGCCTTGGTTAGGCAACTAGACTAGGAGAAGGAAAACTCTGAATTCAAACCAGTTAAACTCCGCTTAAAATTGACCTTGTGTCATATCCTGCCCGAGCAGAGGGGTTGGGTAAATAGGATAGTATAATATGATGGATGTTTTTGTAGTATACGTATTGTCGACTTTACAAAGGCCTTTGATTCCATACTCAGAGGGAAGATGGAGTAAATTCTACTCGCATACGGTCATATAAAAGAAACCGTCGCAGCCATAACGATTCTCTATAGAAACACCAAAGTTAAAGTGCGTTCTCCGGATGGTGACACAGACTACTTCGACATTGTAGCTGTGGTACTACAAGGAGACACACTTGCCCCATACATGTTTATTATCTGTCTAGACTACGTGCTTAGAACATCGATTGATAAAATCAAAGAAAACGGATTCGAGCTGACAAAGAAAAGAAGCAGAAGATACCCAGCAAAAACAATTACCGACGCCGACCACGCCGATGACATAGCGATTCTGGCAAATGCACCCACCCAAGCCGAAACCTTACTGCATAGTCTAGAACGAGCTGCTGCGGGCATTTACCTTCATGTCAATGCACAGAAAACGGAATATATGTGCTTTAATCAAACAGGCGATATTTCCACACTAAACGGTAGCTTTCTGAAACTAATAGACAAATTCACCTATCTAGGAAGCAGTGTCTCATCAACCGAGACAGACATTGACACGCGACTAACAAAGGCATGGACAGCTATCAATAGGCTATCAGTCATATGGAAGTCAGACCTGACCGATAAAATAAAACAGTTTCTTCCAAGCAGTGATCGTTTCGATACTGTTATATGGATGCACTACATGGACGCTAACAAAACGGCTGGAGAAAAGGCTTGGCGGCAACTACACAGGAATGCTGTGAGCAATATTGAACAGGTCCTGGTGGCAACACTCAACAAAGCAGCAGCTGTACGGCCACCTACCACTCATCACGAAAATTATCCAAATTAGGCATGCAGGACACTGCTGGAGAAGTAAGGATGAGCTCATAAGTGATTTACTCCTATGGACACCTTCACATGGCCGAGCAAAAGCAGAGCGACCAGGTCGAACCTACATACAGTAGCTCTGGGAGGAGACAGTGTGTAGCCCTGAGGACCTGCCAGAAGCGATGAACGCTAGGGAGAGGTGGCGAGAAAGGTTCAAGGATATCAGTGCTGATGGCACCACAACATGATGAATAATATAAAGATATATATATATGACGGTGTTGGGGTTGTCTGGTTGATTCTGAGAAACGGGATGCCTAAAAGTGAATGAAAATGGATACAAAAATGTTTATCTGATCTGTTATATATATATATATATATATATATATATAAGTATGTGTGTTTGTGTGTGTGGGGGGGGTACTTGGGAGTGCTTTCCGATTAAGCTATTATCTCAAGGGCTGATATAATTCAATAGTTTTATCTTTTTTTAGTTTTCTAAAATATTCGGGTAAAGAAAACATTTTTCGATGATTGAAACTAATAAGAAAGCTGTATCACTAATTTTTCGCTCACCGTTTGTAATCTAACTCAAGTACGAGTTTTCTGTTCCTGAGGATGAACAGCCAGATTTAACAGAAACCACTTCCTATTTCTTTTGCCTTAAACTCTATAGCTATTTCTGAGAAACAGAGATATCCAAGTGCGTCTACTTTTGGTGCATATCACAGCGTTCAAATGCATATATAAATCAAAACATCAAAATATGATTTTTATTAATAATTATTGAGTACTAATCCATTTATTGGCATGTGAAATTACCAATATATAGCAGTTGCGAACATCTACCTTCAGAGATCAGAGAATGGTGGTTTGATAAGAGCCGCCTTTTAACTCTAAAGTATTTAGGGAATTTCTGTGTGTTTTAAATCACAGTTAAAACTGATTCATTTCATACGCACAAAACAAAATGGCTGTGTTAGTTTAATAGATATATACTTCTCATGTCTCCAGAGAAAGTGTACAGGCAAATGGGAAACGTATTCTGATTGATGGAACAAATGGTTAAATGAGCAGGATGAGTGGACGATGAAGAAAATTAAATGGCTACATATTTCTAGGTAATAACATCGATCTTATTTTGAAAGTAAAGAAACAAAACGGGGCTGGATGAGGATAAACAAAGAAAAAGCAACAAAAAACGATGCACGAGCTCTGCGTGATAACCTTTTTGCATTTGCCACATTTTCTTGGTCTGAATGTTTTTATCGACTTCAATACAAATCTATGTCTATTGATATCAATCGATCGCAGTGCATTTATTGGTATATATATGAGCATTAGCACATATATGGGTAACACCAAATGTTTTTCAATGTAGAATAAACAGATGTAATCTCTTTCTCTCTCTCTCACTATATATATATAAAGATATAGATATATATGTATATATATATACATATACCATTTTTCCACTTCCACTATACATATATATATATATATATATATATATGTGTGTGTGTGTGTGTGTGTATAAAATCTCTATCATTGATATTAAGCACTATTTGATGATACCGCAAAATTTAGTCCGCTATTTAATCACGATAATGGCTAGTGATAACTATAAACTATTTCAATATATATATATATATATATATATATATATATATATATATACCATTACACCACTTCCAATACATATATATATATATATATATATATATATATATATATATATATATATTACATAGTAGTATCCGTTACCCGAGTTGTCATGCTTTACTTAGAATCACAGACACTACTATATATATATATATATATATATATATATATATATATATATATATATATATATGCATGTGTGTGTGTGTGTGTGTCTAAAAGTTTTATCATTTATATTGAGCTCTATACAATAATACCGCAAAATTTGGTCGACCATTTAGTCACCATATGAGTAAATGATAATCATAAACCATTTCGATCTATGTATCTATTTATATATATATATATATATATATGTGTGTGTGCGTGTGTGTGTGTTACAAGTGATCGTGGTGTAATAGCTACCGACGTCGGTGTTTTCATTTCACATAGAATTAATAACCTTGGGAAAGGCATGAATCCATCTATTCTCGCTCCAGTTATGGGTGAAGAATTGTGCTTAGGAAAATTCAGAATTCAAACCTGTTAAAATTCACTTTAAAAATCCACCTTGTGTCACTTCCTGTTTGTGTGGAAGAGTTGGTATATATATATATATATATATATATATATGACGGAACGTGGTTTTCCTGGAGGTTGATGTAAATGATTTATTTCAGAACATGCAGTGTTTCTTGCAAAAAAATCTATATGAAGATATGAAGAAATGCGAACTGATATACGTGATTCTGCACCTTTGTTAACATAAAAACTGTCAACATATTTTTAGGTCATTACTAGCTGTACCCGGTCACGTGTTGCTGCGGCTCAGTTTTTTTAAATGGGAAAAAAAGAAGAAAATGCATGTTTCTAATATGTTTAATTTTCCAATACTTGTGGATACACAATATTTTTGGTAGTTCCATTTTCTGTGTAGATAAAGAGATTGTCTGGATTGCCAACTCTGGAACAGGCAACCAATACTTGCCCACATGAGAAGCAATCAGTGTGTAAATATAAGCCACACAATTCTAAAGATTGTCCCTGTGCTTTGTTGATCGTGATTGCAAATGCCAATCGAATAGGGAATTGCAATCTCTTAAACTGAAATGACATATCTGTTGGAATCATAGAAATTCACGGTTTGAGGACATTTTCACCTTTGAAAGGCCCTGTCAAAATTTTTGCTTCTATGATGTTGGTCATTATTTTTTTACTGAAAGACGTGTACCATTACAAAGTTTAGGCTGGTTAAATTTTCGCAACATAATAATTGGCACACCATAAGATATTCATTAAACAACAAAAGAAATGGGATATCAAGAATATCAAGATATGAAGAAAAAATTTAAGAATAAGTTTTTAGAATAAAAAGAAATTTATTTACAACTGGACCAATGAAATATGGTTTAAAGTTTATTAACGAAGGAAAACTTTTTAAGGAATGTCTTTCGTTGAAATTAAACAACAAAAAAGAAAAGAAAATATTTAGTAAACAATTCGTTACTACTGAACCAACGAAATATGGTTTAAAGTTTAGTGTCTTATCGATAATAATAAACGGAAGAAAACTTTTTAAGGAATGTCTTTCGCTGAAGTTAAACAGCAAAAAAGAAAAGAAAATATTTAGTAAACAATTCGTTACTACTGAACCGACGAAATATGGTTTAAAGTATAGTGTCTTATCGATAATAATGAACGAAAGAAAACCTTTTTAAGGAATGTCTTTCGTTGAAGTTAAACAATAAAAAGAAAAAAATATTTAG
>OY757905.1:27452364-27512364 GCA_963585895.1 Sepioteuthis lessoniana
CTGGAATGAGTCTTCTGGGATGATTCTCAGCTCCGTTGTTATGGCTTTGATGGCCCGCAATCAGGCCCCATTGATGAGCCCCTTGAGCTTGTATACACAGTGGTAGATCAGATGAATATCGAAGTTGTTCCAGTACAGCAATGTTCCGCTGGGTAGGAACTGCTTGATGCCCAGGGCGTTGTGAGCTGGTGTATTGTCTTGGCGAAGCAGAAACGATTTGTCATGCGTTAGCTTTCGTCTCATTTCGATCACTGTGTGAAGCGTACGCCGCAGAAACCATTGTAGATTCTCTGATTGATCATCTGGCTCAATGGCAAATACTCTATGTGAACGATACCCTTCACATCAAAGAACACAATTAGCATGACTTTAACTTTTGATTTTGTCTTGATTTCGGTGACGTCGGATTTCGGATGACGTTGGTGATTTTGTCTTGAGCTCGGTGACGTCGGATACTTCCACTGTTGTCTTTGATGCTTTGTTTCCGGATTTTAATCAAAAATCAATGTACGACTTACATGTAACGACTCTACGAAGATAATTTGGTTCATTTTGAAGATATTCTATGATTTCCTGATACACTTAAATACTGCCCTCTTTCTGATCATCTTTCAGCAGTCTTATCCCCAATTTTGTATAACCTTTCAGCATGTCCAAATTTTTGTTCCTAATCCTCTAAACACTGGGGTTTTTTTATGTTCAGCTCTAATCATTCGAACAGAAAGCCGATAATCGCCACATGACATAGGCTTCACCCGCTCAGCGTTGACCTCATTTCTGCTTGTTGAATCCACTCGCTCCGGCAGGGATCTTGTACTAATTTGCTTCCCTCTTTGAACCTTTTCGGTCACTTAAAACTACGTGTGCGTGATGTGGTGTTATTGCAATGAACTTCAAATGCTCATAACAGAGTTTTCCTCAACCGGACCAAACAATACTGGTTTATTCGTTGCTCGGTATTCATCGTTAGTTCCTCGGAGTTCATTGCTGAACGACCTGAAAAAGAGGTTTAAACTAAAGCATATAAAAAATGCAATGGTTGCATAAAGCTAAGAGTAATATACTCCCAATATATCAAATTAGAAGATTACACAATCCGCTAATCCTTCTTTTGCCCTATAACTTACTCCTCACCCCTAGAGCAGTTACTTTTAGGCACACTACGTATAAAAGATGTTATATATACAAGTGTACGGGGATATATTTTCGTTAAACATTCATATTTACAATATATATTTAACAACAAATATTGTCACATTTAGCTACTAAGCGAGATATCTAAAAGTAGTCATATATGTCGATACCTCAACCTTTTAATCTCCCCATCTGGTTTATTTCTCTCTATTTAATAATCTATTATTTTATTTATTTATATAATATTGTAAAGCTTCTAAACAATTTTTTTCTTTCTTAAGATGAAATATAAATAATTCTCTTCCACACACCAATCTAATCATTTATATTCTTACTGATTTTCGAAATACTGACTTTAGTTGGATGTATTATTGTTTAATGTTTTATGAAAGCCTTGGTGATTATTGCTTTTTCAAATATTTATAGGAAATCATCAACGTCATGTTCTATAATATAATTCAAACTAACTTCTTTCAACCAAAGGAAAATTGTATAACGATATAGTAAGATATACATTATGAAGAGGTAGATATCAGAAAACAAATGGATTCACGTGACTAGGAAGAAAGCGAAAACTGCAATTGAGAAAGCACACAAACTCATTGAAAAATTCCAGTGAATGACTTAATATTAACAGGACAATGTAATTATTATTTTATTCTTTATAAATGTTTCCCTCTATTAGTAAAAGATGAGTCTCACTGACGTCCGCGGGAAACCAATTCTCCTCGGCCCCTCTTGACTCTTTTTAGTATTCTACCATATCTAGAGCAATTCTGGGGTTTGGGCAGTGTCAGTTTTCCCTTGGATGTATATTTCCACTTATCTCTAGTCTAGCTATTTCAGAAATATTCCAAATGTTATGATAGTAATCTCTGTCACCAACATGTTTTATGACATTTTCAGTTATCTAACAAAGTCTAAATATTTAAGAAGTTTTTACTTTCATTCACATTTACTCTGCGTTCTACTGTAAATTTGTCTAGTCGAGAAGTACGAGTGGTGTCGTAGCTAATGTGCTGGATTGCGACACGGTAGTGAGTTCGAACTTCAGTCGCACTTTAAGACAAGTACCTATGGGAAATGTACTAACCACCTCTTATCCCCGCTTGCTATGGAGTAAAATAGTACTGTTACAACCACGGTGGATTTAGGATAGGTGCCTAGGGGTAGACTTGGTCCCCCGCAGTCATAACACAAAAATAAGTCGAACGCAAAATACTCAAATCAAACAGTGGTTTGGAAATATTAAACTAAATTTGTTTACAGGGAACATACAGGGGACGAGGAGGCATACAAAGGTGAAAAAAAAAAGTACACGTGAGCAAAAGGGGTGAAAGTAAAAATATGAGCTATAACCAACATGAAATGTATTTTGGATTAAAGTTTAAAGGATTATTCAAAGTCTGGCCAGCGAAAATAAACACAATAAAAACCCGAATAAAATGTTGAATACAACAAGTAAAAAAGTTACTGGTGAGTTCCTTTGTCCCGGGAGAAATGTTCAGCCAGGTCTTACTCTGTTGGCAGCGGGGTTCATTCTAACTAAATGCCAGAGACACCAGCGTCACCTGACCAAAAGAGTCGTAGTTTCAACCCAAATGACAAGGCCAAAGGAGCCTGAGAGTACAACAAACAATGAGCCGTGCAAGATAGTATTCAAAATGACCCAGATCAAAAGACAAGGAAAAGTTCACTCTTAGTTCACAGAGAAGACATGAAGTCTGTTCCCAAGGCCAAGTTGAAAAGGAGCTTTAGGAGGTAACAGTACCAATTCTGTCTTTCCACAAGGATAGCTTTGGCATTTAGTAACCTATGAAGTTTGATATGCCATTAAGCTAAGAAATCAAACCAAACCAAGCTATTTGACAAGTTCTTTCTGAAAATAGCACAGGCCTGGACTGTGACCTGGATTACAGGATTCTTCTCTTTCAAAATTACAAAAATTTTTCTTTGTCTCACTTTCTAATATATATTCTATCTGTGTATATGACTACATATGATAACTGTTTGTATTACGGGTTTCGAGCTGGGTTTTTTCCTTTTGTAAAAAGTTTGGCATTATACATACAAGAGCTGGTTTATTTTTGTTTGATTTCCTTCGCTAATTTATATCGTCTTTTAAATCGTCTGAGGATATAAATTAGCGCTATCATCGCTATAATGAATACTACGCTGGTCAAGTACCATTTATATGCTAACTTATACTTGGTGTTAAATAATGTTGCTTCACTGACATGGCAATGAAAGAAAATCCGGGTGTAACGTTACCCCTAAAATACGACATGAACGAGTTTGTTGGTTGCTTGATACTACGGCTTATTTCTTTCTTTCAGTTGATAATAATCTGAATAAAGTGAGATAGAGGTAAAGGATATGTCACTTATTTTGATATATGGAGAGATATAGACCTTGCTAGTCAGGCGACGCACGCAGTCTTCTTGTTTAACCCGCTTGCTCCCTTGAACTTCTCTTTGTATCAATTTCTTTGCGTCGCGTTTCGTCAACTCTGAACTTCCAACGCCCTCGCTTTACATCAAGTTGTAACTCAACTCCCAAATTTTCAAATCCTCTAATTTTTATTTATGATCTATTCTAATTACTTATTGCATCATCCGATGCCTTCAGTGTGACGTCATCTCCGTAAACCTCTTCATCATACTTTATAAAATCATCACATGAATCATAAACCCGTGATTTCCCTACGCGGGCTGAAAAGCCTTGATTTGTTTATTATCCTTATCCTGTGTTCCATAAAGTAATTTTGACATGAGGTATTAAACCTGGTCGCCACCTGTTCATGGGTATAACCTTTGTGAGAAACAAACCTTACATGCAAAGTCCTTAGCTAACTTACAATTTTACCAAGTAAATAAAATAACTAATATAATTTATAAATCACCCTAATCATTTTACAGTTATTCTTCAGCTATTGGTCTCAGTCTCTAGTCATTCAAAGCATACGTGATCGATTCTATTATACATTGTGATGAAATCATGTCATACACCATATTGTAGTCTATCTATACCATGGTTAGATTTTTCACCTTGTTTTACCCCTTTTAATATGATTTGATTGATGTATTATTGACCATTAATGTTTTTAGTTCCTTCGCGATATCCTCTCTTCAGGAAAGCATTTGCAACTTTTTAGAGAGTAATATATTTTTTCCTATTTGGGAGATTTTCTGCATCATTTACGTACACATATTTGATCAATCGTCTTGAGTCTTCTTTTTTATAGGGAAGGTCTTCCTGGATCACTTTGGCTTTTCATTTGGTCAGCCATTTAAAAACCGATAGCTCTTTTTTACGCATGCGCATTGGTGAGCTTGTCTGTCATGAATTGCCATGACCTCTCTGAATCAGAGGCCAGGTACTTTTTATTTTGCAATTTTCCTGGTGGTCCCTCTTAAGGATTAAAGGCGTATTTGTTTCTGTTTCTTCTCCGACTGGCTCTTAATGTTTATCCTCCATTGGGGCTTTCGACTGTGTTCTCATCTCTGTTCTCAAAGTTGTTCAACTACTGTTTTGTGTTGTTTGATTGCATCCAGTTACTTAATTTTCTTCCTGATTTTTATGTTTCTCTGTTTGTAGAATTTAATTTCCTTGTTTCGGAATGTTCATTGTGCTTGTACTGTTGAATCCTGTATCGGTATTTTTTCTTTCGCTAGAATCTTTTGGCTTGTTTTTTCAAAGCCGGATTTTATCTTTCGGTTCTTTCATTCCTTTAAATTCTTAAATGTTTTGTTTTCCTCGGTATTAGTTCAAATCTTCCAATTCTTAAAGTTTATTTTTCCACTCTCATCTCCCATCCAGCTTTTGCTTCTTTGTCATTTTTAGGGCTCATTATCGGGATGCCTAATGTGTCGATTTCTACTTTTTATCCGCAATAGATTAGATTGTTGAAGTCTATGATGTTGTTTAATCGTATGTTTGAACAATTTACGTTCTTTTTACGTTCCGAATTTAACTTGTTTCCAGTCTTGATTCCATAGTAATAGTAATAATTTCTTCTTTTCAGTCATGATTTCCTTTATCGTTTTCATTTTATTTCTTTCCTGTCTCTTCTAGTTTTATTTCATTATAATATTTATTCCAATTGGTCCCATTATTTTGAGTCTTTCAGCATTTTCTTACTTTTACAGTCCGGCTTCTGTGAAGAGTCCATATTTCTGAGTTTTCTTCACTAATTACCTGTCGACATATTTCAATATTTCAAACTTCTTCTTCTTCTTCTTCTTCTTCTTCTTCTTCTTCTTCTTCTTCTTCTTCTTCTTCTTCTTCTTCTTCTTCTTCTTCTTCTTCTTCTTCTTCTTCTTCTTCTTCTTCCCGAATTACCGAGTATCTTCAAAATCCATCATTACCCATATTTTCTGGTTAATGTTGATACCACATTCATCTTACCAGAAGCCATGCTGCCACACGATACCATAATTTAGTTCTTCGGCTACATACTCATATCTACACTGATATTTTCTATATATCACATTAGTACAACACCTCAGAAAATGGTTGGTTGAATCATGTTTACAAGGGAGCATTATTATTTTGAACTGTGTACATTCTTATCTTTTCTTGCTTTTTTTTTCTTAGAGTCTTTTTGTCTCTTTCTTTAACATCTCCTTTTCCAACCACAACTAAAATAATTTTATGGCTGCCTCTTTTTACTTAAGTCTTGATAATGTATTTCTTTTCCCCACATGTTTCGTCCTTGCTCTTCTTTCCTTCTTTTCAAGAACATTCGTAATTTGTAGTTCTTCTTGTTCCTTTTCACTAGCCGTTCAAGTCAATATTTCAATACAATTCTTTATATATTCATTTAGATTTAGTTCTGTCTTGTCTACACAAACTATAACAAATATAAAGTCTATTCCTTCTTCTTTTTACGGTTGATATAATCGATCATAACAGTCTCTCAGACTCAAGTCCTTTTGTTGTGACACATTCTCATCTTCTTTCAAAATTCCGCAGTTCTCTCATCCATTTAATGATACTGTTCAAGTTTTTATTCGGGAAATAGTATTTCATTCGTTTCATGTTAAGACTGGGGGAAAAAGAAAAAAGGAAATAAGAACAAGAAGAAAATGAAACAGCAGATAAAGAAGAAAGAAAAATGGAAACATAATAGATGGAGAAAAAAAAGAAAATGAAAAAGTATAAGAAAAAAAGAACAGAAGATTAAAAGAAAGAACGAAAAGAGAAGAGAAGGAAAGAGAGAGACAAAAAAAGAAAAACGTTTCGTCTCAATTGTCAGTTTTAGTCATATTTCATGAGTCTTCTTTATTTAGCCTGTTTTGTGTTATATTTTTCACACTTAAATTATTGTGTAATCTTGCTCCGTATTTTCGTGCATTGAGCAGAGTAAATTTTCTACGGATTAAAAAGAAAAAACTCTTTTATCGTTCAAAACATAATTACAACACACACACACACACACACGTATATATATATATATATATATATAAACACACAGAGAGAGAGAGAGAGAGAGAGAGAGAGAGAGAGAGAGAGAGAGAGAGCGACAGAATCGTACCAAATTACAGTAAAAAAGAAAAAGACTGTTCTGAAATTAACACTCCTATCTGTGACTTCTGCATGAAATACTAAAGTAAATTCTAGAATTAATCCCTAAGTCTAATAGAAACAATATATTACTATTCATAAGATGGAAAAATTTGGAACGTGTAGTTAATCATAAAGAATACTAGTGAATCTCATCGTGATTGCTTTCTAGCTTTAAATTTCTTATCCATTTATTCCAGTTTTTATTGGTTAATTATGTTCCATCCTTTAGGAAAATGATAAGAAATAATCTACTCATCGTTTATCATGGGATTACAATTGAAAGCAGAGAGTCTTCTACATCTGCTAAAGTCAACTAGACAATAAAATTAGTAACATCCAACAGAGCTTAAAATGCCAGGGTGGGGATTATTAGAAGCATTATCCATGATCTATTATGGTAAGCATTATTTCCAGTTGGATACATTCTTGTGTAGAACTTTTTAAATCTATAATCCTATAACATCCCCGATATCGAAAACAAAGAAATAATTTTGGAATTTACATCCCATTATAAATTTTAACACAATTTTGCTGATATATATATATATATATATATATATATTAGTGTGTGTGTGTGTGTGTGTGTGAGTGTATTAGTATGTGAGTGTCCTTATATATAGAAAGAAAGATAGATACACACGTATATATATATATATATATATATATATATAATACGCATGGTTGTATATAATTCATATGTGTGGGTTTGTGCACATGGCTCTTTATGTGTGCTTATATATATATATATATATATATATATATATATATATATATATATATGTGTGTGTGTGTGTGTGTGTGTGTGTGTGGAGAGAGAGAGAAAGTAAAAGATTTTCATATATATATATGATATATATGTATATACATGATATATATATATATATATATGCGTGTGTGTATGTGTGTGTGTGTTCATGTGTATGTGTGAGTGCTCGTGTGCATGTTTGTATAGCTGTGTGTAAGTCTGTGTTTGTGTTTGTGTTTGTATGTGTTATTAGTGGAATAAGAAATATGCATAAAATGTTTACTCATATTATCTGTCTAGATTTGTCGAACCCTGAATAATCGTTTAAAAATTGTAAAACTATTCCCCTAAAACATTTCCTGTTACGATTTGTAATTCAATAGTCGTTAGTCCCGTCAAAGCAAAACATCTAAAGCTTTAATATATTGTTGTTGTATTAGATCTATGTGACTCTCGATGTTTGTAAAGTTCTCTTTGATCCGACATGTTAATGACGGCTTATAAAACTGCTTCAATTTTTATATTACGTATAATTCCCATCTCAAATACCTTAGTACAAAACGACCATTTCAAAACGAATGGAAAATTAGATTCAGAAAGCCAAAATGGAGAAATTACAAAGAAAAAATCAGAGCTGAGATTGTAATGGGTTTTTTGGAGAGTAAAAAAAAGAAAATTAAAAAAAGAACACCGATATATACGCATCTAAATGAATAAAATAAAAAAAATTTAACAAATACAGGAGTCAGTAGCAAAGAAATAATTAAATAATGTTGAAAATGTCGAATCTAATGGGAAAATTAAACGCATATAGCAAGACACACATACATACATCAATTTATATGGTTTACTGTTTGATAGCTAAAAACATTTGCACAGATTTTTTTTTTAATTTCTACCGAGAAAACGATTGCAAAAAACTCTCTGGGTTAGACTGAAAAGTTTATAGACTGAAAAGTTCATATCTCGACATCGTATTTGCTGTTGATTATATTTTTACCAATGAGGTCCAAGCACTGACATACCGATGGAAGAAGTATGTGGACACCAAATAATACCCTATTAAAAGATTAACCACATAGGTTACATTCCATGTGACAGTCTTGGACAACCAATGAACTTTTCAGCCAGTTCTTACTTGATTTTTCTTTTCACAGGCCTGCAAATAAATAAAAAGCGCTATAAAACGTGTTATAATAAAATCTTGATAAAACTGTCGATAAGAATAAATCAGATCATCATCATCATCATCATCATGTCATGCTGGTAGCACGGATATCCCTGACCCTCTCTTGCCACTTCTCCCTATCGTTCATCGCTCTAGGCAGGTCCTCAGGACAACATCCCGCATCCTCACATGTAAAGAAACGCTTACTATAAACCTAAATTGAATATATGACTCTGTCCAAATGTCAGCGAACAAGGCAAAACGTTTTTGAATCTTTTCTAAAAGTTTAAAATTCTTAAAGCCCCAACAGTAGTTCAGAAGAAAAACTAAAAGCCTAAAGTTGCCAAAGCCTCCACAACCAAAAAAAAAATGATGATATAACTAGCCTTCCCTGCCCACCTTTCAAACAGTAGACCGTCTCCAAGCATACTTAAAATTCATTAGTAAATAAACGCTAAAAGAAAGAGGAAGGATTTGAACTCACACCTGCCAGCAGAGAAAAATGTTTCAATATTGGTCAGTATGTCTTTAAGTCCTATTAATTTAAAATGCTGAAAATTTTACAAAATGTTATGCTGCATTTTTGTTTGTAAAATATTGCTTAAACTGTAAGTTTTAAATGTAAAGACACGCTTACTATAAACCCAAATTGAATATATGACTCTGTCCAAATGTCAGCGAACACGGCAAAACATTTTTTAATCTTTATATCAGAATATATTATAATAGAAAATTTATATCGTATAACTATATGTCCATTTAGGTATACACAATTCATCGAATACGTAATATGATATAACATATAATATCGTATTATACCTCATATCATATTATGCCTCCAAACCCAGTCCCCTGGGACAGTAGAATTCTCCGACTACATCTATGCAGAGGGTTAAGACACCCCTAACGAATGTCCTGTATTTGACATTTACCCATATGTTGGCGAAACTCCAGCCCTGGAGATATGGGGACTGCGGATTACCCCGGCATTACCATGGCTCCCATGTACACTCTGATTCGGAGTAGTAGCACCTGATAGGGTCCTATCTATGGGACAAATAGAACTGTTGGACTTTTGAACTGAGTACAAACAAATTACTTATGCTAAATTGAATTGCTTGAAATAGACTTATTTGATGATTTAACTGTGTGTAAATTTGTCAACAAAATGAGTCTACAAATCATATATGTATTAAATATATGTAGAAGTAAATAATGGAAATAAATCCGATTGTATGAAGAAAATTAAAAAAAAACAAAGTAATCCAAAAGTGATGAATTTATCATGGAATGTCAACATCAAAACGTTACGGTTTTAGTAAACCTTCATCAAAACTTTAAGATGACGAAATATTTTGCTAGGACAGCGATGAATGTTTTAATAAAATAACTGGAGAAAAGAGAAAATATATATATACAAAAAAAGATCCTATAACCATTCAATCAGCGTTCTTCTTTGAAAAACTCTTACATGATTGGCCCAGGCAATGATGTTTAAATGTATAGAACTTCTTGGAAATGCAACAGATTGAAAGATAATGAAAGCAAAAATGGCCAAAACACTCCTCTGAAAAGAAAGAAAGAAAGAAAGAAAGAAAGAAAGAAAGAAGAGAAAATGTATAAAAACAGGATTTGACATTAAATAACCAACAATAGCTAATAGGATGTAAAACCAAACCAAACCAAACCAAATCAATATTACCCCTCTTTTGGTTGAAAATTATTGATAAATCCTTTACGAATATATCTGTAATGACAGTCCGCATTCAATAAATATCCAGGACATAAAGCCGAAAATCAATCGAAAATTATCGTCAACTGTGTAATTTAAAACAAACGTAAACCGATTAGATTAATAATATCTAATTGTTTTTCTCAGGGATTTAATTAGTTTCAGTAATTTAAAGCATCCAATAGAGAAAACAAAACATTAAAAACTTATTTTAATGTATTTAAGAAGCAAGGTGTAAACATTACATTCTAATTAACTGTTTGTTATAACGGCAGTATTATAGAATAATTTTCTTTGAATCACAATTAGTCTTAACGAAATTCAATTTAGATTTCGAAGAACAAAATAAATTTTGAAGATTTATTGTCCGTGTTTTCCTCGAAAACGTTGTCTTTCAGCTGCGCCCAATCTTCCGAAGAATGTTTAAGGGAGCAGGAGCAAGTGGAAGAGAAAATTTTCAATTAGCTCTTTCATGATGACACCGAAATTCTTGATTTACGTACTTTATTGCCACCTGCCAAATCCATATTTTCATACAAAAAAACATGATTTTTCATCTTATTCTTGGATGAAAACGTGACACAGGCAGTTCGTTCCTTCAGCATCCAACGAATAAAACTCTAAAAAAGTAACCTCTCATTTATTTTGGTGTACTATTCTTACGCTGTGTACAACACACATTGAAAACGTCAGAAAAATACCAGATGATGAGAATTATTATCAATAATGTTAAATGTTCACACACACACACACACACATATATATATATATATATATATATAGAGAGAGAGAGAGAGAGTAAGAGACAGAGACAGACAGATTAACAGAGAGTTTGAAACCCTGGAGGATTTAAAAAGAATCTCTGGTGTTCATTTTTTTTTTTTTTCTGTTTTTTTTTTTTTTTGTAAATATGAAGTCATTATGCTTCTGAAAGATGACGTTTTATATGGAACTATATCCCCTGTTTTCCTCTGTGTGTGTGTGTGTGTGTGTGTGTGTGTGTGTGTGTGTGTGTGTGTGTGTGTGTGTGAGCGCACGCGTTAGTGTGTGTTTAATAAAAATAGATTTACTCGGTATTTCATAAAGAATGTAGACTTATGATGGTAAAATTTATGTGTATATCAAATTTATTGCTTATTATTTGTAATATGGTAAAACAACTCAGAAAGAGACAACAACTTACCGTCGTCTCTTGCAGTTGAAATGGTTATGTTATATGTTAACCTCTCTTAATTTGTCTCCATTTCCGAACTTCTTGTAGCAATTACGGTTTCCCCTAAAACTTGAAAATCCGTCTGCATGCCCAATGTCCAAACTTAAAGATGGTTGTCTTTTACGTTTGCTTATTGGCCCTGCATAGTCAATATGAAGCATTGACTGTCCGTTTTGCACATCATCAACAACGTTTCACACTGTGTTCGCTCACTTTGTCAATCCCAGACCAGTAAACGTAACTCCGCATAAGGGACCACATCCTTGTGATTCCCAGATGTCCCTTATGAAAATCCTTCAATATTTTTTCTTCAGTGATGCCGGTATCACCACTTACTATAAAAGAAAATACCATAAGAAGAAGAAAAGATTTGACTTGTCTTTTTGCCAGCTCATGATTTCTTTCTTTTTTCCTGTAATAAATTTATCAAACTTGGTTTTAGATCTAATCTCCACGAATTTCTGGTAATTCCTTCACTGTATTGCAAAGTACATTTTTGTCTCTATTTCTGAACTTCTTGTAGCAATTACGCTTTTCCCTAAAACTTGAAAATCCGTCTGCATGTCTTATTTCCTTAGATGGAAGGAATTCTAATTTAAATGTAGTTTCAAAGAATGGTTCCCTATCTTAGCAGGCGATTTGCAGTATGAGCTGGTATGCTTTTCTTAGATCCAAATATTGATAAAAGTGGATTGGTGATCTGTTTGCAAGAAGCTTCTTCCATGTAAATATTTGTGGAAAATTTTTTTCTGAAAATATTATATTTATTGCTTCTTTTTCTATTTGGCTGTAATTTTTCTATCGGCAATTTTTCTGTCGGAATTGCTTTCAGCTGTCCATTATCTTCTTTGTATAATAAAATGGCCCTGAATCTCAAGTTACGAGCATCAGTCTCAACGCATATCTCCTTATTAAGACCATAATGCGCGAAAGGTAAGTCAGACGTAAAAACTTGAATAATTTCTTTGAATGCGTTTTGACATTCAGAAGACCAACTCCATTTTGTATCTTTCTTAAGTCATTGATTTAGTGCAGCTCTTAATGCGTGCATCTTAGTAATAAAATTTCTGTAATAATTCTAAAATCCCCAAAAAGCTTGTAATGTTTACATGCTAGTTTGTGGGGACATATTCTTTATTGTAGCTAGCTCTAGCTGGGTATGGCTTTCGTCCCTTTTCATCAATTATGTGTCCCTGTATTTAATTGTCATTTTTTTTAAATCGAATTTATTAATGCTTAGCTTAAAACCGTATTCTTTTATTCTTTTTTAATTTCATACGTGTGTCATGTTATTCACGATTTCTGCTTTTTATCAAAATATCATCAAGATACACTTGTGCAAAGTCCAGGTCACCCGACATGGGGTCCATTATTTGCTGAAATATTCATGTCACGACTTTTTTACCAAAAGGGAGTCTATTTAATTTATACGAACCCATAGTGTATTTATTGCCAATAGATGTTTACATTTCTCCTCCAATGGAATTTGTAGATATGCATGCAATAAATCGAGTTTTGAGAATACTTTTCCTTTAATTAATTTTAGAAATATCTTTTCAGGACTAGGTAATGGATAGTTTTAAGTTTTTTAAAGAATCGTAGTCAGCACAAATAAGAATTTTGTTGTTCTTTTTTTGTGTAAACTGTGATACTCGCCCAGGCACTGTAATCGGTCTTAATTAATACTCCATTTTTTTCTAAACTTCCAATTCTTTTTCAATTATTTCTCAAGCTGCAAAAAGTATTTACCTTTTTTTAAAAAAAATTAGTTGTGCATTATCTTTTAATTCAAAAGTTGCTTTTGCCTTTGTGCATATTCCTAACCCTCTAGAAAAATGTAAAAATTTGATTAAAGTTCCCTTTTTAAATATTCTGCATTGGCTGAGGCTGTCTTTACGCTATTACAAAATGTATTTATTGGCAAGTTCCATAAATCAAAAGACTTCATCCAGCCCGTTCCGAATAGGTTTCCAGATCGATCTATTTTAGTTTAAATTTTTCTTCATGAATGACACTTTAGCAAAGCATTCACCTATTTTTTTTTAAATTTTTACCAGTTATTCCACAGGCAATTTTTTAAAAATTGCTTAGCATTAGTCAACCTACTTTGGTCCACATTCATTTATTTATCATCATCAAGTTAGACACTGTGTCTAGATGAAAGTTAATATTTATGTCGTATATTTGCACATTTACGAATTTATTTTTATCGTTGTAAATTCATTTTCTCTTTTTGTAGAGTTAATTTCTTTTTTTATTTTGTATTTTTTTTTCTGGGTTCTTTTCTACAGTGTGAGAACTCATATTGGTTATTTACGCAATCATAATATTTCTTTTTATTTTTGAATGGGCAATTTTTATATAAGTGTATTTGTCCGCATAGATAACCAAGGATTAATTTTTAAAGAAAAACTTTTTTTTTTTACCGTATTCATTTTATTGACAGAGCGTATGTGCGAAATATCTATCTCTTCAATTTTGGTTGTGTATTGACGTAAATTTATTATGCTTTGACATTCTTCGGTGATAGTTTTTAACGTCAATTTCGAATCTTCTTCGAGTTTTGACAGAAGATGTGATTTTATTTCAGCGTCTTTTGGTGCAATTAATCCTTGTACAAATATAAGACATCTGGACATGAGTTTCAATTTCTCGCACTGTCTATTCATTACGTCTGTATCCTTCTTGGTCAGGTTAAGACATTGCTAACGTGTGTTAAAAAGTGAACTCATTTTGCAAAACATTAACTTTTCAAGTCTTCCTGTTTTTTTTTCTCTTTGGAGAGAAAAAAAAGGGGTAAAAACAACTGCAGGAGAATTTTTTCTTAACTGGGTGAACTTTCTTTGCGTATTCATTCGTAATTTTCTTAATACAGCATTGACCAATACAAAATTCCTCGTTTGATATATCGTAGTCATACATAAAAGGAAATGAATACTCGCAAGAGACAATATTGGAAGTCAAGAGTATGTTTGTATTTGTCACGAGCCCGGCCAAACGGGGCAGTACGGTACAACGCCTTTTAATGTGTATCCTAGAGTAGGGCCGTTGCCCGAACACGCCCAGCGGCTCCAAAATTTCTTCGGGCTCCGTCTGTATAACCCTATAAAGAAGCACCTCAGACGCCAGACGATAAATTTTGCTCTTCCGAAGAAGAGTTAGCGACTAGAGGGACGGGCCCATGAGACTCGAGGAGAGTAAACCGCGTGATGCAAATGCTGGGCTTTTTGGCATCCATTTCAGACAAGTCAACGGTATGCTTTATTGAACAAAATATGTACATTATATATATATATATATTTACCCAATTTGTTCATTGTGTCAGTGAGGGGTTATTTTTATCACTCCACAACAACTGTCCATATATATACAGAATACAATGTATAATGCCACCCGAACAACAACCACCATACACTATGACTGGGCCCTTCTTAATAACAAGGATATTAGAGAAAAATATGTAATAGCATTAAGAAACAAATTCTATGCACTATAGGAAAAGAGAGAAACACATACTTCGAATTACGAATATGAGAATTTCGTCAACGCCCACTTAGAAGAAGCAACGAAATACATACCAACAAAACATAGAACTAAATCTAGAGTCCCATGGGAGACATTAGCGGTTAGAGAAAAATGTGAAGACGTGAAAATTGCCTCCAAATGTAATAGGAAGAACCCAACTTACACAAATGCCCTGAAACTAAAAAGGCACAAAATGAATTAGCAAAAATATACGTAAAAGAACAGACAAAGTACATACAAAATCTGATAAGATTAGAGACCCAGTGGAAGATAGACAATCAAGAATAGCATGGCAAACAAAAAACGAAGTAAGCACGGCCAAAGCTAAACTGAAAGCTACCAACCAACAAGAACGAATAAAACTGTGGAAACAGCATTCTGAGAATCTACTAGAAAACCCACCGAAAGTTAAACATGAAAAAATCACGAGAATCATTAGTAAGCAATTAGACACCAAACTAGGACCGTTTATTCTAGAAGAACTCGACTCAGTACTAAGAAAAATTAAAAATAGAAAAGCAGCAGGGTTTGATGAAATTCCCCCAGAAGTATGGAAGACCAGGCAATTCGATGACATACTGCTCCGACACTGTAAGGCAGTCTATAATCAAAATCCGATAGACAGACGGATGAAGGGATGCATACTCCCTTTCCCTAAAATGGGCGACCTCGAAATAGCCAAGAACTACCAAGGTATAACACTTACATCCATAGCAGCCAAAATATACAGTGACCTACTACGCAACCGCATTGAACCCAAAAATAGATCCACGGCCTCACAAATACTGACAATCCGTAGAAGTCTTGAAGGCGTACAGAAAAAAAACCTGCCACAATATTATTTGTAGACTTCACCAAGGCCTTTGATTTCACTCACAGGGGGAAGATGGAGTAAATTTTACTCGCATACGGCCTACCAAAAGAATACGTCGCAGCCATAATGATTCTCAATAGAAACATCAAAGTGAAAGTACGATCTCCGGATGGAGACACAGACTACTTCGACATTGTAGCAGAAGTAATGCCAGGAGATACACTATCCCCATACCTCTTTATCATCTGTCTAGACTACGTGCTAGAACATCGATTGATAAAATCAAAGAAAATGGTTTCAAGTTAACAAAGAAAAGAAGCAGAAGGTACCCCGTAAAAACAATTACCGACGCCTACTATACCAATGAACTAGCTCTTCTGGCAAATGCACGCTCCCAAGCCGAACCCTACTGCCTATTCTGGAACGAGCCGCTGCAGGCATTGGCCTCCATGTCAATACACACAAAACAGAATATATGTGCTTTAATCAAACGGGCGATATTTCCACACTAAACGGTAGCGCTCTGAAACTAGTAGACAAGCTCACCTACCTAGGAAGCAGTGTCCCATCGAGCGTGACAGACATCGACACGTGACTAACAAACACAAGAACAGCTATCAAGAGGCTATCGGTCATATGGAAGTCAGACCTGACCGAAAAAATTAAACGCAGTTTCCACCAAGCAGCGGTCGTGGCGATACTGCTATATGGATGCACTACATGGACGCTAACAAAACGGCTGGAGAAAAAGCTTGACGGCACCGACACAAGAATGCTGCGAGCAATTTTGAACAAGTCCTGGAGGCAACACACCACAAAGCAGTAGCTGTACGGCCACCTACCACCCATCACGATAACTATCAAAGTTCGACGAACCAATCATAGAATAGTAGGGACGAGCTCATAAGTGCCATGGAATAGTAGGGACCTGCTCATAAGGGATGTACTCCTATGGGCCCCTTCACATGACTGAGCAAAGGCAGGGTGACAAGCTCGAACCTCCATACAGCAGCTCTTGGAGGATACGGGGTATAGCCCTTAGGACCTGCCGGAAGCGATGAACAATAGGGAGGAGAGGCGAAAGAGAGCCAGGGATATCCGTGCTGATGACCCGACAAGATGATGATGATGATGATGACAATTATTTTGAACAAGTAAGCACTTTTTACCTAGTTGCAGAATCAGTGTTTTAATAGCCAGTCAATTAATTAGCATAGTTATTTGTTCAAGTATTCCGATCTAATATAAATTTCTTACTAGCAGTTGTATGGTTTTAAGTATTCAGATTTTATTATAATCATTTATTTTATTATAGCTGAATGCTTTCAAATATTCTTATGTAACGTTAATAATATTCAAGCAAATATCTTTCACTTATTTAGCAGACCCTAAATGGTAGTGTCACACTGGTTCAGAGGAGAATTAGGCGTAATGCCCCCCCAAAAAAGAAGACTCCACTCTACTCAATGCTTCTAAACAGGAGACTCGTCATCTGGTACCGTTTACGGCTTGTCTGTTACTCTCTTTGTTATGGGCGAACATATTTCACGTAAGCATTTTACGAAGATGTAAGAAATGAAATCAATGAAAAAAAAACTCTGATTTCCTTCAAAAATTTTATGAAACGGTGAATATACAGAATCGAAATACTTCCATCCATCTTTCTTTAATAGCTGAAGTAATCAGTGGATTCAAATATTTAATTCGTTCACTTATTGGGCTAAGGTAATTTGTTTGGATTAATTGATTTTGATGTTTAGTAGTTGTCGGTTTTTTTTTGTTTAGATTTTTTCCCCTTCTCTTTACTATTTAATTTGCTGGCTTCGTCTGTGTCTGTAGAAGGCAGCAAAAATAATCATAGAAATAAGGAAGAAAAGAAATTAAAATAACTTTTAAATTTCAACTTTATTTTGGATTTCGTACGGTTACTCTGTAGCAAGGAGACATCTTCCTGGACTATCAAAGTACTGTCGTTTCCCCCATATAAGGCGTTGAAATGTTTTCGGGGCCGATACGTCCAAATTCGGTTTAGTCATGTCCAGGTTTAAATATAAGCTGCTGCTAGCAGAGATGGCTGCTACTGGTGGAAGGATGAGCCACCGATCTGCTAAGCTGACACGTGTTTTCCCTCACAAGCAGGGGAGGAGTAGGTCTTTCCAGTTTAAGTGGTCACTGATGAAGTAAAAAGAGTTTCTTTTTTGTGCCAGTAAGTCTGTTTTAAGGCATGCGTGAATTTCGTTTCCTGTCAAAAGCTTCTGGAAAATGCTTCACTTTGAATTTGTTTTATTTTTATTTTTCAATCACTACACACTCAAAAAATTACAAAGCTATCACCCTGTTTAGACTGTTAATAACTACACCTTTAGCAACTGAAAAGAAATTAAAGTTATTGTCATTTACTCAGTTTTAATTAGACGTGCACACAGGTCTCAGGTTATGTACAATACCTTCTGCTAGACAAAGTGGTCACCTACCTAAGCATTGAATAGGTTCATTACTGCTTAACTTCGTTGATCTAATGGGAACTAATGATTTCAGCATTACTTGACCGTAATTCAGGAGGTAAAATTGTTCAAATATAAGTTGTAAATACAGCGGCTGGAGGCAGCACCCCACAAAGTAGCAGCCGTACGGCCACCGGCCACTCATCTCGAAAACTATAAAAATTAGACGAACCAGACATAGGGGACACAGCTGGAGAAGTAGGGCCGAGATCATCAGTGATGTACTCCTGTGGACCCCTTTACATGGACGAGCAAAGGCAGGACGACCAGCTCTAACCTACATACGGCAGCTCTGTGTCGATACGGGGTGAAATCCTGAAGACCTGCCGGAAGCAAAGGACGATAGGGATAAGTGTCAAGAGAGGGTCAGTGATATCCGTGTGTGACATCATGATGATGGTGATGATGATGATATGTATTTTAAAACACCAAGTATTGTGGCAAATGCACATTACATTGTATGCATTATATCGATTTGTGCGGAAAAATTACGATGTAAAGTTGTGCGTAAAATGATTATTGCAAAAGTTCAAGTTGTCTCTAATACACAAACAGACAGAAGGATTTAATGTAATATGGTTTATTATTTGCTTACCATAAAAAGTTTTCAAAGATTATGTTTATGTGTACAGATGGAAATTGATTAGAAAATACATGGATGTCCACTGACAAATGTTAAAGAAATGAGCAAACGGGTAAGATGATAGTCGAACAAGAAAGGAAGCAAATAAAACTACACAGAATATCTAGAGAAATAAATAAAACAACGAGCATTTGTCTTGTAAATTTCTCGTCACGGCTAGCAGAAATAATGTATGTTTATGTCCATCTAACTTGATGGAAACTACAAGTGATTAGTGTTTCATCTTACGCCAATCATACTCTTCCATTTACGTATTGTCTATAATGGGTATTTCTAGATTTTCTGTCAAAACAAAGAAATATCACCAACTTAAAAGAAAAGCCAAAAGCAAGACTACGACGTTATGTCTCAGTTTGTTAGAGATTCATGATTTTGCTGACGACCAGGAAATTTTTGTTTAAAATACAACCAGGAAAACAAGCAACCAATTAGACAAAATGCCGTTTTCTCCAGTGACTTTACCTCAGTGAAAAAGACAATATCTGACTCACCCTAGTTAAGCATTTTTTTTCTTTATATGTTTTGTTCTATTAGTCGTGTTTAGTTTACATTGTCAGTTATTTGGGCAACTTCAGGTCTCGTTTTGTGACCGATGCTATTCCCTCTACCGAGTAGAAGTAATAAAAAACGGTTAGAATATTGCATGCAGTCTTAAGATTGATCCATAAAGTTAACAGGTTGTATGCAATCGGATACGCTTTTTTTGTGGGGGGAGTAGAAATGAGTTATATAAGGAAACTAGCTAACGAAAACTAAGTTGATGACGTGAGTCACGATGTTTGCTTTACAATAAGGTAAACTCATAACAGAAATGGAACTGAGCCAACATAAAAAAAACTCTCATACACAAACACTACATGAAGTAATGGTAAGCAAGTATCGTAGAATAAGGATTAGAGATCAGTGAGTTCGATTCTCACAAAGTGCTATATACTTGTGCCTTGTGCCAAACTTATGCTATACTAACTTTATGTATCCCTACTTATCATTAGTTTATGGAGGTGCCCGTGGTGTAATGGTTATCGTCGGAGAAAATGGACACGGAGTTCAAATCCTGGACGAGACTGATTGCATTTTCACATAGCACTAATACCCTCGGGAAAGGTATGAATCCAATTATTCTCCCTTCAGCTATGGGTAAATGGTAGGGCAGACTGGGTTCTTCAGCCTTGGTGAGGCAACTAGTCTAGGAGAAGGAAAACTCTGAATTCAAACCTGTTAAACTCCGCTTAAAAATTGACCTTGTCTCATATCCTGCCGGAGCGGAGGGGTTAGGTAAATAAAATCATTAGTTCACCCGTTTGGATTCCTTTGGTGAAAGGTTTGTGAAACATTGTAGTTTTTACCCTTATTGGTCTCTTATTCTTGTGTTCGGGAGTCAAAACAAACCTAAAAAACAAACCTAATTTGAAAGTACTACCTAATTTATTCGAAGAAAAAACTTATCTGAATTTGCTCCAATCATTCCCCTGTCTAATTTCATAAAGAATCAGTCAATAAAATTAAAATTCTTATAAGATCGAGGATGTTCTACATTTCAAACTTACCGTCTAGCATCACTTATCATACAAGATGGTATATTTACAGTCTGTCTCCTTGAAATTTTTTTTGGCGATATTTTGAATGCGAGATTGTTTCCAATTCCTCTGGGAACATCTAATGACTACTTCATAGAGCTTTTATTATAATACTATGTCTGGTGAATTTTAATAGTCAATAAGCTCCGTCTTTTTAAGGGTTACCGGGTATGAGCTCAAATAAAACTTTCACACACAAACACACACACACACACACACACACACACACACACACACACATACACTCTCACACACACACCCCTATATATATATATATATATATATATATATATATATATATATATATATATATGTATATATACGTGTCTGTGGGTATGTGATAAAGAGATATGATTGAAAAATGAAAGCTAATTTCAGCGTTTTGGTTTTCATTTTTCTTTGTATTTCGCAACCAGACTCGAATATCATTATCTAAAATATATATATATATATATATATATATATATATATATATATATATATATATATATCCGGAATGTCTTCGACACTCAGATAATGAGATCAGTTTGAAAGTCGGATAAGTGATTGGAAACCTGGTTGATACATAATGGAGCAGTATTTAGCTTTCTGTATGAATATTATACATTATTCTCTCGATTAAAATACGTATAAAGAACTCATCATTTTCAAATGTTTTGGTTTCTGGGTTTTTGAAGAACTTTATCATTGTTTATATATATATATATATATATATATATATATATTTATTCACAGACTTTGGGGATCGGATTTTCTGTCAGCATGTCAATGGTTTATATAACCTTTTCCTTTTTTATTTTCTGGTTTTTGATCGTACTCGTAATCCTTTTGAACCAGATAATACTTTCATTTCAGGAAACTTATCTCCTCCCCCTTTTTCCCCACAGATTCACAATTTTCTTTTTTTTTTCCTTTTTCTTTTTTTTGGCTGCGTTGTTTTATTTCCATATTTGTATAACTGTACCAGCAATAATGCGTTATTCTATTGCACATTGCAAATTTTTTTTGGTGCAACAATGCGCATGACTGTTCTTTACTGATAATTAGTGTTTCTTTTTAAACTCAAGAATGTTTTAATAATATTTGATTTTGTTTCTTTGTGAAATATCTCCTCTCTTCCTGTGTCTGTAATTCTCTTTTTTTTATCCCCAGCTAAATTTGTCGATCTATTTTCATTTTTCCATTTTAATAGTTTGCCTTGCCGTCTGGAATCAGACTCATCTTCTTCTCTGTAGTATCAACCCCTAATGACTTTATCTTACCTCAGAAGTACCATGATATTTTACATGTTTTTGGTATCAATCACTCGAAAAAAAAAAGAGACGATACCGTAAACTTAACCTCCAGGGGCAATCCACCTTCGCGGTGGTTGGAGTAAATATATTCGTAATTACTATGTATGATATAATGTTGGTGGGAAGGTCTACTGAATGAAGATTTTGAACTGGTATTCACATATCTATATTGCTTTCACACATGACTAATTATATCTTTTCAGGCTTTATTCTTAATTGTTAAATTACAAGGTCAAGCAGAATTTATCGAGCTTGAAATGTAATTAAAAATGCCAATAGAGATCCTATTCGACATTTATTTTTACAATAAGAAAGTACAATATTTACCATTTTATATTGTTATTGTCATGAATTTATCCAATTTCTTTTGGTTTGTTAATTAATTGTTTAGTGTTTTATGGCATATCAACCCTTATGGGTTATTCAATGTCAACGCTTGTTTATATATATATATATATATATATATATATATATATTGTGAATTTAATTACCACGACCAGAAATCATCTCGTCATGGTAATCTGAATGTGTCTTGAAAGTTACATCCGTACTCCATACAGAGGACACGGCCACCTCCAGGGCCACGTCTTCTCAGGGGGATTGGAAATACGCATCCACCAAATTATTATGATTTCAAGAGCAAAGATATATATGTACATTTCTATTTTTAAGTAGAGGAATTGTATTGTGAATTGAATTGGCGCCACTTGTGTGCGATATGGCTCAGTGGTAGAGTTTCGGCTCAGCATTCTGCGGTCACTTGTTCGATCTTCCTGTTGGGGAGATCATGGTATACGCTGCTGATGAGACCAAATAAGGTCGAGAGAGCTGTCCAGCGTTTCTCTATGTCCTGCGTAAGTGTTCGCTGGATTTTCTGATCGTGGTAATTCATTTTACAATATAATTCCTCTACTTAAAAAAGAAAATGTACTTATATATATATATATATATATATATATATATAAGTACATTTTCTTTTTTAACATTATATATATATATATATATATATATATAATCTGTAAGCTAATGGTTTGTCAGTACCTTAAATAGTATAGCAAACTGTGCTCTTTAACCTTGGTATGGCAAAAGATATCGGTGAGGAAAAAAAAGAAAGAATTCAACACCTGCAAAACTTCACTTAAAAAACTGACCTTGTCTCACGTCCTGTTCATGCAGAGGCGTTGGTAAAGGCATCTATCGTCATGCGTATAGGATTTTGCAGGACTCGCTTTGACATTACCTCTCTTATTGATGCGATTTCACGATGAATGAGATATTTCATTTGGTCAGTTTTGTAAAGCCTACCTTTAAAGACTTTACCGTTTAGATATCCCCAGAGGGAGCAATTGCAAAGGGATATATTTGGTGAGCGAGCCGGTTATGAGATGTCATTACGCCGTGAGATGAGGTTCTTGAGAATAAATTATCTCAGAACCTCCATTAATGACCTAGCCAATAAAAATGCCCTTGCTGCTGCAACTCAAATAAAAAGAGTTGTGAAAGAAAAACGTAAACTAAGTCCGTATAACTGTAAAACCGCTCACTACTATTCACGCCTTCACGGCGGTAATTTTAAAATCTGAGAGATCATTTTGCTTGATTTTGTACGTACCATTCTTTAAGAAAACTATCGAACAGACCATTGCGTGAGTTTCATTACTTACTCTTTTTTTAAGACTTGAAAATTTTGTACCATTCGTATACGTATCAAGTGGGTGTCCTCGTGGTGTAATGGTTAAAGCGATGGACTGCGGAGTCGTAATAAGTGAGTTCGTACCCTAGTCGCGCTATTACGTTCACTTCCAGGCAAATATACTTGGAAAAAAGGTATAAATCCCCTTATCCGCTTAGCTATGGGCTAAATAGTACAACAACTTTTCTTTTAGGAGAATGGCTTTGGCATTAAATAACCTACAAAGGTTGATATGCCATTAAACAAAGACAACAAACCAAGAAACCGTTTATGTATCAAATATAAGGAAATGTTTCAAACTTCTTCTGTTAGTAAATTTAAGGGCTACATTCTAAACAATTATCATCATCATCAGCAGCAGCAAATCGTGCTGCTGGTGCGGATATCCCTAACTCTCTCTCTCTCTCTCTCTCTCCCTCGCCAATCACTCTTATCATCCATCGATCCCAGAGCTATTGTTGGTATGTTCTTCTTGGTCATCCAACACTGGATCGTCCATGTGAAGGAATCCGTAGGACAACGTCACTGGTAATTTTGTTCTTACTTCTCCAGCAGTGTTTCACATGCATTGTTCGTCTTACGTGGATGGTTTTAGAGATAGGAGATAGGCCGTACAACTACTGTTTCGTGGGATGTTGCTTCCAGGATTTGTTCAACACAGCACGCAACATTCTGATGCAAAATCCGTCCAGCATTTTCTCTTCGTCAGCATCCAAGTGGTGCGTCCACACTGTAGATTTGACACAACCATTACTTGGAAGAAATCAAGTTTTATTTTATCAGATAGGTAGACTTTCATACGATCGATAACCTACCTATTGCAGCCCATGCATTCGCTTAGTGCATATGGATCTTACTTTCACTTAATAAGACGCAGCTTCCGACGTACGTGAATTTGTCTGCTAATTTCAGAGAACCACCGTTTCGAGTGGAGATGTCTCCTTTTTGGTTAACACACAAATATTTTCATGGAGGTCAACGCCACCTGCTGCATGCTTCAGACGATGCAGCGGGGATTTGGTTTGAGTAGGTGTATTTGTAAGAAGCGCTACATCATCTGCATAGCCTGCATCTGTAGTAGTTTCTGTGGGATATCGTCTGCTTCTTGCCTTTTTTCTTTTAGTGTAAAGCAATTTTCTTTTATTAGATCAGTCGATGTTCGGATTACATAGTCTAGGTTGATTATAAACAGATATAGGGCTAATGTATCTCTTTTCTGAACACCAGCAGTAATAGACCCATTATAATGTAATGATTTTAAGTATTTTAATCTTATAAGGTAGTGTTCGTCTTTTTATAATTTGTTCTAAAACTACAATCATTTATCATGGGTTTTCAGTATTATGAATGTATTCTTAGTAATTTTACAATGGGAATCTAAAAAACATAGAATAATTCATATAGACATGCATCTTACGATTTGAAGTCATGTTTAGCGTAAAGACAATCGTCGAAGAAAATAGACTCGGTGACATGAGTTCAAATACTGGGTTAGATGTTTTGTGTTTCGGTTTGCGCTTATACTTTTGAGATAGGCATAAAATCCTTTGTTTTCCTTCTAAGTATGAGTAAATATTAGAGCAGACTGGGTTCTTTAACCTTTGTGAGAATTTTCCTAATCTTAGACAACCAATGTAATCACTCGTAAGACTTCATTATAAAATTGAACTTGTGTCACATCTTTTCACTGGCAGAGAGGTTGGGTAAATACGCTTTCAGTTACTAATTTTTGACAGTATAAAATAATTTTTATCATTATCTTCATCTTTATTATCATATTCACAACTTTTTGGTCGATATATCCTCCGATTTTCTTCAGGTGTCGAACTCGAGTGCTTCTACGGAACTTCGACCAACGTCCTTCATTTAATCCAGGGGGTGCTTGCTCTCGTTCAGTTAACCATAACAAGGTACAAGAGTTAAATATTCCCCAAGCTTCTAAATGACAATCATCTGGAGGTTGCAAGTTCAATTCTGACTTCTTGCAAGTAACAATACAAGAATACACAACTCTTATATCTTATTACGGTTAACGAAATGAGAGCAAGTAATCCCCGTGGATTAAATAAAAGACGTGGTTCGAATATCCGTGTAGGTTCCCGAGTTCGACAAGAAATATTGAAGAAGGCCGGAGGAGACATTGGCCAAAATGTCGTGAATATAACAGTAAAAATGAAAACAATAATCCGAAAACCCTAAATGATAAAAAAACATCAAGCTTCGTTTCAGAAATTCAAACAGCTTATAAGAACCCAATTTATTTTCAAATTACAATTCTCTGTGGACATGCACACATAGGCAGACCAATGCTGGCCGAGCAGCAAAGATTTATATTCATTAGTTCTGTGTGAACACTGGATGTCGTCTAGAAGACCTGAAAAGATCGATGTCTGCTAGATATGGATGGCGAGAGAGAGTCAAAGAAATCCAAGCCATCAGCACGATTTGATGATAATGAGATCTTGAAAAAATATCAGTAGTCTATGGTGTCTAAATAAACACCAACTATTTACCATAACATTGCATGGGAGATAGTTTTGATACACTTTTGTGTAGAAAGGTCTTCTATGCCATCTGATATTGTAATACGATTACTTTAGAAAATAAAGTGGATATCGAGAGCACTGAGATTCAATAATTTAATCTTTATAATTTCATAGACTTGACTAACGAAAACACTACATACTCTTACGCACAAATTTTTCTCACCATGGTAGTTAACGATACAATGAAGCTAAATTGGCTTTAAATGGCCCCGCTTAGTCCCAGCCGCCGGACATTTACAGCGATCACTTCGCAATAAGGAAATATTTTTCGGACTTAATGCTCTAATCTTCCTTTAAAATACAATCATTGCTAAGCATATTTCCCCAAATCGGCAATCATTTTTTCTATCGAAAAAAAAAAAAAATTAAAGCCACCAAATTTGGAAATGATGTCTCTGTATAGCAGTTTTATATCAATGACTGATAAAAATGAAATCATACTTCCAGATATGATCAGTGTGTGAAAAACGACAAGGATGATAACAGAGGTAACAGCCTCTGTCTACGTTTGGGTGAAAGCTACTTCGCTTAATGTTCATCGAACTATTCAACCCGAACAGGATATGACAGTGACTAGATAGTTCAGTTTCTTCTAGGCAGCGGTCGTGTCGATACTACTGTATGGATGCACTACTCGGACGCTAACAAAACGACTGGAGAAGAAGCTAGACGGAAATTACACAAGAAGGCTGCGAGCAATATTGAACAAGTCCTGGCGGCAACATCCCATAAGACACCAACTATACGGCCACCTGCCCCCCATCACGAAAACTATCCAAGCTAGACGAACCATACATGCAAGACCCTGCTGGAGAAATAGGGACGAGCTCATAAGTGATGTACTCCTATGGACCCCAACATATAGCCGAGCAAAAGCAGGACGACCAGCACGAACATACATACTGCAACTATGTGATGATACGGGTTGTAGTGGCGAGAGAGGGTCAGGGATATCCGCGCTGGCGACACGACATGATGATGATGATGATGATACAGGCAGAATGATTCGTGTTTATTCTAAGTGAATTAGTTCCAAATAAACATCAGCTGATTTACCCGAAATTTACACTCAGTTTTCTTATTCGAGATACTCTGCCAGTAAAATCTTTAATCGTTGTATTCAAAAAATTATTATTACAATAAGTAAGTTACCGTGGGGTAATGACTTAAGTGCTGGGCTGCGACCTCGTGGTCAGTGATTTCGAATTCCATTTATGCAATTAAGTTCATTTTCGGTCTTATGCTCGAGGATGGCTAAAGCATTGAATAACCCACGAAGGTTGATATGCAATTAAACGAAGAAACTGAAATCGAACACCAGCCTCTCTATTACATTCATTTTGGAATTAATATCCAAGTAAAAGGTGTATACTCTCTCCTTTCCCTTCTATGGGTGCCATAACTTCGCTAGGGATGTATATGGCATTAAATACCCCTCGGGTGTTTATATGTCATTAAACAAAGAAACTCAACCAAACTAAATCAGTGAACAAAAGTGTTTGATTCTCATATGAGGTGTTCCAGTGTCCAGTGTTCCAGTGTCCAAAACAAAGGTCAAAATGAAAAACAGGAATTTATTCAATCCTTATACAATATGCGTCTATCTCTCTCTCTCTCTCTCTCTCTCTCTCACTATCTCTCTATCTATCTATCTATCTATCCTGTCTGAATCTCTTCATCTTGGTTTCTTTTATCGCCATTTATCAAATATAAACTTGCAGTATATATTATTGGAATATAAAAGTGTTTAAAAATATTCTGACCGTTAAGATGTGACTCGAAGTGATTGGCAGAGTTGGGCTAGTTGGTAGCTTGGCTTTCATTGGCCGAAAAAATCATGTGATCGAATGATGTTTAGTGGTAGATTAAAACTTTAGACAGTCAGCAGAGAATCAGCAAAGCGAGCGATTATCTAATGACCATCTGCCTCCCAACATGTGCAGTTGGTAATAAGTGAAAGTCGTGGTCAACGAAATAGTTATATACATATAAAAATGTTGTTTTGCAGTTCATCCTGGAGACACAGCATAAGAGAAAAGGTGACAGAAAACATGACGAGAAGCAGTGAACGGCCATGACAAGACAAGATAGTTGTTCGAGTGTCAAAGCCAACGACAATAACACGGCAAAGATGGGTGACATAAAAGAGAAAATATTACGGATTTATTACGCTGCACCAACAGAAAAAACTAAACTTCGTCATGTAAAATC
The DNA here is from genome assembly GCA_963585895.1 of Sepioteuthis lessoniana. Classification (NCBI taxonomy): domain Eukaryota; kingdom Metazoa; phylum Mollusca; class Cephalopoda; order Myopsida; family Loliginidae; genus Sepioteuthis; species Sepioteuthis lessoniana. The sequence goes on from OY757905.1 coordinate 27,480,733, forward strand.
AAAAAACCCATATTTTTACAAGATAGCTTTCCTTTAATGGAAATATACGTTTGTAAATATATTAAGAGGTCAATATAAATCGCAAGTCATGATATAATATATTAACGTGACCTGCGGGTGTGAATACGGTGGATGTTGTTGACAGAGATTGATAAGACCGGTGTGATCACCGAAATGTCATCATGTCCACAGGTGCTGTGTATCAGAGGATATTGACAGGATTATATCCGCTCAAGGATAATATCAACAAGGTGATTGCCGAAATATCACCATGCCCACAGTTGTTATGTTGAAAACAGGTGCATCCGGTCGGAGATATCGGAAAACCACCTGAACAGTGGGTGACGTTTAATTCCGTGATATTGGCAGATGCGTACACCCACAGAACCGGGCTTGGGTAAGTAGCCAATGGGAAGCAGACAACATAACCAATGGAAAGCAGAGAAGTGAGATGTGGGCATAACCATGGTTAACGAAAAAGAGGAATTGCTGCAGGTCACGTGAGAGTTGTAGACGATGTAAGTTCCCGAATTTCGGCTAAAGTCAATGTTCACTGGCTCGTCCGTCTCCCGACAGCTCCTCCGTGTGCGCGAACTCTCTGCGATTGCTTTCTGCTCCACACAAGTATCATCGCCGAAAAAAAAATATAATCTTATATTTTTATATACATTCATGTTCCTCGTTGTTAATAACGACACAATGTACTATACAACAATAACACATGTAGATCTGTTTTACACGAAAACAGCTAATTAAATCAAAGCCGTCTCTGATTTTCTGTCAATTCATGCAAGATATATTTGTTCACTTTTCCAACAAATAAAATCAAATAGAATAAATAAGTTATAAGTTAGATTCTTGTGTCCGTTGAAAAGGTTCAAATCGTTATTCTACGATTATCTCAAACAGATTTTTTCTAATGCTTCTCGCAGATGTACTTTAAAAATAAGGGAAACATTCGGAGAAAAAATTGCGGTATTTTTAGCAAAACTAAACTCTTTCTTGTACTAAGCAATGCTACGTTCCAGGATAAATCTAAAACGAATAACTCTGCTCTCACCAATGCAAACCCATTTTCAATTGGAAATAAATGAGGTTATGATGGATAGGTCATACGGAAAATAAGGTACAACAGTAGAATTCACAGATTTATGATAATAAATTACACCATATAATACATTGGTATTTAAACCGGTTTATTCTGTGAATTTCGATCATTCATAGTTCAGTTATATTATACCATACTTCACTTCGCGGGGAATCAATACATCTTCCACATAAGATAAAGTTACGAACCGATTTTTGTTCGAAAATGCTCAAAGTATGAAGTTTAATTTATTTAAATAAATATTCAGTGGATTGAAAGAAAAGAAATTATGTTAAACATATGCTAATGTTGTATAGATCATTTGTTTTATATAATAAAGCAAATGATCTATACAACATTAAGCTTGGATTTTATATATATATATATATATATATAGGGGTGGGGGTGGCTGTTTAATAACCTATCCACACAAGGAGGATGTGACTTAAAGCCATTTTAAGCAGAGCAGAAGAGCTTTGAATTCAGAGAGTCCTTTCTCCTAGACGGATGGCTATACCAAAATTAAAAGCCCAGTCTGACTTACAATTCCTCCATAGCTGAAGGGATGATAGTTGGATTCACACCTTTCCCAAGGGTATTCGATTTGTGTGAAATGCGAACAGAATCGACCAAGGTTTGAATTTAAGGCACCGTGTCCCTTTTCATTGACGGAATCCATTATCCTTAGAATGCCTTCTAAATTGCTTGTCACAACCAATAATTCAATCACCTGATGAAGTTTTGAAATATCCGAAACATGTGTGACACAAAAATAATCATATACATATAAATAATCCATTGAAAAAAATGAGACGTACAGAATTCTGTGGGGTTTTGAGATAAAAACAGATCATCTAATCTCGGTCACACTACCAGATCTAGCGATAGTCAACAAAATATATAGAAAACCTGCCGAATAGTGGACTTTGCCCCCCCCTCCCAGGTGACCACTGGGTAAGACTGAAAGAAAGCAAAAAGGGAAATAAGTACCATGCATTGCAAGAGAATAGAAAAAACCATGGAACATTAAAGTGGCGGTGATACTTATTGTAATTGGTGCACTCGGTACAATGAACAAAGGATGTTACAAGGACTGGATGACTTGGAAATAAGCGGAGAAGTTGAAACCATCCAAATAGCAGCATTGTTAACGTTGGCTCGAGTCTTGGAGACTTGAGGAGACTTGATATCAATCAAACTCCAGCAGAAACCATCAGCTAACGCTAGTGTGAAGATTTCTCAAAAGGGTAAAATAATAATAATAGTCGTCTCTGGGATAAGGCATTACATCCCAGAAACGATGTTGACAGACTATATGTATCAAGAAAAGAGGGAGGAAGAGGACTTGTCAGCATTGAACACAACGTTGATGCATCGCTACGACGACTGGAAGACTACATAAAAAAAACAGAAGGAGGATTGATTTGAGCCATCGGAAACGATACTGATAAAACGATAGATAACAGAATGACAATAACTTGGAAACAAAAATTGGAAGGAAAACAACTCAATGGGCGTTTGAAACAACTAATTAACATCTCACATAGCAATACCTGGAAATAGCTTAGAAAAGGAAACTTTAAGAGAGAAACAGAATCTCTCCTAGTAGCAGCACAAAACAACGCCGTAAGAACCAATCATATCAAAGCGAGAATAGGTAACACGCAGCAAAACAGCAAATGTAGGCTATGCAGTGACAGAGATGAAACCATCAATCACATAATAATCGAATGCAGCAAATTAGCGCAGAAGGAGTATAAGTCTAGTTACGACTGGGTCGGCAAGGAGATTCACTGGGAGATGTGCAAGAAATTTAGATTTGACCATACTAACAAATGGCATATGAAAAACCCAGCACATGTCCTAGAAAATAACAAACATAAACTCTTATGGGACTTTGACATACACTCGGATCACCAATTCTCAGCCATAAGACCACACCAAATAATAATCAACAAAAAAAAAAGAACGAGCAAAATAGTCGACTTTGCTGTCCCGACTGACCACAGAATAAAACTGAAAGAATGTGAAACGAAGTATAAGTACCTCTACCTTGCTAAAAAAATTGAAAATACTAAGGAACATGCAGGTGACAATTATACCAATTGTAATTGGTGCATTTGGAACAGTAACTTACGAAATACTAAAGGGACTGGAGAACTTGGAACTTGGCGGACGAGTGGAGAACATCCAAACTACAGCTCTATTGAGAACGACCAGAATAGTGAGAAGAGTCCTGGAGACGTGAGGAGACTTGCTGTCTCTCAAACTCCAGGGAAAGACCATCAGCTAGCGCTGATGTGAAAAACTTTAATAAGTAAATAATAATAATAATAATAATAATAATAATAATAATAATAATAATATTAATCGGCACGTGTTCTCCTGATAGACAGCATAGGAGACCAGAGAATGACAATAAAAATATATCAAATTGGAAAACGCCAAACCATGATGGAATACAATGAATCTGGTACAAGAAATTCACCACCATTCATGACACACTAGCCCTCGAAATTAGCTGATGTCTACAAGAAGCACACGTACCCGAATGCATGACCAAAGGAAGGAACATACTTGTCCAAAAGGACCCCCGTAAAGGAACCGCCCCAACCTACTACAGACCTATAACGTGCCTACATATGATGTGGAAAATACATCACAAATGAAGGAAGAAATTTATTTCTCAAAAACAAGCAACGGATTTCCCCATGACAGAGAAAGGACGCCGCAAAGTATCCAGAGGTACAGGGCATACTGTACATTGATCAGGTCATCCTCAACAAGAGAATGACTCGGCAGAAAAATCTAGGCATGGCTTTGATTGAATAGAAAACAGCATATGATAAAGTCCAGCAAAGCTGGATAATAAACTGTCTCAAAATATACAAAATATCAGACGAAGTCATAACTTTATTGAGATAACCATGAAGACCCGGAGTGTGGACTTGACAGCTGGAGGGAAAAACTTATCCGACAGAAAGATCCTAAGAGGTATATTCCAAGGAGATACACGATCACCATTACTATTTATAATTGTGATGGTGCCACTCATCCACATACTCAGAAAATGTACAGCCGTATACAAACTTAGTAAATCGCTGGAAAAGATGAATCGCTTAATGTATATTGATAACATCAAACTGTTTGCCAAAAATGAAAAAGAATTGGAAACTCTAATACACACACTCAGAATATACAGTAGGGACATAGGGATAGCAATTGGCATAGAAAAACGCGCCATGCCAGTAATGTAAAGTGGAAAACAACACATTACAGACGGAATTGAACAAACAAATCAAGACAAAATTAGAACGCACAGAGAAAAGGAAATCAACAAATACTTGGGATAATGGATGCTGACACCATCAAACAAGAGGAACTGAAAGAAAAAAAATGAGAAAGAATATTTCAGAAGAACCAAAACGTTCCTCGAGACATAACTATATAGCAGAAACCTAATCAATTGAATAAATACCTGGGCTATCCTCCAAGTAAGATATTCGGAACCATTCTTAAAGTGGACTAGAGAAGAACTTGAACAAATGGATCACAGAACACGATAATAGATAACACGAATCATAGATAAGGCATTACATCCCAGAGATGACGTTGACAGACTTTATGTGCCAAGAAAAGAAGGAGGAAGAGGATTGCCAGAAATCAAGACAGTGTTGACGCATCAATAAAACGACTTGAAGACAACATACAAAAGCTTGGAGAACGACTGATTACAGCCACGAGACGGCGACCCGAGTTCAAGCCATGGACGAATCTGATTGCATTTCACATAGTATTAATCGATTTATTCTCCCTCCAGCTATGGTAAATAGTAAGGCAGACAAGGTTTTTCAGCCTTGGTGAGGCAACTAGTCTAGGAGAAGGAAAACTTTGAATTCAAACCTGTTAAACTCCGCTTAAAAATTTACCTTGAGTCATATCCTGCCCGAGCGGAGGGGTTGGTAAATATGGATTACAGCCACTAGAAACAATACTGACGACACGGGGATAGCAATAACAAGAAAAAAATGGAAGGAAATCAACTCTAGTAATTAATTTGCAACATCTCACAGGCGTAAACATGCACGTGGCAAAGAAAGAGAAATCGTAAGAGAGAAACGGAATCTTTCCTGATAGCAGCACAAATCAAAACTATCGGGACCAAACATATCAAAGCAAGAATAGATAAGACGCAATAAAACAGCAAATGTAGATTATGTGATGATCAAAACGAAACTATCCATCACATAATAAGCGAGTACAGCAGATTAGTCCAGAACGAGTATAAGACTAAACACGACTGTGTGGGTAAAGTGATCCACAGTGAATTGTGTAAGAAATTTTAATTTGACCATACGAACAAATGGTATATGGACAATGGAGAATGACACACACAGGTTCTTCGGGTATTTTGACATGCAAACGGATCCCTTAATCTTGGCCAGACGACCAGACCGTATAATAATCAACAAAAAAAGTGCAAACTAGCAGAATCGTGGACTTTGCTGTCTCAACTGACCACAAAGTAAAATCAAAAGAAAATGAAACGAAGAATAAATACCTCGACTTTTCTAGGGAATTGAAAAAAACTGGGGAACATGAAAATTATGTTTATACCAATTATAATTGGTTGTCTGAGTACAGTCACCAAATGATTAATAAAGGAACTGAAGGAATTGGAAATAAAAGGATGAGTAGAGACCATCCAAACAACAGCATAACTGAGATCGGTCAGAATACTGAGAAGATCCTGGAGACTTGAAGAGACTTGCTGTCACTCAGAAGCCAGTGATAGCTAATGCTGATGTGAAAAACTCTCGAAGAGTAAAAATAATTATAATAATGATTGAAGAAAAGAGGGAAGAAGAAGACACACAACCATTGAGGTTTGCGTTGATGCAACAATACAAGGAATCGAGAAATCTAAAACCGGACATGATATAAAGAAGGTTCTTGGAGAAACGAGGATACTTTCTGCCACTCAGCCTTCGATGAAAAATTATCAGTTAGCATAAGAATGGAACACTTTGCTACAACTACTGCTACTAATAATAATAATGATAATTATAGTAATAATAATAATAATTCTATTCGGTTCTGTTCATTTTGAGAGGGATAAGAACTTTTATCAATTATATTCTTTACAATATATATACATACACACAAAAACGCACACACACAGAAACACACACACACAAACGTACATATATATTCAAACCAGGGAAGATCAGTTGGAAATTGTTCAAATGGATAATATATAAGAGGATTCATAGAAATCTCCAGGAGTGATCAATGTATGATTATTAATCTATAAATTCATAAGTATCATACAAACCAAATTTATGATAGCCAAATGACAGTCTGTAGAGTTTTTCTTCCAGATATATATAACTGGAAGAAAAATGTATATATATATGTGTGTGTGTATGTGTGTGTGTGTTTATTCCAGCAACTATGGTTGATTAATATTAAACTCAGGAAATATTCCAAACATATTCATAAATGGATAAGGACAAAAAAATCAAACAAACCAGTTCTAGTCCAGACTTGATGTTGTTGTACAGGCAAAAAAAAAAAAAACATTGTTTATTTGTTTTCCATTCATTTATCTATTTATCTAACTATTTCGTTTTTCGTTGAATGAATTGACCATTTCGTTGCTTTGTGACAATAGGAATTCTTTCTTTTAATTTTACACTGCCATTTCATTTTTTGCTGTCTATATCTGTTATATGTAAGAGATAATAATATAATCTGCATTTATGGACGTTTAATATAAAATCAAATCATACGCAATGAATTTTCCTAATTGACATTTTTGATTAAGCAATATTAATCGTTATAATTTTTTTAACTTATCTACATTTTATCATAATTCCTTTGTCGTTTTTCAATACAATCACACAAACAGTAAGCAGTTTGAATCTTTCCAAGAGGTTATTATAACTGATCTGTGCTGTTTCTTTTTGGAACGATTAGATCGAAGTAACTACGATAAAAGTAAAATACTAGTCAAATTGAATAGATGTTAAAAATATAGAATTCAAACATACGTATATAATTATGTGTAACACACACACACACACACACACACACACACACACACACATATATATATATATATATATATATTTCATTGAACAATATAGACATGTTTTGCCTATATATTTTTGTATATATCCTTTCCAGTAGCCGAACTGATTTTACTGTGTCCGGCGGGAATTGGTTGATGAAATTTTCCTAAATAATTGTCATCATAGTCCTTACTGCTCGATCATGGGCCATCATTAGGGGTGTGTATATTGCAAAAAAGATATAACCTTTGCATGTAAGTTATTTCTTTGTAAGTGTTTATTAATGTAAACATAAATTATAAATTCCTGAGGCAATCCCTAGTGGAATGAAACCGCCCAAACTCAACAGAATCAATTTCAAATCCAGTAATAATGTATTGAAATGCATTTAGCTGCTGATATATATATATATATATATATATATATATATATATATATATATATATATATATATATGAATATTTTCATCTGTAGACAAAGTCAAATAAGAATAATGATCCAAAATAAAAAGAAATTACTCCAAAGCACTCTACGACTCATATAAGAGACTGTTGGTAACCCTGTTAATAACAAAGCATTTGAGAAGGCAAGGATGGTGCATGAAAAAATAAGAAATAATTGTTATAAGAGAAAATGTGTTTCTGAGGAAAACAATTTCAGAGAATAATCACAAAGAACATATCAACATCAATTTTGAACTTTCTATTCAGAAAAGACCTAAAACAAGAGTGGGAAAAATGCTACTAAGTTTCATAGAAAAATTACATGCATAGCATATTTAACATGAATACATAAACCATTATTTACACCTATATGAATAATATATGCACCAAAGAAGACAAAGTAGTAACTATGTTGCTGCTATTGCTCCTCTTTGCAATTGTATTTGTATAGATACATGTCATTTAGATGGCAAACACTCAACAAAAAGTAGATTATATAACAGCAGTTAGGTATGGACGTGGGTCCAACCTAAGATATCGTGGAAAGACGGAGAAGCTGGGATTTTCTAATTACTGGTAATATTTTTAAAACAAACGATACATGAATAGTTACCAAATTATTAATGGGATTTAAAAGGTTCATGGAACCCAAAGTCGATGTGAAACTATTTTTTTTTAAATCACGGATGTAATGAGCTGTCAAAATCTTGTTTGGCAAAAAAAATTGGCATTATCGGATTCTCTTAAACTAAATAAGAGCTGCTAATTGGTGCACAAGTATTTGTTTTATAATCAGCCATCAAAATTAATTAGGTCAGATGACAGAACTTTTGGACCTCTGATTATTGTTTGTTTTTGTTTATTTTGTTTAATGGCATTTTAAAATTCGCGGGTTATTTAATGCCAACACCATCCTTTTTGAAGAACAGCAGTGGTATTTAACCCATACCTTGAAACTCCAAAGTGGAAAGAATTCCATATACCTTGGTGTCTTCACTTCACCTGCTCACAAAAGAGGCGAACCAACGAGAAACTCAGATTAGTGAGAAATAATTTTGTGTTTTTTTAAATACCTGTATATTTCTATATCCACTCTTCTAAATGTTGAGTGCTTTGCTTTTGTTTTTACAGCGAGTTTTTATACTCGATCACTTTTTAAAATGTCCGGCTGGAGTCATACATCTAAACTTCAAATAGCGATTATGAATATAAATGCATCTGAAAATACCCACACATATATATATATATATATATGTGTGTGTGTGCGTGTGTGTGCGTTTTTGTATATATATATATATATATATATATATATATATATATGTGTGTCACAGTCGTTCAAAAAGATCTAAGCTTAACCCAGAAAGGAAGACCATAGCTTGACATTTTTGTCGAGACAGCACATCACTATTCTTTATAAGACCAGAATATAACTAATGTAGATTTCTATCATAATTTCTGTGCAGTTGAGGCCTATATGAACTTAAATGGCATGCGACATGTAAAATCTATAATGAGTGAGCTTTATAATTTTTTAACAACACCCTATATATATACATATATATATACGGAGGAAGGAATACGTTTTCAGGGTTTTTAAATTGATATAAAAAGTCGGTCCTGAAAATATTATCCGATTCAATATTAATGTATAATTAGCCTACCTAAGGAAATGGCACATTAGTACCTTTAACTATACTCACTTATAGATCTCCGAGTTAGCCAGGCTTTTCTTCTATATTTAAATGTTTTGCAAATCTCTTTTCGTGATCAACAACTGCTTTATTGCATTCTTCTTAATCTGGGCTTGTTTTTCTTCTATGATTTTTCTTTTGAAATTGTTAGGACTAAGAAATCTTCGCCCTGTACAAGTCCAGTTCAGTATAATTGAATACCATAGTCACATATTGCAAAAACCCACTGAATTGCTTTACAATGCAGAATGTGTAAATCCACAGAGTGCTGTTAATGCATGCCTTGTAACTCCCAGTTTACAAAGGTAAATGCAATGCAACCGGTTTTCCAGATATTCAATATATCTGGATTTGCCCAGGACAGACCTCGTAAATATATATTTACATAAGAGAACGTAATTATTCATTATTATCAGCTTAAGTATAAAGTTCATACATATATTCATATGTATGTCTATAGTCTGTAGCCTATCAACTAAAGCAAAGTTTATCTACAAGCTTAACTGAATTAGGGCGTCCACTTGCAGGTGCCAATTTGCAGACTAACCTAATTTCTGTTAATAACTAAAGAAACTAAGATAACAGTCAAAAACAGAACGTCAACAACAGTGTCAGCCATGATAATGATGATGATGATGATGATGATGACGATGATCAACGTGAAATTTTCGATTAAGCAAACAAAACTGACTTTTCAGCGAAAATGTATTCTATCCATAAAAACATTTCCATTCATTTTCTGTGCATTTCAACTAACTTGACAACAAGATATTTGGCTTTGTAAAGAATTATTTAATAAAAAATTAATGGATTTTTTTTTCTGACAAGAGAACGCTTCGCTTAACAGAAAAGAACTTAGACAGTTAAAGAATGATGATCATTTAGAGAAAGGTCAGCTCAGTTGGCAGATTTCACTCATTAAATGAAGCCATGATAACTAAAATCACTTTTAATCAAACATGTACTCTTCATACAATTGGTTTGGTTTGGGTACTTTATTTAATTGCATATCAACGTTCGTGAGTTATTTAATGTCAAAGCCATGCTTGTAGAAAAATAGTAGTAGTAGTAGTAGTAGTGCTAAATTCATGACTGGGTGAGATAAGAAGGTTCATGTCTATAACATGGGTAATAGTCTGAATGTGTATATAATTGCGTGACTAAAGTTCAAACTCGATAACTATGATTTCACTGTCTAGCACTTCAGCCACTACGCCACCTGTGCCCCTATCCTTGTTATAAAATCCTACAGATAACAGCACACTTGCTTCTAATCCCCCCAAAGTTCAAATCACTTTTTAAACACACACCTATATGCGTTACGCTGTGTGTCCTCCAAGACAATTCAGAGGGAATTTTTTATTTTTTATTTTTAGATCTAATGTCTCCATTAATCCTTAAGATACAACTAGATACTATTATGTACGATTTTTTCAGCGGACCATGTATAGAGATGAATATGATATGGGAACCAATAATCATATTGGCTAGATGAAAAGGAAATTGCAATATGAGCTAAGGTCAAAAATGTGACAACGGGTATAGACAAGGGGTTAAAAAGTGTTTCTAAGTGAAATCATCTGGAGGTTGATGGTTCAATCCTGACTACAAGTAAAAAACAAAGAATGCTTACTTGATCTTAACATTTATACCCGGTTATAGTTAAGGGAATTAGAATAATCTACCCCTATGAATTGAATAATGGGTTCACTTCGATTTACTATGTGGGATACAAAGTTCAACATTGAACACCAGAAGAAGGCCAAAGGGGGCATCGACCGAAAAATTGTGAAAATAACAATAAAGATGAAGAGAAAATTCCGAATACTCAAGTGATAAGAAGTATCTCGCTTCAACTCAGAAATGTGAAGAAATGATACATTCCATAGATTGATGCTACTTATCAATCCAGAATATTAAAATTTGGGGGAAAAGGAAATGTTAGGGTTTTCGTGGTACTCTGCTGGTCTGTGAAATAATAGCGAGTTTAAGTTAATTTTCGGGAAAATAGCTTTGGGAAAGTTATGTTCTCCTTTATCCCGCCATCTATGGATTTAATAGTACTAGCCACGTTCTTCTACAAAGATGTCTTTCGCATTAAATACCACATGAAAGTTTATCGTCATTAAACAAAAAATCCAAATCAAATTAATAAGTAACTGACTCTCATTCAGAACATTTTTTCTCCAATGAATTTAGCCTCACATGAATTGCAACTTTAAACATTAATCCAACTAATTCCCGTCGCCTTATAGTTACATCGCCATATACACGAATACGGCCATATGCGAAATAGACATATAATATTATCAACGCTAGAACATATAAAGAACATAGGAATCTCGAAATTCGAAAACACGTAACGACTTCTTGTTCAGGTACGAAACCTTTTTATTAACTTTGAGTTAAAGGTTTCGACATAAGGAGGAGAGACACAATCTTCTATGCTGTCTTATTCATTTGGCCCCCGTCTCGAGCGGCCCCCATAGGACGCACGTTCGCCTCGCGTCTGCGAGCTCCAAAAATCGACCGTCTTCGTCCAGTGTCTAATCTCAACTCCCCAACTTTCTTAAAATCTCGACAAACCTCTGCGCGCTTCCGGTGCGTGACGTTACTCGCACTCCGTCACCCGTTTTGTCTCGGAGTATTGTGACATCTGAGTGACACCGCCATCTGCCCGTGCGCGCCCGCGTTAACACCTGCCTCAATGTTGCACCTAACTAACCCATGTGCTGAGCCGAAAGGTTCTCAGCCTAACTAAACTCAAAGGCATGAACCGAAATCCCTCGGCTATTATATAACACTTATTTCTATATTTATTCTTTTTTTTATCTATTTATCCATCTCTTCATTTATTTTGCTTCATAAGATGCAAGTATGAAATATAAGATTCAAGAGATGAAAGGAGTTCCATCTTTAGTTATCGTTTATGTTGTCGTACAATGCAGCGAAATAAAGAAGAAAACATAGAGTTTGTCATTCTGTATCAACTATGAATTCAACCCAGGAGTTCAAACCTTCGCGCAAAGGATACCTAAACGCGGGAATACAGAGTTTCCTTATACAATATTGAGTGATATTTGTGTATCACTGATACACATTTCCCTGTGTATCTAGATCTTCTCTTGATTACTTATAATACATAACAAATTGTTAATGCTATATAAAGTAAAGTTTGCAACATAGTCAAGGGTGACCAGAAGGCTCCCTTTTCAATAGCTACTACACTGAGGTATAGGAGAAGGCACTACTCCTTTCCCTGGACGGCTCCGCTTTACCCATGATACGTACCGTATATTGCTGAGGGATAGTCAAGGAGGTATCAAGTACCATTTTAAAAGTCTTTGGTGTGACACGATCTAGGATTGAACCGAGGTTTCCTGGACTATTGGCGAACACTCTAACCACTAGGTGTATTCATTGGTTATACTCTTAGAATTTAAAAGTCTTTCAGAGGATAAATTGATACTTGAGGATGGAAAAGCTTATACAGAATAAATTATTTCGTCAACATGTTAGTGTTCGTAGTAATAAACATTTTTTGAGAAAATTCTAAAATAAAAGAAATTTGTAGGTTGGTTGTTTCGTCTCACGGTGCATCAACACTTTTGGGGTCATTTAACATCTAATTAAATTTCAAACAATTCAGTTTAGTATAAGTTTAGTTTTTGTTTACAAACAGTTAAATGTCAAAACTATTCTATTTCAAACAATTCAGTGTAGCATAAGTACATAGTTTACTCATATTTGACTCATAGATAGGACCCTATCCATGAGTTAAAGCCAGAATGAACCTGGGTGCGATGGCAATGAAGGGGTACTCTGCATTCCCCAAAGTTCCAGCATTACTTGAGCCTTACTATCAGATTGTTTAATGCCATATCCAGGACACTCGTTGGGGGAGTCTTACGCCTCTCCAGATATACAGTCAGTGTATTCTACAACCCCAGCCGACTGTGTACACTTGTATACTGGACATACTTATGAAAGTGATAGAGTAGAAGTTATTTAACTGTACATTTAATTAGAAAAATATAGCAGAATTCGCGTAAGAAATTATTTAAGCGTAAAATATCACAATTTTAACAGTATTTCTAAAATTACTGAGTGAATCTTACACGTTTTGGTATCTATTAGATAATGAAAGTAAATTGTTGAAATATATTTCTATCAAAAAATTTAGAGATGAAAGATAAGTGTCATTTAACATTATTTGCAGACAAACAAGATATGAGGTGAACAATAAACATTACGACAATGACTTTTCGCTTTTTGCGAAGCCCCGGAGCCTGTTCTGGACTTCGGTCCGGAGCGTGGCTCTGCAAAAGGAACAATGGCTGACTTAGGGCCATTTATTAGGCACCTAGTTTCGACTAGGCTACCCTCGGGTGGGCGAGCTGCACTTTTGTCTCCTTTGTCACCCATGTACGGCACTAGACCGAGCGTCTAGTTTAAGCCGTAAACTGGCATACGTGCCCGGACCCACATTTGGGCTCGTGAAACTGCTTGCCTCATCAGGCTCACATTGCACTAAGTGAGCCGATGAGCAGCACAGACTAGCAGGGTTCGAGTCTCGGCTCGTTCCCGACCTCCCCTTCCCTTTATCCCCACTTTAATCGGCCTTCGGGCTTTTGACCTTGTGTCAAGTCGTGTCTGGTGGGAGGCAGCGAAAAATAAACGACTTCTGGAGAGATAGATTGAAAAGAGGTATAGATAGAGAAAGAGAAAAAACAAAAACAAAAAAGAGAAAGAAAGAAAGAAAGAAACTATGCATGTGTAATATACTTGGTAATTACAGCATGTATAAATCTCCAAATTAAATTTGCTTTATGATGTTTGACAGGCACTAAATCTAAATCTTTATGAAACTTTTCTGTATTAAAAAAACCTTATTCATCTACATTCATCTTTGGATGTGAAACTTTCATATATAGATGATAAAATCCGTATTGGTTTCAGTTTTTTTTTTTTGTTTTTTTTGTTTTTTTTTTTTAATGTTCAATGACATAACAACCTTCTTGGTTTATTTGATATTACAGAAATCCATACAGAAGTACAGAAGTGGTACAAATTAACACATACCTAGAGAGATACTATTTACCAAACCCCACTGCTCGGGCAGGATATGATACAAGGTAAAATTTTTAAGCGGAGTTTAACAGCTTTGAATTCAGAGTTTTCCTTCTCCTAGACTAGTTGCCTCACCAAGGCTTAAGAACCCAGTCTGTCCTACTATTTACCCATAGCTGGAGGGAGAATAATTGGATTCTTACCTTTCCCAATGGTATTAGTGCTATGTGAGATGCAATAAGCCTCGTCCAGGATTTGAACTCCTGTCACCGTGTTCATTTCCTACGACGATAACCATTACACCACGGGCACATACCTAGAGAAATAAGGGAGTACTTACTTTTTCCAAGGGTATTCGTCTGAAAAAGATCCTAATAGCACGACAAAAGCTCAAATTGGCTCATGAAACGCAGTTTCTTCCAGGCAGCGGTGACATCGATACTGCTATATGGCTGCACTACATGGACGCTAACAAAACGGCTGGAGAAGAAGCTAGACGGCAACTACACAAGAATGCTACGTGCAATCTTAAACAAGTCCTGGCGGCAAACCCCCACAAGACACCAACTGTACGGCCACCTGCCCCCTATCCTGAAAACTATTCAAGTTAGACGAACCAGACATGCAGGACACAGCTGGAGAAGCAGGGACGAACTCATAAGAGATATACTCTTATGAATCCCAACACATGGCCGTGCAAAAGCAGGACGACCAGCACGAGCATACATTCAGCAGCTATGTGAGGATACGGGATGTTGTCCTGAAGACCTACCTAGGGCGATGAACGATAGGGAGGAGTGGCGAGAGAGTGTCAGGGATATCCGTGCTACCAGCGCGATATGATGATGATGATGATGATGTAGCAGTCCAGAATGTTAGCCTCGACATGACTGGGATTTGCCTTGATGATTAAGTCAATCAAAATGAAGAAGAAGAAGAAGAAGAAGAAGAAGAAGAAGAAGAAGAAGAAGAAGAAGAAGAAGAAGAAGAAGAAGCGATCCTTAGGACTTCTAGATTAAAAAATATATCATCCAAATGAGGCTTGAATCCTAAATGCATTCATGGTAAAGAATATTAATTAAATGCATCAGGGAATTTTTATGTTCTAACAGAATACAAAGTTGACAAGAGGAAAGGCCAAACAAAGCAAATATCTAAACACCGTGAGAGAAATTAGAATGATTCTGCTGATATTTGTGTATTAAAAAACTAGCAAAATGAAAGCATCACTGAAAACCAGAATACTGAGTAGTGTTCGGAAGTATTGTATAGATTCATTGCGAGTAGCTTTGTTCAAAACAATTTGTTAGAACGAATGTAAAATCTGAATGAATAAGAAAATACTCTAAACCTCAGGAAATTTTTTGGAAATAAAAATGAGAAGAAAAACATGAATGCTGTAAGCTGCAAAATAAGGTCGTTTTTAATGAGATCAGAACATGATAAGAAAGGGAAATCTGACGAGGGAAACGGAATCTCTGTTAACAGTAGCACAGAATAATATCACTAAAAGGCTATTGTGAGGATAGCAGTAAAAGGAATTTGAAAGCCTACAAACTGTTCCGCCAAAATATTATGAATTAAGGAAAAAAAGCAGCAGGAGCAGCAGCAAAGAAAGTTTTATAAAAGCAGTCAATGACAACAAAAGAAGAAATAATACAAGGAAATCGAGAAAAAAAATGGAATAAAAGCATCTATATAAAGATTTCAGAAGGCAAAAGTAGGAAATTATTCAGGATATGATATGGTTACGTTGAAGGAACCTAAAAAGGAAACTGAATCTCTCGTAACAGTAGCCAAAAATAACGCCAAAAGAACCAAGAAACAACTAGAATAGATAAGACTAAGAGAATAGCAGGTTTTAGTAATGTGAGGAGAAGCAAAACATTTAACTATATATTAAGCTAAAGCTAAAAACTGGTAGAGAAAAATAAAAGAGCAGGAACATCTAGGTGAATAAGTTTATCAACTGAGAATTGCGCGTGTAAATAAATTTCGACCCCCCTGACGAACTTTTACAATTAGAAGCCTGAAATTGAAACTCACACAATTCTTTGGACGATAAAAACGAATCTCCCAATCCAGTTTGTATCAAGTAGGAGTAGATAAAAAGAGTAGAATTTGACAATTAGAAGATATCG
Organism: Sepioteuthis lessoniana; assembly: GCA_963585895.1. Classification (NCBI taxonomy): domain Eukaryota; kingdom Metazoa; phylum Mollusca; class Cephalopoda; order Myopsida; family Loliginidae; genus Sepioteuthis; species Sepioteuthis lessoniana. The sequence goes on from OY757905.1 coordinate 27,497,239, forward strand.
TTGTTCCAGTACATCACAGAGTAAAAATAAAGGAAAGCAAAAAACTAGATAAATACATAGACATTTCCACGAAGTTTTTTTTTAAAAGCTATGGTATATAATGGTGACAGTAATACCTATCACAGTAGGAGCCCTGGAAACATTCACGAAAAACCTGGAAAAGAAACCGGGCTAAATAGAAATCCAAGGAAGAAATGGAATGTGTTTTCACAGGTGGCACGTTGTTGACCTTGTTTATTTTATGTTTTCATAGGTTGTCGGGTGTTAACCTTGGCTGTTCTGTGTTTCCACAGGTAATCAGATATAACCTTGACTTTCCTTTGTTTCCAAAGTTGTTCGTATGTTAACCTTGATTGCTATGTGTTTCCACACGTGGTCAGGTGTTTATCTTGGCTGCTCTGTGTTTTCGCAGATGGTCGTGTGTTGATCTTGACTGTTGTTTGTTTCCACATGCGGGTATTGACCTTGACTATTCTGTGTTTTTATAGTGGGGCAGATGTTGACATTGACTGTTCTGTGTTTTACGAGCAGGTCGTGTGTTGACCTTGTCTGTTTTGTGTTTTTACAGCAGGTCCAATTTTGATCTTGATTATCTGCGTTTTCACAGATGATCAATTGTTGATATTGAGTGTTTTGTGTTTCCACAAGTGGTGAATTTTTTTTACCTTCACTGATCTGTGTTTACACAGTTGGTAAGGTGTAGACTTTGACTATTCAGTGATTTCACAGGTGGTCGGATGTTGACTTTGAGTGTTTCATGTTTTGACAAATTTTCAGATGTTGACCTTGTCTGTTCTATGTTTCCAGAGCCTGTCAGATGTTGACCGTTCTGTGTTCCCACAGGGGGGTCAATAACTGACTTTGACAGTTTCCTGTTATCACAGGTGGTCAGATTTGGATGGTGACCGTTCTGTTTTTCCCAGGGTAATTGGATCTTGACCTAGACTGCCCTTTGTTCCCACAGCTGGTCCGATGTTATCCTTGACCATTTGTTTCTCTAGTGGTTTGGAAGTTGAATTTGACTGTTCTGTTTTTCTACAATTGATCATGTGTTGACCTTGAATGTTCTGTGTTTCTATAGCCGATTGGATGTTGATCTTGAGTGTTTGGTGTTTTCATAATTGGCTGGATATTGATCTTTATTGTTCTAGGTTTACACAGTTGTTTATGTCTTGACGCTGACTTTCCTGATGTTTACCTTGACTGTTCTATGTTTCGAAAGCTTGTTGGTTTTTGACCTTGACTGCTCTGTGTTTCCACAGGTGGTGGGATGCTGACTTTGACTATTTTGTGTTTCCATAGCAGGTAGCGTGTTGAACATAACAATTCTGTTTCCATTACTGGTCGGATGTTGACATTGAATCGGTTGTTTATATTGACTCCTCAGTGTTTTAACTCATGGACTTGAGTTGCATTTGCCTGTTCTGTTTTTCCACAGGTAGTCAGGCGTTAAACTTTAGTCTCTTGTATTTTCAAAGCTGGTTTGGATCTTGAACTTTCTTCCGTATTTCCATAGCTGGTCAGGTATTGAACTTGACTGTTCTGTTTTCGCGTGTGTTTAGCATGTATTTTCTGATATATATTGCCCGACACCTCTTCACGAGCCGGATGTGACACAAAGTTAATTTTTAAACGCAGTATAACGGAGTATAGCGGCTTTGAATTCAAAGTTTTCCTTCTCTTAGATAGGTTACGATAAAAATTCTGCCCTGCTATGTTATCTATAACTGGAAGCAGATTAGCTTTCCCGAGGATATTAACTGTGAAAGTATCATTATTATATGAAATACAAACACCTTAATCCAGGGTTTGAACTCGGGTCGCCGTGTCTATTTCCATCGAATATAACCATCACACCACGAGAACCTCTTGAAGATAACCTGAAAGAATCCATTGCAATTTGCAACGTCAGAAAAAATAATTTACTTTACAAAGAAAAGTATTTGCTTCAAGCAAACAACTGTAACGTCATTTTTCTGTATCGCAAAATATTTCCACAATACTTCCATGACTTCAAGAGAGAAGAATGCAAAGAGGATTAAAATGCAAATGACACGAATTTGGATTACAGAGAGTCTCTATTATGTAGGGGTGAACCTGCTGATCTGCGACATCGTAGTACGCGAGTTCGAAATCCAGTGACTCTATTCACTTTCAAACTAATATTCCTGTAAAAGTAGGAACCTCCTTATCCCATAACTTTGGCCTAAGTAGAACCACTACTGTTTTTCAACAATGATGGATTTGGCATTTGATAACCCGTGAAGGTTGATATGCGATTAAACAAAAAACCTAATAACCAACCAATTTTGAATTCGTTGTTTTATGTTTTTTCTCCAACCTCCAAATCATCACAGTGGGCGTATATTTTGCTTTTACCTTTCTCTGTCAGACACCGTCATAATAATCATTGTACGGTAGCCATCGTCTCACTTCGGTAGACTCTTGTCTCACTGACATAGATGGAATTTTTAATCTACAATGCAAGGTTTTGCATCATAACCATAGTCATCATCATCATCAACGTAAAGGCGTGCTGACGTCAAAGGTTCCTCTGATTCTCTTTCGCCATCCATCCTTGTCAGTCGTTGCTTTTGGTAAGTAATGAATGTAAGTTTCTGCTGGTCTGCGTCTATGTGTAGAATTCTTACGGGAAATTTTGCTTGTGATATCTTCCAAAGCTCTCTAGTAATGTTCAGCATGTCCTGCATGTCGGTCTTTGTCGGTCGTTGTTTTTGGTAAGTGATGAATGTAAGTTTCTGCTGGTCGACCAACACGACTGCGTCTAAGTGTAGAATTCTTACGGGAAATTTTGCTTGTGATATCTTCCAAAGCTCTCTAGTAATGTTCAGCATGTCCTGCATGTCGGTCTTTGTCGGTCGTTGTTTTTGGTAAGTGATGAATGTAAGTTTCTGCTGGTCGACCAACACGACTGCGTCTAAGTGTAGAATTCTTACGGGAAATTTTGCTTGTGAGATCTTACAAAGCTCTCTAGAGGTGTTCAGCGTGTCCTGCTCGTCTTACTTGGATGAAGATGGAAGTTAATAATAAAAATCATTCACCCGCAAAACTTACAGAAATTGAAAGAAAGAAACACGTTAAATGCAATTTTTCAATGCTGTAACAATTTGAATCAAAGTTTCGATCTAACCTAGCCATGTGTAAATTGCTGCCTGCGGTGTTTTCTGAATTGTTCGCCTAATTTCACGAAGAAAATAACATCTATTTAAACATGCACCTGGAATTTAAAGAAAATGGTTTCAATAAAATTTTTATTCACGAATTATGAAAATATTCAATTTTTTCTTTGGTACCCGAACCGTATTTACATTGAGTAGAATGATTTTATTTTTAGAATTCATTGCTTTTCTTTTAATTATCCCGCAATGTCTCATGGCAGCTGTGGGTGTTAATTACTTTGATATTAGTTGTAATATTAAACCAAACCTTTTTTTTTTTTTAAATAGGAACTACCTCTTTACCAAAGAGAAAAAAAAACACTTTTCCCTACCTCTAAGGCAAATACTTACGCTTATGGTTTTCTATGGAGAAAATGGTTGAGGTATCTTCAAGGTAAAATTAATTTGATTATTTAAATAGTGCAGCCCACCTGATGATGAGTCATATTCCACGAGGTCCGGTTCTCAAAATAGGTTGCTTAAGCCTGATCTAAACAAACCATTCTAGTTATATTAAAATATATATAATTAATACATTTGAATGAAAATATGCAGAGAGTGCTTTCATAATTTAAACAACAATAGTAACGTTACCTAGATTTTTTTCTAACATTTTACCAATACTCCCGAAAAGAATACTTTAAAATATGATTTACAAAAGGACTTGAACAGCAAAAAATAAATATGAACTCAAATCTGTTTTTCCACAGCAATACTGGGAATTTTCCAAATTAATTAAAATGACTTTTTATATAAATTAATGGCGTTTGTTATCTTTTAATGTAGATCAGTTTTTGGTGATGCCAGACCTCGGGCAAAATATTAAACTGTCATTCTAAACTGTCTTTTTCTTTCTCATTTCATCAGATTTCCTTACAAAATACACACACACACACACCAATATATATATATGTATATATATATATATATATATTGGTTTGCTTTCGAATATATATATATATATATATATATATATATATATATATATATATATATATGAATGCCTATGGCGTTTAAAAAATTTGGATAATCCAAGGATCCATAAGCATTACGTAGATCAATGGAAACTTTCTTAAAGCGAGCTCAATACAAAACGGTGATTCATATGCAAAAATAACCAAAGTTTCTTTGTGGGTAAATTTAAAGGTATTTTACATAGAAACATACATATTCACATTATTACGTACATAAAAAGCTTTTACAAACTTACAGATACGTGCACACAAACACACACACACACACACACACACACACACACACACACATATATATATATATATATATATATATATGATTACATCTACGCATATAAATCTATGATTGAAACATATACATACGTACGGATGATTTTATTCTGTATATGAATATTATAATACCAAGAGAATACGTATTTATTTGTATTTATGTATATGCGCGTACAAGCACATATATATTGATATTTAAGTATATATATATATATATATATATATATATATATATATATATATATATATATATATATATATATATATAATGCTTTCTGCTCACAGGTTTTCTTCCTCAAGCCTGATCATTTTTCCAATTTAATCAATATCTCGTTCATTATATCGATTATCGATTTTTCGTTTCGTCAATACCTTTAGATTTAAGCAGCCCTCCTGTTTTATCAAAGCACTAATCATTTTTTGGGTAGATTTATTGCTTTTCACTCGTCCTTTCTTTCTCTCTCTTCCTCCCCCTTTCTTTCTCTCTCTCACTTTCTCTCTCTCTCTCTCTCTCTCTCTCTCTATATATATATATATATATATATATATATATATATATCTTTTCAGTTATGTTTGTCTTTACTTGCCCCCTACTTTTATTAATCTATGTCATTATTTTTGGGTCTCCCTTCATTCCTCATAAGTAAATATCTATTTAAACGAATTATTTGAAATTGTCGATTTCTTTGATTTTCTACTTGTACCAACTTATATTTTTCTAAATATATAGCATATTAAAAAAGGAAGAAAAGAATCGGCACTGAGGTTTCCATCCTGATTCCAAATCAACCTGATCTTCCGCACCAATGCTGATAAAAAGGCAGAGAAATATTATCTCCCACCTACAAGAAATTACCCCATAATCTGTCGGCAGGAAACTAGGTGGGAATATATGATAGCCAAAGAGTTTGAATTTAAGAAGAAAAATCAGCAAGCCAAGATATGAATGCATCGTTTCAATAGCATAGCTTTTAATCAACATTTTCTTCTAGGATACCGTCAATTGATGAAAAATATATTAAAAGTAGTTTCTAGTATTATTGACACCGTAATCTGTATATTTTATCAACCTATCCATCTATCTATCCTTGTCAGTCAAAATAGGTTGATAGATAGATAGATAGAAATTCTTACGAACAAGTATTTTTAAACGTTCACGAGTGATCCTCGTTACTTTTTAGTTTAATTGTGATGTAAAAAGTCTCATTCAAAATAATGAAGTCATACGATAAAACTACCTTCCTCATAGCTTTTTATCTTTTATTTTTATAATTATCTCCGTGTAGATATAGTTTCGGGATTCAGTCTTTCGGCGATGGCACTTACCATTGTTGAAGATACACTGACACAGGAAAAATACTACCAAATGGGACATGAAAAAAACAGAATCCTTCAAGGAGAATAAGACGTATGAAATTTTCTTCGATTGTGAGATAAAAAAAAAATTACCAAATCCTGGCCAGAAGACAAGGCCTAGTGATAATTAACACACAAAAGAAAATAACTTACCGTATAGTAGACTTTGCCGTCCCGATAGACAACAGAATAAAAAATCAAGGAAAAGGAAAAGAGAGACAATTACTTGTTCCTTTCCAGAGAATTATAAGGGTGCGCTTTGAGGGTGATACTAATCGTAATTGGCACGTTTTGAACAGTTCCCAAAGTTTTCATGAGGGGGCTGGAAGTGATGAAAATTGAAGGACAAATGGAGATCATTTAAATTACGGCATTATTATGATCTATAAGAATACTGAGAAGAGTCCTGTAGAACTGAGGAGACAAGCTGTCACTCAAAGTCCAATGAAAGACCATCAGCAAACCCTAGGATGAAAATCTTGCTATAAGTAAAATCATAATAATGTAGTTTGTATATTTATAAATAGAGTCTAATATATATATATATCATTATACATATTATACTATTTACACACACACACATACAAACACATATACACACACATTTATATATATATATATATATATATATATATATATCTGTGTGTGTGTATGTGTGTGTATATGTGTATATATATATACATATATATATATATATATATATATATGTGTGTGTATATATATATATATATATATATATATATATATATATATATATATCTGTGTGTGTGTATGTCTGTGTGTGTTGAAAAAAAATCGAAATTAAAAAATAATAGATGACACATGTTGTTCCGAAACGTAGCTGTTTTATTAGGACCCAACATTTCCGAACTGTAAACGCAAACTCGAGGAAGAGAGGAGGACCTTGTAAGGGTTTATCAGTGAATCTCGCTTCCATCTTCCTAATTCATAAGCATACCCGTTTCACGTGTACACCGACCAAAAATCTTCTCTTTGGATTTCAAAACTCAGTTCCCTAATTTTCAAATTATATCTTTATTTTAAAAATATTCTGATTTAATTACTTATTGCATCATACTTTCTAGAATTATAACATGTATCACAAACCCCTATTTCTCCCGCTGGTTGACAATTCTTCATTTGTCTATTATCCATATCCTGTTTCCCAAAAGTTATTTTGACATGAGGAGTTAAATTTTGGCGACAGCTCTGCAGACGTTTGGAATTTGCAAGGAACATATATTCAAACTCCTTGGCTAACTTACAATTTTACCAAATAAATAAAATAGTTAATATAGTAATTAATCATCCTAATTATTTTACACACACACACACACACACACACACACACACACACACACACACACACACATATATATATATATATATATGCATATATATATATATATAGGTATTGTTCAATCCAGTAAGTCGGGAGCAATTCAGTCAGGACAATTACATTATTAAAAATTCGAATATTTAAATATTCCTGGTAAAGAGCTCAATGTAACTGACAAAGCAAATATTCTTTCAAGAAAAAAACTTAAATTTGGTCACATTAGGATTATAAATTTATTTCAATCCTGCTAAGAGCATTGATAATAATCAATAACTCCAAAAAAACTTAACCGGACTTCTTCAGATCCAACATGGAGATAATGAATACTTCTAGAATGGGGATGGTCGGAGGAGAGAAGAGGAGGGAATAAGCATTCTTCCATTATAAATTACTTCCGGTCTCCTTTCGTTTCCACAAACACTTTTGGAAATTGAAAAATAGGGGTTTAACCCCTGAAATTCAATGAAGTATATTGAAAAGGTCTAATACTCCAAACTGCTTTGAGAGTAGATGTAACTTGTGTCTAGAAGAAAAGATACAGATTATGTTATACCTTTATCCAGATAAATTATTAAATCAGAGATGGGATTTAATAGCTAGATGTAGGCAAAGAAATAAATTTAAAGTATAGCCGAAAATCAAAGATAATAATTAATTAAATATGAAAATATTATTGAATTGAGATAGATAAAATAAAATAATTAGAACATCTCATCATGTAAGGTGAGGTATTTGTACGTTTCAAGAAGAAAGAAATAGTGTTGATGAAGAGATTTTCTAGGTGAATGAATTAAACGCTTAAACTTCAGAAGTTAACAAAGATGGAATTATTCGAACCTGTACAATACTTTTCGAATGTTGTATAATTATTCTTATAACTTTATCAAAATAAGTTTATTGAGCTTTATATTTCGGAATTATATAATTTACTTTATATCCTTATTTTTCCTTGATAAAATGTTCTATGAAGCGTTAAAGTAAAACGTTATTTCGCATTTAGACTTTTTCTTAACATCTTTCTGACCTTTATGCTCGCTACTGTATATATATATATATATATATAGATAGATAGATAGATAGATATATCATGCTATACATTAATAAGTTTTCTACTGTATGTTTTTCGTGCAGCGTGGGGCTGCAGTTACACTATGTCAGTGATAGGCCAGCAGTTGCAAATATTTTGTAGGTTTTGACTTACAAACCGGTATCAAACTAAAGTAAATTCGCTGAGAACCTGGAAAAAGTAATCACAGATCTGCTGTTATACCCTATATAGAAGGTAATGGTGCATAGACTATGTTTTATTCAAATCTCTTACTAAAACAGTTCAAATCCTTAGGAGAAAGGCATCTCAATCCGTTCCTAATCCGAAAACTGTTTGAAAGTTTTGGATGGACAGATTTTAAAGTTACCGGAAACATGACGGAAAATAGTGACGCGAAAAAGTAAAAATATTCAATAAAGTTCATGCCACAATTTTTTAGTATCTCCCATTTTTATTTTAAAAAATGAGCGGATTTATTGTTTTTTTCTTACCGTTACATGATATTTCTTTTATATCTAAATATACATTAAAACTTTCGTTTTATTATAAAAACATTTATTCGATATAATCAAAGGTTAATCATCTGTTAAAAGACGAAACATTTTGGCTGAGTTTCATATTTCCTCCACTGAACTATGAATTACGCTCAAATGAATCCATAATAAGGAACTAGTGTTGTGATTAACGATATTGTCCATTGATTAACCTCTTATCAAGCATTTCTTCTTTCTTCTCACATATTTTTATTTTATTTTGGGCGATTAACATATCTATGAAAATATGATTAATTTCAATGGTTAAATGTCAAGATTTTCCTAATTATGAATGTATTAATCAAAATAGGTCAGAGGGTTTAAATTGTAAATGGCTGCCACTTTTATTCTATCATAGTATTAATTAAACTAGAAAATTCATCCCTAGACAATCAGATACGACCAAACTTGCATACATAGATATATAAGTTGAACATAATTATTTAATAATCGATAAATAAAAACTGTTAATAAAATCAATTACTAATAATTACTATGACTTTTAATAATTAATGATATTAAATAAAATAAAATAAAACAATCCCATCAAGAAAGAAAAGGATATAACGAACGTTGATCGATAGATAAATCAATAGATAAACAAGTGGATGTTAAAGGAAAGGCAAAAAAGCTATGTAAATTACGAGGTCACTGTAATCACGCCATCGAATCGATGTTTGATAAGGGTGTTTAGATATAATGTTAAAGCAAAGTGCAGGGGAAGGAAAAAATAGTGTTTCATCTTTCGGAAAAAAAGCTGTTTTTCTTGTTTATTTGCTTATGGATGATTTTACAAGTACATTAAAGAAAAATAGAAGCCTGTTAAAAAGAGTTTATTTTGATATTTGTTAAACGTAACATATTACTTCATGTGGCCACTTAAAGGTAGGAATTTTTATATGAATAGTGTGCCTGCTGATAAAAACAGCAATTGTTTTATACTTTGACTCAAATACTAACTTATGGTAGTAATGTTGACTATGCACAACGCAGTCCACTGAAAGAGGTGTTTTTCGCCCCGTAAAATGCTCGACAATATCTACATCTTTACTTAATTCTGATAAGTTGAATTTTCAAACTTTGAAATCTGAATACAATATTCAGATTTCAACTTTTGAATATTTGTTGTAAAGCAGAGAAAGACAACAGCGCTTATGTATAAAAAACATAATCTTATTCTTTTCCTTTTATTACTCGAAATGAACATATGTGTAGAGTAAGAAATAGAGTTGAAAATGGCTGAGTTTGCATTTAAACAGGGCTGATTGTACTGATCTTCTTTGAACCACTTCTTCGTCCGCCTTGGTCTGGTTTATGTAATTTTCCGGACACCCACGCAAATTCTCACATACACGTTACATATGAACACACCTCCTTCTAGCATGCTACTCACATCATACAGGCGGTCATGTTTCCTTCCAGCGTTCGAACCACCAAATTTATGCAGCATTTCCACCGGGGGAAACCTGCATAATGTTTATTTTAGGAATCAGGTGCACTTCCTGCTATTTTCTGTTCCAAGTGTCTGACGTCGGCAGCAGCTTCGAGTCAATATGAAATATATTCAACTTATCTGAAAGAAAGAAGTTTTGATTCATTTTTTTTTTCTGTTATTTTTTTTTCATTATTCAATTCTTATATAGTCTTAAAACTAGGTATAGTTTAGGTATAGCCAGCGTACGAAGATAATGCTGATGAAGAGATATTCTTGGTGAATAAATTAAACGCTTGAACTTCAGAAGTTAACGAAGATGGAGTTTTTCGAACCTGTACAATGCGGCTCATGAAATCTATCTATCATTTGGAATCTTGTCGATTTATTGTGAAGTGCAAACGAGAGAAATTTCACATTAAATTCGTAACTCGTACGTTTTCAAGATTTAATAAGGAATTCTGTTTGTCTTTGGCAAATGATACAATTGGCATAACGGAAAGGATCGATGCTGTCTTAAATCCTAGTAAAGTATCATTTCAATGGTTACATTATGGTGTCACTGAATACAAAGTTGTCACATGACTAACATTGTAACATATTTTAGGCACGGAAATTCTACCTTGTTATCCATAGATTCGTAACCTCTATATAAGACTTTGTCATGGTTACCGCCTTGGCGGCGAGACAGTAAAATCCGTTGACAGTATGCCCAAAAGATGGGTAAGAATCTCCCCAAAGAAAAGATGTTCTGATTATGTCAGTAAAATGCTGCTGGTGTGGAAAATATGGAGTAGTTCTTCATTTTCATTAATTGTAGGTTCATTAAGACCCGAAGTCGTAGTACTTGTTAGGATCCAAACTATAATTAAAATATTTCTGATAAAGGATTAGGTTTGATTTGGTTTTGTTCGGATGGGTTTGGTTTTATGACATATCAACTTTTGTAAGTCCTTTAATGCCAAATCCTTTACATACAGATATTAAATATATGATTTTTAAACACACTTTGCAGATAACATCCTTAAACAAGCGTGAACTCATTTTTTGTACACAAGTAAATAGTTTAACTTAATTTCGAACAATTCAGTTTAGCATAAGTACAGTTTTTTGTTTGAATACAGTTATTTGTTTTAATACTGTTTTTTGATTACACACAGTTAAATTTAAAAATAATTCCATTTCAAGCACTTCAATTTAATAGTTCAAATGTCAATATTTCTATTTCAAACAATTCAGATTAATATAAATACAAGTTTTTGTTTGCAAACAGGTAAACGATCTATCAGTTTTATTTAAAACAATTTAGTTTAGCATGTCAACAAAGTTAAAGGGTTCCGATTATGGCTATGTATCACAAACAATTCAATTAAACAGCAGGCATTTGTTTACAGATAAATGCAAAACAGTTCTATTTCAAACAATTCGTGGTAGCTTAAGTACAGTTTTTCGTTTACACAGTAAAACGTAAAACAGTTCTACATCAATTATTTCAAACAATTCGGTTTAGCATAAGTACACAGTTTTTATTTATACACTGTTAAAGATGAAAATAGTTCTGTTCCAACCAATTCAACTTAGTATGAGACATTTGTTTTCAGATGGTTTTAAAGTCAAGCAGCTCCACTTGACTCATAGATAGAACCCTACTATCTGCCACTCCGAGGTACAATAGACCTGGGAGCAATGGTAATGTTGGAGTACACCGGGTTCCCAAAAAACCCAGCATTACTGGAGCCTTACAATCAGATTGTTTATCCAGAACACTAGTTAGGGGGTCTTACCCGCCTGCAGTGATAGAGTCGGTGTTTTCTACAGCCCCAACCGACTGGGCCATGTTTAAACATTATTCGTATTCGATTGAAATCATTGCTATCTTAAAAACATATACAAAAATTCTTTAGAAAAGAATGTAGATATATTAAAACATAGATATAAATGTACAATATTCGCACAACATGTAGACCTAAACTACAGTGTATATAAGTTCCTGACCCCCAAGCATAAAATAATCCTAAAGAGGTTGACATGCCGTTAATATTAATCGAAAAGTTAATTGTAATGATTACTAAGAGAGCTAGCAGATTATTATTACATCCATATTTACCAACCCCTCCGCTCGGGTAGGATGTGACACAAGGTCAATTTTTAAGCGCAGTTTAACAGTTTTGAATTCAAAGTTTTCCTTCTCCTAGACTAGTTGCCTCACCAAGGCTAAAGAACCTAGTCTGTCCTACTATTTACCTATAGCTGGAAGGAGAATAACTGGATTCATACCTTTCCCAAAGGTATTAGTGCTATGTGAAATACAATCTGTCTCGCGTCGTCGTGTCCATTTCCTACGACTCTAACCATTACACCACGGGCACCTCCACAGATTATTATTACAGCAATGATTTTTATTAACATTGAGAGGTTTTTGTTTGCTGCCTTGTCTCAGATCAAACTAAAACAATATAAAGTACTTATTAAACTTTGATAAACCAGAAATATCATCAAGATGTCTGATTTGATATATCTCATTTGACTTTTAATTAAAGGTATTGTTATTTATTAATTTGTTAGAATAATCGTCAACATGTGGGCTAATATGTATTGAAAAGCTTCCATAAAAACATAATATATGCATATTTGCTCCGTATATTAAACATTTCTCACTGACTGATTATCGATTTTTTGTCATTGCTAAAATTATGCAAAATCAATTTCCCTTTTTGGACACAATCGTATCACCAAACTGAATATCGGTAGCCCACCTCTGGTGACTTTAAATTGGTTCAAAATGCAAGATACATTTTCTGAGTGTAAATAAGATGCAAAATGTTAGAAATCATCTCACATTAGTATATGGCCTTGCATATAAATGATGACTGTGTCAACAAGGAAAACATATTTCTTTTTTTAGTAATTAAGACGGAGACTTTGCTGAGTAACTTATTTAATTTGAACATGTGATACTACGTTAAAATTTTATCGTGACTAGTCAGTAAAAGCAAATAAAAATTGATATACACCTTTTAACTTTTATCCAAATATAAATCAATATTTTGAAATAAGTTATATACATAGTAGAATACACCCGTCAAAAATGACAGTTGAATTTTACATAAAATATATTTTTTCTAATCCAAATAAAAAAGATTTCAGAATCTAAAAAGAATATATCAATAAATGAAAAGTATCTCGTATGTTATTGTAATAAAAAAACACAACTTTCTGAGTAAACTTAGAATTATCAGAAAAATCAAATTGTCTGTGTCGTTAATAAATAGATACTTTCACTTTCTCTTCCTTGTTGTTGTCAATGTAGATTCAAAAGATACATAATCAAGCTACAAATCACATGATTCTTTCTTTCTTCCTTTCTTTCTTTCTTTGTCACTTTAAATTTCTTCTTTCTTTAAAGATTACAACAAAAAACATCTGAGACCTCGACTTCCGTTCTTTCTTTCTGTCTATCTTTCTTTCTTTCTGTTCTTTCTTTTTCACTTAAATTTCTTCTTTCTTTAAAGATATCATCAAAACCATGAGATCTCACCATCCGTTCTTTCTTTCTTTTATCGTTGGTTTCTTTCATATCGTTCTTTTCTATATATTATGTATGAAGACAAACAGAGGTACACACACAACGCTCCACTAGTGTTTTATATCGTTAGGAAATAGATATGTCTGTGTGTTATTATATATATATATATATATATATATATATATATATATATATATATATATTATATATATATGAATATATATATATATGCGAGTTTTTCACTTCAGTTTTAACTTGTGGGTTTACACATGAGTTTAAGTGACAGCGAATCTCTGCAGGTTTTCAACACTTTTTCTTAATTATTCAAGCTGAACAAAACACTGGTGCATGGTTTAGATTCTTCATCCGATTTACAATTCAACCGATCTCTTATGTATATATATATATACATATATATATATATATATATATATATATATATATATAAATATATATATATACATATATATATATATATATATATATATATATATATATATATATATATATATATATGAATGTTCACTGACGAAAGCCACAATCTCGAAGCATACCCATACGTAAGAACTAAATAAATAATTCTTAAAAATATATAAATCTCTTAATAGACCTATTCATTTTGATATATATATATATATATATATATATATATATATATATATACGTGCGAGGTTGGAATGAAATCTTGACATCGACGGTTGATGACTTTTTGGGCTAATGGGATCGAAGCACTGCAAGGAAGAAGTCTGTTGTCTTTGTTGAAAAGTAAACGTCATTAGGTCGCATTCGATGAGAGTTAAGCCGATTCTTAAATGTATCAATTATATAAAGTGATTGACAATCATAATAACACAAATAGAAATATTTCTTCAGAGTTATTCATTTTTTATTTTTTCTAAACTTGTCCCCAACTTAGGCCATCGTTAGGAAATTTTTTCTTTATCTGTAGAAAAGTTTTTATAACTTTCTTCTATTGAGTTTTTCAAAGGGTTGAAAGGCTACAAAACAAACGACCAACAATGTACTTGTGACGTAGCATATCCTTGCGTCGAATAAAAATTGTTTTTAATATTAAAGTGTCATAATCTGACCATCTTATAAGCTCTGCTATCGGATATACCTAGCACTGAGCACTAAAATTGAAAGATATTATTAAAGCATCAGTGATATATGTTTCATTTAGTCAAATATCTAACTTAACTCTTCATAAAATATAAATTTTGAATATGAAAATAACACGAAAAATCAAAAGAATATTGCATTTTTTGTATTTTCAGTGATGCATATAGTTTTATCAGTGACCAGAAGAAATGAAAATGCTGTGAGTTGCATAATTTTTTTTTTTCTTTTTCTCTATCTTCAATATTTTTTCTTTAAAATATAATTACCTCAATTATATGCAATGCCACATTTTTACCAGGTTTCACTAAGCCACACACACACACACACACACACACACACACATATAT
>OY757905.1:27517364-27542364 GCA_963585895.1 Sepioteuthis lessoniana
GAGAGGGTGCTAGAGACCGAACATAAACTTCATATTTTGACCCCACTGTTGTGACCGTCACGTTGTGTCTTTCTTGTTCTCCTGATGTTGGGCTCTACTCCATCGGGGCTTTCCGAGGGCCCCCTCGGTCGGGTGTGGCCTTCCCTACCACATCTGGTCTCTACTGTCCGGAATTCTGCTGGCAACTGCTTTGGCACCCAACTCAACTCAACTCAATTATATAATCATTCAACGCCCACACGATCGCCCACTGGATCTTTGAAATCGAATGTTTAATGGTCATCAAGCGGAAATAACTGTCATGCAGTTCAGAGGTTACTCTCTTCCGGTGCATCACTGTAGTGGCACAATGGGACCTTCACCTTGTCCCATATCATAAGCCTTAATCCGCCCACTCGATTTCTTTCGATTACTGGTCATTTGAATGTGTCACTTCCTTCCGGTGTATCACCTTGGAATAGTATTTTTGGGCCGGGTCGAAGGTCAAAATATAACATTGGTCCCTGAGGCGCCTTTTTTAGGGAAATTCCGACGGAGTCTGTGGCATTTTTAGAATGCCAGGCGTGTATGGGCTACAGCACTACTTCCGGACCCACCTTTTAAAGGCCTTGTGCTGTGCTCGTCCCATTGGTGGGACGTATGATAAATACTAATACTTGGAATGGATGTCAGGATATAATTAGAGATTTTTTTTAATTCTTCTTAATCTAACAGAGAATCATATGGTTTTCAAGACAATGTGGAAATTGAAATTGAAATGATACCAGTGGAAGTGGTGCCCGTGGTGTAATGGTTATCGTCACAGGATATGGACACGGCGATACGAGTTCAAATCCTGGACAAGACTGATTGCATTTCACATAGCACTAATACACTTGGGAAAGGTATGAATCCAATTATTCTCCCTCCAGCTATGGGTAAATAGCAGGGCAGACTAGGTTCTTCAGCCTTGGTGAGGCAACTAGTCTAGGAGAAGGAAAACTCTGAATTCAAGCCTGCTAAACTCCGCTTAAAAATTGACCTTGTGTCATATCCTGCCCGAGCGGAGGGGTTGGGTAAATAGGATCAGTGGAAGCACTTATTTTTCTAGAGTGGAGAATAATATGTTTGACTGATGTGACGTTACATAAAAAACCCAACCCTGTCTCAATTGTTCAATGTAGACGTATACCATAGTATCTCTTGAGTTTGGATCGCTTAATGCTCAGTCTCAAATAATTTTTTTTTGCCCAGTCGGCTGGAGCTGTAGAATACACTAACTGCACCTCTGAAGAGGGGTAAGACCTCCCCTAACGAGTGTCCTGAATATGATACTAAACAATCTGATAGTGAGGTTCCAGCAGTGCTGGAGCTTTGGGGAAAGTGGAGTACCCCTTCATTGCCATTGCTCCCAGGTCCACTCTAGCCCGGAGTGGTAGAACCTGATAGGGCCCTATCTATGGGTTAAATAGAACTAACAGCATACTTATGCTATGAATTGAGTAAACTGAATAGCTTAAAATAGAAACGTTTTTGACAATTAAACCGTACTTACACTTCAACTGCGTGCGTATGCTTAACTGAATTATTTGAAATAGAACAGTTTTTCGACAATAAAACTGTATTTACACTTAACTGAATTATTACATATAACTGCTTGAATAGTTAGAAATGGAAATGTTTTTGACAATTAAACTGTACTTATGCTAAACTGAACTGTTTTCAATAGAAGAGATTATTTACATAAAAATGGACTTGGCGTTAGATAACCTACAAAGGTTGATATGCCATAAAACTAAACCAACTAACCAACCAACCAATCAAATAATTTTTGGTATGGCTCACTTTGAAATTTATTTGTAACTCTCTGACCTCCCCAAAACGAAAATCGATCAAAATCTGGAAAATTAATTAATTTTAGTCAATTATATGGAGATGCGAACCAGACATGCAGGACATTGCTGGAGAAGCAGAGATGAACTCATAAGAGATGTACTCTTATGGATCCCCACACATGGCCGCGCAAAAGCAGGACGACCAGCACGAACGTACATTCAGCAGCTATGTGAGGATACAGGTTGTTGTCCTGAAGACCTGCCTAGGGCGATGAACGATAGGGAGGAGTGGCGAGAGAGGGTCAGGGATATCCGTGCTGCCAGCACGATATGATGATGATGATGATATGGAGATTAATAGTTTTTTTAGATGAAACTGCTGAAATTTTAAGGTTGTTAACTACCAAGATTATCTATTATCTCATGCCTCACTGCCTCTCTTACACCATGCCTGTTTCTTCCCATTTTTCCATATTTCCTCGAATCATTGTTGCCCGTTCAACCCTTTGTTTAAATTTTAATTCCATGAGCGAAAGACGATAAGAAATGTACATATATTTTCAACTTTTTCTTCTCTTTTGTCTTTATTTTAACCAAAAAGCGTATTTTGTGCTTTCTATGCTACATTGCAAGCTGTTGTTATTGGTGCATATTACCAGACTCAAAAGTCGTTGATCGGCATTCTTGTATTGGATACAAAATGAAGTGAACAGACACGTCATATTTTCATTCATCCCCGCCACTTTATTACTTGTTTTCCATCAAAAATCAATCTTTATTTTGAGGTCTCAAATCGTCAATTAGACAATGGAAAACGTTATTTACTTATTTTAGTTTGCTCACTTAGACGAGATAAGAAAGAGCTGAAGACCCAAAACTTTCAAATATGTTTTACAGATTGGTTCGCAACTCTGAAATTTAACTAAAACCAATTTTTTAGCTTTTGTTAGTTTGTTGATAATAACTAAACGATATTTTCATTTGATTTTTCTTTCCGTTATGGTTTTCAGATCTTTGATAAAGTTACACCATGAAAAATCATTTTAACATTTCCGAAATTAAGATGGTTTTGAAAGGGGTCAACAGCACTGAGTGTATTCACTATTTCAAATTCCGTCCTCAGCTCAAAATGGTCGGGAATTGAATACTTACTAGAATTTAATCTTTGGTATAAAAAAGTGACACCGCTAAATTTTACTCAAAATAAAAATTTTAATCCAAACAAAAAATACATCATTTACGTAGTCATAATTCTGATATTACTTTCCCCTCATTGGAACATTATACTCAACATTAGTTGATTTATTATTCAATGAGAGTTGGGATAATGCCGTCAGTAGAGAATATATATATATATATATATATATATATATATATATATATATATATATATATATATATATATATATAGTGTGTGGGGGGGAGCAGTATTTCATTTAAGCATGTTTGATTAAATACTAAAGACACATTTTGTCTATATAATTTTATTGAGATGCTTTCAAGTTTCCTGATGACAGCACTCTTAGATCTGTGGTGCATAATAAAAAAAACAAGTTGGAAATAGATTTAAAATTTTATCTTAAACATTCCCTAATGATAACTAATATTTAATTTAATTTTGTGATTTTGAGTTATTGAAGATATGTACAGAGTCAGAGACCTCGACCCATGAATCAGACTACATCAAACTCGTAACCCAAATTGATCGTTCGTGTTTTACTTTGTTTAAGTGTCTTATTACAAATATGTTTTTGTGATATGTCTATAACTTGTTTTTACGTTTGGTTTGTTAGGTTTTATGGCATATCAACGTTTGAAGGTTATTTAACGCCAAATCCATTTTTATGGAACTAATAAGTTCTGTTTAAAACAATTCAGTTTAGCATGAGTACACAGCTTGTCAAAAACATTTCTATTTCAAAAAATTCAGTTTATTCAAGCAGTTATATAACAATTCAGTTTAGTATAAGTAATGTTTCAATGTGAAAAACAGTTTAATTTCAAATAATTAAGTTTGACATAAGCACGCAGTTTAAATGTAAGTACAGTTTAATTGTGAAAAACATTTCTATTTCGAACTACTCAGTTTAATCAAGCAGTTCTAATTCAGCTAATTCAGTTTAGTATAAGTACAGATTTTGTTTACACACAGTTACATGTCAGAACAGTTCTATGTTAAACAATTCAGTTTAGTGTAAATACAGTTTTAATGTCAAAAAACAGTTCTATTTGATGGTTTTGTTTGTTGGGTTTTATGACTTGTTTTTAAAATATCTACATTATTATATAGATTAAATTCTGTTCATCTAATTTTGTTGAATAACTGTTTTAAAGTTTTATCTCGCTTAGATTCACCGTTAAGCTATATAAGTGTTCTCTCAAAAAATGTATTTATTTTTCATCTCGGTATCCTTTCATTCAAAGTATATCATATTATTTCGATTTACTGCATTGACTACCTGAGTTTTAGCTGAAATTAAAAGCAGGAATCATATATTGCAGCTCTACTCTTAAAGTCTTCTACAAAATTGTAGACGGGGTTTTCATACATGATTTCTATTTTAGATAAAAAGGAAACTACTCCTTTTTATTCATATCTAATGCGATTATATGTGAGGGCATAACAATAATAATTAAATCAATTAAGAAGTATATTTATGTTCATGGTGCATAATTAAATGAAAACTACCCCTGTTGCTATTTTGATTACATCTCCTACCATTTCTGTTTGGTTGAGTGCCAGGGCATTAAGTTAGCTAGCGTCAGTTAGGCCCGATTTGTAAGTCAAACTAAAGTCATTGTAAGTGACACGGTATATAAAAGGTGTTATGGCTCAAGTAACCAGAGTACAAATACGTTCACGAGAAACAAGTGTTATGTAGCCCAGGAGAAGAAAAGTTCATTACAATCTTCTTATACATAACATGGGGACTAAAATATGCATATATAATTGTTCATTACTGTCATCATAGAAAATACAGATTCCATTCATACTTGTTAAGTCTCCTTTGCCTAACACCTTTTTTATTACGAAATCATAAACATGTCAAAATATTGGCGTTAAATATTAGTGTTTGAGTTTACAAATGTGCAAATCACAACTTTAAAAGTGACTATACTTTAGATTTCAAATTATATAATATTAAATGGAGTGATGTTTAGTTTTAAGTAAATCAGGTTTGAGGATTTAGGTAATTTGCAGTGGATTATATTTCGTTGTCCCTCTTTGATATATTTTTATAACATCGACATCTTTCTTCACAGTATCATATGTTTTAACATGGAAGTACCTTATATATGAAAGACATTACGAACTAGAAGGATTGTGAGCAGCTTAGCAATTATCAGATTAGAAAACGTAGTATACGAACCGATTTGTAATTCAGATTAGGACGACTCATATCTCATTCATTTCCTGCCCTTGGTAAAGGAAATAATCAAATTCCCAGTGTGCAATGTTCTAGAGCCAATTATTCTGATTATCGCCTTATCAGTAGTAGTAGTTGAAAAAGGAAATGTGTAGATGAGTGAATACCTGGGAAATCCATTTTTTCATAATTATATTGTCCTACCCGTCACTAGAAGAATAATAACAGTACTATTATCACAGAGTCACAATCAGCTGCGTCGAGAAACACACACGTACATACATCTATATGAAAATATTATAAATGTTAAAGTATTAGTTTTTTTTTATTAATAAAATTTTTATCAACAAATAATGTTTAACCTTTATTATTTACTTATGAATTGAGTTTACGACTGTATGTCTTGTCTAAACATATTGGATCAGACTTATTTGGTTATACTTAAGACCATTACGTCTTCATAACGCACATATAAAGTAAGTTGGCAACCGTAGTCGAGGGTGACCTGAAGACTCCCTTTTTGATAGTTACTACACCAAGGTGTAAGGAAGGGTGGTACTCCTTTCCCTGGATTGCTCCACTTCACCCTTGATCAGTACCTTATAATGCTGAGTGTTAAGCAAGGAAACATCAAGTACCATTTTTTGAGTATTTGGTATGTCTCGATCGGGTATTGAACGCAGGTCTCCCGGGCCAATGGCGAATACTCTAACCATCATGCCAATGTCCGGTCGCACATATACTATGAGTAAAATTGGAAGGAATACTGTTTTGCTTAGAAGTCTAGTAGAAGGAAAGTTCTGAATATAAACCAGTTTCACTCAGCCTAAAAATGCACAAATGCTAAGATTAAATAAAAATAGAATCACATATCGAGTTTTTTTCCATCATCTTAAAAATAAACAAAATACGGGCAAAACTTCTACATCCTAAATACTTAAAAAAGGTTTTCATCATCGACTTCGGACATTGTTTCTGTGCTTTTACTTTTTTAAATCCATTCATATCAATCCTTTTAATCAAACTTATACATTATTTACCCACACACAATTTTTTAAGCTATTCCATAATTCTAGAATTTTATCCTAAGTTTATTCTTCTAACGGTCTTTTATTCACTAAAATGTAGTTTTGGTCCATCACTTCTTAAGTCAAAATGATCCTGATGACCCATTTAGTTGAAACATTGATAGATTATTTCTGTCTCTGTTGTTATGCATATCTCCCCCATGAGGGTTGAGCACTCTGGCGAAGGAAATTACGGCTGCCACTCGCATAATGCAAAGCTCTTCGATTGAATTGAGCACTCTGGTATCCGGTAAGGTATAAAATGTAATCAAACGAACGCTACTACTTAATACCTTATAATTCCCTCGCTGACGTGGTACGCTTGTTGGCCAAGCGGTCTGATACTAAGTCTAACGTAAAGTTGGGCGAGTTTGGATCCCAGCTTCAAGCGTCCTACGTGTCTAGCCACACTGAAGAGTTGTGATACAACGAAACAATCTGTGGATGAGAATATATACGAGGATTATTAAATAAGTTTCCAGACTTTTTTCGTATGGGCACTTTTATTGAGAGTACACACATGAAACTCTAGTCCTCTTCGAAGTAATCTCTTCCAACTCCAATGCACTTGTTGTACAGTTCCAACAACTTCTGCAAGGTCCCAGTGAAGTCTTTTTGTATGAGCGTGTCAATGACCTTCGTCAAAGCCTCTTTTATCTCCTCAATTGTCTCATAACGACAGGTTCTGAGCTAAGGAAATAACCAAACGTCACAGGGAGCAAGGTCTGGACTATAGGGAGAGTGAGGAACTGTCTTGATGTCCGTCTTGGTCAAATAGTCTATGACAAGGATAGAGTTGTGGACTTTTGTATTGTCCTGGTGGAAATGCCACTGACACGATTTAAAGAGTGCTGGCCTCTTCCGACGGAATCTCTTCCTGAACTCCCTTAAAACCTCAACATATTATTCCTTGTTGACGGTCGGTCTAGTGGGAATCAAGTGTATGTAGATCATGCTAGTGCTGTCAAAAAATGGATCATCCAGAGATTATGGATGATTCACTCTCTTTGGACTTTTTGGGTCTGGGAGAGTCAGGATGCTTCCACTGGGAATTCTGTCTCTTGGTCTCTGAGTCATAGAAGTAGATCCAGCTTTAATCGCATGTCATTTTTCCAAGTTTAAGATAGAATTTTATTGTATATCGCTCTTCTAAAGTTCAGGTTGCATTTTTGAAATTCCCCAGCTGTGACAATTAGGTTTTAGTAGGGCGTGTTCCAATTCCTGCTGTAGCTGTTCATTTGAACCTGAAATCATAAAAATTATTCAGGCATCTCGTAAGATTTATAGCAATAACATACTGAATTTTCAAGAGTCTACGACAATTTTTAATGCATGTACAAAAAAAGTCTGGAAACTTGTTGAATACACCACGTATATATATATATATATATATATATATATATATATATATATATATACTTTCAGAAGAACTTAGTATTCACTCTATTCAGTTTCTATACGAATGATCACTTACTAATTTATTTTCTTCAAAAGGTTCCCTTCACCGCAAAAGGTTTGGGATGCTCCTCTTGTTGCAAATTTTATTTGCTTTCTGAAAAATGAATTCGTGGTGATCAATTTTAAGGAAGGGGATACAATGCACTTCTCTTCACATTTCTCCTCTTGTCAATGACTTTATAATACTCGTTGACCTCATGGAACTTCATATTTCAATTTACATCGAGATTTTCCATAATAGAAAAAATTTAAAAATAGAATGAGTCTTTTCTGAGTAATTTCCTCAAAGAATTTCTAGTCCCTTTCCCAAGTGGAGAATTCTTGTGGATATCAATTTTATTAGGGTTCTTTATGATCCTTCTGGCCTATTCTGAGTTAAAATGTTTCTTTGTTTAATGGCATATCAACCCTTGTAGGTTATTTAACGCCAAAGCCATTCTCCTTGAAAAAGAGTAGTGGAACTATTTAACCCATAGTTGGAAGGATAAAGGGGTTCATACCTTTCCGAAGGGTATTTGCCCGAAAGTGAACGTAATAGCGCGACTGGAGTACGAACTCGCTTATTACGATTCCGTAGTCCATTGCTTTAACCATTATATCGCGAGGACACCCCCTGAGTTAAAATGATATAAGCCTAAAATAAATGCCTTTGACACAAAAGGTTATTAATGGTATTCACATGCGAAGTCTAATCAATCATTTGCATTCTTTGTTAAATGGCATAGAAAATTTCGTGGATTATTTGATGCCAAAGCCAACCTTGTAAAAGAACAGTAAACGTACTATTTCACCCATGTCTGCGGAGGAAGAGGTTCATGCCTTTCCCAAGAATATTAGTCCGAAAGTTCGAACTCAATCACTATCATGTCACAATTCAGCACGTTAGCCATAAGGCCAAAGGGATTTCTCGATAACAAAGAAGCAATCGGATGAAGAAAAGTATGCTTATAGATAGGTCCGTGCGTGTTCATTTATGTGTTTGCATGTGTAGCGTAGGTGTGTGTGTGTGTGAGTATATAAAAAGAATCATCATCATCATGTCGTGCTGCTAGCATGGATATCCCTGACCCTCTCTCTCCACGTCTCCCTATCCTAGGTAGGTGAATTTGTCAACCAGTTTCAGGTAGGTGCCGACTTTAGTAAACCCTACATATGTATATTAGGGTTGGCAACTAGTTGGTACGACACCCAAACTGCTTAAGAATTGATTAAAGAGATATCAATACATCTGATTGGATACAGTGATCTCTATGATACATATACGTTTTTGGTGATAATCTTTAACACCTTCTTATAATTGAATATGTCACTTATCATCTAATCTTAATTCTCATAGGAAATGGACGCAGTGACCTGAGTTCAAATCCTGGACGAGGCTACTTGAATTTTAATTAGCTCTAAATCCCTAGGGAAAAGTATGCATTTGAATATACTCCTTCAAGTTATGAGTAAATTATAGGGAAAATTAGGTTGCTTTACCATAGTATGGCAACCAGTCAAGGTGAAGAAAAACTTTGAATTCAAACCCATTAAGCACCGTTTAAAAACTGATATTCTGTCACGTTTTTCTTATGTGTACGTAGGGGGAGTGGATAGATAAATAACTGTATATTGGAATACCTCAAAGGACAACAACATTTTGGGGGGAATTAACCTTTTTTTTAACCTTGAGGGAGTCCAACCAAGAACTTGCCTTTTTAGATATATTTGTGCATAAAACTTCTACAGCTTTTCTCACTTTTGTATACAGAAAGCCCACTTTTTCTGGCCTGTATACGAGATGGGATTCATTTTGCCCACAGCAGTGCAAAATCAACTTGATTAAGACTCTTGTTCATCGCGCCCTTATGATTTTATCCAAGTGTTTTCTTGGTGATGAAATCAAGTTCATCAAGTCAACCCTGACTAACAATGGATATCCATTACCTGTTTTGGATGGCGTTGTCCATGTTATGATTAAGTTTGATAGGACTAACAGGTGCACTGTTAATACGTGCCCTGTTTATTTGCATTTGCCGTATATAGGTTCCAGAGTTGAGAGATTTGCCAAATCCATCACCACGGCTGTTGGTAAATGTTATTTCTCAGCTGCTGCACGAGTGATTTTTTAGACTCGTATTGCATTTGTTTCAACTCAGTTATATATAAATATACATGTACTTGTGGCAGTGACTACATAGGCAGAACGTCTAATCGGTTGGACTTACGCATAAGACAGCATTTGCCAGCTCGTGTTTTAAATCTTGAGATTAAAAGAGGTCAGCATGCAAATACATCCGGGTCCTCTATAGCGGAGAACATGATTAATATTAGGGAATGTGTTGCAGATTTTAATGTTGACCGATTCAGTATTCTGAGTTTGTCACATTCGATTTTCCATCTAAAAATGTTGGAGACCCTTTACGTTCGATCCCTTCAGACTTCCCTCTGTAAACAGAGGGACTGTCTGTTAGGATTGAATGTGATCAGTCTCTGACCATCTGTTCATCTCTCCTACTACCCCACTCTTCGTATTTTTTTGTTTGTTCTTTTTTTGGGGTTTTGTTTTGTTTTGTTTTTTTCCTCCCCTTTTCTTTTTTCCTTTACTTTTTTCAATTACATTACATCTTTTAAATTTTCTGGCGTTAACAGCTTGATAAGGGCCAGACGAAACCAGTCGTTCACATTTTTTTAACAATAGATATGCCCACAGTTCCCCTAAACCTATATCTCTTCCTTGCGATTAGTATATATATATATTGGCAGCATTTCTTCCTTAATACAAATTAGTTAACTGAATTAATTTTCAAACCAGTGCTAATGTGCTTAAATTTCTTTAGCTACTGACACTATTTATAGAAACACATTTAAAAGCAAACGCTACACACTCGAACGGTAAAGACGCTCTTACATAGTAGTAATGCAAAAACAAAAGTTACATCACTTTTGTAATAGATCCCCCCACCCTGATGATGGCCCAAAGTCGGGCAGAAAGTACTTGGGATATATACAATTATGGAAAATACATCAATCAAAATCGCGCCGAAGGCGATAAAAGCAATACGGCAATATGAACGGATCAACAAGAAAATATGTAGACAGAAAATTTCTATTATGTTCAACGAAATTTATATATCTATGATTACTATGATTATGTGTGTGTGCGTGAGAGTCCGTGTGTGTGTTTGTGCAAGCATATATGTATAAATATATATAATTTATTTATAAAAATTAACATGGGTCATTAAATCTAAACTTCATGAGTTTCATGGCACTTACAAAAATTGTAATTTGACAATCATTTTTTTACTTTACCTTCATATTTTTTATTTATATTTATGTGCATTAAATATTTTTTGCACATTGAACATTTTCATTCTTTATAAACATTCATTTTTCATTATATTAACTGGATTTTTAGTTGTTAACGAACGGTCGGCATTCTTGTAACCATTAGTATATAAGATGAAGTGTTTATCATAGAATTTAGAGTTAAAAATTGATATTTTAATTGAGCAGAGTTCGATATTTATTGATAGTATTTTCTATTGTGGGATTTACATAATTGGTAATTGAGAATATTATTGGAGCTTTTGCAACCAAATATCAAGTCTTTCTTAATGATTAGCATGAATATTTTCTCCCTTCAATTTTAGATAAAGAACACAAAAGTATTACGCCGCAAAAATTAAGGCTTATTATTCGAAACGCTGATGAAATACATTTCCCTGAATTCTTTAACTAGAACTATATTATTATATTCTGCTATATTTCATTCCAAAACGTATATTTTCTTTTCCTGCCTATTTCAGGAGTAACAACAATCATGGATCAATAAAATCGTGGGAAAAGCAAACTTCCTTTCGTCTCTAAAAGGCATTTTCTTTATTTTCCATTTGCTTTGCACCTCATTTTTATTGGTTGTAAACTGGGCTTAGCTTTCTATGGAATACGTTTAATATCGTGAATCACTCAGATATGCACGAAACGATTTTACTATCAGTAACCAGCGAGACAATTCTAAAAAAGAAGCAGAAATATTTCATCTGTATCTTTCCTTCAGCACTAAAATATTTTCCTAATATTTACTACTTGTAGATAACTGGATTGTGAGATCAAATAGGCGAAAATAATGGGTGATATATGCTGCAGAGTCAAATATCTATGTTCGGTGGGAGTATCTTATTAAAAAAGTTGTTAAAGAATTTGACTTTAACTTGAGTTTGAAATTTGCAAATCCTAATCATACCTAAATATATGATGTTCGACCTAAAGTTAAAACCAGGATCTAAAAAAAAAATTCAATTGGAATAATAAGCACAACAAAACCTTTTCACTCTTCGTTCGTGTTGCGTTCTGGTTAGTGAACGCTTGTAATATTAGATAAAGACAAACCACGATATGAGAGGAAATAGAGATATATTCTCAGGAAAAAGTATATACAATAGAGAGACTATTAGTAGACAAGAACATAGGATTAGTGAATACAGAATAAAGATATAATCCAACAATAGTATTGGCTTCCGTTATTACGGTAGCAAGTAAGGTGATCTAGTGCGATCTCCAGTCTCCAACGCTCTAATACTATTCCTATAAGAAACTGCTCTTCACCTTCTAGTCTGCCCTGGTATTAGCAGCTACTGCTATATATGGCTGATGGACTAGTTCATTGTGTGGACAAAGGTGGGTGATACTCAACAGTTCGTTTATTCGATTATTCTTCGTCTATTTTCAAATGTTTTCTGTATTCGTATGAATAAAAATTGGTCGTGTTTGTTTCGTATAAGAATTGTCAAACACTTCTTTGTTACTCGAGTACTTTCGACTACGCCTTTAGCTATACATAAGATTCTAGAACTATATAATTAGAGCTCAAAACATATACCAATAGGTTATAGTTGTTTCTTAAAATTTAATAATATATAAAACAAAAGAAAATTGATATAAGGAGATTTAAAGACAAAAAATTAATCTTTCACTCTGCTTTCTATGGTTTCTGAAAACCGTTTTTGTTATCCTGTTTTTGAATAAATATCTGCAAGGTTGATCATTTACAATATTTTCTTTCAAGACTATTCTATTTCATCAAATATCATTCTTTATATATCACAGGAATCTAATTATATAGGATATTGAGTTCCTCAAGTAATTTGTATTTCAAAAGCTTTTTTCTCAACAATATAGTTGTATTGCTTTAAAGTAGAGTGTCAGCATGTGTTTGTAAATTATTCTTGAAGTATTATATATATTAGCAGTGATTTGCATGTAAAAATTCATTATTCGGTAAAAACTGTTTGCGGTCGAAGCATTTGTTTTCATTAGATATATATTGCTCCTCATAACCAAGTAACTATTTTAGTTACAACTTATAACGTTGGCTTTTTTCCTGTCACTGTCTCTGTATTTCTCTCTCTTTCTCTCTATCTCTCTCTCTCTCTCTCTCTCTCTTATTGTCTCGCACACACACACATACACACACACACACACACACACACTTTATGTTCTCCTCGGATTATATATATATATATATATATATATATATATATATGTATATATATTTCTTATGATTACTCTAAAAACAGAGTGCTTGGTAGATTTGTCGGTCATTCGATTGGTTTTACCGTATGTCAACTTTTGTTGGATTATTTTATGCCGAAGTCAATCTATCAGTTATGGTCAACCATTATATAATCTATAAATATGTATCTTCAACATAATTGTAAAAAGATAAACAATTCAAACTTAGTTGCAAGATAGATCTTTTAAAAAGGAATATGTTAATCTAGACCATAACCAGCTTAAACAGATCTATTTCATAGATAGATGCTAATATTACAGGTATTCTGGCCCCGGGCCAGAATGGAACTTGAAATAACAGTAACGAAGGGAGGACTCGACACTCACAAGAGGTCGAAAACTTGAACCTCACAACTGGATTTAGTTTAGAGTCTTACCGAGAGTACCAATCATATATATATATATATATATATATATATATATATATATATATATATTTGTTGAGGAGTGTTATTCTCTACTGGGATGCAGCTGATGTCGTCCATGTCTTACCAACAGATCGGTAGAAAAAGACTGTCAATACAAGTGCATGTAAATACTGACATAGTGAATTGAGACCATTAGATACGAACAAGTGAAATGAAGCGAATAAAATGTACAATACTACCGAGGAAACTAAAACTTACATAAGACAATTGATAACTCATAAAAAAGGAAAAGACTCATTCGTCTAATATAGACGACATTAATGATGACAATTGTCGACAAAACAGCAAAACAAATAATGCTCCTTAATGTCTGATTGTAATTTTCTGGCAATACCATGTCTAAGAATTAACGCAAATGACGAAATAAATACTCGTAAACAATAGAGTTGATTGCAATTCATTACATTATTACCGCGAATGTTGAAGAGTCCATCTATACGATTCTACTTTTATACCTCATTTTATCCCCAAAACTTTTATTTTTGACTTTTGAATTTTTCTAGTTTATTCCCATTCTTCATTCACTCGTCTTGCGTCTAAACTTGACTCCTTTACACACGTTTTTCTTGGTCAGCCATCTTTTCCCTTCAGATTCATTGCGATAGAAGTGAGCTTCGTTAGAGACATATTGTTTGTTACATTTGCGAAACGGTGCTGTTTTTTTTCTTTTCTGCGCGTCAACAAATATTAAAACTAAGCAGCAAGTTTGTTTTTTTTTTAAGAAAAAGAAAAAAAAACGTACATAAAACGACTTTGTTTCACGAGGCGAAAAGATACAATCAGTTATTTTAATATTTGTCTTCAAGATCAGATAATATCCCCTCCAGCCTACTTGCAACAAACAAGAAGATATGTTATGTTCATTTTTTTAAAAAATCCTTTGGGAAATTGTAAAGGAAGATTGGAAAAATGATTCCATAACGTATCCATGTCATCTGCGAGTAATATTTACAAAGTTCAAGGAAAAAATTTCAAGAATTACCCACTGCTGATACAGATGTAGAGAAAATACATCGTAATCCATAGATTAACATTGGGTGCAAATTTTTTGCTGCCTATTTGCTCAAAATATTAAACTTTATTAAGATAAGCAAATTTTTCAGTATAGTTTTGTCTGGTTCAAGGATATAAAGCCTGGAGCCCTCTGAGATTAAATTTGTTACGTTATTATAATGATCGTCATGAAATATTTTATTGTGTAACGGTTATCGACGTAGCAAATGAACACATAGACCAGAGTTCAAACTCTGGTTGAGGTCGTTTACATTTCTTATGGCGCTCATACACTTTGGGAAGGTAAGCATCCAACTATAGGTAAATAGTAGGGCAGACTGTGATCTTAGAATCTTTTAAACTTGATCTTGTGTCGCATCCTGTTATTTGCGGAGTAGTGGGGTAAATTCATATATGATGATCTACTAATCTAGTTTGCTAATCTTTAGCAAGGTATTCTAAAGAGAGAGAGAGAGAGATGGGGATATGCATATAGATGAACAGAACGGAATGATCATGACAGTTATATTTTAATATGGATCTTTCTGAATAACATGATTATCTAAATGTGAGCTATTATTTTTCAGTCGGTATATTTTCTAATTACATTCGACGTTCGAACGCTGGGTAACATTTCAAAGGAGTCTATGTTGCTGCATACGGACAAAGCTAACCTCATTAGCCAATGCAAAACGTCAAGACTGTACAACTTTTGCCGAAATACTCAAAAAGCTGAATATTTCCGGACACACACACACACATATATATATATATATATATATATTTGCACACATCAACACACACATCCACACACACACACACACACATATATATATATATATATAAGTGTGTGTGTGTGTGTGTGAGAGAGAGAGAGAGAGAGAGAGAGAGAGAGAGTGAGTGAAAAATGTATATTATTTGTAAAGATAGGCACTTTTTTTAAAATTGCAATAATAACAATTTGTTTCACGCTTTAGCGATAATCACACTATCATAAAATAATTAGATTATCCAAATAAGTTGTTTTACTGGAAAAGTCAATTCTAGTCATAAAAGCAAGTATTCATGTCCAAGCACGCGAGATGTATTTATAATAGTCAAAAATGTTGTCGGGTGGTCAATCAAAGCGGAGGTACATGTGAGAGCAAAATAAAAGTGATGAAAGAATGCGCTGTGTTTAAGTCAAAGTTGCTTTTGCGTTTGTTTCTTCTATCTCTAAGATGATATACATCAATAAACATGACTTCTCAGCCTTCTCAAGAAAAGACATTGCCTTCTTATGCGATGAAGATAGCAGTCATTACAGCTTACCATAGAGTAAATAACCGTACAGTTGTAATTGATACTGCTTACTTGACATCAATTTGTGTTTAGTCAATGCTAATTGGATCCTTTTGCCGATATGGACTCCGTTAATCAACATGACATAAAAAGTATTAAGTGCCGTCTTCTAAGAAACACATTTCATAAATGTGTTGCAAATCTATAATTGGATTCTGGCCCAGTCGGCTGGGACAGCAGAATACACCGACTGCATCTCTGCTTAGGGATAAGACTCTCCCAACGAGTGTCTTTGATATGACACTAAGCAATCTGATGGTAAGGTTCTTGTAATGCTAGAGTTTTATGGCCATCACTCCAAGGTCCACTCTGGCCAAGAGTGGTAGCATCTAATAGGGTCCAATCTATGGCTTAAATAGCACTAAATCGTGTGCTTTTGCTAAACTGAATTTTTTGAAATAGAATTGTTTTTGACATTTAAACTGTGTACTTATGGCTAAACGGAATTGTTCGAAATAGAACTGTTTATAAGTATAAAAATGGATTTGGTATTAAATAGCCTACAATGGTTGATATGCCATAAAGCCAAAAAAAAAAAAAAAACAACCAAATATTTAGTTTCCTTCGCCTTATCCTGTATTCAAACACTATTGCTAGAAAGTATATGTACTCACACAATTAACGACTTGGTTTTTCGGGTTAGAAATACGCCAACCAACAAGAAGAGCCAAATTTTAATGCAATCAATATTTTCTGGTTTTGAATACGAAGTCTATGGAACAAATTTTTGATTGAATAAAATTATCCAAAAATTTTCCCTGCATTATTCGGAAACAAACAAGGATATTGCAAAAACGAACACAGACTTTTATTTGGAAGTGCTGCCTAGCTAATTAGTTTGGATTCCTTCCCCGCTCAATATCATCAAAGTCCCGCGGAATCTTCAACAATTCATTTATAATTGCTGCTTATTCATATAATGATGACACATAGTTTATTTAGTCTGCAAAGTATTATTCTATACAAAATCTTTTTAAATAAATTATGTGGGAAGACCAATGTACCAGTAAAAACTAAAAGAAATCTTAATACGCGTAAGGAGTTAAAAATCTATCTATCTATCTATCAATATATATATATATATATATATATATATATATATATATATATATATATTACCCCACAAGATGTTTCAAGTATAATATAAGATAAGAGTATAAGAGAATAAAAAACACGACTCAGAATCAGTTTCACGTTGTCAATCATCTGGTGACCAAATATTCAGGACTGTCTCGCTTAACAATCGACAACGCCATGAGTTTTATTATCACCTTATTTTATACTTATATATAGATGTATATCTGCATTTTTGTACATAGAAAACTGTAAAGAATTAACGAATAAAAAACGTTTTTAACGTTAAATTCTTATGATCATTATATGTACGAGCAAAAATATGAGTCCAACGGATATAATTAAGTTTTAACGTAATAAAATATCATAATAAATAAGACTGTAACTAAAAGAGAACATATATAGTAAGTTCTACTCTATAGAATACAGCCCTGAGACACCCTGCAACGAGGCTACGTGTTAACCGTGAGTGGCGACCCATAGTGGTAATTTACTAAGCTTTTTGCTTAGATGTAGCACAAGGCCGCATGAATGGGGCACCCAATGAGAAATGGCGACCCATAGTGATTGAAGACAGGATGCCGGTGACTTAACAGTTCTTGACCCAGCAGCCAAAGGTACCAAGTGTCCATTAATACTCCATTTTGTTTCTTACAAGGCCAGACTGGTGGTCAGAGAGGCTGTTCATGTCAAGTCCTGATAACTCTAAGATTGTCCTGAACCAAATTACTCAAATTAGAATTAATGTGGTCTGTCGCGTGGATTAAGACGCAAAACTACATCTAATGAGTTATCATTCCCGGAGTTTACAAAATCAGGAGTACTCTTTCATTAATATTACGTCATTAATATTACTGAACTGGAGTAGG
This sequence comes from Sepioteuthis lessoniana, assembly GCA_963585895.1. NCBI lineage: Eukaryota > Metazoa > Mollusca > Cephalopoda > Myopsida > Loliginidae > Sepioteuthis > Sepioteuthis lessoniana. The sequence goes on from OY757905.1 coordinate 27,535,333, forward strand.
ATCCTATCAAATGGCCTTAATAATAGTTCTTAATTGGCGATTCATTTCGGTTAGACTTTACTTGCTTTTTAGTATGTGGTGTGTCGATTATTGTATTAGGGTATTGTTGCTTTGATTCCCTATTCATTTTTTAGTGTATTTCTAATATTTCAAAGTTAGAAAACAGAACTTTCTGTATGACCGTACTAATTTGTTCAGCAAGTCTTTGGTTTGTTGTCTGAAATCTAGCGCACTCTTCCCAGATTCCAATCATTCTTTTCCTAAACCCGCTTTTTGTAGGGTTACTTCTTAAATAGCTGTGAAGTGCAAGTTTGTTGTCTTCCTTAGTCCTTTTTTTTTTTTGCTGGGGTTTGTGTGATTACTTAGGTCGTTGTTTGTGTACCTAAAATAAGCAACACTCGAAGAATAATAACTGGGTGCCCCATGATAGTTATCAGAAGGACGCTTGCCGATCATGACACCATGACCTGTTGTCTGAGTCCAATGTTGCATAATGTTTCGATTTTACATTTTTATCATAGGTAGAATATTGCGTCTTAACCAAACCTTTGGGTTGTTTAAAATCTGCTACCGGTCATAGATATGACCAAATACTCTTTGTTAGATAACTCATATGCGGGACACAAAAAAATATTGTTTGACTGTTTTTCCCTCATCAATAGAGGCCTCACTTATTGATGGGTACCAGTAGTTCCCTGACAGGACTATTTGACTCAGGTCTTAGGATTCTAAAGATCTTCCGACTAGCATCTGTTGAGTCTTACCGTTGACCCAATGTTGGATTCATCTGCCTTACTTCACATCCACCCGGCTGCTTCCCATGACTTCAAGTGATATGAATTCAGTGATACTTATTCTGCTTTTTCATGTTGTTTCTTCCCTTTTCTCCATCCTTTTTTGATTTGTTAAGTTTTAATTTAGTTGAAGTTTAGCTAATGATTATTTTATGTTTATTTTTATTTTATTTTTAAGCTCATGAGCAATTAATTTGTAGAGAGTTAAAACTTTTATCCTTTCCATATCCTTTCAAAGTGATAATTGGTTTTAACAAGAACATGTTAACTACTAAATTATTCGTATCTGCTCTTATATATCTAACCAGGCAAAACATACAGACCAGGAGAAAAAGCATATCACAAAATTAAAACACGAATTATCTTCCTAATCGTAAAGTTAGGATAAACTTGAAAATTGATACATACAATTTTGACGAATTCTTTCGGATGACATACCGTCATATTTATTTTTCTTTGCTTATCTGCCGCTGTTTCAAAGTGTTTTTGAATTGAAAGTTGCATACCTATTATTCTTATTGATTCTGAGCTTTGGTCACATGACTAACTTTCTTTTATTTTTATCCCCCTTTTTTTCTATTTTTTCATATTTACTATAAACCTTAAACTCTCACCACTCTTCCTATTTTTACTCACGTAACAGCATTTTTAAGTTCTGTTTTTTTTTAGACCAGCAAAAATTACAAACTATGATAAACAAAACAATTAACAAAAAGTAAAACACGAATTTTCTTCCGAATGATTAAGCTAGGACAAACTTGAAACTTAATACATATAATTTTGTCGAATTCTTCGGGATGATAAGCTGCAGTATTTATTAATTTTTCTTTGCTTCTTATCAACTGCTATTTCAATATTTTTTTTAAATTCGAAGCAACTTACCAATTATTCTTATTTATTCTGACCTTTGGTCGCATGGTGAACTTTCTTTCCTTTTTATGCCTCTTTTTTCATTGTTTACTCCTTTAGAGTTTTTCACAACAGCGTTAGTGACAGCAAGTCTCCTGAAGTCTCCAGGATTCTTCTCAGTTTTCTGACTGTTCTCAGTAATGCTGTCGTTTGGATGGTCTCTACTCGTCCACCAACTTCCAAGTTCTCCAGACCCTTTAATAATCCTTTAACTACTGCGCCAATTATTATTATTATTATTATTATTATTATTATTATTATTTATAAACATACAGCTTGTTGGGTCGGTTTTTATGGCATATCGTAGGTTATTTAATGCCAAATCCTTTTTATACATATATTAATTATATGATTTCTAAACATGTTTTTTATAACAATATAAAACGAGCCTGAGCTCAGTTTTTTTTTTTTTTTGGCACTGATTTAAATTGTTTTAAGGACTGCTTTGTATCACTAATAATTCAATAAAGCATCAGTCATTACACACAGTTAAATGATTAAACAGTTCTATTACAAACAATTCAATTGAGCATGAGTCATTTTTTGCCCACACCTTTAATGTCAACTTGTTCTATTTAACCAAAAGTTAAAACCTTATCAGGTGTTTCACTCCAGGCCAGAATGGACCAAGGATTAATGGCCATGAAGACATACCTCATATTCTTTAAACCTCCAATACTGGAAACTCAGCATCTATTTTTTTAGAGACATAAACAGGACATTAATCTGAGAGGCGTTTTATCCTCTGCACAGAAGCAGTGGTTCTATTCTAAAGTCACAGCTGACAGTGCACCCATACAGTTGTGCGCAGATTATCCGTATTAGATCGAAATACTTGATGATTAAAATTACTAATATCAAATAGCAGTACCTGAAATTGCAAGCCAATTATTGATTTTAAATTGAATTATTAATATTTGATAGCAATACATAAAATCATTCAACTGCGTGTCAATAAATGAGCTCTAAATCGTTCAAAAAGAAAGTAACCTACAAATTATTCACTTACAAATTAAATATATATATATATATATATATATATATATATATATATATATATATATATATATATATCTTGTTGACCAAAAAAAGAAGTGCCCGGAAGAAAAATACGAACTCGGGATTATATGAAACAAGTGTATTGAACGAAAGTAAAAATACAGCATAGGTAAAAGAGTGTTAAACGTCAGTCTGACTGCCGAAATGATAGGCTGGAGTTAACTTCACACCGAGATGAATATTCATAGTGATAGGAAGAGTTCATTATAGTCCGTAAAGTAGGTACCATAACAATATATATATATATATATATATATATATATATATATATATATATATATATAATCATGTCACGCTATCAGCATGAATATTCTTGACCCTCTCTCGCCACACCTCCCTATCGTCCATTGCTTTCAGCAGATCCTCAGGGCCACATCCCGTATCGGCACAGAGCTTCTGTATATTGGTTCGAGCTGGACGTCCTGCCTTCGATCGTCCATTTGAAGGGGTCCAAAAGAGTACATCCCTTATAAGCTCGTTCCTACTTCTCCAGCAGTGTCCCACGTGTCTGGTTCATATAATTTTGATAGTTTTTTGATGGGTGGTAGGTGGCCGAATAGCTGCTGCTTTGTGGGCTTCTGTCTCCAGGACTTATTCAATATTGCTCGTAGCATTCTCGTGTAATTGCCACCAAGCTTTTTTTCCACCTGTTTAGTTAGCGACCATGAGTAGGTACACAAAGCGATTTGTATTTTTGAAGGATTTATTCAAATCCTAAGAAAAATTCAAATCTCTTTTTGGACCTACCCATTTTGAAATATTTCTTTCTCTCTTTGGACCAACTATAATAATTATATATATATATATATATATATATATATATATATATATATATATATATATATATATATATAAAGCAAGATTTGAAATTTAGCAACCCATAAGAGTTGATATGGTATAAAACAATGACGAATTAACCATCTCGATAATCTCAAATGCCCGAGTCATGCACAAAATCCCTGCAAGAGACAACAAGAATCAACTCATATTATTACTGTGAATGTGACAGTCACATATTAGATAAGTTCATTCAAATGCCTGTCATAGCTGACTGAGTAACCCAACGAGAGAATGTGCGATACTGTCAGGACAATCCTCGTACAGCATCAGTGCTTATCTTACCTTTGAATGAGTGTTAAAATATTTGCTTCACCGACCCGTTTGATACTTATTATTTGGCCTAATTCTGTGTCAACAAAGCTTTGAATGAGTCCTCTCGCACACATGTACCTCTCGTCTGTTTCATATTTTTATTCCTGTTCTTGAGAAAAACGCATCTGTATTTTCAGAAAGAAACTGTATAAATGCACACACACACGCATATATATATATATATATATATATATATATATATATATATATATATATATGTGTGTGTGTGTGTGTGTGTGTGTGTGTGTGTGTGTGTGTGTGTGTGTGCTGTGAATAAGCGGAAACCTACTTAAGAATTGTTTGTATTAATGTCTTCCTTGTTCAGAGATTCAAAATATTATCCTGTACATAAGCTGTATTACATACACGCACACACAGATACCCAAACTCATGCACACACTCTCACGCATATATATATATATATATATATATATATATATATGTGTGTGTGTGTGTGTGTGTGTGTGTGTGTGTGTGTGTGTGAACTGTCTAAAACGTTTATACAATTCCGCTATAAAATCAAAACATAAAGAACAAATTCCTTTTTTGTAAAACTGGGTGCATGAACAAAACAAACACTCAAAGTGTTTGTTAAAACGTTTATTGTCAGTAAATGTCACATAGAATAAATCAAGCCCAGCTGTCTCGCATTGAAATTAGACCCGTATTTGTCACCCAATCATAGTTGCTATTAGTTCAGCATGTTATTACATACTTTGACCGAGAATTTAACCGCGGAACAATATTATTTTCATTCTATTTTAAATACTTTTTACAGGCATTGGGATCCCTGCTGAAGCACTTGGTTGTATTTCTTAGCAAAATCAATTTCAGCAGTTCTTGTGGCATAATTCTAGTAATAGAATATCTCTTATTTAATTTCAGTATTCCAATCACGTCTTACGCTTTTTTTAGAATATACTTTTTAATCTTCTAAAGCTGAAATAAATTCATGTAAATGCGGATGATGTGTCTGTCGCGTTTGGTAATTCTGTTGAGAGTTCTAAAATCTCCACATGACCAAAAGCTTTGCATTCTTTTTTCCGTGCAGACTAGACGCAAAATGATGCTTATTTACTGTTTGATTGATTAATTCTATTCAAATAAAGCAATATATTTTTTTAGATCAGTTTTTCAAGTAAAAGACGTCTGGATATCACATTGGAAGATTGGTTCGTTCTAATGTTTCCATCTTTTTTTTTAAATCTTGAATCCTATAATTATCATTCTTAACTTCTATTTTACCTGTCTTGGTGCTATTTGCTTTTTTCATTATTTTTAAACGAGTCAATGCTCCCGAATGTTCAAATTTTGCCTGAAAAGTAAAGGGTTATCTGCAAAAGAAGGATACAAGATTGTTATAATCTAGCTAGATATCTTTGGAATATATCATATTTATGATACCAACCCAACCCTCCGCTTGGGCAGAATATGACACAAGGTCAATTTTTTAAGCGGAGTTTAACAGGTTTTAATTCAGAGTTTTCCTTCTCCTAGACTAGTTGCCTCACCAAGGCTGAAGGAGCTAGTCTGCCCTACTATTGACCCATAGTTGGAGGGAGAATAATTGGATTTATACCTTTCCCAAGGGTATTAGTGCTATGTGAAATGCAATCAGTCCAGGATTTGAACTCGACGATAACCATTACACCACGGGCACCTCCAATATCTTGGAATATATAAGTGTAATATTAACTTTCTGAAACCAATGCATTTTTTCATATGCTTTAGTTTATATGTCTTTTTCAGGTCGTTTAAGCCATTAGCTCTGAGGAAAGAGTAAACCTGAAATTTTTAGCAAGTGTATGGAGATAACACTATGTCGTACACACGTGTTTTTGAGTGGCGCAAGAGCTTCAAAAGAGTGAATAGGAGGTGAAAAATGACTCGATTAACAGAAGGCCTTCGACAAACAGGATGTCGAATCGGTATGGCAGATAAAGCGTGGGGACTGTTGGCTGATCGCAAGTCAGCTTGGTATAAAAACGATTTGGAAAATTGTCAACAAAGATTTCGGCATGAGGAAAGTCTGTGTAAAAATAGTACTTATTCTTCTGAATGATGATCAGACGGAGAGCTACATACAGGTGTGTCAGGACATGAACAGGTTTCTACAAACTTCACCAGACTTGTTTCGAAGAATCGTCACTGGTGATGAGACATGGATTTTAGAGTGCAACCTGAAAACCAAGAACCAGAGCAGCCAGTGCAAGTTCTCGACGTCGCCAAAGAAAACAAGACAAGTTAAAGAGTCAAAGTTAAGTTGACCACATTCTTCTATGTAGGGAACATGTCCACAGGAGTTCCTGCCAGAGGTCCAGACAATCGTTCAGTGTGTCTACAAGGAGATACTTTGGCATATTTTTCGACGGTTGTGTCAGGATAAACTGTGGCGGCTTTACTACAATATACACCCGCTCACAATACCTTGAACATCCAGCAGTTCCAAGTCGAGAGAAACATCACCGTCCTGGAACAACGACCCAATTTACTCAATCTCCCTCCGTGTGACTTTTCCTTTTCCCCATCTTAAGAAAACGCGTAAGAGGGATGAAACTTTGGAACTTTGAGGTATCCCAGAAGAATCCTTCTAGCAGTGCATAAAAGTGTGGCAGGAAAGAGTGACATAGGGATTTAGACTCAAAGAGGATTATGTTGAAGCGAAAAATGCTGTTTATTGTCTAGAAATGAAATGTTTGGGACACAATCCCCATAAAATTTTAGACACACCTAATATATATACAATATATGAATTTCTACCGTAAATTGCGCGAAATTCAAACTCTTCACACGAATAACACATAGTTTAGTTATTTTTGATAACAGTGAATGACTATTTTCAAACGAAAGGTGAAAATAGTTTTGATATTAAATTACTTATGCAAGCATCAATATTTGATATATGCAAAATGTATTCCTATTTGTAAAACAATATTGTTCGTCTTTCTTGTCAGTTATTTACAAAAATAATTTAATATACATATAAATTCAAGGGGCAATAAATATTCATTAATTTTAGCTTAATTTGACACAATTGTAATTCTTTGACGCACCAAGTGAGGATCAAACTCTCTCATGAAGGAATGGAGCCAAAAAAGTGTTTATTTGCGGGTTGAAT
>OY757905.1:27544864-27589864 GCA_963585895.1 Sepioteuthis lessoniana
TTTAGTGTATATGTTTTAAGATTTGATCTAAATTAATTCTTATATTTTAAACATCTGTTTTTTATTAATTTGAATTATGTAATAAGCGATATAATTTATTAATTTATTTTGATTACATAGTGCATATTATGAATTATATTTTTCAAGTACGCAGTAATAATTATTAATATAATTATTATAATTTGCTATTGGTTATAAATATTAAATGATAATTATTATATTATGAAATAACCTATTGTGGTAGCTGTCGATATCTGTTGATGTTTTTGGTTTTATTAGCATTGACGTCATTAATATTTATATTAATAAGGATTTGATGATAACTTTATAATACTAATTGGTTTGACGTTTAGTAGTAATAATTGTAATAGTAATATTAATTGTGATGATAATCCTTAATATAGTATTATCAATAATGATTTGTATTGATTTATTAATAAATTTAAGGATTTGAGGTTTAGTAATAATATGAATAATACTATGATAATGTATATGATACAATATTAATCTTGAGGATATATGATATTATGTTGTATTAGTCTATAATTTTAGATAATGTCTTGACAGTAACTGGGGTAATTTTTTTTGTGATCAATTATATTAAATAGTATTAAAATGACAGTCTTCTTTGTTTTTTGATAAAATAGTATTAATATTTTCGTTAAGAGGTTATTAATTCCCATGTAAGTTGTTTATTGTAGATAATTTTCTCTCCTTAAAACAAATTATTTCTTTATTCTATATTTTTACTTATCTCCTTCATTTGCGTATAAAGTCTGTTTACCATTACAGAAAAAGTAAGTGGAAAGGAAAGAGAAGTCAAAAATTGATATATCTTGATACAGGAATGGAAAGTTTATTTGGTAACCAGGCAGGAAAAAATGGTCTTTACTCTATAATAAAAAGTAAAATCACAAAAACAAATGAAATTTCGTTTAGGAAAATAGAGCGACCTGAATTTAGTGGGGTTTTCTAAATCTTCATTAGAAATTTCTCATTATTTCTTTGTCTGAAGATGCAGATTCCTTTAAAATCTAGAGTCCGGTGAAATAAATGTTATGACAAAATTATGAGTAATTTTCAAAGCTTTTTCTTTTATATGGTACACACAAACACACACACACACACACACACACACACACACACACACACACACACACACACACACACACACACACACACAGAGACTCAAAGACACGCACACACACACACATATATATATATATATATATAGAGAGAGAGAGAGAAAGAAAGAGAGACATATACATATACATATATATATATATATATACATACATATATATATATATATATATATATATATATATATATATATTATTTGTATTATTCAGTCCAATTAAAGAAGAGTCGCGAATAATTCCGACAGGACAAAAAAAATCGTTCAACTAAGAACATTAAAATTTTCCGAGTAAAGAGCTCAATGTAACTGACCATTAACACTTTTAAGAAAAATGTAACCGGTGTTTGTTTTTCTTAAATATATATATATATATATATAATATATATATATATATATATATATATATATATATATAAAGACAGACTGGCAGGCCGAAGTGATTGGAAGCTCGATAGATTAAATAATCGGTGTATGTTGAGTTGGAGATTATCAATTACACTTGTCTGTATAAACACACGTATATATATATATATATATATGTGTGTGTGTGTGTGTGTGTGTGTGTGTGTGCGCGCGCGTGTTCTTGTTAACCTCGAAACTTAAAGACGCATGAATTTGATGAATCTTTGAAAGAGGATGCATCACAGAATGTAACCCCGCAGGAAAATCCTAGTGAACTAAATAATTCATTTAAATGATGCACTTCAAGAGAAATGGCCTTTCTTTGTTGGCCTGGAAATCAACAGTTAATTTTGCTTCGTGGCAGAGCTTTTTTTCCAATTACAAAATTGACGCAAGAAATAATCATGTCGCTAGAATGGAAAGCTCTCTGAAAGGCAAATAATTCACCATTCTGACAATATCAAAGGGTTATTTTTCTCCCACATGCAACTGTTGTAACTACTTCAAAACACTGAAAAAAATCCTCAAACCGTGAATATATCCTCTATACTGAAATGCTCAATTTAACTGAAATAAGATTTATGGTCATGAGAGACAATGCAATTTCTATTATGAGTAAAGGATAATTATATGAATTTTAGAGAAAAATACATTTTTGCAAAAATTGCTCCACGTTTGTATCAGTATATGGAAATACGATGTTTACTGTTACATAAATCGATTCATGGACAATTTTTTAAAAATCACATGCACACGCAAATCTCTGTCCATGTGTATCTGGATATAAATTGCAATACATTTCATGTCTTATCCAAAAGTGTTAATCCAAAAAATGAATGTCACAGGAGTTCGAACTTATTTACTGCAAGTCCACATCCTCCAAATTTAGATGTTAAGCCATGGTATTTCAATTAATTTTCAGCTTTAAGAGTTAAGAATAAGAAGATTAAGCCCAATGAAGCATCTTCTACTGCTATCAACATAATCTCAGCATTTAATCATGTTTGTTGTTTGTTGTTTGGGCTTATAGCATATTGATATATGTTCCTTACACACACACACACACACACACACACACACATATATATATATATATATATATATATATATATTCCTTATATATTGTAATCCACAGACAGACTGTTTCGTTCCATCAGAACACTTCAGTGTGGCTAGACTCGTAGGACGCTCGAATCCGGGATCGAAACCCATCAAACTTTACGTTAGACTAAGTCTCAGACCGCTCGGCCAACACGTTGGCTAAGGGAATTTTTAAGGTATTTATCTAACAGCTGCAACAGCGTCCGTTTGTTTACATTTTTATACCCTATCGGCTACCTGAGTGCTCAATTCTTTCAATGTTCCTTATATATATATATATATATATATATATATATATATATATATATATATATATATATATTATTAACCTTTGGGTTACAAGACACGAAATCCTTTATATATATATATATATATATATATATATATATATAAAGAGAGAGACAGAGACAGAGAGAGAGAAAGAGATGGATTGTTAGATAAATATATATGATTAGTAAACAAATAGTTTGAAGGTAACATTTGAAACATCCAGGGCTAATTTGTTAAATAGTCAAACAGTTCTATTTGCCACATAGATGGGACCCTAGCAGGTACTACTACTTAGGATCAAAGTGACCTGGGAGTAATGGCAATGAAGGTCCTCCATATTTTCTAAAGCTCCATGACTGAAACCTTACCATCAGATTGTTTTGTGTCAAATCCAGGATATTGTTTGGTTGGGGGTCTTACCCCTCTACAGAAATGCAGTCATCGTATTCAACTGCTCAAGTGGACTAACCACATGATTCAGTTCTTGAATGCAAAACTTATGGATTTTTAATGATAGTTAATTATCAAATTGAAAAAGAAAGTTTTTTTTATCTTAAAATTATTGATCAGTATGGATTAGGACTGAACAGGCGAACACAAATGAAAGTGTTGGAAGAATTGCCATTTTTTTTTTAAATTTTTGTTTAAATTTCTGAGATGAACTTGATTATTTTATCAAATAGAATATTTGGGTTATTGTCTTCATCTTCATGTTATACTCACAACGTTTCGACCGATACATCCTTTAGCCTTATTCAGGTGTTTCATGTCAAACTCACAAACCTACACAGAAATTTGAAGTAAACCTTTTATTCAATCCTTGGGGTCGATTGTTCTCAGTCGTTAATCATGACGAGGAACAAGTGTTCTGCTAAAGTATTCCTTGTTATACTTACCTGTTGTTGGGATTGAACCGGCAACCTCCAGATAAATTTACCTTGAAGCACTTTTCAAACAAACACCTTATCTACATCGCTTTGTTTTTCTTTTTTTTTCTTTTTTTTTCTTTTTTTTCCGAGTATGTCTATGCACGAAATCAACCATAACCATTTCAGTCTTAGACAGAAATAGGTAATGAACCCATTTAAGTATCTTTGACAGATAAATTTCGTCTCAACACGTTCTCAAAACTTCCCTAATACGACAAAAGAGTTGGGTTTTAGTCTTTGTTAAAAGAAAATCACAAGAAACCAGATCAAGGAATATCTGGGTTCTGGCACCACTATAAAATCAACCTTCTCCCCTTCAAACACGTCGTATTTCTGATTGACACGTGGCTTAATTCGAAGCCCGCATAAAATCTCACTCTCTACATAGCAGTTGTAGGATTGGTAGGGCGTTTACAATTCAAAACTGTCACATGGCAGATTTATTTGGCAATTGTCTGGCTTTCTATTCAAAAAGTGTTGTGATTCTCATAGAGAACGGAAACCCAGAAGCCAAGGTAATGTCCTCTAGTGACGAATATTCTGAACGGGCTAAGTCAGCCCCTTCTGTCAGTTGATTAAATATAATTAAGTTGATTAAATATAACTGTTTGATATGAGGATAACAAATCTAATACAATCAACTATCATATAACATCAATAGTTATATAAAACAAAATACAGCGTCTGGACGGGCAGTATGTGTATCGTTTGAAGTTAATTCCGCAAATTAGTGAAATGTTGGAGTTAATCACTGATGAGTAAGGATTTATGTCATTTTTTTATCATCATCATCATCATGTCGTGCTGGTCGCACGGATATCCTTGACCCTCTCTCGCTACTTTTCCTTATCGTTCATCGCCTCAGGCAGGTCTTCTGGACAACATCCCATATCCTCACATAGTTGCTGAATTTATGTTCGTGCTGATCGTCCAGCTTTTGCACGGCCATGTGTGGGGGTCCATAAAAGTACATCACTTATGAGCTCGTCCCTGCTTCTCCAGCAGTGTCCTGCATGTCTGGTTCGTCTAACTTGAATAGTTTTCGTGATAGGATGCAGGTGGCCTTACAGTTGGTGTCTTGTGGGGTGTTGCCGCCAGGACTTGTTCAAGATTGCTCGCAGCATTCTTGTATAATTGCCATCTAGCTTCTTCTCCAGCCGTTTTGTTAGAGTCCATGTAGTGCATCCATATAGCAGTATCGACACGACCGCTGCGTGGAAGAAACTGCGTTTCATTTTATCGGTTAGGTCTGATTTCCGTATAATCGATAGCCTATTGATAGCTGTCCATGCTTTCGTTAACCTCGTGTCGATGTCCTTTTCGGTTGATGCGATGATGTGAGTTATTGTTTTCTCTCGGCTTATGGCAATAATTGCATATGTGCTTTGCCTCTCTCGGTACGAGTCGATTCCCTCTGTTCACAATCCAAACGCCAACTAAATCCTTGGCAGCAAACTCTGTCATTATATGTACGTTTATTTATAATACAAATCTATTCTCACGCAGAAAATTCATTCAAAATCCATTGTAGTTTAAATCAAGTTCAAGCCTGTATTAACTTATTGAATATTTCTTTTGTCGCATTTTCCTTAGTTTATGAAATGAGCGGTCCACCAGTACATTATTCATCATACATAGTCTCTTGAATATTCAGAAATATATTGAAACGCGAAAAATCTGCACACGGATAAAACTTGATCTCCACAATCCTATGAAATCTTGCTAAGTTATTTTGTGATATTATCCCAAATGGTGATATAGATTTTGAGTCTTTTGTTCTCTTTTCGTAACTAACTTTTGTTGTAAACTAAAAACTATTCGACTAGACCTGGAATTCTTGAGGAAAGAATTTACTGAATATTTCAAACAGCTTGAAAGATTGTTAATCAGGGTTGCTGAACTGAAAAATAAAAATAAAAATAGTCTCACAATTTTCTTGACCGATATTCTATATACTCGGATTATCTTTTCATATGTCATCCTCAGTTTCATCAATCTAAATCTCAACTACATTTTATTATTTGAAATTGAATGAAATAGAAGATACATCTTGCCTAGCCATCATTAACTTTGAGTGGTTTGGCTTCATAAATCCAAATCCTAAATCGTAATTTGTTAGAATTCAAAGGGCTTTTTTTTCGAAAATAAGTTAAGGATTATCTTTTGCAAGCGTTTCATCCATTAATTCAATTTATTATATATCGCATTTGGAATCCTCTGCGTGATTTTGGCATTTAATTATTACAAATGTTTATCTTATATTTTGTTAGATTTTTACATAGAGAGGTAAAATCATTTTAAAATAAGAAAAAAAAATCAATGCATCTTTTGGAGCGTGGAAGTGTTGTTAAAAAGTGAAGCTTAATTCGTCTAAATAGGTTTTAAACAGAAGGTCTTAAAATGAAATAAAAGCTATTTTATTGCAACTATAAAATACTGGAAAAGGAATTTCTACAACTTTATGAGCGACAAAATTTAATCGGTAGAATAACTTCAATTAAATGCTCAGTCCTCGCAGAAAAAGAAGCACGGTATTTTTATGTTTATTAATTATCTGTTTTGGCCGGTACGATTTTAACTCTAATGCCACTTCAATTTTAATCGCTACACTTATATATATATATATATATATATATATATATATATATATATATATATATATATATATATATATATATATATATATATATATATGTGTGTGTGTGTGTGTGTGTGTGTGTGTGCGTGTGTACATGAATGAGTGAATGGGGGTGTAATGGTTAAAGCGATGGACTGCGGAATCGTAGAAAGAGAGTTCGTATTCCACTCGCGCTGTTATGTTCCCTTTTGGACAAATACCCTTAGGGAAAGGTATGAACCGCCTTATCCTCCCAGTTATGGGTTAAATAGTATCATTGCTACTCTTCTAGAAGGTTGGCTTTGGCATTAAATAACCCACGAAGGTTGATATGCCATTAAACAAAGAAACCAAATTAAACTAATGTGTGAATGTGGATTTCGCCGTAAGTGCATGAAAGTTTCTATAATTCCATACTTTCGAATTTTAAATTTAATGATATAGATTCCGTTAAGATAGATAGACACATATACATAAATACATACATACATACATAGATGCCCGTGGTGTAATGGTTATCGTCGTAGGTAATGAACACGGCGACACGAGTTCAAATCCTGGACGAGACTGATTGCATTTCACATAGCACTAATACCCTTGGGAAGGTATGAATCCAATTATTCTCCCTCCAACTATGGGTAAATAGTAGGACAGACTGGGTTCTTCAGCCTTGGTGAGGCAACTAGTCTAGGAGAAGGAAAACTCTGAATTCAAACCTGTTAAACTCCACTTAAAAATTGACCTTGTGTCATATCCTACCCGAGCGGAGTGGTTGGTAAATAGGATACATACATATTTGTATTGCTGGTCCTCAGAAAAGGCGTCAACGAAAAGTTTGTTAAGGTAAATAAATGGTCGGCAAGAAGTTGTTACGAGATCACGATAACAGAAGAACATAAACGTTGTTACAATTTGGTTGTTACGTTTATTAATGAGTTAATAATTGAATGTGGCCATCTACATGAGTTTCAAAACCATCTTTCTTGGGATAAGCAAATGCACTGTATCTCGCTGAGGAAACTATCCAAACCTCTATTCTGTGATTACTAAAATCTTAGACATTAAAAATGTCTCCTTTATTAAACTGTCGAAATATCACTTCTAATACGAAAAACGTAAACTTTCTCATCTCAAGCTTCAATCGAAATAAACGTTTAATTCCACGACGCACATATGAGAGTCTACATATGTATCTATATTTATAAATGTACATGAACACATGCCCACTGATAATGAGTATTTTGAGAAATATCAATTGATTTGCATAGTTAAATCTGTATATATATATATATATATATATATATATATATATATATATATATATATATTGGTGAAAAAAACTTGACGGCAACTACACAAGAATGCGGCAAACAATACTGAACAGGTCCTGGAGGCAACACCCAACAAAGCAGCGGCTGTACGGCCACCAACCAGCCACCACGAAAACTATCCAAGTTAGACGAACCAGACATGCAGTTCACTGCTGCAGAAGTAGGGACGAGCACTGTAAGGACACAGGTGTAGCCCTGATGACTTACTTTAAACAATGAACTATAGGGAGAGCTGGCGAGAGAGGGTCAGTGATATCCGTGCTGATGGCACGACAACATGATGATATATATGTATATATATATATATATGTGTGTGTGTGTGTGAGTGTATATATATATACATATATATATACTGAGGAATGCCATGTTTCAAATAGAAAATTATGTGTATGTTTACGGAAAAGAGAAACGATAATTATATAATAGTGACAAACACACACACACACACACATATATATGTGTGTGTGTGTGTGTGTGTGTGTGTACGATGAATATATGTATAATATCATAAAACTATTGTTTTTTTCTTTTCCGTAATCATACACCTAACATTCTATTCAAAATATGGCATTCCAGAATATATATATATATATATATATATATATATATATATATATATATATATATATATTCTCTGTATTATTGTATGAAGTAATCTTTTTTGTTTCGCTTTACCATACGCACAACATTCTATTTAAAATATGATATTCCATTCTTATCCATTGACATAGACTTAAATAAGTAAACACCTAAGGAAGTTTTAGTTATTCCAAATCTTCTCGTGTAGTTATTTTTATGCTCTCTTTCTCTACAAACGTATATGCACTTTCAGAAAGATAATTAGATATGTCTCCTTTTTCAAGTTCCTTTCAATGTATCCTTTCATGGCTTAAACATTTCCCGGTTGCATCATGTTAAATTTTATTTATATTTTGCCTAAATGCATATCTAAACGTGTCGACATTGAATAAAGCGTAGTTGTTATATGCGATATTACTTTATTATTTATTCTTCTTTAAAGAAAATATAAAGTCATCTACTTACTAAACTGTCACCTGAGAGTTTCTCCGGATTCATATACAATTTTTGTTACTTGTGTATTTTTCTCTGCCACTTTATCTTCAAAAGGCCTTGTTACTTAAATGATGTAGGTGAGTTAGAGAACGAAGTAGGAACAATGTGTCTTTCTCTCAATATTACTCAGTTCCCATAGGAGTTACAAAAGATATTTGTGTCCTGGATATGAAAAACACTGCATCTGATGGTGAGACTCCAGTCTTAAAGCTTTGAGGAATATGGTGTAAAACTTTCATTGCCGTTATTCTCAGGTCAACTTTGATCTGGAATGTCAGAATCTGTTAGGGTTCCATCTATGGATCAAAAAGTGATATTTAATTTGCTTAACGCCGAAAACATGCCAAAAATATTTCCGAAATAATGTGGAGTTTCTTTATGGCTTCCATCAAGTCCAGACCATACCTGCTTGATTAAACTGTATGGGCCGTTTTAGAAAACAAAAAAAAATGCAAATTCTCATCCAAATATTGGCTCACTTAAGACTGCTATTGAGGAAAAATGAAATAAAATGTCTGAAGATTTTTTTTGGGAAATAGTCTAGAAGGTGTGTTGATACATCAATTAAAAAAATGGCAGCCAATCTGAGTAAATTGAGTGTTTTCTGTCTATCTTCTTATTTTCTTGTTTTTAAACTAAAATTATTATTTTTTACAATAGAGTTGTTTATTATCATAATAGTATATTCCAAATTTTACTTCTGCATCGTATATATATATATATATACGTATATAAACCAAAACTGGATAACAAGTTAATCCAAGCAGGAGTAATTTACAGAGAAACAAATCGACACTTTAACGTTTCCGTTCTAATGAACCATCATCAGGGCAGGGAGGAATGATTTTAATGATTTTAAATCAATACTGAATGATTAAAAATGTATATAAATTATATATATATATATATATATATATATACATATATATATATATATATATATACTAGATGGATGCTTAAAAAGAATCACCCCAGCTGTTTTGAACAAATCCTGGACGCAACACCGTACAAACTAGCTGCTGTATGGTCACTTACCTCCTATCGCATAAAAATCATCGAAGTAATATGAACAAGAGATGCGGGCACTGTTGAAGAAGTAAGAATGAGCACAAAATCAACGTTCCTTTATGTACCCCTACATCTCGACGTGCAGGTTTTCGCTGACCCTCAAGAATATTAGCTCTATGCGGACACGGAATGCTATTTGACGCACCTACCTGGAGCGATCGAGGATTAGGGAGATGGAGACGTAGACTCAAAGAAATTTATACTGACACTACAACGTGATGATGATGATGATGATGATACGGTTGATGATGATGAGAAACATATATATATATATATATATATATATATATATATAAGAGGTTTATGGTTATTACTAACTCAATTGGTGATTTAATGGTGGAAAAATGTTTCAGTATTGTTAATAGCGCTCACTATGTATAATACTGCATTTACATATGTTAATATATATAAACATATCATATTACAATGTAGTGTCTGTGACCCTGGGTTACAGACACTACCATGTAATATATATATATATATATATATATATATATATATATATATATATATATATATATATATATTCTATTTTTTCCTCATGTTGAGATATTTAAGTTATTGAGATTTGCTAGGCCTAGATTTGTATCATCATCATCATCATCATGTCGTGCTATCAGCACGGATATTTCTGACCCTCTCTCGCCACACCTCTCCATCGTCAATTGCTTTTGGTAGGTCTTCCTGACTACATCCAGTATCTGCACAGAGCTGCTGCATGTATGTTCGAGCAGGACGTCCTGCCTTTGCTCGTTCCTGTGAAGGGGTCTACAGGAGTACATCACTTACGAGCTCATCCCTATTTCTCCAGCAGTGTACCGCATGTCTGGTTCGTCTAATTTTGATAGTTTTCGTGACGGATGGTAGTTGACCGTACAGTTGCTGTTTTGTGGGGCTCTGTCTCCAGGACTTGTTCAATATTGCTCGCAGCATTCTTGTGTAATTGCCGCCAAGGTTTTTTTCTATGCGCTTTGTTAGCGTCAAAACTTTCGAAAATGGAGATTTGTAGATTATGATGCGCCAATCATGTAAGGAAGAACATATAAATTCTAACTTGAAAAAATGGGGCATACTTTTAAAATTTTCTTTACTCTTTAATCTTTTTACTTTATTTTTCTTTTTTTTTTTTTTTTTTTTTTTTTTTTTGCAATTGCACAAACATCGATCTCTGAAAGAACACGAATCCCTTAATTTTGAGCCTAATCGAATCCACGGGAGCCTTTGTAATTTGTATTGGAAATCCAATATAAATTCCAAAAAATATAAATATCCGCTTTACATCTATGTATAAATATGAATACCAGAGTCTTCTATTAATTTATAAAAGAAGGGAAATATTCAATTTTTGATTTATCTGCTTTTAACTCTTGGCTTAAGAAATAATTTATGGAAATTGTTTTTATTTCTTTTTTTTCTGAAAGATAATCATTTGCAATACGTGATTTATTATCCAACTCCTGTATCTATATTTCAATGGATATATTGAGGGATTAGAATATAAATCTGAAAATTAAATTTCATGCATAATATTTTTTCTATTAAAGGAATATTATGATATTTCAGGCATATGAAAATTGCGCAACACAAATCTCAAGAGTAAGAAGGAGTGTCCTACATGGAAGATTAGCAATGGCAACCTCAGTTTTAAACCATTCAAAACCGATGAATTAAAAGACTAATATCTATCTATCAATCTCTTTCTCTCTCTCTCTCTCTCTATCTATCTATCGATCTATATATATTGGAGTAGCACGTGTTGTAATGGTTACCGTTTTAGGAAATAGATTCGGTGATGTAAGTTCAAATTCTGGACGAGTCTTTCTGTATTTCACCGATCGCTAATGCAACTGTGAAAAGTATAAATCCAAGTATTCTGTGGGTAAAAAGTAGGGTAGACTGTGCTCTTTATCTTTGGTACAACGACTGATCAACAAGAAAATATCTGTATTCCAACCAGTTAACCACCGCATGAAAATTGGCCTCGTGTCGCATATTGCTCGTTCAGAGGGGTTTGATATATATATATATATATATATATATATATATATATATATATGTATATATATATATATATATGTGTGTGTGTGTGTGTGTGTGTGTGTCATCGTGAAATTTCTTCTCATATCACATAATGTACTATGATTCACAGAAAATATATTTTATGCATATCTATTTTTGGTGCTTTTTGATAGAGAAAGAACTAGAGAATATCGAAAAGAAAAATAAAACTGATTAAACTGATCAAGAAACCTGTATATTAAACAAATATAATACTTTTTATTATATTTAGTAATTTTAACTTAATCTTTAAAAGTTTAATCCTGTGTGCGTTTATTTTTTAATGAAATTGTCAATGGGTTTATTTTGTAAAAGCTTAATTGTTTATTGTCTAAGATTCAAATATTTTTATTCTGATGCGAACGTATCTGTTATCCACAAACAATATAAAAGTGTTCATTTCGACTTCTTAACTGGGAAATGCCCAGAGGAAAATATATACTTAGAATAGTTTACTCATCTCGAGACAATTCCTAGCAGCAATTAGATTTCACTTCCATAAAATTCATTTGCTATATAAATAAAAAAGAAAGATGGCGACTGTAGTCGATGGTGAACTGAATTCTCCTTTTTCAAAAGCTACTATACGGTGTAGGGGAGTTTCCATGAATTACACGACTTATCCTTGATCTGTACATTATTATGCTGGGTTTTAAGCAAGGAGGTATCAAGTATCATTTTTGAGTCGTTGGTACGACTTGAACTGAGATTGAACCTCTGTCTCCCAGTTCACTGGCGAATCCCATAAGAAAATGAGCGGACTCAACGGACTAATTAATCGTAAGTCAGATAATCGCCGTCAACTCTCTCTCTCTCTCTCTCTCTCTCTCTCTCTCTCTCTCTCTCTCTCTCTCTCTCTTTCTTTCTATATATATATGTATAGATAGATTGTTATTAAGTTAGTTTAGCATAGAGAAAAAGAGCCGACGGTGATCATCTAACAAATGTGTAATAAGTCAGTTCGTGTGTATGTAACCCTACCATCGATATATATGCTCTATCATTGATACTGCGCACTTTTCATTTGAAAGAAAGGGGATATATATATATATATATATATATATATATATATATATATATATATATATATATATATATATATATATATATATATATATATATATATGTATGAGGGTGGACCGAAAAGTTCATCGGATAAAACATTCATATGGTAACGTCATATTTGGTGCTTATGATTTTGACCAATGGGAATCAAGCACAGTGATACTGATTAAATAATTGCATGGACCACAAGGACGATTATGTTAAACTATAAACATGATTTAATAAAATTCCATGAGACTCTCAGGGTTAGCATGTGAACTTTTCCATCAACCATTGTGTGTATATATATATATATATATATATATATATATATATATATATATATATATATATATTATCATCACATCGTTTCCAAGTCCACTTTTCTGATTAAGAGAAGAATAAGCCTTCTCAGCAATGTCATCTCATAGAATGTTGAGAAGAAGTTTTTACTAAAATATTTTTCAGTTAAAAAGCTAATCCTTCCTTATTGTTTGACTAATAGAGGATATATATATATATATATATATATATATATATATATATATATATATATATATACATATATATATATATATATATATATATATATATATGTCCGTGTGTCTGTGTGTCTGTGTATGGGTGTTGCACAAGCGACGAAGACACACACGTCTATCAAAGATATGGGCTGAGTAAGTATCCCTGTGTCTCGTAGAGAGTTCAATGCGTGCATGTTTGCCTGGGTGCAAGCATATAGCTATACTGTACTCAATCCCAGCAATTCTTTAGTTTATTAATATTTTGCAATTGATAAACGGCGACAGTCTAACCATTCAATTCTTGATCAATTAAATGAGTGCCTGTTTTGTGTATGGACCACTGGTTCCGTTTGGCTCGGCTCCAATCAACTTATATAAGATGACAAAGTAGAAAAGCGTTGCGTATTGTATTTCTTATACTAAACGAAAATAGCTTCTGCCTTGTTTAATGAAATCAACGTTTTCGAGGAGAGGTGAACAAATCTAGAAAGACTATTTCAGTCACCATTTTCATCGAATATTATTGTATAAATCAAACAATATATTTCTCGAGTGAGTAGCGTTGTAGAATGGAGCGTTCTCTTTCGAATACTTCATAAACTGTAACGGAACAGAAGTAAATAGATGTTTGTTTTCGAACCAGTGTAAAGAGCTAAACAGTTTAACAATAGATCATTATGCAAATTCAATGTTCTTGGATTTTCATATACAGATTCATCAGATCTACTGTATTCTTTCACGGGGTATCTCAGCAAGGCAAGGGGTGTCCTCGTGGTCTAATAGTTAAAGCGATGGACTGCGGAATCGTAGTACGCGAGTTCGTACTCCAGTCGCGCTATTACGTTCACTTTCGGGCAAATACCCTTGGGAAAGGTATGAACCCCCTTATCCTCCCAGCTATGGGTTAAATAGTACCACTACTGTTCTTCTAGGAGAATGGCTTTGGCATTAAATAACCTAAAAAGAGTTGATATGCCATAAAACAAAGAAACCAAACCATCAGCAAGGCAATTGAATAAATAAAAATAAATCTTCTTTTTATGAATGTTTTTCTCTCTGTATATTTTTTTCCAATCTAAAATGGTGATGTTTTCTTTTTAATCACAACAAGTAAACTTCTTTGTTTATCAGATTAGATTAATATACTTTCTACCTGCAATTATCAATTGTTTATGCATTTGTTGAGTTATTCTTACTCTGTGAGAAGAGCAATAATGTATTATTCGCTTCTCACTACCAGTAACTGGTTGCGTGAGTCTCAACAGAGGCTCAAGTGCAAGAACTCTCGCAGAAGGTACGAGAAATGGTCACACAAGAATTGGGAAAATTTGAGATGAGTGAATCAGTTAGGGTGTATCGGCGGAGGGGAAGTAATGAGTTAAATTTCGATGCTAACAAAAACGCCCCCCTCCTACTGTCTTCATCGAGTTGAGAATACCACATTACGTTTTCCTCTTTTTGAAACCGGCTTAAAGGGAGGTTTAAATATCAATAATAAAGTGCGTAGGATTTTAGCTGTGATCACGTCTCTGATTTTTTTTTCCTTTTCTATTAACTAGTCTTTTCATCTTAACTTTATCCCCAAAAAGCCTTGGAAGAAGCAATCTTCTCCACGGAAATTATTCTTTAATAACACCGAATTAAAACGTAAATAATATATATATATATATATATATATATATATATATATATATATATATATATATATATATATATATATATATACATTATTAACGTTTTAATTCGGTGTAATGAAAGAAAACCACATATGACAAAAGATATATATATATATATATATATATATATATATATATATATATATATATATATATATATATATATATATATATATATATATATCGGTTGTCATATGTGATTTTCTTATTGAGCAAATGAAGATGAATTTTAACCAAAATGGCATTTGCCAAAGTTTCAAAGGTATTATAATCATTTTACAATAAATAAATTTTCAATCTGTATCTATTGAGAAAATATCAAATTTAAAAGAAGCATATCCGTTTTCTTATGTCACCACAATAGTACATACACACATGAATACATCCATTTATATATATATATATATATATATATATATATATATATATATATATATATATATATATATATATATATATATACTGTTGATTGTATGTTTCTCATCTTTGACTCTTTGTCTGGGCTATTCCATCTAAAATCTTCATATACTCAATCACAAATATTGGGAACACTTTATTCATATATACAGTAAATTATATTATTGTTAAATCAAAATCTTCATTGTATACATACATATATATATATATATATATATATATATATATATATATATATATATATATATATATATATATGTTTCGCTAAAACTTCTAACAAAGTAGTAATGTACATACAAAAGTTACATCACTTTTGTAATAGATCCTCCCCTGGTGATTGCCAAAAGTCGGGCAGAAAGTACTTGGGAAATAAATAATTATGGAAAATACATCAACCAATTCCTGCCAAATATTATAAATCAATACGGAAATAAGAAATGATCAACAAAAAAATATGTAGTCAAAAAATCTATTATGTTCAACGAAATATGTATCAATGAATAAATGCTGCTAATATATATATATATATATATATATATATATATATATATATATATATATATATATATATAAGTTGGTCGATCTTAGTGGAGTGCGTCCGAAGGCTCCCTTTTCAATAGCTACTACACCGTAGTGTAGGGAAGAGCGTTACTCCTTTCCCTGGATGGTTTCACTTTACCCATGATCCGTACCCTATAATGAGTTTCTATTATGACTCGACTAGGGATTGAACATCAGTCTCCTGGACCACTGGCGAACACTTCAACAATTATGCCAAAAGTAAATACACCAAAATCGATTTTTTAAAGTTAATTTTCTTCTAAACCAATTCTCTTATTTCTCATAGAACAGCATACAACCAAGACTGATATTGATATAATTTTTTATAACCAAATACTGTAACCATTAACCTGAAAATCTATATACCCACAACTTCCGTCAAAGGCAAAATGTGACACAAGCGGGTTCTAATTCAAAGTTTACAGTCGCCCTTTGATAGTCACGATACTTGATTGGGGTAATGGTTCTGTGATTATTACATGCATTTCCGGGTAGTTTGTTTATCAATTCCTTTAGTGCCCACGTTGTGATTGAAAGATCCACAGAAATGGGGGGTCACAGAATCTATCCAGAACTTCTTCTAATAGTCGAGTTGGTTCGTTAGAACATGTTGCCTGGGTGTTGGAAACTCAAACAAGAAAAACTCTCTGTTATCAATAACTATTTATTGAAACACAAGGTGTTACAATGATATATATATATATATATATATATATATATATATATATATATATATATATATGTGTGTGTGTGTGTGTGTGTGTGTGTGTGTGTGTGTGTGTGTGTGTGTGTGTGTGTGTGTGTGTGTGTGTGTGTTTAGAAATTGTCTCTATGCTGTGATTGAGAGACAGACAATTGAGGTATTTCGCTGGTGCAGTCTTTCTAACTTACTCAAGTTTTTGGGGAGTGAGGATTTTGCTGGAGAGGGTTTAGTTATTTTCTTATTTTCTTGTCTTCGGTACGGACATCGGATCTCTTTTCTCTTCCAACCCTTAAAACATCTATTCTTATAGAGGATTCCCTTGCCAAAAACCCTTCCCGATTGGCTAACCAATCACAGATCGTTTCGTTTAATTCTTTTTGGCTAGCCAGCCAATCAAATTCGCTGATAAGCCTATCCCTTCCACGCATCAGATTTTGATTGGTCATCCAATCATATCACAATATAGGGGCTTGGTTAATAAAGGATAACAGCCCAGGCCTTGTGGGGCAAGTATCTCTTTTCCTTTTAACCATCAAAGATCTGATCTTTTAACCTCTGCAGGTGATCAAGAGACGTCATGGTTTCAATTGGATCGATTCTCTGACAAATCCCAAGACTGTTTACCTTTTATTTAGACAATCGGAAAGTTGGGTGAATTCTGACATTTGAAATTGGCTTTCGATTTCTTTCAAAGCATGTTTTTTATGATGTTATAAAAGGAATATTACATTTTCCTAGATTAAAAAAAGTGTGCCTTCCCCTCTATAAGTTTTTTGCACCAGTGAATACCTCATATTTTCATATTAACTTCTAGACTAGCGGCCGAATCATGGCTAAAGAATCCAGTCTACTCTTTTTTCTCCAATGCTGGTTGTAAAAGAAATGAATGCATGTCTTTCCAAAGTGAAAAGTGAAATACAAATAGCCTAGTCTTTGACTTGAACTAGTATCGGTGATACGGAGCTGTATAAAAAATCTATAGCCCTCATATATTATACGTGCCTTCACTTGTAGAAAATAATACGTTTCGTGCATATATATATATATATATATATATATATATATATATATATATTTCTGGTCCATAGTCAATACTGTTAAATTCATTGAAACATGCCCATATACCCGAGGATGCCAGTTACTGTAAATGGCATTGATGTTGAGTTCCCGGTCATAAGTCACTTCTGTTAAATTAACTTAAGACCGGAAAATCAACATCCACGCCATGTACAGCAACTGGCATCCTCAGGTGCATAGGCATGTTTCGCTGAATTTAACTGAGTTAACTTTGAACCAGGAACTCATATATATAGGGTGTTGGTTTCTTTATCAACATACGGGGGTAATTTAATATCAAATCTATCCTTGTAGAAGGATAGTAATAGCAGTTTTTAAACCATTGATGGAGGGATATGTAGGTTCATGCCTTTTACTAGAATAGTAGACTGAAAGTAAACATAATGGCTTCTCTAGAATTCAAAATCGCTGACTCATATGATGCAGTCCATTGAGTCAGCCACCACGCCCCCTATATATGGGGTTAACTGAATAATCAATGAATTATGAAAATAATATATTGATATTCATGTTTATCTGCGATTTTCTGTTCCTTGTGCAATCACTGTGATTAATATTAAACTCTGAATTAGGTGCATTGTCAAAAAAGGAGATTAAGTTTTAAATAATAATTCTCAGTGTAAAATAAATTATTTTTATTGTAATATGTTATAGAATTATTAAGATCTACGCGTAAACATAAATTTTCAACATGATGACAAGATTTCTGGTTTCAAAAAATAACAGTCACTCTTTTGATGTTTATTTCTCTTATATCCATAATTTTGGTCAGAGATTTGAAATATATTGATTGATTGTAATTATTGATTTAAGACCAGAACTTGAAAGTGGTTGTTAGAAGTTATTTCTTTCTTTCTTTTTATTTTTTTAAAGATTACTTCGCCTTGCCAGTTTTCTTGTGAAGGTATCACTTGTGTTACGTGAATGAACTAGTGTTTTATTTTATTTATTTATTTATTTATTTATTGCGACGTTTCTTTAAATTTCTCTACTTTCTCTGTGCTAACTTTAATTAAAATTATGTTATTGTAATTTATTGTTCTTTTTTTGCTTCTTTAAAAAATACCAAGAAAACTATATGAACAATAATAAATTCTTTCTTAGTATCTTCACTTCTATGGTTATCTGTTTCCTTTTCACATCTATCTATTTACAATTTGGTGGTGGGGAAGATAAAAGAAAATTTTACTCCTGTATTCGTCGATAGATGCTATTACAAACATGTAATTTTATATAAATTAATCAAAAAGATGACTTTTTATTGTATTCTGACAGCTGCCATAGCGTGTATTTTCAAAAACTCAATTTTGGTGTTTTCTTTTTAGAGACTAATTTTTACAATAATTTGAAAACAAGGAGATCGTGATTCAAACTAAATAAACTACCACTTACCGTACTTGATGCCTTCTTTCAGAGAAGATGATACTATTCAATTTCTAAATAGGAACAAAGCTCTTGCTGATAAACAGTCGATCGACTAAAACAAATTTTGCTGGAAAGGAGAGCAAATGATTGTTGCGATCAGTAAAATGCAAATGATATCATCATCAGCATCATTATGTCTCACAATCAGCACGGATATCCCTGACCCTTTCTCGCCATCCTTCTCTGTCATCTATTCCTTCAAGCAGGTGTTCAGGACTACATCCTGTATCGGCACGGAGCTGTTGTATGTAGGCTAATGTTAGTCATCCTGCCTTTGTTTGTCCATGTGAAGGGATTCACAGTAGTACGTCACTTATGAGTTCGTCCCTACTTCTCCTGCATGTCTGCTTCATCTAACTTGGATAGTTTTCGTGATGGGTGGTAGGTGGCCGTACAGCTGCTTTTTTGTGTGGTGCTGCCTCCAGGACTTGTTCAATAGTACTTGCAGCATTCTTGTGTAGTCGCTTTCAAGCTTTTTCTATATACGTTTAGCCAGCGTCAATGTAGTGCATCCATACAGCAGTATCGACACAACCGCTGCTTGGAAAAAAGTGTGTTTCATTTTATGGGTCAGGTCTGACTTCTATAAGACTGATAGCTATCGATAGCTGTCCATGCCTTTGCTAGTCCCGTATAAGCTAAGAAAAATGTAATATACATTCCAGGTAATCTAAGATCGCCCCTTTCATTGATTGTTATACAAATGCCATTACTACTTGAATGGGAAGAGTTCATTGATTCTCTGTATTCATCAGGTATTGTAGCATTTATTCATATCTTAATAGATTTCTCAAATCATTAAAAATTACATTCTAACTATAAAAAGGACTTTTGACATCTGTTTAAAAAGACAATATTTTTGAGGAAAGAATAATAAAATCTTGTCGAAGATAATAAAAAATGTATGATAAATTTTGTTATTATTTAATAGTATATGGACCTTCCCAGGTTATTTCATGCCAAATCCATCTTTTTTGGAAGGACAGTAGTGGTATTATTTAACAGATACTTGGGAGGATAAGGGGTTCATACCTTTCCCAAGGGTATATGTAAGAAAGTGAACGTAATAGCGCGAATGGAGTTCGAACTCGCATACTATGATTCCGCAATGCAGTGCTTTAACAATTACACCACGGGAACACCCTGTATGATAAGGAGGTAATATGTAGTTCAATAAAGATAAAGTCGAAAGTTTTAAAAAAAAGTGTTTTAATTTTAATTGATAAACTGAAAGACGTTTTGATTAACTCAATTAATAGACTGCATGGTGATGAATTAAGTATATGCAGCACATATTGATCAGAGAAAGTACAATATAGAATGCATGGTGAAAGTACACTCGGAATAAAGTACAATCAGAGAAAGTGCGAAATAGAATGCATGGTGAAAGTACACTCGGAATAAAGTACAATCAGAGAAAGTACAATATAGACTGTATGGTGACGAATGAAGTGTGTGAGGCATATAATGAGGGTAGAATTCATTTGTGTTTTTTCTTGCTTTCTAGATGAGCTGAGTAATGAAGTCAGAAGAGAAATAACGAAAGATAGAGATAAAGAGAACATCGGTTGGTTGTTGAATGCAATTTTATAAAATAATTTTTACGGATGATTGATTTTTTGTATCGTTCCGATATGGTTTGAATTCAATATTTTCTTTCTTTTTTACAAGTTATCAATCAGTTGGCCTGCTACTTCATACATATCTTGTGAGAGAAGAGATTGATTAATATCTTTCTTGAGAGCATTATTGTAAAATGAACACAAAATTTGAATGCAGGTCTTTGATTCCAGTTTTGGCTTGGTAACTCCTATCAAATCAAGAGGCACATATATTCTAAGCTTATTTTAAATTGGCAGAGGTCCACAACATGAGGCTACTTACGAGGTTTGAAATGATTGCAATAACGTCGGTCAGTGATTGTTTTACGTAGAGATGTCCTTATTCATATTTATTGAATGTAATTCGGCGCAAAGTCAGATATGTTGGAAACCAAATGAGGACTGATATTACCCGAGCAGGAAGTAATCACTGATTTATAGACTGGAGAATGATCTAAGCCCAGTCGGCTGGAGCTGCATAATACACCGACGGCATCTTTGCAGATGTGGTGAGGCCCCCCAACGAGTATCCTCATAATGACATTAAAAAAGCTGATGGTGCGGTTTAAGTAAGGCTGGAGCTTTGGGGAATGCTGCGTATCCCTTAGTTGACATCGCTCCCAGATCAACTCTGGCTCATAGTGGTAGCACCAGATATGGTCCTATCTATATGTCAAATAGACCTGTTTTACATTTAAATTGTTTGCAAATAAATGACTCATGCTAAATTGAATCGTCTGAAATAGGACTGTTTGAAAATTTTACTGTGTGTAAACAAATGGCTGTTTCATTTAATCTTGATAGATAATAATAGTTAGAACCATTTGACTGGGTACAAACAAATGATTATTATTGAATAGAACTGTTAATGTTAAGTAGCAATACCTGTAACCACTTGAATCCGAGCAAACAAATGATTAATATTGAATAGAATTATAAGTGGTAGATAGCAATAAGGGAAGCCATTTAACAATGTAGAAACAATAAGAATACTAGTGTGCGAACAAATTACATTTAAGTCATTTAAAAATGAAAATTTCTACAAACTATATGTACAAATAAATGACCGGTGGTAAATTATGACTGTTTGATAGCAATACTCGATATCATTTAACTGTGTGCGAATAAAACCTCGTTTAAAAATATTATCAATAAAATATTTACAAATCCTATATTAAGTATATATTTATAAAGATTATTTGGCATTTAATAACCCACAATTATTGATATGCAATAAACCCCGTCCAACAAAAAAATCGTATATATTTAATATATATGTATAAAGATGATTTGGCATTTAATGACCTATAATGGTTGATATAACATAAAACCCAACCAAACCAAACCCTATATATTTGATATATATATGTATAAATGGGGTTTAGTATTTAATAACCTATAATGGTTAATATAACATAAAACTCAACCAAACTAAATTATTATGTAACCTGTATATATAAATAAAGAGGATTTGGCATTAAATGACATATAATAGTTGATATAGTATAAAGCCAACCAAACCAAACCCTATATACTTGATATATATGTATAAAGGTGATATAGCATTTACTAATATATAATGGTTGATATAACATAAAACCCAACCAAGCCAAATCCTATATATTCACTATATATATATATATATATATATATATATATATATATATATATACGAGGATCATTAAATAAGTATCCAGACTTTTTCGTATGGGCACTTTTATTGATAGTACACACATGAAACTCTAGTACCCTTCGAAGTAATCTCCTCCGACTGCAATGCACTTGTTGTACCGTTCCAACAACTTCGGGAAGGCCGCATTAAAGTCCTCTTGTGTGAGCGCGTCAATGTCCTTCGTCACAGCCTCTTTCATCACCTCAATTGTCTCATAACGACAGCCTCCGAGCTTAGGGGAGAACGAAAAGTCACAGGGAGCAAAGTCTCGACTATAGGGAGGCTGAAGAACTGTCTTGATGTCCATCTTGGTCAAATAGTTTGTGACAAGGATGGAGTCGTGGACTGGTGTATTGTCCCAGTGGAAATGCCACTGACCCGATTTGAAGAGTGCTGGCCTCTTCCGACGGAATATCTTCCTGAACTCCCTTAAAACTTCAACATAGTAACCCTAACCCTTTGGCCAATCAACTCTGGTGTATTGACTTCCTTACTCCTCCCACTCGTCTCATCCTCCCTCACAGACTCCCTGCCTACTTGAATCTCTTATGCCACTCAAAAACTGATGCTCGATTTATGCAAGATGGTAGAAAAGCAGTCTGGATCATAACATACCTTTCTGTGTCATTTTTCCAAGTTTAAAACAGAATCTTATTGCATGTCGTCCTTCTAAAGTGTCCTCACATCCAGATTGCTATTTTGAAATTCACTAGCTGTAACAATCAGGCTTTAGTACGGTGTATTCCAATTGCTGCTGTAGCTGTTCATTTGAACCTGAAATCATAAAAATTGGTCAGTCATCTCATAAGGTATATAGCAATAACATACTGTATTTTCCAAAGTCTACGACAATTTTGAATACCAGTATAAAAAGTCAGGAAACTTATTGAATACACCGCGTATATATATATATATATATATATATATATAAAGAGGATTTGGTATTTAATAACCATGAAACCAAAGCAAACCATATCACACCAGGAGAATGATCTGTTACCAATTTAATGAATTTGTCAAATCGAACTATATCCAGTTTATCAAATTTCTTTTTGGTTCCTTTGTTCAATGGAATATAAAATTTTGTGGGTTATTTCACATCATATCCCTCCTTATAGAAGAATATTGGCATTACTATTTAACCAATAGCTGGGGTATACGGGGATTTATACTTTTGCCAATGGTAAAAGTCTGAATTGAAACATAATAGCGCAAGACTGTAGTTTGAACTCTATTACTACGAGGTCACAAGTCAAGTAAATTTTTTGAGCAAATTTCAAATAAATTACTGAATTTGATATTGTAAGCTTACCTTTACCTGGCACGATATTGTATTTCAACCGTTTTTTAAGTTTGGAGCATCCAAAATATTTGTCTTTAACTGTGATGAAGCATCAACCATTAGAAATATTAGTATATACGATATTGCATCAGCTATTAGTTAAAATGAATACACACACAAACATGTGTATGTTTATATATATTCATATAAAGTAGAGAAAAGTTGGCAACCGTAGTCGAAAGCTTTTCATTAGCTACTACACCAAGGTGTAAGGAAGGGCGCTTCTCCTTTCCCTTGATTGCTCAACTTTACCCAAGATCCGTACCTTGAAATGCTGAATATTAAGCAAGGTAGCATCAATACGATTTTTTGAGTCTTTGGTATGACTCGATCGGGGATTAACCACTCTTCTCTAAGGTCTTTGGCGACCACTCTACACACTAGGCTAATGGGCCGATCTATATTTATATACTGTAGCGAAATTTCTCCAACTTCTCTGTCACAACAAACACGAACCTCTCATTACCGGTGTATTTTTGTCTGGGGTATCGGATGTGAAAAAGAAAAAGAAAAACTTGTAAATGACTGAAATGTAACCAAAAGTAGACTTATCAGTTCAAATAAGACAGGCCTACTTATTTTAATGTCTTAAACGTATGGAAAACGACTGTCACAATAACGGGACAAATAATATTCATCCTCACCTGCTGTACAGCTTAGAAACCGTATTTAGAGCAACCAAAGACGACCACTTTAATCTTTTTCTAAGCACCACTGTTACTCTCAAGAGTGTTCACAGCTTAACAGCTGTTTTTTTCTAGTTTATTTCATTTCCTTTCAGCCACAGAGAATTCCTTTCTTTACTGATTGTTTGTTTTATTGTTGATATTAGTGTTTTCTTACCACAACCTTTTCTTCTATTTTTTTTCTGTAATAACTCTCACTTTGAAACAAGCCTTTCGTCGGGGTTCTCTTTTCTCAGATATTCTGATGTATCTTTGTGTAAATATTGGCTGTAGTAGTATGTAATTATCCTACTCCTCTGGTACGGACAAAGTCATTTATAACGGAGTAAAACAGTTTGAGATTTCCTTCTGTTATAGTATGACATCGGGGTGATGGTATATTTCAGGGTTTAGAATTGTTTAAAATCATTTTTCCTCTGAAAATATCTGTTTAAGGAGGGAGCCCCTGTTTTCTAATGGCTAAAAGTACTAGACTACGGCCATGATGTAAGCGTGTTCGATCCCCAGTTTGGTTATTTACCTTTGGGATAGGTATGAGCCCCCTTATGCACCCGAGCTAAGGGTTAAATAGTAACACTATTGTTCTACAAGGAAGGTTTTGTCATTAGAAAGATGACATGCCATTAAACAAAAAACTATTTAAAGGTATCGAATATTTTGGTTAGAAATAAGATGTAAAAACATAAACTTTGAACGTAATAGTTTTCAAAATTTGGGGAGGGAAAAATTAATAAATTAATTACCCAATCAACAGACACAAGGGAAAAAAATATTTAGTGCAGATCGACAAACAGTAGATATATAAATGAATAAATAAATAAATGACCTGATCAATCAGTGCACAGAAAAAATAAATGACCAACAATTCCAGACAGACTGGCGATCATTTTTCAAGAGGATCTTTTGAAGTTTATGTGGATGGTTTGGTCAAATTAGATACGAATATTTTTTAGGCGTTGATCTGAATAAGGTGATAGTTCTAATCAAACTTTTAAAAAATAATATACTTTAGATCTAAAGAAAAAACATTTCGGTGTCAATTAGAATAGTGTAATTAAAAATGGGATTGGCGAACGAGAGAGGAGAGTGTGGATAATTAACAAAAACAGATCTATGGTTTATTACTTTAGAATAATGGCCACATACAGAGGATATAGCCTCTATGCATTTGGAGGGTGTTTGATCATCAAGCCGAACGGGACGAACTTTAAGAAAAAACCTGTTGGCTTCTCTGTCTTTGTCAGTCTGTCTGCCTCTCTCACTCTCTCCCCCCTCTCTCTCTCTTTCCCCCCTCTCTCTCTCTCTATATATATATATATATAGCATCCAAATTTAATTGAGAATCAATGGACAAGAAAAAAGTCGTCAACAAACTAAAATTTCTTGTAATAGTGTCAGTTGCTTTAACGTGACGAGTATGATACCTTCACCACCTCAAAAATAAAAATTGAGCCTGCTTCTTTTTCGGAAAACAAGGACCAAACATATTTGATGACCTCGTCGTAGAAAAAAAAAGGTGAAGATAACGGAAAACATTGACGTTCAACCACCCATAGCTGATCGAAAGGATTAGCTATTAATAGAAGAACCTTGTAAGGTTACGCCGGAAGGACGAAGCAAAAAAGCCACGTCATATACTTTGTGTTGGTTTCTGTGGCGACGCTAACTACATGAAAACACCCCTTCAATTAACAATACAACACACAAATATTTGTTGCCGTAACAACGCCACGAACATTCATCGTTTTCTGTTGCCCACGTTACATAAGCCGTTTTAGAACTGAGATTACGCTACACTTCTCGACTGATTATCTTACGAAAGCTAAAGAAAACAAAGTGTTTTACTATTTGTCTATTAGCGAGAGAGACGAGATGGATTCATTCTTTTCTCATGGGCATTAGCGCGATATGAAATGCAGCCATTCTCGTCCATGATTTGAACTCGGGTCAACGTCTTTAACCTGTACGCTGAGTGCGCCTCCTACAGTAGACTATAGCGTGTCTTATTACTCACCCGGTATTCCATGGCACCGAATTTTTGAATTCTATGGTCCAATTGGCTGTCATGTGTGTTTTCCTTTTTAGGTACATAAAAATTCACGTTTCCAATCAAGTCTGTTCTGGTTTTCTCGACCTGTTTCCGTTTTTACAACAAATGACATTCAGCTTCTTATTTTGCCGACTCTAGTTTTATCCTGCAATTTACAAAATAAATAAACAGCAACACAAAATCGTAGTCTGCAAAAATAAGAAGCTGTAGAAGTTTATCCACTGCGTTCCACAGACTTCAAACACGGTTCATTTACGTCAAGTGCTATGGTGGCCCTACCCAGTGGGCTTGCGTATCAAATATATAAAAATAGCTGTCTTAGTATAAACATATATTTATATGTGCGTTGAAGCACAAAAATATTTATATACACACAGCGAACTATTTCTTAATTTTGCATATTGCGTTTTGCTTACTTATTATTTATCCAAATATTTACGCAGACATTTGCATCGGGTTTTGAAGAATTTTGCTAAAAGACTTTCAATTATAATATATAGAAAAACATATTCTAAAAAGCCTTTTAAAATATGTCAGCTTTTGGTGAATATAAAATGAATAGTATTTTTCCGCATGACACATATGTTTTTCTATTAATTCATGTGTCATCGATTTGTTTTATTCTTGAAACTTTCTTGACGGAATATGATAATAAAGAACAAAAAGAACATAAATTTACTGAAAGAATCAAGGTTTTCTTCCACCTTTATATTCCACAGTTTAACTCAATTCACCATTGTTGATTCTTTCTATGTCTTGTGTGTTTTCATCTCCAGAAAGTAATTTCTGAAATCACTATTGTATTTTTTTATCACATTAACCCTTTTTTGCGATAAGACAAATTAATATTTTTCTTCAAGTGCCCAGTAGGTCAAGTTAACGGAAGACAAAAGAGCATCTGCGGTTAACTAAAAAGTTTATTCCATATGGAATACATCGCAAAATGTTAGCTGAGACAAAGGGGATTTGAAGAGATAACGAAAAGTTGACATTAAGAAAGGAAAGAGTCAGACACGTGGTTACTGAAAAATATCACTCAATTTATTATTTGTATTGTGACTTCCCTCTTGACAAGTTTATAAAAAAAGACGTGAAGTGGTATATTCGAATCGATAAAAGAACATTCAATGTTTAACAAATCGTAAATCATCACCACAGAGTGGGGTTCTTTAACTCCGAAATTTATGAATGTCTTGTCCTCTGCGGGTTACTGATAAACTGAACTTTTTCAAAAGTTATATATAACAGCTTGACATCCTTACCGCAACAGTTCTGGTGATTGTTTTCGATCCTACAACCAGTTATTAAATTCAATGGTGGCAGAAGGCAACCACCACATTAAAAAAAAAACAAAAGATTTATAATGAGCGGGAAAATTAAATACCTGATGGAAAACTGATTTAAAAAATGAAATATTAGTTCTTAAGAACATCTTCATGACTCCAAATAAGGATATGCCTCGTTGGATAATGGTGTTCAGCAAGTTCATCGCGAACAATGTACACCGTAGTGACAGTTGTAGCTGACACGGCATCAAAATGGTACGTGTGACTTTTACGTTTTATCAACGGGTTCGAGTTTGGGTCTCTCTTTTTCTGCTTTCGGCCTTTGCTTCTGCCTGAAAGTCAAATCAAGATGCCGACTCCTTTTGAGGAGGCCCGGTTTAAACTCATCTGGGAACCAAAGCAACTGTCTGCTTGTTAACCCATTTTTCGTGTTGTATCAAACAAAACAAGATTAATAAATACCAATAACGACAAATTAGTAATCATTTTGAATCTACAAATCATTTATAACTATCAGACATTTTACTCTGAAGGAGGAATTAGTCTTTCTTCATAGTTTGTAAGCCATAGAGGCCCTATCTCACTGTGATAAGTTGTTAGAGAGTTTGAATTAAGAGTTGTACTTCCTCTAGATCGATTGCCGGAATAAAGCTCGGGGGACAAGTCTTTTTCACTATATACCTTTCCTGGGAGAAAAACTGATTCATACCTTTCCCGACTCCAAAGTGAGGTATATAGACTCCATAGCCGGAATTTTTAATCTGCACACATATTCCATTTTCCACGATGATAACCACTATACTACCCGTGCACCTATGGAGTTTAGCTTCAGAGATAGAAATAGCACGTGACTCAATTTTGAAGTTTGATCTATTCCACGACCGGTAGCGTATACGTAAATTCTGTGTATTCTTCAATTTTATTAACTCAAATTCACTCTAAGCAAAACCAATTGGTTACTCTGGAGAAAAGGGTAAATGGTTTGGTTTCTTGGATTTAATGGCATATTTACCTTCGTGAGTTATTTAAGCCAAAGTAACCCGCCTAAAAAACAGCAGTGATGCTATTTAACCCATAGCTGGGCGGATAAAGGGGTTCATACCTTTCCCCATGAGCATTAGTCTGAAAGTGAATGTATTAGGACGACTGGAGTTCGATCTTGGTTACTAGGGTTATGTAGTCCAGCACTTTAGCCATTACACCACGAAAAAAAGTTTTGGTACAGCGTGAATAGTACGAAAGAATAACCAGTGAGAATAAAGATCTCAGACATGTATACGTGTTTATATATTTATATATATATATATATATATATATATATATATAAGTTGGCCAACTGTAGTCCAGGGTGGCCCGACAGCTCCCTTTTAAATATCTACTTCTCCAAGGTGTAGGGGAAGGTGCTACTCCTTTCCCTGGATTGCTCCACTTGACTCATGATTTTTACCTTTTAATACCGAGTGTTAACCAAGTCGGTATCAAGTACTATTTTTTGAGTTTTGGGTAGGACTCGACCATGGATTGGACCCCAATCTCCTGGGCCATTGGAAAACACGCTAACCTTTATGCAAATGGCCCAGCCCGGGTTCGATTTACTTTCTTTCTTTAATGGCAAATCAAAACTAGTTGTCTTTCTTTAATGGCATATCAAAACCAGTTGTATTCCTTTAATGGTATATTAAAACCAGTTCTCTTTCTTTAATTGCATATAAAAACTAGTTCTCTTTCTTTAATTGCATATAAAAACCAGTTCTCTTTCTTTAATGGCATATCAAAAACAGTTCTCTTTCTTTAATGGCATATCAAAACCAGTTCTTTTTCTTTAATGACTTATCAAACGATCCTTGACGAAGAACAGTAATGTTACTCTTTAACTCATAACTGAAGGAATAAAAGGTTTCCTGCCTTTCACAAGAGTATTTGTATTAACGCAACTGCAGTTCAAACTCGCTTACCAGGATGTCGCAGTCTAGTAAATTAGCCACTACGCTACGACACTTACATCCCAGATTTCAAAGGGACAACAAAATAGAAATCCCAACTGCGATATGATAAGAAGACTTGGATATAAAATGTTCCTGGCTGTAGCTGTGGGAAAAGCAATCAAGGATGTGTTAAATTCCCGATGCAGATGTTCTAGAAAAGAAGTATCTTAAATAAAACATGCATGTGGTGTGGGGAAAATTTAGGACGAACGGACACGCATTGCTTGAGAGAATACGAATTCTTACCATATATTTTTGAATATGTAGAATCCATGAATGCAGCTCATCTGAATATCTTCCATAAAAGAAACGATAGTAGAGGGCCAAACAGGCAATATTCCAGCGATGGTAAAATTACCGAAGACACTGAGGGGGCGGAATATTGATTCAAACGTACATAAGATTGCAAGTTCTTTTCCAATACAAAATTTTAAGAATATTGTTGGAATACAATAATCTGTTTTTGACCAAGGTTCATCTGGCGTTCGCGGTAATGAGCAATGCCGAGTTGATCAAGGATTTTTATGTTAGCTCCGGATAAAGCTTGATTCGTGCGAAACTCTCCCTCAATAAAATAACTGCATGTCAAATTTCACTTGTTGGGAAATCGGAAAAATATCATAGATCTATTCAATCATGATTAGAGGATATATAATATTCAGAATAAGAGTCGAAGGTGTAGACTGTTATTGATAGGATATCAATCATATGGAAGCCTGATAGAAGAAAACAGGATTTCTTCCAAGCAGTGGCAGTGTCAATACTGCTGTACGGATGCTCTACTTGGACACTGACAAAACGTATGTGGGAAAGCTAGATGGGAACAGCAGAAGAATGCTACGATCTATATTGAACAAATCCTGGAAACAACACCCCACGAAACAACAGCTGTACGGCCACTTCCCCCATCTCTAAAACCATAAAAAAGAGGAACAAGACATGTGGAATACTGCTGGAGAAGCAAGGATGAACTCTCAAGTGACATTTTCCTATGGACCCCTTTCCATGGACGTACCAGTGTTTGCCGGCCAACAGCTCTGTGGGGACACAGGATGTAGTCTGGAAGATGATAGGGATGCATGGGGAGAGACAGAGTCGGGGAAACCCATGCTATCAGCGTGACTTAATGCTCATGAATATTTAAAATATTCTATGTAAATAAAAATGCATATATATGGTAAATTATATCATCCTCATCAGCATGAAGGCATATTCACTGCATAGATTCTCTCATGCCATCCGTCCCTATCAGCCTTTACTATTGGCAATTACTCTGAGTTGAATCCAGGCTGTGCAGAGAGATGGTAAATGTAAATTTTTCTTGTTGATCAACAATAGTTGTTGAATGTCATGGAAGGACATCATTTAAGATTTCAACCTTACTTCTCTAGCAGTACGCAACATTCCTTGTTCATTTTACTTACATAGTTTATGTGGTGGGAGGAAGTGGCTGTTATCAAGTGTTTTCTAGAGTGCTGCTTCCAGGATTTATTCAAAGCACTATGCAGCATATTTCTATATCCTTCCAGTGATATATATATATATATATATATATGTGTGTGTGTGTGTGTGTGTGTGTGTGTGATTAGATAAAATGAATTTCAATTATGACTAAAAGTAATAAGAATAAATATAAATGCACAAACACTAAATATTTACGATGTTAACTTGATATCTCAGAGATTTGAAAAATTTTCATCCGTGCTTGGGAGTAAAATTAAAATTCAGTTCGAAGCTCGGGGTTTGAATACTTATTTTGACAGCATCACAACATATATTCATTGTCTACTTCATTAAAGTTTATAGAGCTTATTTTTCTGCTTGACGATGTCTTCGTGTAAGAGATTTAAATTTTTAAAATAATCTTAAGCAATAACCTCCCTTCTCATAATCGAATGAAATGTCGATAAAATGGTTGATTTCTATTCCCATCCAAAAATGTTGGGTGCAAAATTAGAAAAAGTTATTGTTTAAAACTATGAAACAAGTGGGTCTTGTTCTATTTTTCTATTTGATGAAACACTTGTAGTCAGAGGCAGTTACAAGCGAAACATTTGTGATAAGAAATTTGACCCCCTTTGTTATGAAATGGCCGAGGGATTTCGGTTCATGCCTTTGAGGTTAGTTAGGCTGAGAACCTTTCGGCTCAGCACATGGGTTGTTTGGGTGTAAGATTGAAGAAGGTGTTAACGAGGGTGCGCGCGAGTGGATGGAGGTGTCACTCAGATGCCATAACAGTCCGAGACGATACTGGGTGACAAGGTGCGGGTGACGTCACGCACCGGAAGCACGCGGAAGTTTGTGTGAGAATTTGAAGAAAATAAGAGTCGGGTTTTGGACGCCGAACGAGAAGGATCAATTTTGGAGCTTGCAGGCGCGAGGCGAACGTGCGCCCGATGGGGGCCGCTCGAGTTGGGGGCCAAATGAATAAGACAGCATAGAAGATTGTGTCTCTCCTCCTTCCGTCGAAACCTTTAACTCAAAGTTAATAAAAAGGTTTCGTACCTGAACAAGAAGTCGTTACGTGTTTTAGAATATTGAGATTCCTATGTTCTTTATATGTTCTATCGTTAATGAACATTACATGTCTATTTCGCACATGGCCATACTCGTGTATATGGCTACGCAACACCATGAGTAGACTCGACAATAAAATTAAATCGCCAACATCACTTTTTTTTCTTTTTGTTTTGTTTTAATTACAATGTCATTTTCTATATACTCAAGAGTGATGGGTTTTGAATTACGTGACGAGGATTTCTTATAATGCCGAAATATGTTTTAAAATTTTAGTAAAGGACCTTAGCAAATAAAATAAGAACCTTAACTATTGATCGATTGATTGATTTTCATGCTTGCTTGGGAGTAGAATTAAAATTCAGTCCGAAGCTAGAGGTTTAAATACTCATTTTGACAGAACCACAACAAATATTCATGGTCTATTTCATTAATATAACAATCTATGTATATCTGTGTCTACATCTATTCTTTTTATCGTTAAAAACCTGTAACAAAATATGTCTTGCAACAATTTTTTTTTAAAATAGAAACGAAACAAGTATCTAAAAAATACGAATTGTGAACTGATGAATTCTGAGCTGCTTTTCTTGCCCAGCGATGTCTTCGGGAAAGAGGTTTAAATTTTGAAAATAACCTTTTGCAACAACCACCATTTTCATAATCGAATGAAATGTCGGTAAAATGATTGATTTTTATACACACTCGAAAATTAATCTTCAAGTGCTTATGATTCCCCAACTCTCGAAATAAACATGACGCTGTTGATCTAAAATTGAAATTCGTCAGGTTTAATTCATTTCAAGTAATAAAGTTTCTTTATCTACTTTTTAGGATCTATTTTTCCTTCTGTTAATGTAAGAGTTTGCGTTTCAACCGGTATAGTTTTTTAGATTGAACTTTGTCTCCCGCACCGGTCGCTTCCGGGTGGAAGGTGCGGGAGGAACTTCCGGCCTGAACACCGGCTGGCGCGAATTCGGTCTTTTTCAAATTGACGGGCATGCGAGACAGATGTTTTTTCTTTGTGGGTCACTAGCAAGGCAAAAAGAGTTTTCAAGTTGAAGATTGTATCGTTGAAGAATGTATAGTTGGAGAATATGTACTTGTTTTTACGCTGAACACGTGCGCGAATAAAGATATACAACTTCATCAGTACGAGACTCGTGTCTTTGATTTTTGACCCCAGTTGCTGCTGTAAAACCTTCCTTCAAAGAAATGTTAAATATGAAAATGGCGACAATATTTTTATCAGTGACAATAAGTTAGAATTTTACACACACTGAGTAGAAAAGATTATCAAATGGATATCACATTTAACCTTTAAATTTCGTACATAACACA
This sequence comes from Sepioteuthis lessoniana, assembly GCA_963585895.1. Lineage (NCBI taxonomy): Eukaryota > Metazoa > Mollusca > Cephalopoda > Myopsida > Loliginidae > Sepioteuthis > Sepioteuthis lessoniana. The sequence goes on from OY757905.1 coordinate 27,578,760, forward strand.
GTACGTAGAATATGTGAATACTAAATGCATTAGCCCTTTATATATTTTGAATTTCAAATTGATTTTCTGATGACAGCATAGTACACTTTTGTAAGTATTTATCACATTTGACTAGCTTATTTCCCAAAACCTTTGAACATATATATATATATATATATATATATATATACATGTGTGTGTGTGTGTGTGTGTGCTTTACGTAAATGCATGTGTGTGTGTGTGTGTGTGTGCAAGTTTTACTTGTACGCGTGGGTGTGGGTATGTGTGTGCATGTTTACCTTTATGCGTGTGTGTGTGCCTGTGTGTGTACACACGAGCCTGTTTTATGTGTGCATGTGTGTGTGTGTGTGTGTGTGTGTGTGTGTGTGTGTGTGTGAGTGTATTTCATGTGTGCATGTGTAACTTAACCATATAGAGCGAAATCAGATTTTAGAATGAATAAAAGGAATGTTCATATATTAGACATGTAAATAAAATGCTTTTTCCGAAATCCAAATTCAAATATAACTGAATCTATGTATATCTGTGTCTACATCTTAACGTGCACATATCAATTCTTTTTTATTATTAAAAGCCAGTAACAAAATATATGTCTTGGAATAAATGTTATTCAAATAGAAACGAAACAGGTATTTAAAAAATACAAAATGTATACTGGTGAATTCTGAGTCAAAAACATTTGCAGAAAGACACATTTCAAGCATAGGATTTTTTAAAACTTAAATCATTAAACATGTAGTCATGTCTCCAGTAATTTAAACTTACAAAGATTCTATCAGTTGATAAACAGAATGTAATGTAATCGTGATTTTCACTGGAAGAAGACCACCTGCGTCTATCAATCTTCATATGCACAATGCTTTCTGTTGCAGTTGTTTTCAAGTTGTTCATGTAGATTTGATTAAGCTCTGCAAGTGAAGAAGACAAACTGCTCGATTTCAACTAGTAAAATACAATTGAGCCTTAATGAACCTTTAGTCCAAACGTGAAAATGAATAGAATTTCTGAGTAGATTAACCTGCTAGAATTACTAGTATGAGTAGATGGGTGAATTCATCTTGTACGAAAGTAAAACGAAACGAATGGACTTTTATTGTTCTATGAATTATATTTACAGGTCAAATTAAGGGTTTAATGTGAATCTTATTGTGAAATGACTCTTATTGTTGTCGGTAAAACAACGTATTAGCTTGTTACGAGGATAGCGTGAATTGAACAAACTATACGTAATGATTTCGTAAAAAATGTTGTAGAAGAGTTTTCCGGGTTCTTTGATAAAGATTAATGCTAAAACATATTATAAAAATGTCAATATTTAAACAAGTAACATGGTTCTGAGTTGAACAGACGTTATCTTTTTTAATGTAGTATTTTGTTAACATAAAATATTGTGTAAAATCTATTTTGTGTGTGTGAAATGTGTACGTAAATGTTTTGTTATTCTTTATAATTGCTAACTTGTTCATTATTTCTGAATTCTTTTTAAGATAAAATTAATTGGGTCTGTCCTCTTCGATTGCTTAACTTCTACTAACCAGCACAGTGGTTAACTGGTATTTACACCTACTAAATTTTTACTGCGAAATAAGCAAAAGATATTGTTTAAAACTGACACAAGTAGGTCTTGTTCTATTTTTCTATTTGATGAAACACTTGTAGTTAGAGAATTACAAGCTAAGAATTTTGTGATAAGAAATTTGACCCCAAGTAATTAACTTGTGTATACACGGCTATAAAATAAGATTGCCAACATCACTTTTTGTTTTTGCTTTTCGGGTTTTTGTTTAATTACGATGTCATTTTATATATTCACAAGAGTGGTGGGTTTGTAATTAGGTGACGAGGATTTATTATGATATCGAAATATATTTTAAGATTTTATTAAAGGACCCCAGCAAATAGAATAAGAACCTTTATTATTGATTGATTGATTTTTACGGTGTGTCAACTTGTTAGTGAATTGCGTTCACTGTACGTCCATATTTACATTTGTTGTCGAGTTGTTTCGTTGGAGGTTTTTTTGCACATGGTTCTATCGAATACTATTAATTATTAAACAGAATTCTTTGAACCTAATCCTGTTCACAGTGGACCAGGGAATAATGGCAATGAAGGTTTACTATACACTCCCCAGATTTTTAGAAGTGGAGCCTATATATCAGATGCAGTTTCATATCATAATCAGGTCATCACTTTTTCGAGATTATTACCCTTCTGCAGATTACATTGTCAGCGTATTCTAACCTCCTATAACAGAACTCTTAGTATCTTTCGTGTTTCTTGTTATAATGAGATAACTGTACTATTTTGATGCAAAGTAAGTGACCGTAGTCAAGGGCGATCCAAAGTCTCTCTTTTTCCATAGCTACAACACTGAGGTGTCGGGACGGGCACCACTCCTCTTCCTAGGTTGCTCCACTTTATTCTTGATACGTACCTTATAATACTGAGTGTTAAGCAAAGCGGTATCAAGTTTTTGAATCTTTGGTATGACTCAACTTGTGTTTGAATCCCGGTCACCGGGCCATTGATGAATGTATGATTAAGAGATCTACCTATATCCGTAACATGTGAAGAATAAATTAACGTTTTTATTTTTCTAATTTCTTTTTTTTTATTTTATTAATTTATTATTTTTGGATACTGACCAGGAATACAAACAGAAATTAGGTAAATTCTTTATTGAAAAAAATCAATGTTGCATAATTCAAATATTCTTTTCATAATCAGGACTACCGCTTAAATGATTAGCTGATTAATAAAAAAATACAATGCGCAATTTAAACGAGAAACTAACTCTTAGTGACTGAGTGGGAAAAGTATTTCACTGAGAATTCTGCAAATACCTGAAAAGGGACAATGCAAATTAATGGTATATGCTCAAATCAGAAAAAAAACTTCTGTTAGATGAATAAGTCAGAATTCTAAGAACTTGGAATTTCAAACGAATTAACAAAAATATGACACAGAACAAAATAATTTTCATGTAAACAAGAAGTTTTGTTAAGCCATAGTTGTATATGCCCCAGGAGACGAGAGAGTAAAAATGAAAAAAACCTGAAAATCGAAAAAGAGTTGAAAAAAAAAAGATAAAATTCAGGTCATTAAGTGTTGAACACTTTTAATCGAATATAAATTTTATTTTTTTAAACATAGAAACAACAATTACTTACAAAAAACAATGATGGAGATTTGAGGATATAATATCTTATCTCTGCGTAATAGGGATAAAAAAAAATGTCTCCAGATCCAATATCAATGATGATAATGACAGTCTTTTTTTTTAAATGTTTTTTACATTTTAATGTTTTAAATAGGCGTCTATGACATAGGATTTTATAACGGATTTCTGTTATATAAATTATATCTCAACATTTATCATAGTATGAAATACTGTTTTTATGTTATGACTTTAATGGAACAAAGTGCTATACTGTATTATTGGAATAAATTAACGTTTGGAAAATTTATATGTATATTCGCGGATAACTGAGATAAAAACTAAAAACCAAAAGTCATATCCATGGATGTATACATCTAGAGATATACATTAAACCTTCTGGACCATTACGGATGAATATAAAAGTTTTAACGTGGCGTTATTTTGCAGATAACATTTCGTTTCTTATGGTGCATTAGGTTATCCCAGAGAGATTAAACTAAGACAGAATATTCGGCAGGAAGCAGCACAAGGCAATTATTATAATTAAGACATTTAATTGTACAATTACGAGTAAGGGACACAGTTCCCCACCTAGGCTATATAAGACTCACTTGCGTTGAAGGAACAAACAGAAAGGTCCATGCAGCAAAAAAGGTTGAAACCACTTACTCATCTCAAGTCTTGGATCTAAAACAGGAAGGCTCCATGTGCTTGCCGGGAAAAACGGACCGTCTCGTCTGCTCGACTCAAAGTTCTCTTCGTGAAAGAGGCGGATCCCCTGCTTCACCTTGTCTGGGGACCAAAATGGACTCGTGACGTAGGAGAGCTCCTCAAACAATGTAATCAAGGAGACCATTCCATTTAGTCTCCCAACGTATATATTTAGAGTGTTCAGAGGAAATACCTTTCACATTTTAAACTGTCATCTGTTAGGTGCAAATGAACCTAGATAAGTGGCAATGGCAGCTCCATCTAGCTAATGTTTTTTTTTTTTATTTCAGATACAACCAATCAGTATCATGGCTTGAACTGGTTTAGACCTGGTTTTTGCCTTTGAAAGTTATTTTAGGACTGGTGAATCTGTCCATATTCGAGAGAGAGAAAGAGAGAGATAGATCTTCGTGATCATTTCATGTTACGTGGTGTATTCAATAAGTTTCCAGACCTTTTGGTACAGGCATTTAAAATTGTTGTAGACTCTTGAAAATTCAGTATGTTATTGCTATACATCTTATGAGATGACTGACCAATTTTTATGATTTCACGTTAAAATTAACAGCTACAGCAGCAATTGGAATACACCCTGCTAAAGCCTGATTGTTACAGCTGGTGAATTTCAAAATCGCAATCTGGACGTGAGGACACTTTAGAAGAACGATATGCAATAAAATTCTGTTTTAAACTTGAAAAAATGCCACAGAAACGTATGAAATGCTTCAGACTGCTTTTCGACCATTTTGCATGAATTGAGCATCAGTTTTTGAACGACATAAGAGTTTAAAGGAAGGCAGGGAGTCTGTGAGGGATGATGAGAAGTGTGGGAGGAGTAAGGAAGTCAATATACCAGAGTTGATTGGCCAAGGGTTTGGGTTAGGGTTACTATGTTGAGGTTTTAAGGGAGTTCTGGAAGAGATTCCTTGGGAAGAGGCCAGTACTCTTCAAATCGGGTCAGTTGCATTTCCAGCCGGACAATGTACCAGTCCACAACTCCATCCTTGTCTCAAACTATTTGACCAACATGGGCATCAAGACAGTTCCTCACCCTCCCTTTAGTCCAGACCTGGCTTCCTGATACTTTCGGTTATTCCCTAAGCCTAGAGGCTGTCATTATGAGACAATTGAGGAGATAAAAGAGGCTGTGACGAAGGTCATTGACACGCTCACACAAGAGGACTTCCATGGGGCCTTTGAAAAGTTGTTGGAACGGTACAACAAGTGCATTGCAGTCAGAGGAGATTACTTCGAAGGAGAGTTGAGTTTCATGTGTTTACTATCAATAAAGTTCCCCATACGAAAAAAATCTGGAAACTTATTTAATGATCCTCTTACTTCGAAATGATAATGTTCCAAATAGAATTTTCAACATATAGCAACATTCATTTTCTCTCCAGAAAAGCATCATTTCTTTACCATAACATTTCCAAATAAACGTTTGTACCACCTCGCCAACGCATAGCAATTTGTACAACCATGTGCTAATGTGTAAATGGCTGTATAGCTACCTCTTACGTAATAGTCAGATCCTGTTAAAACCTCACCCTGAGAAATATTGATGAACACTTTAAAAGCTGTCCTTGTTCACTAACACAAAGTTTATACGCTTCTCCACTTTTTAAATAGACGTCGGGAGAAAGAAAGAGAATATGAAAGCTGAGTCGGCCGCGTTACCTGGATAAAGAAAACATTATATCAGGAGGGGAGAAAAAGAGCAGCCACCGACCTTGAATTTTCTGCCTGGTTTTCTGTTGTAGTTCAAACGTGTTTGTTCGCTGGTTTCTTCTTCACATGTTCGCGTCTAGAGTGAGACACCTTTTCGGAGCCCATTCCAAAATGGGGTCGCAACTTTCGACTCTATGCACATTGCCATGGCTAGTGTGCATTCACGTTTTTACCTCTTCATGTCCGGCTGCTAACTCCCTTTCAAACCCGAGTCGTCGCTTTACTTCAGCCGGTTGTCGGTGGAGGAACATTCGTTTCCCACTGGTTCCACACCTTCGCAGATCTTGGACCTCCTTTTTTCTCATCATTTTTACTTACGATAGTCATTCACCCGTAACTGCCTGACCTACAACTAGTGCTTAAGCCTGAGTCACTTAGAGGTCAGCTGGCTGTTCCCGTAGACTCTTTTTTTTTGTCTCTTCTTCCCCAGAAATTAGCCTCTCGCTCACTTTATAACTTGGACCTAGTTCGTCCCTTTACTTTGTGACGTAAAATGAAATAGGCAAGAAAAGCTCTCTGTGTATTAATTACAGATTCATCAGTCTCAACGAACGTTTTAACAGCAAAAGCATCGTGCGCACCAGTTCAAACTATGATCGTAACTGTTTGTACCTTAAAAAAAATCGTACAACATTTACCTGAGGGAATTACGATTGCAACTTGCCTAAGGTCTCAGACACAACGCAGGTAACAGTTTAACATGCGAGGAGGGATTCTGCCGCTTCTTGTACATTAAATTCATGCAAAACATACCTGGATTTTTGGCAATGTATTCATATGAATTTATAACTCCATTGAATATAAGTATCAAAAATTTTGTGAATAAACGTTTTCTCTGGCATTCAGTAAACTTACACTACTTTACAGTTACAATTTCTCTTTCATAAAAAAAAAAATATATATATCGAGTTTTGATATTTTCCTGGCTGATTTTTGTGCTTCAGTTAAAATTACATGATTTTTTTAGCACTGAAGTCATTCTATAAACTTGCTTGCACTCACTGTATTATTATAAGATTCATTGATGAATGATTTTTCTAAAGATTAAAAAGAAAACAAACAAGCTGAACTAAAATAATGTCACTTTTTTTGTGGAAATGAGGATGTTATGAGCTAGTGTATCAGCTGTAGATTAACAACTATTATGCTATAAGATTTCTTCCGCAGATTGCTTACATATAATTTTTCATTAACGTTTTATTACTTCCACCGTAGAGTTTTTGTGTTTGAATAGATAAAAGTTTAACACACACACACACACACACACACACACACACACACACACACACACACACACACACACACACACTTATATATATATATATATATATATATATATAGTTCGTTAGATTCTTCTGAAGATCGTCTCGGTTAAAGTCCTAGTAATGAGAGGTCTTACTCTAACATTTAATGATTGAATTGCTAAGATATTTGTTCTTCACTTTCGTTTACAGAGCACTGTAATAATTCTGCTGGTTTTGTGACTGATGTTGATTTTATCTTACATTTTAGATTTTATCTAGCGGTGTCTTCACCAATTATTATTATATTAAGTTTCTATTTTGGTCGAACACTCTTATATATATGTATATATATATATATATATATATAAAAGATAATGGCACATAGTATTTTAAAATGATTTATATCGAGGTTAATTGTACATAGCACTTGGCAATTCTAACAACTTCCATCGGACAGAACATCGAAACGTATTTTGCTTCAATTGACATAAATCGTGAGAATTTTTTTACATTGCTTTAGGCAAAAATCTAATGGCTAAAAAAATCGATAAAACGTTCTCCTTCCTTTTCACAGCATCATACAAAGGATGTAAAATGCCTAGCAATTCAAATCAAGAATCCAACGAATTGTTTTTCTTATATTTCAATTAAAACTAAACTAAACAGATTCTAATGTTGACTAATTTAAATAAGAATTGTATGATATTTAAAACTATTGTTATTTCATGCAATATGTAAATACATGAAACGTCTAGGCTCACAGTTTTTAAAACTGTTCCAGGAAAACGATCATATCTTCACGGAAGAAAGAGGAGAGTGAAGACAAAATGAAAACGAAACAAAAATAGAAACTTTCGTTTTTGTACATATAGAATTTCTTTGCTATACATTAGCAGTAATTACGGAAAAGCGCTAAGCGTAAATCACACCCATTATTAAATGCATTTTGCTAACGGTGATATGTTTAACGTTATAAGACTCACCAGGATAATTTTTCATATAAATATATTGATGGACATTCTTTCTCTTTACACACACACAAACACACACATATATATATGAATATGTATATATACATATGGATTACAATGTTGTATACGTAAAATATCATTAACACATTATAACTAATACAAATTATTATTGCAATCTAACACAAATCATATTCCAGCGTAAAATACCAATATTGTATAATACGCTATAGTCGACAATAGTCGTGGGCGATGCAATGGTTCTCTTTTTCGATAGCTACTACACCAAGGTGCAGTGGAGAAGGCTACTCCTTTCCCTGGATTGTGCCACTTTATCCTTAATCCATACTTTATAATGCTGAGTATTAAGCAAGGACGCAACAAGTACCATTTTTAGTCTTTGGCATGACTCGACCTGGGATTGAACTCAGGTCTCCCTGGCCATTTGCGAACACTCAACTCATTAGGCCAATGACCCGGTTATAGTATATTACATTATAACATATCTTATCACCATGATATTTGTAGCAGTTCTGGCCCACCATACTACACTTGCCTATTATGCTTTATTTTCTTTGAAATGCAATGATGATACTTTGTTTCTTAGTTAAAGTCAACACCATACATTCACACACATACAAATATATAAAGAAACAAATTAAAAAAGAATTATCGGTCAATCTGTTGCCAATTTGTCTACACAGCGCGTCGCATACATCCAGGAGACAACCTCAAATTTATCGCATACCACATGTATCTTCATATACACATATAATAAACATCACTTATACGTCCACACACAATAATATGCAAATATAACCCCCACACCCACATATACAAAGAGTAGTACACAATTCTAACGTTCTTTTGACTGTATTATTCAATGTTTTTCGAGTTCTTCATTATCTTTCGTTATCTGCCTGAAGAGTGTCGTTTATAAAACGTTATGAAACTTGAGGTAGCTGACAAGCTTTTATGCTATTGAATATATATAAAAACTAATATATATTTTCTTATCATTATCATATAATAACTCTTTCACATATATTGAGCACTCTTTAAATTATATCACATTTGCTTCGCCACGAACCTACAAAGTGAGATAGACACAACCAACACTGTTACAATATATATATATATATATATATATATATAATTATTCATCGGTATTTCAGGCAAGAATCTTTTAATCTTTTTTTGCATATGCTTCATGCTAGAAGCTTTTAAGTCTTATTTTTGGTTTGATTAAGTGTGGGGAAACTCCTTTATCTTTTGAGATGTTTTTTTTCTTAATTAAAAGAGCTCTTCGTATTAACATACACTGACATGGATATCATCTCATAGAATGCAATGTGAAGCAGCAAACTGATATTTGCACATATAATCTATCGAGCATTGTAAACTTATAGAGTTTTATTCATGTAAAGAAAAAAGACCTGCAATTATCAAGAATGGCATTGAAACGGAAAACAATGAAACAGAAAAAAGACATCGTATTTCAAAAATATGCTTAATAATTTTGAAGTCAAGCTTTGTAGAAGTGCATTGCTGCCTTGAAAAAAAAAACGCATTAGTTATCCTTGTTTTTGGGAGACCTTGAAGTGTAGTGTCTAAGATGATGGATTACGATATCAATGTGGGCGTCTTTGAATCCAAGTCGTGGTAATATGTTCACTTTTGGACTAATATCCTCGAAAAAAGTATGAACACCTTATGTTCTCAGCTATGGATTAAATAGTAGGATTTATGTTCTGCTATGAGGATGGTTTTGGCTATAAATTACCCACTAATTGTGATATGCCATTAAAGAAAGAAACTAAACCAAACCAAACTAAACCTAGTCTTTATCTAGGCATGAACAACACTCGTTTTCGTTGCTGAAATATATACAACTATCATAGTAACCAACAAAAACTCAAAGATTCCTCGGATTAGCTTCGACTGGCACATTGATATGTGAGTCTACATACAAATAACCTCATGGAAAGTCTTTAAACATTATCCATTGTTTTGACCATCAAGAAGTCAAATGAGAAACATGTGGCAATAATGAGTGTATTATGTCTAGATGTACTTTGTTGAAACGCCAGCTTTCCTGGTAGGTCTGCTGTCCGGACCTACTAAATTATAAACATGTAAGGTATTTTTCCGAAGTTTAAACACCGAAAATAATCCATAAATGAAATATCCTATCCTACGAAAATCATATATTTACATTTACAATTATTGGTAGCATTATGTAAAAAAAAGTATATGCAACGTTGTATGCCACTGAGAGGGGAGAAGTAAGATCAATTTCCCATATCCTTGTACGTTTGAACTAACCGGCCCCAAAGATTGACCGTTAAAAGAGGGATATGAATGAAGGTCAATTCCTCGTGGCCAGCCTGTTGAACGAAGTAACGAATCCAGGTCAGAATGAAAAGCTAAGGGCTGCCTGCACTCCACGACTTGTGACCGGGTGGACAGAGAAGATAATGAAGGTCATTCAGTAGCATGACCAGATGAAATAGAGATGAGGAAAAAGTAGCCTAATGATTGGCCGAAACCTGAGCGCCGGAAGTAGGACCCTTTTCGTCAGAGGAAATAGGGATAAGGCTTTTCAAGCGTGGGAGGTGGGCCTTCTCGACGAACATATTTTTTAATCTGTTTGCATGACACACTTGTGTCTTCTTTTTTCCCTCGTGGGTATCGATTCTATAAGTCCTCTTGTCGATTTTCTGTGATACTACATATGAACCTATGTATCTTCCATCACAGTGGGGTCCTCTATTTGGGGATAACAGTAGGACCTCTTCGCCCTTTTCAAATTCTTTCTTCTTCGCCATTTGTGAGGGTCCTCTTGTCGTTTTATTATCCTCTCGATAAGTGTTAGGGGATTTATTCCCATTATTCCTTGGACTTACATACTTTCTCTGATAACCAGTCCCTTTGTATTTTGGTTTCCTGGGATGTGGAAGCTTCACTTCTTTACTTTCCACCTTCCCACTCTGCGAACGACTATGTAGTTTGTACCTCGCTCGTGGCTCTGCCACGATCTTGTCTTCATTTTTGGCGTTCATTTTCGCCATCTTACTCGGATGACCCTTTTTAGTTTTTATTTCGTTTCCCAGTATGGGAGAGATTCCTTTCAAGAAAAGAAATAGACTGAAAAGATTCGTTTCATAAACTGTAAACGAATGAGTGAATTTAGCGACTTTCTCCAATGTAAAAAGAAAGAAAGAAAGAAGAAGAAGAAGGTGAGATTAACAAACGTCATGAGACGAATAAGAGTATTTCTTTATGGGCTTT
>OY757905.1:27594864-27719683 GCA_963585895.1 Sepioteuthis lessoniana
TTTGTTTAAGGAATATTAAGTGAAGTCAGAACGTTCAGCTATTAAAATATTTGGTATTTTATGTTATTTGTTTATTTACTTACAGCTAGATTTTTTAAATAAAAAAAAAAACATGAAAATGCACTAATTTTGTTAATTTTATAATTTCTTCCTGATGAAATATTTCATTAACAGTCACTTAAATGATGTTCACATTATTATTGATTACAAACACAGGAGGTAATATAATTTTTCTAGCATATTTTAGTGTGTGTTCTTTAAATGCTTGACAACTGAATTATTTTGACTCGACAATTTATGTATATCACTCACTGTTAGTAAATTCAGTATATTCGCCCTTTATAACGTTCTTATAAATCCTTCGCCAATTTTCTTCTTCATAAAAGAAAAACACAAAAGTCTACGTTAAAGTAATAGAGAAAAAGTTACATTCTTCCATTAAAATTTTCAGACCCCTCAGTTTTTAAGGTATACTAAAGACCACACACAAATCCTTATAAAAACAGCCAAACTTCTATTTATCACAGCATAATATTCCATTAGTTTGGTTGATACAAAAACACAAAACGTTCCCTGTTAGACGATTATCCTAAATAAAAAAAATTACTAAAAACCTTCTTATCAATAATTTTAGGGTCAATTATGTAGACATCAAAAATGTCGACTACTGGATAGCTATAACATTAAGAGAACTATCATCAAAAACAGAACAAAGGACATTTCTCTCATAATCCATCTATCGACAATTCCACTGGGAAATTTAGCCTTTCTAGCCTCAATTAACGATACTGCGACTAGAGGGTTTTTCCCTACTTTTCCCGAGTCCAAAATGTAGGACTCGTGTATAAAAATCAATTATAGACATAAATGTTGGGGTTTTTTTTTTATGATTATTGGCTACTCGCGTGCAAGGTCAACTCAAGTCGGACAAATCAACAAGGGAAACTGAAGGTTTTAGAAACAATTTGTCAGATGTGAATGGTAAAAAATACAATAAAAATTAGGATTTTGTAGCGAACTGCGTTCACCTCTCGCAGTACGATACTTACCGAGAAAGAATGCTACGCGAGTTGCTTCTTCAGTGAAGAAGGAAAAAGAGTAGTCGTATTCTAAAGAAGAAAAATATCGTCATTTATTCTCAACAGAGCAGTAAGCTAAGACAGTTCAGCTGTGGAAAAAGGCAAATTTGATGCAAAGAAAACAGAAAGTAAATCTCCATTTGACACCACAGAAGTCAAGTAGAGATGTTGTGCTTTCTTTTGTGGGCAGTGCTACAGTTCTTTTATATCAATACATATTATTCCATACACATTCATTTATCATATAATGCTGGCGGATGTTTTGTGGTTTAAATGCACCGTTTATAATATTTCTTTTTTGGCTGCAGATACGTACACGTGCGCAAACATGCATATACACAAAGCCCCATACACAAAGCCCCATACACACAGATACGCTTACGCACAAACACTGAATCGATCGGAGTGGTTTTTTACCATTTTGTCAAACCCTTGTTTTGGCTAAATCTTTTGTACACATACAAAATGATAATCTCTGTGAATATGCTTTGATAGATAGATGGCAAGTGACTTAGATTGATCGATAGAGAGATAGAAACACATTTTTGAAAAAAAATAGATAGATAGATAGATAGATAGATAGATAAAAAATACGAGTCTTGAATTCTAAGTAGATCTTTGTAGGGTGAACCTCTGAATTATTCTAATCGTAGTAATATCTAAATGAAAAAGAAAAATGGAAATATTCTCTTCAAGGTCCTTGACATATTACTCACGAAACATGGTGAGTGAACAAACTGAATCTTAGCTGTTAAAGCAACAAATGAAAAGATAAAAGCCCAAATAATTCGTATGTTATTCCTGCCTTCTGTTCGAGACAAGTCATTAAAGAAAAAAGATTCCATATATTCTGTGAAAGTTTTATTTTTGTTTCAATTCAAGGCTTTTCACTTATAATGTATCAACAAGTCGTTGCTTGGAAATCTTCAATATTTCTTAGAAGTTGTACATAAACCACAGAGAAATCAATTGTAGTGTATTTAGTTTTGTATCGTATAGGAAACGCTTTTCTAATATGCAACAATAAATGAAAAGCAAAAATAAGCCAGTCTTGATCTAAACAACAGGTTAGTACTTGCACATGAATCTCATAATAGGAATCAATAAGGAAGATGTATGCTCGTCAGTTTAGTGCTTTATGACGTGAACAAATGTTCCAAAACGTTGCTGATTAGTTCTAAAAATATAACAATTGCAGAAAATTCATGCAGTATTTAAAATACCATATATTCTGGCTTGTGAAGTCACGTTCTTATCATTATCACCAATTTTATATTTGTTATTTAGACAGTCCTAAAAATAGACACTCGTGACCAAACGGATATCATCCTATGAAGTGTACTCATCTACAAGTTTATTATCCGAAACGAGGCTGTTTGTGTTTAAAGCAGTATTAATACTCTTGAAAAGGAATGAATTAAACTATTCTCCCTCCAGCTAAGATTAAAGAGTAGAGCAAATCGGGCTATTTAACATTGGTATGCAAAAAGGTGTAGAAAAAACTTTGAATTCAAATTAATTGTAGACCTGGAGAGATATAGCCCTTGCCAGGCTATTTCTGACTAATTCACTCTACATCAAGAGCGCTCCCACAAACTATTTAGGTTACAAGAACAAATGAAAAAAAAAATGTTAGAAATAATGCTGCTACGTTGAGGTCAGTTTATCGGGCCAACATCGTTTTAAACTAATACCATTTTAAAAGTCGCCTGATATATAGTTATAATCTGACTTTTAATGAGTCAAGATTTTTGAAAGACTACAACCCACTATAAGCTTTGTTCAACTTTATAGACAAAAAACAAAAAATATCACTAGATTATATATATATATATATATATATATATATATATATATATATATATATATATGAAGCTTAGATATTTATGATAATAGAAGAAGCTTCATAAAAAGTGATGGAAACTGATTAGGAAAAAGTAAATAAAAAATCAGAAGAGTCATAAAAAAAAAAAGCTATAAAATTTGAATTTTAGTGAAATGCCTTTCATCGTATTTTTTTCTTTTTCAAAAGGAAAGAGTTTAAAACGAACTTCGCTTTGAGAACAAATGAAGCAGAATCAGTTAATTTGTTAATGGAAATATTTCAGATAATTGAAATTAAATGATCACACCAATTTACAATTCTTTGATCTAAACTGATTGTTTCGCTTCGGTTTGAATAGAACTTATCAACATAATGCCCAACTTTTGTGACCATATAGTATATTAGAATATAAAAGATAAGTATGATCAAAGGTTTCCAGCGAATAAGCAACTTTCAAAAATACATTTAATCTCGAGTTTTCTTTAAATGCACATTGGAACTTTTTCACTTAGATAACCACGGATGATGTACATCATGTCTGTGAAGAAACAGTCAGCATTGAGTACGAGACAAAAACTTCGAACGCAGCTTTTAATGACACTAACATATATTTGTTGATTCTTTTTTTTTTTGTTTTGTTTCTTTTGGAGGGGATGTTTCCAAGTAACATTAAAAATAATTTTCTATTAAAACACTTTCGTTTATTGTGGAAGTACTGATAGATTAACGTTTATCGTAGGAGTGAGTTGACTTTGCGACCCAAGTTTCCATTTTTATAGTGCCCTAATACCCTCGAGAAAGGTATGAATCCAACTACTCTCCCTTCAGATAGGGGTAAATAGTAGGACAGACTGAGCTGTTTAACTTCGTTATGACAACCCGGGAAGAAGATTGAAAATTCTTTATTCAAACCTATTATTGACCAGGAAAGGTTTCGGCTCCACCAGGCAATTCACAAACAAACCCGGTTACAGTACAAGCAGGTGTGAATTTTTGTGTAGTCTGTTTAACATAAGCAAGTAGGCTCTGAAATTATTTTACATATCCTGGTTGGAAATCATTTATCGATTGAAATAGAATTTTTAAAAATCTAATATAAACAATTTTACAGCGAGACAAATCAATCATTCATTTTTTTTTAATTTTTGAAGTTTGGAAATGTAAATTTTATATGAAAAGTTAACTCTTGTTGAAATATGGAATTCTGTTGATCTTAGTTCATTTTTAGAGGAATGCTCATGATCAATGCTTTAGTTTTCTCTTTCAGGACCAAATATTTTTTAACGTTTAATATTAATCTTAGAATTATATCAGTATGCAAACCAAATTTGGTGACAAAATAGAAAAATAATAAATGATTGAACGTATTTTATTTTGAAAACTGAATATTTTCGGTGATATAACTTTATATTGAATAAATGTTCATTCACTTTGTACATATGACAATACCTATTTGAATATTTACCCGTAACTTTACAACAATGATAAGCAGCTGAAAATCCATGAAATTCCAAAAGACAAATACAAAATCACGTGACGTGAATGACCGTTTATATATGATTCTCTCTCACATTATAAACTGTTTTCTTTTCGGTGGAAGTGAACTTAGTCGACTGGTAAGACTTGCTCCATCAAGCTAATTTCCAAATATTTTGTTTCAAATGCCATCAATTATGATCATGGTTTGAATTGGTTTGCTATTGAAACGTTTTTTTTTTATAGACTTGTGAATATGTAATTGCTAGACAGAGAGCTTTTCTTACCCATTTCAAGTTACATCGAAATGATCTTGTTCCGGATTAAGAATTAATAATTCTATCCAAAACTGTATCATTCGTCATAACATGGTATGAGGTGCTCGTGGTGTAATGGCTATCGTCGTATGAAATGGACACGGCGACACGAGTTCAAATCTTGGACGAGACTGATTGCATTTCACATTGCACTAATACCCTTGGGAAAGGTATGAATCCAATTATTCTCCCTCCAGCTATTGGTAAATAGTAGGACAGACTGGGTTCTTCAGCCTTGGTGAGGCAACTAGTCTAGGAGAAGGAAAACTCCGAATTCAAACCTGTTAAACTCCGCTAAAAATTGAACTTGTGTCATATCCTGTCCGAGCAGAGGGGTTGGGTAAATAGGATAACATGGTATGAGCACAAAAAGCTTTTTGTGAAGAAATTACTGATTCACTAGTCTTTAAAAGAGTTTCAACACACAGTGTGTCTAAACCATGATTGTAACTTGTCTTATTTAAAAAATAATGGCAAAAAAATTAGCTAGATGAAGCTATCATTTATGCTTACTTACGTTCACTTGCAATAGATGGGTAACAATTGAAACCTGCTTCACCCAATAAAAAAAAACGCTAAGTTTTCTGGTCGGTTTTTCAATTTTTTTACAGATATACTGAAAGCCCAGATGTTTCTTTTCTGTCTTTAATTAAAACCAAGATAATTACAATTATTAACATTCTACTTGTTCAATATTAATGCATCTTCTTCAAGGTAAGTGAACCTTTAAAGTCGAATTTTAGAATAATGTTTCTGCAACTGTTTCACAAAATTTCTCTAAGAAACTTTAAGAGGTTTCTCCACAAATGCAGAATAAACTGAAGCCCATGATTGCAAGTTTTTATATGAATACTTCCTTCCTAATCTCTTTTCTCGCAAAACCTACTTTTCGTGATTCGTTCGTTCCGAATTTTATAACTGTAAGACGAATTCACAATTGGCAATTAAGAAAATCGACGGGAAAGATTATCAAAGATGTTCAGATTTATAAAAATGCATGTTATGCAGGTAATTGTTAAATATAATCATATACATTACGTTTTTTCGACTAAATTTCTTAAATGTAAACCATTTATCTATTATACGACTTGGTCACTTGGTTTAACGGAACCACAATTCAAGATATGCACAAGCACATATAAATAAACACACCCATAAAATTCGACACACGCGCATATGTATCATCATCATCATCATCATCATCATCATGTTGCGCTGTCAGCTCGGATCTCCCTGACCCTCTCTTGCTATCTGTCTGTATCGTCAATCGCTCCCAAGTGGTCTTCCAGGCTACATCATGCATCGGCACGGAGCTGTTGTATATAGCTTCTAGCGCGTCGTCCGACCTTTTCTAGTCCATATGAAGGGGTCTGCACAAGTATATCGCTTATCAGTTTGTCTTTACTTCTCGAGCAGTGCCCCCGCATGTCTAGGTCGTCTAATAGTTTTTGTGATGGGTGGTAGGTGGCCATGTGCTGCTGTTTTGTGGGCTGCTACCTCCTGAACTTGTTCAATATTGCTCGCAGCATTCTTTTGTCATTACCGTTAAGCTTTTTCTCCACACGATTAGTCAGCGTCCACGTAGTGCATCCATATAGCAGTATTGGCATGACTGCTGTTTATAAAACCTGCGTTTTATTTCATCGGTCAGGTCAGACTTCCATATGGCCAATAGACTATCGTTAGCTGTCCATGGCTTTGCCAGTCGCGTGTTGATATCATTCTCGGTTGATGAGACGCAACTTCTGAGGTAGGAAAACTTGTCGACTAGTTTCAAAGGACCACGCATTAGTGCGGAGATGTTGCCTCTTTGATTATACCTCATGCATTCTGTCTTGTCTGCGGTGACATGGATACCTATGCCACCTTCTGCTCGTTCCAGACAGTGTAGCAGGGTTTTGGCTTGGGTGGGTGTATTTGCAAGAAGCACCATGTATGAGAACAAAATGAATGTTTTGAAAATCAGTTTGACATATTTGGCTCCATCCAGTCGTCATTAGAAGGATGATTTCATTACAAAAAACAGATCTGCATTTGTCTGCTGATGAATTTGGTTTTAATGATTCTAGTTTTCTAGCGAAGCATACAAATCTGATTTTACAAACTGTTAATGTCTTTCCAATTCCATCAGTTTTTATTCCAACCTTTATTCATATATTCCTTAATAAAGAAATGGATATAGTGCTTAATGTCGCATGGAAAAGTTTCTTTAATTTATAGAGGCCAAATGTTTGTCAACAATTTGGCTGAAACGGAATATTTTTTAGTAAACATAATTGAAATTATTTTTAGATTTTGGATTTTGAAGTGAAAGTTCTTTAGTAATTTTATGAACACATTCCCTTGATTGTTCTTCATCAGTCACATGTAACTTTATTAAAGATAATTAGACTTTTATTTGTCCCAATATAATAATTGACAGGGGCCATTGATCTAATGTATAGAGTATTCGCCAATGATCCGGGAGACCAGCGTTCATTTCCAGGTCGAGTCATACCAAAGACTCGTACAATGGTACTTGATGCTGCCTTGCATTATAAGGTAAGGGTTAAGTGGAACAATCGAGGGAATAGAGAAGCACCCTCCCTTACTCCTCAGTGTAGTAGATATTGAAAAGGGAGCCTTTGGGTCACCCTCAACAAAGGTCACCAACTTAGCTTTTTACTTGCACATGAAAATTAGTTACATGTTAGAACGATATACAAAACACCAGTTAAGAGAGATACAAATAGTGTGGAAGTGATTCTTTGGAAATATAAAATAAATTAAATATAAACTAAACTAGCCACGCTAATTTATATGCACTTTGTCTAAGTCGTGACCTCAGTGACAAGACGTAAGCCATCTATTGTCTCTGGTTATTGACACACTAACCCTAAAGAGAAAAACTGTCATTTTTGTTTCAAAAGGTCTTCTATAAAGAATACATTTCACACAGCTGTTGACCTCAAACTGGTTTCGTAAAGAATGAAAATCTGATGCCGTTATTTAGATACGTTTAAAATATAAGTATATCCAGATTTCATTATTTGGAATTCAAAGAATTCTTAGTATATTGTAAGTGAAATTTTCTTTTGCTTAAAAGATTGGGTTTGGAAGACTTATAGTGAGAGAAAGCTGAGATAAATGAAGACTGAAAAAGATTTTGATAAAGCATTGTAACAACACATAAATGTTATCAAAAGGATTCAAAGATTCAATTTACTGCCTTTTTTTTTCAAAGAAAAATTTAATGGACGTGAATGAAGAAGACTTTTAATGAAAATACTGGGCAATGAAACACATACTATCCAAAACTCTGTAAGCACATAAACACACACACACATAAAATTCGATACATGCACCTACATATTACCATCATCATGTCGCGTTGCCAGCACGGATCTCCCTGACACTCACTCCCCACCCGTCTCTATCGCCCATCGCTTCCGGGAGGTCTTCAAGTCTACATCCTATATTGGTACAAAGCTGTTGTATATAGCTTCTAGTTGGTCATCCTGATTTTGTTCGTTCATGCGCAGAGGTCTACTGGAGTATATCGCTTAATAGTTCGTCCTTACTTCTCCAGCAGTGTCCTGCATGTTTGGTTTATTCAAATATACTATATACGCATGTCTGCTTTATTTAAATATATTATATATGATGATACCTGTTGCAGAGAAAATTTCTTTGAAGTAGCATTCTGAGTTATATGCTAAAAACGTTGATTCTAAATCCTGTGCAAAAGATTCAGTCCAGAATAACTGTTATAAACCTTTATAGCTTATTTTCATAAAGCATATTTCATAACATATCTTATGTAGCATATATTTAATAGAATATTTTTATAATATATTCTTATATAGAATATTGAAGAGTGTATTTCTATATAGCATATTTTTATATGGGATATTTTAGAGTAAATTTTTATATTACCTTCCTATTGCATATCTATATAGTATATTCTTCTATACCTACCTTTATAGGATATTTTTAAATAGTATGTATTTATATAGCATATTTTATTGCATATCTTATATTGCATACTTTAGAGCATGTTTTTATATTGCATATTTTTAGCATATTCGTATATCACATATTTTAGAGCATATATAAATCCTATTTTTATTTAGCATATTTTTATATCATATTCTTATATAACATAGTTTTATAGCATATTTTTATAGAGAATATTTCTATAGCATATATTTATAGAGCATATTTCTATAGCATATTCTTAGAGCATATTCTTATGTAGCATATGTTTATAGTATATTTTTAAAAAATACATTTTACATTGGATATTGTTTTAGCAAATTTCATACAGTATATTTTTATTGCACACTTTTATAGGATATTTCATCTATATTCGTTAGAAAAAGGACAAAGGAGAATAATTGTAATTAACTTGATAACATAGAACCACTGAAAATCTACTTTAGCTTTATATACATTTTAAAGCAATTATCTCATGCTTGCAATTGTTAAAAGATTCGATTTGGTTTCTTTATTTTGATGGCATATCAGCATTTGTGGATTATGTAATACGAAAACCATCCTTGTAAAAAACAGTAGTGGTACTATTTAACCTATATGTGGGGGTATAAAATGGTTCATGCCTTTCTCATGAGTATCTATTCAAAAGCGAAAACAACAGCGTGGTGGGAATTTGAAGATGCCTACTACGATGTCGAAACCAGCATGTTAGCCATTATTCCATGGAAACTATCCTTCAACAATTATGAAAAGTGATAGACATGTGTAGTATATTAAAAAGAAGTTAATTCCTATATTTCAACATTTATGATAGTTACCCGACCCCTCCGCTCGGGGAGGATATGACACAAGGTCAATTTTTAAGCGGAGTTTAACAGGTTTAAATTAAGAGTTTTCCTTCTCCTAGACTAGTTGCCTCGCCAAGGCTGAAGAACTCAGTCTGTCCTACTATTTACCCATAGCTGAAGGGAAAATAATTGGATTCATACCTTTCCCAAGGGTATTAGTGCTTTTTGAAATGTAATCAGTCTCGTCTAAGATTTGAAGTCGTATCGCCATGTCCATTTCATACGACGATAACCATTGCACCACTGGCACCTCCTCTTTTTTCCCAACCTCTCCGCTTGGGCAGGATATGACACATATAGTTTAACAGGTTTGAATTAAGAGTTTTCCTTCTCCTTGATAGGTTGCCTCACCAAGGCTGAAGAACCTAGTCTGCCGTACTATTTACCCGTAGCTGGAGGGAGAATAATTAGATTCATACCTTTCTCAAGGACATTAGTGCTATGTGAAATGCAATTAGTCTCCTGTAGGATTTGAACTCGTTATCTACGACGATAACCATTACACCACGGACACCTCCACTCTATATTTTAACATTTATGATACAAAGGATGCCCCAAAGAGTAAAGTACAAACATCTGCTTATACAGTACTTATATTACTCTACAAATAAACCATAGGGTATATGTTATAAATAATACTATGCTACTTTTCTATTGTTGTTATCGATGCATAAGTATAAACGTGCGAAAGGGACGCCAAGCAGCCGGAGCAACCATTTAAACAACAGCATTCCTCGATAAGCAGATGATAATCTACAGATCCAAGCCTGGACGAGGCGGTAGATATCGTAAAACCTTCCAACTATATGACAACATGTGATGTACTTAATGTTCTTCTGTCATTTGCATTGTGAACGAAAGACATGACACTTATCGATATCCCATTTTCTTGTAAACGATTTCCTGCTTCATCGACTTCGAAAGCTCACGTTCCCCAGCCATATCACTAGGTTTGTGCCATATATCGAAACTACAAGGCGCTAACTTATGTACTCTATTATAGATGAACATGAACACTTTGCACGAAGATTGCCCGGCAAATTCTTACTCTGCTCTGTGAAAGTACTACCCTTGATTCATACCTGATTTCTGCCCACAACAACTTCGCTATACTCTGAAAAAATCATTCGGTGTTTGTCCACTGTTTTATAATGATAGTAATCTTTTTTTTTTGTACCGTTAAATGCGATTAATATGAAGATTGTACTGATAGTTACAAGAAGTATTGCATAACCCTAGTTGCTTTTTTACAGCGTTTTTGAAGTTTCAATTCTGATTGATTTATGCCGACATGTAACTTAGTTTTATCCCACCCCTTGTAGATATTCGTTTTGTAAGTATTCTGAGATTCTTTCTTTCCCTCTTAAGGAAATACGCAATGAATATAAGGAAAGGGGTTCGAATTCTGTGACAATGATAGAGTGACCATATGCTCAGTAGATACATGAAAAGAAAAATGTAAGTCGTGAGTCAGTGATAAATTCAATTGATTCTTTAATTCTTTTAACTCTAAACTTCGATGTAAATACAACGTGATACATAGATAGATAGATAGGAATAGACTAAGATAGATA
The DNA here is from genome assembly GCA_963585895.1 of Sepioteuthis lessoniana. Taxonomy (NCBI): domain Eukaryota; kingdom Metazoa; phylum Mollusca; class Cephalopoda; order Myopsida; family Loliginidae; genus Sepioteuthis; species Sepioteuthis lessoniana. The sequence goes on from OY757905.1 coordinate 27,605,959, forward strand.
GATAGATAGATAGATAGGAATAGACTAAGATAGATAGATAGATGGATAGATAGATAGATAGGAATAGACTAAGATAGATAGGTAGATAGATAGGAATATACTAAGATAGATAGATAGATAGATAGATAGGAATAGACTAAGATAGATAGATAGATAGATAGATAGATAGATAGATAGGAATAGACTAAGAAAGATAGATAGATAGACTGATAGATAGGAATAGATAGATAGATAGATAGATAGATAGATAGATAGATAGATAGGAATAGACTAAGATAGATAGATAGACAGATAGATAGGAATAGACTAAGATAGATAGATAGATAGATAGATAGATAGGAATAGACTAAGATAGATAGATAGATAGATAGGAATAGACTAAGATAGATAGATAGATAGGAATAGACTAAGATAGATAGATAGATAGAAATAGATTAAGATAGATAGATAGATAGATAGATAGATAGATAGGAATAGACTAAGATAGATTGATAGATAGGTAGAGAGGAATAGACTAGGATAGATAGATAGATAGATAGATAGATAGATAGATACATACATACATACATACATACATACATACATACATACATGCATATTAAGTGTAGGAAAGATGTGAATTCATTCAGATTCATAGATAGATTATTAGATAGATAGTGCCACATAATAGCTCTTCTAATCATAGCAACAATGCCTCAGGGCCAAACTAGTATAGCACCAATTAAGAATACAACTCACTATAGCAGACAATTTGTCTGTGTGTATGCGAAGTTCCATAAAGAATCTGACAATCAATATCACACAACACATAACATCTTTATATGATAATTGCTATTGACTTATTTTTCTGCAATAATATCTATCATTAATGCAACGTCCAATGTGTTAAAATATGGGATGATTTTCTCATTCAATGCAACGCCAAATCAGAACACGATTTTGTTAAAAAAAACGAACTTTAAGATGAGAAATACGTCGTTAAAATGAGATATGTAAGTTATTGTCCTCAAGTTTTAAACTAAAAGTTTATTTCAGTGAAACCTCAAAATTCAATGCAGTTTAATCATATGCAGTGGACTAATAGCAACAGCTGGCATGGGGTTTAACAACTACGAATATAGAATAGATGAAGCGATTTCATATCCCTTAGGAGACTATTGATATCACGCTCTCACCCTCTTTGGGAAATGCATATATTCAACTCTCCAGGCAATTTATCCTATCTTGACCATGTAGACTTTTCTCTGAGGTCATGGGATTTTTCCACGCTTCTCATACCTACCTGCTGCATATTACTTAGAAGAGAAATGTCGATAATAAATTTCTTTTGTTCGCTGAAATGCTATAAATGTCCTTGACAGTAAACTTTACTATAGTATCCTGACGGATCATGGAGAAATACAAAGTACAGTTGTTAACAAAAGAATCATTCACAATTCACAACAAAGAAGTGCAATGAACCATCTAAAACGGATATATATATATATATATATATATATAGATAGATGAATAAATCAATGGAAATTTTATAAATATATGCATATTGTTTTCAATTCATGCCAGGAAGACCATTTTGATATAAAACTAGTTTCAAAAATATCTCGAGGCAGTCCCCAAGACATAGCGGTTAATGTGGTGGACAGGTACATCGTGGTTAACGGGTTCGAACTCCAGTTGCGCTATTCCGTTCATTTTCGGACAAATACCCTGGAGAAAGGAATGAACTCCTTTATGTTCCAGCTATGGGTTTAATAACATCACAACTATTCTCTCACAGGGATGGATTTGGCATTAAATAACACACGAATGTTGATGTGCAATTAAATCAAGAAAGCGAACCAAACCAAATCAAAATCATCTACAGCTACTTACACCCCCTTCGGCATATCTTTAAATGATACGCTTTTGAAAGATATTAATTCACCTGTTTTCTCCACAGATATGAGCAAATAGTCAGGCAGACTGGCTCCTTTAGTTTTGATTAATCAACCGGTGCAGAAAAAGGAAAACTTTCATTTCAAACCAGCTTTAATTCGCTTACAAATCACTTGCCGTCAACCTTCCGGGCGGTGATGTTCGATGACCTAACGAATGATATTTTTTAGGCGATGTAAATATTTCATGTTATGGAAATACACAAAGATGCTGATGCTTAATATCATAGGAAAAGTGCTTTTTATTCATATTTTTGTATAATAAAAAATGAAGAACAAGAAATTCACTTAGGTTCAAGTTCCCAATGGATCCATTGGAAGTTACCCAAAACTGGAACTTCCATCAAATAAAAGACGCTCTCATCGAACCAGTTATCAGTAATGAAAGTAAAATAGGTTACTAGAGTTCAATTCCTGAACGATGATGTTGGTGTTTCACTTCATGTTCATCTTCACATGAAGAGCACGAATCTATCTGCTCTCCCAACTATGAATAAATAATAAGGCATATTGTATTCTTTATGAATGCATAAATGTTCTTTTGAGATTTATGTTTCAAAGTAAAATTTGGACAAAAACAATATTGATGGAGACAAAGTAATTAATTGATAGTTGGATAATAACCTATGATTTTAACAGTGTATACGTTCGTTTATGTCAGATAATCTTAAAGCAATAAAGAGGTACCTATATATACTGGTAAACACACACACACACACACACACACACACACACACACACACACATATATATATATATATATATATATATATAATGCGATGAGTAAATTCTTGTCTAAATACGCCAAAAATGGAAATAAGACTGACATCTAACTTTTATTTAATATAATAATTAAATTTGCATGAAAATATCTTGAAATATTATTGATAAAATTCATTCAAAGAAATCATCATTAGCTTTAAACACGACCTTCAGACGACTTCGAATTCTCAAGCAAGCCTTTCCGATAAACTTCTTGTTCAAACTGGTAAATGTTATAGTTTTATTTGTCTTTAGTTCGGTGTTACACGGACTTTTGTTGGTCTCTCGCTCAACCAGTCTTCACAAATAATAATAATGATGATTACAATTTGGCGAGTTAGTCTGTCAGATATTAGAGATGCTGTGGTCGCTGAAACTTTATCAGAGGGAATATTTGTTTGTCTTGCTTGTATGGCAAAGGTTACGGTTTTGTTGCTTGAGTCCTCTTGCCAGACCTTCCCGCTACCAACCTCTGGAACCAAGATCGTACTATTTCTTCCAGTCACTTGATGGAGGCTTCCGAGTTGAGTATGCGCCCAGGTGGAAAGATGAAAGAAAGCTTAGCGTTACAATCACGATTAACCGTACCAAATACCATGATGTAGACAGAGAATTTGGTGTTAATCATTATCGATACATTTTGTGGGGACAGGGCAAGGCAACAAATGTTATGTAAGTAGACCATCTTATACGGGCAGAAATGTTACTCATCTGTTCGCTTGGAGGGGAGGTTTAAATGTGTTCTAAAGCTTACAGCGTGGTCTTTCTAATCTTTCAGAGCTGATGGTAAGAATAGGCTTTTTCTTTTCTTAACTTGAATGATAAATACCTAATGCCTTCATGCACTACTTACCTAATAAGTAATTCAAACACTCCCAAGTCTCTAGCTATGGTTTTGAGTGAATTGTTGGAATCGTTGTCAATCATGGCCTGGATCTCAGCAATAAATTCGGGAGTTCTTTTCTAATTAAAACTATCAGAGTAAAGCTACCGACCTGCTTCACTTTTTCAATCACCATTCGGATCATCCAACTCTTATTGAATCTTTGCAGGTAACTCAGACTGACACCCGAATACTCTGAAACCTTCGTATTTGAGCTTTTAGTGTGAATTCCAAAGTTGTACACCTTACCGTTTCCTTATATTTCAGGAGGACTGAATTACGTCATTGTGCTGCATTCCTCATAGACAATGCCCAACTAACTCTAGTTTGTCACAGAGGAACGAAAATCGAAACAAATAAAGTGCACAGGCAAAATTAACCATTTCAAAATTAGTGACAATTTCCACGCCTTGTGTGTGTGTTTGTGTGTGTATGTGTGTGTGTGTGTGTGTGTGTGTGTGTGTGTGTGTTAAAAATTATGTTAACAAATTTGCATCATCATCATCATCATGTCGCGCCGTCTGCGCGGATATCCCTGACCGTCTCTCGCCATTTCTCCCTATCACTCATCGCCTCCGGCAGGTCTTCAGGATTACAACCCGTGTCCTCACATAGCTGCTGTATGTAAGTTCGTGCTGGTCGTCCCACACTTGCACATCCATGAGTGGGGGTCCACAGGAGTACATCGCTTATGAGCTCGTCCTTGCTTCTCCAGCAGTGTCCCGCGTGTCTGGTTCGTCGAACTTGTATAGTTTTTGTGATGGGGGGCAAGTGTCCGTATAGTTGGAGTCTCGTGGGGTGTTGTCGCCAGGACTTGTTTAATACTGCTCTCAACATTCTTGTGTAATTTCCGTCCAGCCTCCTCTCCAGCCGCTTCGTAAGCGTCCATGTGGTGCATCCATATAGCAGTATCGACACAACCGCTGCCTGGAAGAAACTGCGTTTCATTTTATCTGTTAGGTCCGACTTCCATATGATCGAGAGCCTATCGATAGCTGTCCATGCCTTCGTCAGTCGTGTGTCGATGTCCTTCTCGGTTGATGAGACGCTGCTTCCTAGGTAGGTGAATTTGTCGACTAGTTTCAGAGAGGCTCCGTCTAGTGTGGCAATGTTGCCTGTTTGGTTGTAACACATATATTCGGTTTTGTTTGCATTGACATGTAGGCCAATGCCAGCTGCAGCTCGTTCCAGACTATGTAGTAGTGTCTCTGCTTGATTAGGCGTATTCGCTAGTAACGCCAAGTCATCAGCGTAGTCGGCGTCCGTGATTGTTTTTGCGGGGTACCTTTTGCTTCTTCTCTTAGTCAGCTCAAAGCCATTTTCTCTGATTTTGTCGATCGAAGTCCTAAGCACATAGTCTAGACAGATGATAAAGAGGTACGGGGCTAGTGTGTCTCCTTGTAGTACTCCTGCAACAATGTCGAAGTATTCCGTGTCTCCATCTGGTGAACGTACTTTTACTTTGGTGTTTCTGTAGAGAATCATTATCGCTGCTACGGTTTCTTTTGGTAGGCCGTAAGCTAGTAGGATTTGCTCCATCTTCCCTCTGTGTATGGAATCGAAGGCCTTGGTAAAGTCGACAAATAGTAATGTCGCCTGTAAGTTTTTTGCCCGAACGCCTTCCAGGATTCTACGGATGGTCAGTATTTGTGAGGTTGTGGATCTATTTCTCCGGAAGCCATTTTGGTTTTTCCTAAGGATGTTTTCCATTTTGGGTTCTATGCGGTTTCGTAGTAGGGCATTGTAGATTTTGGCTGCTATGGATGTAAGTGTTATCCCTCGGTAGTTCTTGGCTAGTCCGAGGTCGCCTTTTTTAGGGAATGGAAGGATGCATCCCTTCGTCCATCGTTCTATCCTATTTTGACTATAGACTGCGTTGCATTGCCGGAGCAGTATATCGTCGAATTGTCTCGTCTTCCACACTTCTGGGGGGATCTCGTCTAGCCCCGCCGCTTTCCTATTTTTAATTCTTCTGAGAACCGTGTCGAGTTCTTCTTTGGTGAAAGGACCTAGTTTTACGTCTAATTGCTTACTAATAATTCTGGTGATCGGTTCATCCGTTATTTCCGGTGGGTTTCCTAGTAGATTTTTGAAATGCTGTTCCCACAGTTTTATTCTTTCTTGTTGGCTTGCAGCTTTCAATTTTGCTTTGGCTGTGCTCTTCCTTCCACTTACTTCGTTTATTGTTTGCCAGGCTATCCTGGATTGCCTATCTTCCACCGAGTCTCTAATCTTATCTATCTGATTTTGTACGTATTCTGCCTGTTCTTTTAGGTATATTCCTGTTAATTGATGTTGCGCCTTTTCTAGTTCTCGTGCATTTGTATTTGTTGGGTTCTGTTGATAGTTTTTGGAGGCAGTCTTCACAAGTGCACGTTTTTCTCTAGCCGCTAGCGTTTCCCAAGGGACTCTATATTTAGTTCTAGGTTTTGTTGGAATACACTTTTCTGCCGCCGTGAGAACCCTAAATAGAATAGGTCAACTAGCAGAGCTAACTGCATCAGCCGTAGAACATAAGATAGATATAATTTGCATACAAGAGCACCGATACACGCACACCGAAGATATCAAGTATCACGAAACTGGAAATGGATGGATGCTGGTGACTGTGTCGGCATGGAAAAACTCTGTCAATGCATCGGTAGGAGGGGTGGGAATACTTCTAGGACCGAGAGCGTTAAAAACACTGAACAGCATTGAGAGAATACAACCTAGGATGATGGCCGCAACGTTTAATGGCAACCCCAAAGCAACAATTATCTCCTGCTACAGCCCTACCAATGTTAGCGAAGAAAACGAAATAGCCACCTTCTACGAAGATCTATCCTCCCTAGTACGTAGCATTCCGAAACACAACCTGCTAGTCATTGGCGGAGATATGAATGCACAAATCGGGAAAAACAGACACAACAAATACAGCCTACACTACACGTCTAACAGGAATGGACAGCATTTAATAGATTTCATGATAGAAAATAGATTAACCTGCCTCAATACAAACTTTCAAAAAAGGGAGGGGAAATTATGGACCTACACATACGCAAATAAGAGTAAAGCACAGATAGACTACGTCCTTATAAACAGGAAATGGAGAAACAGTGCGATGAATTGCGAGGCATACTCCTCCTTTGAGGGTGTGTCCTCCGATCATCGAATAGTTACGGCCAAAGTACGACTAAGCCTAAGAAAAAACGCCACACGTAAAGCCACGACCAAGCACTATGACTGGGCCCTACTCAACAACAGAGATATTAGAGACAAATATGCATTAGAATTAAGAAACAGATTCGAAGCACTACAAGAGAAGGTAGAAATAGGCACCCCAAATGACGAATATGAAAATTTTGTAGAAGCGCACCAACAAATTTGCAGTAGCCCTAAAAAATATCTAACATATGCTGACTATAATTGCTTTAAAAATATCTTTTAAGATTATTTTTTACCATTTTAGGAATGTTCAAATTTTAAGTGAAAATAGTTATTGCAGATGTGTACATAATTTAATATCTATGTATGATGTCATACACATGAAATGCAGTGTTTATATGCTACAACACCAGTTTGCTTTAACTGCTTTCAGGACAAATTACGAAGTGTAATGAACCGCTATTGCATTCACAGCCTTATTACAAGAATTCTGAACATACAAAAATTGGCAGTGCTATTTTGAACTTTCAGAGTGTTTAGTATGTGTTCACTTTTTACTATGGTTACTCATGATATTACCATCTGGTAAAAGTATGAAGAATTACAGTTTGTTTTTGAGCCAAGAATATGTTTTATACAATATTCTGTAATATTTACTTGCGGATGTTTTAATACCATCAAAGTTTCATAAACATTCTTAAAAATGAAAACTAATAGAATATATTTAGTATTGGATAGGAATGCTTATCAATATATATTTGTGTGAAAAGTGATTTACATTGTTTAAAAGGAATCGTTACTTGAAGACATATAATTGTATAAGAATTATCAGTGTTAGATAAGAATACTTTAAAGTATATAACTGTGTGGAAATCATTTGTATTAGATAGGTATACTTGATGTTCAATAACTGTGTACGGTAGCATAAACCAGGACAACTGCTATGTTGGATATTGCTAATCAACCGACGGGGAGGAAAAAACACAAAAGCATAACGTGTCTTCATTTTTATTGCCTTCGCTGCTTAACTCTCTCCGTTCAGTTTCAGGGGCTGTGGAAGCAGAAAGAAATGGATACCGGACACAATATGTAGGAGGGTTCTTTTAGGAATCGACTCTTTTATCTTTGATTCATTCTTGTCCGCCACGTTTGTCTTCTCCAACCCCAACCACCAAAAGAAAAAAAAAGAAACGTAGAATCTTAGAATGTATCGTCTTATATAAAGAGTTCATAGAACACCTCAACAACACTTCCGTCTCGGGTGAGTGACATTGTCTTAACCTCCGTCACAACTAAGACGACCATTGCTGATGATCGCAGCAAGACTTGGTCCGGGGTCCTGAACCTGGATCATTGGAAGAGATGTTGAAATTTGTCAGCTTGTCTTTCTTCCGGTGGCTGGCTTTTTTCATAACTTATTTTTCAGCGGCTCGGTACAATTTGCTTACAATGTTACAGGGCAAACAGATTATTAAAAATAAATCTTAAAAAAATATAATGTAACTGCGCAAACAAATTATTAAAAACAAATTAAAAAAATGAAATGAAAATAGAAAATTGAAAGAGGTTGTTATACTGTCTGGCAAATAATCCAAAACATCAATCTTAATATTGATTTTTTTTTATGTTGGGTATCACCTACCTTTTCAGCATGATGAGCTGTTCCATCTGCCATATATGGCAGTAGCGGAAATCAGTCTGGTAAGAATAAGCCTACAAACCCCGGACGGGGTTGGGAGGGTTTAGACGATTACAGGCCCATAACTCTGCTTAACACAGAGTTAAAGATTTTGGCCCGGGTCTTAGCGAATTGTTTGCAGCTTGTCATTAGCGATCTGATCGGCCCAGAACAAACCTTTTCTGTGAAGGGACGATCGATCCAAGACAACCTGCACTTGATTCGCGAGGTCCTAGTGGGGATAAAAGACGACACTGAAGCCGCGCTGATCAGTTTAGATCAGTCTAAGGTCTTTGATAGATTTGACCATCGGTTTTTGACGACTGTTTTGGAGACTGCCGGATTCGAACCGGAGTTCCGCAGATGGATTAGCATGATGTACCGCAACCCTCAGGCAGTGGTGCAGATGAACGGAAGGCGCTCGGGGGCGTTCGCGATAGAACGTTCGGTCCGTCAGGGCTGCCCTCTGTCTCCTCTTCTCTGTGTCCTTGCGTTGGAGCCCCTCCTGCGCAGGCTTAAGGATGAGGGGACAAGTCCGGCCCTGCGCGGTGTCCCTTTTGCTGGCCGTTTTACGGCAAGGGTTTCCGTGTTCACTGATGACATCACAGTCTTTGCATACCGCCGCCTGGATATAGAGGTTGTGAAAGAGGCGGTTGTCGAGTACGAGCGGATTGCAGGAGCCAAGGTCAAATTGACAAAAACTAGGGTTTGCGGCTCGGTGCTTGGAGGGGTAGCAATACCCTTCTAGGACCCTTCCGCTGGAGTGACGGACCCATCCACATCCTCGGGGTGTGGTTCGGGCCCGACCTCCAACTGGAACGAAATTGGTCGAAAGTACAAGCTAAGGTGAATGCTCAGGTGGGAATCTGGCTTTCAAGGAGGTTGTCCTTAAAGGGCAGGGCGGAGGCGTGCGTACGTACGTCTTCTCCTTGATCTTTTACCGATTGGCTGTACTTCCTCTGCCTAAGGCACGTCGGCCGGCCCTTAAACAATCCCTCTCCAGATTGCTCTGGGGAGGTGCAAGGCCGATGGACCGTAGGCAGGTCTGTATCCAACGTACATGCAACGGGGACTGGGTATGCCTGATCTGGAGAGCCACTGGCTTGCTCAAAAACTTGCATACCTGGGCCGATCCTTGACGGGGGACGCAGTGTGGAGACGAAAGACGAGTCGGTCTTTTCTTCGCCTTAAGTCAGACCTAAAGCCTGAAGTTCGACGTAAGCCTTAGGGCGAAGCACTGTTTGTCCGCAAGTGCCGAAAGGCCCTTCGTAACCTTCTTGGGTCCAGTGACCTTTCACGGTCTCGGAAGGAGCAATATCGGGAGCTAGTGGTTGGTTCCGCTTCTGATCCTCTTAGCGAGCGGCGAGGCTGGACGGCGGAGTAGATCCGCTCTCACTGGAATTGGGCACCAGGATCGAGCTTCTTGAACAATTCCGAGTTCTCGCTCACCTGGCGACTTGAACTACAAAGCGGGCCTGGCAGACATGCCCGATTGCACTCGCTGCGGCAGTGGTTTAGAAGAAACGGCTGAGCACGCCTTCTACTACTGCGAGCGAGTTCGCCCGTTTTGTGATCACGTCGGGGAGTGGACGGCTCGCATCGAACCCAAACAGTTCGTGCTGCTCGACGTTGGTTACGTCGTAGACAACGTTCTTCCTCCGTTTCAGGGTGAGAAGGGTGTGGTGTTTCTTGCGATCCTAGCTCGAATGATGATCTGGACGACGAGAAACAAGGGATTGTATGACGATGCAAACTTTTCTAATCGTGATCTGGTTTTGTATTTTCGGCATCAGCTGAGGGTCAAAATCAGATGCGATAGAAAACGCTTGGATCGCACAACATTCAGCAAAACGTGGGTGAATTCAGCAAGCCTGGTCGTAAGAGAGGGGGCAATGGTGGAGTCATCCTTCCCTCCTCTGCCGGCCAATGGCATCTACGGTACGGGTCCTTAGGGACCCCATCCTTGGTAAGTAGGACATTTTCCCCTTGAAACCTAGTTAGCAGTATGTTGTAAGTCATTGTCCCCGTCATCTAGTCGTTAGCTCTCAAGATCTTGCCCATCCCCATAATTTTTGTACCTCAACCCGTATCCCAGCCCGCTTTATTGAAGATCTTGAAAGTTTATATGTACATAATTCACATTCCCTGCAATATAAACAACCCACACCGTACCCAACCCTGTATTTCTTTACCCCGTTAGATTAGGGCCCCCGTCCCACCTAGGGTAGGTCCGGCTTGTTTACGGTGTCTTCAGACAACGGAAAACAGTCGGCCTCCATTTTTTCGTAGGCGGGGGGATGGGAAGTCAACCAAACGGGGGATTTTTTCCCTTTGTTTTCGCCTTATATATATTTCGGGTTTTTTTCATCCATCCCCATCATATACATTCATTATGAATAAATCACAAATTTTAAATAAAATCATACCTAACTTTCGGGGTTTTAAGTAGGTCTTTTTCATGGAGCAAATGTGGTATTTTGGAGGTTGCTGCGCGCATAGCGATGGACGAGTGATTATATATTGTATTGTTGAATGGGTCGGGGAATGTGGCTAGCTAGGTTCCCTTAGATTACATAGCCAATGCAAGACCGCTCCCTTCCCTCTCCCAAAAAACTTAAGGCCTTGTGCCTTCCTTGTATTTTTTCAAGGAAATAAAAGAATAAGCCTACAAGTCAGGAGAAGAGCCGTTCCTATTGTTCAAGTATATCATTACTCTTACACTAATCCTATGTTCTTATTACTAACCGTCTCTCTCTTGTAAATATAACTATTTACCTCACATATCGTGGTTTGTCTTATTATTACTTGTGTTCACTAAACAGAACACAACATTTTATCAATGGTATATCAGCTTTCGTGCTTTTCTTAAGCCAACCTCATCTAGATAGACCAGTAATGGTACTGTTTAACCCATAGAAAGTGAAATAATAAGGTTCATACGATTCTTGAGGGTATTAGTCCGAAAGTGAATGTAATAGAGCGACTGGAGTTCAAACTAACTTTCTCTGATATCACTGTCCAGTACGGTAAACGCTAAGACCCAATTTGCCTTAGAAAAGCTGTTAAGTGTTTACATTAAATGTAACTAATGAAGAAAATCAAGTTGAGCGATTAGGTTACTAATTCATGACGAAAGAGATTTTATTATAATTATTTTATTCTAGTTCAATTTATTTTTTATTGTTCAACTTTATTGTAAGTTATAGTTACTATTATCCTATTGTGTTACGAAAAGTACTTTGTTTGTTTGTTTGGGTTTTATGGCATATACACCTAGGTTATTTAAAGCTAAACATATTTTTATACAAATAAACAGTTCTATTTCAAACATTTAAGTTTAGCATAAGTACACAGTTTAATTGTCAAAAACATTTCTATTTCCAGATATTCAGTTTAATCAAACAGTTCTAATTTAAACAATTTGGTTTAGTATACGTATAGTTTTTATTTACACCCAGTTAAATGTCAAAACTGTTCTATTTCAAACAATTCAGTTTAGCATAAGTACAGTTACAATGTCAAATACATTTATTTTTTAAACAATTCAGTTCAGCAAAAGCACACCATTTACTCCTATTTGACCCATAGATAGGACCCTATCACGTACTACCACTCCAAGCCAGTGTCGACCTGTGAGCAATGCCAATGAAGGGGTACTCCGTATTCCCCAAAGCTCCAGTATTATTGGAACCTCAGCATCAGATTGTTTAGTATCATATCCAGGAAATTCGTTGGCGTAAGGGAGTGTCTCAATCCTCTATAGAGATGCAGTCGGTGTATTCTACAGCCACAGCCGACTGGGGAAAAAACTAGGTTTGGTCACGACGATATTACAACACTATATGTTAACCATCATGCCACGGGGACTCCCCCACTTCAGAAGGTTACTGCGTATTGTTTTTGACACATCCTAGCAGCAGTACCCTAAAAAACAGCAGTTTTATGGCCACTTACCCCCACCTTTCAACAAAGGGCCGACTCATAACTGACTTTCGCAAGTGGACTCCTTCATATAGGCACACCATTGACCATTGTAGGCTGATTTACAACTATACCCGTGTAAAAACTGAATGCCAAGAGAGTTTACAAAGAGCAATGGCCGATAGCGACAGGTGTTGAGAGAGAAAGAGAGAGAGAGAGAGAGAGAGAGAGAGAGGGAGAGAATCAAGGGATTCCGTGCGATTCGTTTACGATGATGATGATGATGTGTCTAATTCATTAATTAAAATTTATTATAAGGATGTTGGTATGTGAGAACATTGTTCATAAACAGTGACTTTAGTATTTAAAATACATTCTTAGTGAGAAAGGAAATATTACAGGGCAGCTTATTTCGTAACAGCAATGCTTATTACATGAGGTTATTGAGAAATATCGGGTGCTCTTTGCGTAAAGGTTATCGTTGCTGGAAATGGACACGGCGACACGAGTTCAAATCTTTGACGAGGTTCTTGGCATTTAAATCCCCTTGAGTAAGGTATGAATCAAACAATTCTCTCTCCAGCAATGGGTAAATAGTAGGGCAGACTAGGTTCTTTAACCTTAGTATGACAACCCGAATAAAAGAAAGAAAACTCTGAATTCGAACCTCTTAATATCCGCTTTAAAAAACTGGCCTTGTGTCGTATCCTACCCGTGGGAATGGATTGGTGAGTGTATAAAAGAAAATATCTCGAGAGATTACCCAAGAGAAATAAATTTCTTGCGTGATATCTCGTTAAATGTTGGCTGAAAGTCGTTAAGAGACTAACTCAGAAAGATGTGCAGAGAATTTTTGGTTGTCTAATTTACTTCTCTGGATTTTCAAACCTAATAATGGAGCACATCACACATTATTTCTTTTTGATGCTATTTCATTAGAGTCGCGCCAAACTTAGCTCCTCTGGCAGAGAAAACAAACAAAAGATACCAATTTCCAGTCAATTCCAATCCCATAATCCCCACCGTTACTTTCGCCTAGCAACAGCAAGGGAAAAGTAATTAAACATTCAATATGATCGACATTTCTAAGCCCGACAACTTGTTATCAAAGCCGCCATTGAATAGGCACCCAATTTTTCAGTGATATCAACCGAAATTTCACGCCTAATACTGACATCACTACTCTTGTTTTCTCAGTTAACTTATCTTTTTTCGAACTCTGATGCTTCCATCAATTTGCCTTTTCCTGATTCTTTCTGTTATTATGTTCTGAATGATTTTATTTTTGTTTTAATCTTTGTTTATGCGGTAATCTTTTCTCGCTATTCTTCTATCTCTCGATATTTATTAACACAATCTTTAAGAGAACAGAGTTTTCTTTGAGGAATGTTTACATTTAGTGAGTTTTCTTTTGGGAAATAAAATTCACATAAAAAAACAACTAATGATTTCTTAGCTTCAAGAAAATATAAACAAACTCCATTCTAAATTGATTGCCCGCCTTTAAATTGTTAGGCCGCTTCAAAACCCCACACACATAAAAACGTTTGTATATATCCACACAAACATGCTTCTGTATACGTACACAAAATATGTACAACCATCGGGAGATTCGGTTATCATAACGGCTATCGGCTTAAGATATACATTCGGCGATATGCGTTCAAATACTAGATACTTCTGTTTGCGCCGATAACCTTAAGAAAGGAATTTACCCTTCTCTTAAACCATGCGTAAATAGTTGGACAGATTGGATTCTTTAACTTTTGTAAAGCAACAAGCCTAAAAGGATTACTTTCGATTCAGACCATTTGAACCCCTAAAAATTGAAGTTGTGACGCATCCTACACGTGTGGTGGTATGAGAGAATACATATACATATGGCGTAACGGTTATTGTGCAAAAGAAATGGATTCAGTGATCCTAGTTCAAATCCTGAACAAGGTAAATCCCTCTGGGAAGGCATGAATCATTTCAGAAGATCAGAACTGACTCTTCAGTTTTGTTACAGTAACCAGTCTATGAGATGCTAAAATTGAAAAGGAATATTGTTCAAAGAATAGACGCCACATTGGGGTCCCACTCGTCTGCTATCAGGTTCTTGAAGAAGCGTGAATAGCTCTACAAAAACTTTCACAACAATAAATAAACCAATTATGTTAGCAGTCTAAGAGCTCACATAAAAACTTTACTGTTGGCCATTCATAATATCTACATATACGTTCTCAAGATATTTCAACACAGCACACACACACACACACACACACACACACACACACACACACACACATATATATATATATATATATATATATATATATATATAAACCGGCCCATTGGAAAAGGTTCAATCCCAGGTCGAGTCATTGCAAAGTCTCCAAAAACTGTACTTGATGCCATCTTACTTAACACTCATCATTATAAAGTATGGATCAGTGGTAAATTGAGCAATCCAGAAGAAGTAGTGCCGTCCCCTTCTCCGTGGTGTTGTAGCTATTGAAAAGGCGCCTTCGAGTTTCCCTTGACGGTGGTTGACCAAATTATTTACATATATAAAAAGTTTAGCAATAGTTTGAAAACTTATTTCCTTTACAACAAAAGCCACCAACCATTCAAAGTAGAACTTATAGCGTTGCATTGTCTGAAGCTATTTTTCAGCTAGTAATTTGATCTCATGCTGATACCAGTTCGAAGAACCCTTTTACTGAAACCTCAACTTCCTTTAGGTTGTTGAAGCGTCGCGAACGCAGGTAATGAAGGAATCATTGGAACAAGTTACATTCCGAAAATGCTTGATGTGGATTATATGCTGTGTGTGGCATTTGTTTTAACCCCTCAGGTTTTTGTTGTTTATTCTTGTTCATTCCAGCGGTACAGTTTTTTGTTTTCTTGCTTTCTGTAAATCAATTTCGGGTATTTTTGTGGCGTGCTAGAAAACATTCACTCCAGTGGTTCAAAGTACAAAATGGTATCGATCGTTCGACTATCGTGAATGAACACGTAGTGAATTACCCCCTACGAATACCACCAGACGCAGAGCACCAATTTGTGTTTTAAACTTTGGAAATATTGCAAAACTTTTGACTTACCATAGTATATATCAAAAAATGGATGAATAAATCCACAAGTTTTTAGTGAATATAGATCTGTCATCTTTACTAAAAAATTATTGCAACATGTGATCTTGTTGCGTTTTGCTAAGTGGATTATTAAAAGGGGGAGACTGCCCATTCGGTTAGCGTTGTAGGGTACTTGACACCTCCTTGTATAACACTCAGCAATTTAAGGTACGTATTAATGGTAAAGTGGAGCAATCCAAGGAAAGGAGTAGCGCCCTCCCCTTCACCTTGGTTTACTAGCAATTGAAAAAAGAGCTTTTGGGTCGCCCTCGACTACGGTGGCCAACTTATGCTAAAGTTAGTTTTTTGAAATAGAAATTTTTATATGTATAAAAGGGATTTGGAATTAAATAACTTAAAATAGTTGACATGCCATCAAACCAAACCAAAAAGGAGAGATTGTCTTGAAAAATGTATTTTTGTTATTCAATATAAATTAATTTCTTCGTTAACTAATCTACGAAATTACTACTAAAACTAAGCATGTAGATTTTTCTTCATTCTGTAGACTAATAACGAAAAAATACGTATGTCACACAACACTTAATCATTCTTAAACTTAATTACTTTTCTTGTCCACACATTTGAACCAGGGACGAATATTAATTACTTCGATATAAACTTTTAGGTTAGAATTTGTAGAGGATAATTTCATCAGTTCTTAGGTAGTATTTGGGTCATGATATATATACGAGGTGCATAAGATAAGTTTCCAGACCTTTTTCGTATGGCCACTTTTATTGATAGTACACACATGAAACTCTAGTCCCCTTCGAAGTAATATTCTCCAACTGCAATGCACTCGTTTTACCGTTCCAACAACTTCTGGAAGGCCACATGGAAGTCCTCTTGTTATAGTGTGTCAATGACCTTCATCACAGCCTCTTTCATCTCCTCAATTATATCATAACGACAGCCTCTGAGCTTAGGGAATAAGCAAAAGTCACTGGGAGCAAGGTGTGGACGAGAAGGAGGCTGAGAAACTGTCTTGATGCCCATCAAATAGTCTGTGACAAGGATGGAGTTGTGGATTGGTGTATTGTCCTGGTGGAAATGCCACTGACCCAATTTGAAGAGCGCGAACCTCTTCCGACGGAATCTCTTCCTGAACTCCCTTAAAACCTCAACATAGTAACCCTAAGCCTAACCCTTTGGCCAATCAACTCAGGTCTATTGACATTCTTACTCCTCCCACACCTATAATCATCCCTCACAGACTCCCTGCCTTCGGTGAATCTCTTATGCCACTCAAAAACTGACGGTCGTTTCATGCAAGATGGTCGAAAAGCAGTCTAAAGCATTTCATACGTTTCTGTGGCATTATTTCTACGTTTAAAACATAATTTTATTGCATATCGTTCTTCTAAAGTGTCAGATTGCATTTTTGAAATTCACCAGCTATGAAAATCAGGTTTTAGAGGGTGTATTCCAATTGCTGCAGTAGCTGTTCATTTGAACCTGAAATCATAAAAATTGGTCAGTGATCTCGTAAGATACATAGCAATAACATATCGAATTTTCAAGAGTCTACAAAAATTTTAAATGCCCGTACGAAAAAAGTCTGTAAACTATTCGTATGCACCTCGTATATATATATGTATATGTGTGTGTGTGTGTGTGTGTGTGTGTGAGTGAGTATTTCCTAGTGTTGTTTGTATCTGTGTACTAGGATTATGTATGCGCCTGCATAAGAACTGTGTTTATAATAGTAACATGTTTTCTGCTACCTGTCTATGGCTTCCATTTGCTCCAATTTTTGCTTGAATTCGTCTTGAATGACAAAATAAATCAAAGGAAATGATTAAACAGGGTGGTGGCTCTATATATTCCCGGACAGTATACCCAGGGGCAGACGTTTAATGAGCTATAGAAAAATGCCTAAAACAAAAATTTATTTTTATGCTTTTATACCTTTTCTGCCGAACAAAAAAAAATGAGAAAATATGTACTGTCTATCGCCTAAGAGCGATAGACAGTAACTACTTTTGCACTGAGTTTTAATTAATAGATTGGGTTATCTGCTTTTTTTATTGTCGGAAGATGAGAAAATAACATTTACAAATTGGTGAGTGGTAATACATTCTGAGGGACAAACATTTAGCTCAATGTTTGTACGTCATCGGGACAAAAAAGCAACTTTGGTTCAGTTGGTTTTATGGCATATCAGTCATTGTTGTTTATCTAATGCCAAATCTTGTTCTATTACTAACAATTCAATGGAGCATAAGTTATTTGTTAGCACACAGTTTAAATGTCGAACAGTTCTATTTCACCAATAGATAGGAACCTATTGCGAAACAACTCCGAGTCATAGTGAACCTTGGCGAGATGGCAATGAAGGGGTACTCCAACTTTCCTAAAGCTTTAATACTGGAGTTTCGCCATCATATTGTTTAGTGTCATATCAGGACATTCAGTGATGGAGTCTTATCCTACGCTGTGTTCCAGTCGGTGTATTCTACAGCCTAAGTCGACTGGGCTTACAAAAATTAGAATTTTTTAAAAGAGAGAATTTTATCTTATTTGTTTTTTTCACATCAAAGCGATAGGGATTATTTTTCGTTTACTCGTCCCTTTGATTTATGAAACGTGGCTTATTGTGTAAGTTGGAAAAGGGCATTTTCCGGTCAATGTTCGCTATTTATACAAGCGTTGCTTTTCAGAAAATCGATTTGATATTTTAACATAAGTTGAATCTGAGGAATGAAAGAGGCCCATCATTCCGTTAGCCAACTTATTGGTAGGAGAACAGTCTCGCTAATACCTCCCAAGAATGAAGTTAGCTGAGGAAATTCAAGAGTCATAAATGTCTCAAGAAAGACGGCCGCCTTCATCTATTTTTTCGGCAATGACGATTCGTTCATTTACTTCCTGCCACTACTTAATGAAACTAATCTTCTCACAGGCCATTTTTCTGTTCAAGACATCAATAACGATTGAAATGAAGTCAGTGAGATGGTGAGAGACAGTTCAAATGGTCTACACTAAATGTAATTTTAATGTCTGTTTTCCACTTATTCTATATCTATATCAACATTGATCTATTTCTTACAGAAATATTTGTCCATATTAAACAACATAGAGTTTCTTTCTTTATGATAAAATTCTATATGGCATACGAAATTCATGCCTTGTTCCGTGTTCTCATCGACATTTAGATGAAAGTCGTTGTTCTTTCCATCTAGTCACGCTATAACGTTTATTTTTGGACTAATTCCCTTAGGAAAACGATGAAAGCCTTTATTCCAGCACCGCTACTATATTTTGAATGGATGCCTTTGGGGTTTAAAAATCCAAGAAGTTTGATATCCCATTAAATAAAGAAAACAAACAAATTTTAGTCTTTAATGTGTTTAAATACTTCCTCTTTTATAATACATTTAGTCATAGATTTATCTGTTTCATTCATCTTTTGAATTCAGGTACTTGATAGGTACGTAGGTCATTCAGGTGAAGGTAAATATTTTCGATTAATTCTTTTCTATTTGAGTCAAACAGTTCTTGACAATGCTTTTCATCTACATGATAACATGAATTACTTCCAATACTTATGAGTAAACGACCGCGTTGGGTTGTGGCTAAGGTACAGAACTACAACGCTTAGTTAGTGTGTTCAAACTGCAGTCGTTCTACTGCGTCCACTTTTGGACGAGCAACATTAGAAAGTCTCCGAAACCTCTTATTCCCCCTGCCGTCGGTTAAATAGTATCACTAATGTTTTTTCTACAAGGATGGATTTGCTATCAAATAACACACGATGCTTGAGAGACCGTTAAACAATGGAAATAAATCAAACCAATTCAAATAATCTCTTTTGTGATTTTTTCCGAACAACTTTTAAAAAAACAATTTTCCTCAAAAGACCAAATTATATTTTCATACTGCATTCGTATGGTTAGAAAAACATCTGGCCACAATTATATTTGTTATTTTTGATTATCTGTTTTATATTCTATTTTATTTCAAAAATTACTATATAAAATTTTCAGCGATTTTTTTCAAACAAACCATCAATCTTTAACTGAATAAATACACGCGTAAAAGAAGACATAACCGCAGTTTTCTAATTCAAAGTTACTAAACTTTCTGTTATTTAAAATAACATGTAACGTTATTTTTATACGTCAATATATATATATATATATATATATATATCATCATAATCATGTCACGCCACCTGCGCTGATTTCCTTGAGCCTCTCCCGCCACCATTCCCTATATTCCATCGCTCCCAGTAGGTCTTCAAGGCTACATCCTGTATCGAAACATAGCTGTTATATGTAAGTTCTTGCTGGTCGTCCTGCCTTTGCTCATCCATGTGACGGGGTCCACCGGAGTTTGTCACTTATGAGTTTTTCTGTACTTCTCCAGCAGTGTCCCGCTTATCTGGTTCGTCTAACTTAGATGGTTTTCGTGATGGATGGTAGTTGACCGTACACCCGCTGCTTTGTGGGGCGCTGCCACAAGGACTTGTTTAATATTGCTCGCAGTATATATATATATATATATATATATATATATATATATATATGTGGGATGGGGTGAATATTGTGGTGCTTCCGTATATCAATTTCTGGGTGGGTGTCATAAGATAAGAAAAATAAATGAAGAATATACATAGTGACAAAAACTGTGTGTTAACGATTTTTTTTACATATATATGAGTGTTCGAAGGTGTGTGGTACATTTTCTATAGTTGAATATATATGAATGTTCCAATGGATATACGAGCCTGTTAGACTGCAAACGATAACGGTATACAAAGAAAGAAAGAGGAAAATACAGAAAGAGAGGGGATAAGATGAAGGGAGAAGGGAGAATATTAAGTAAGTCTGCTATACGCCGAATGAATACGATAACCATGCAAGCCTGAAATGCTGCGCCATACTGGATAGGGCATGAGTCGGAATGAATTTCATCGGCGTCCGAATCCAACTTCTGCATTGCAATTGTTTGTTCCCATTGTGTTTTTGAGACAGCCATCTTGTTTAGCTTGGCCAAAGGCAGTCTGTTTGGTCCGCCATCACGATCGACCAACGTCGGGTCGAACGAAAAGCCGAGGTTCGTGCAAAAGGCCACGTTGGTTTCCCCAAGGTCATTTGATCTTTTCACACTGCAATGAAAGTAACCAGGATCATTATTTGGAGTGTCAGTCTTTCGACACAATAGAAATGGCAGAAAGAGAAGAAAAAGAAGAAAAAGAAGAAAAACAATGTTATCTTCAATATAGAGTTTTATATGCATTTTGGTTTAAGACATCATAATTGCTGAATGAGTAGTTTTCATATCATTTTCATTTTATTGGTATTAGAATATATGGGCTATTTTGAAGCCATATAAAGGATACAAATAACTCCGAAGAACATAACTGTCGTTTGTTAAACTGTGGTACTGGTTTTTTAAACATTTTGATGCTTTTTTATTCACATCGTAAACACTTCTTTGCTTGATCATAATTAAACCTTTTTTTTATGGCGATAGATATGGACGATTAAAAAGGCTTTAATTAATCCACTTTTAAATAAGACTGGTAAACAGTGCAAAAAGGTTATTCGTCAAAGTTTTAAACATTCCATGTTAAATAAAATATTTCGGAAAATAATAATTCATTCGATGAAAATGTGGACAAATAATATCAAGATCAAAAATTCAATAGGCATAAAGACTTTTTGATATAAATATATATATATATATATATATATATATATATATATATATATATATATATATATATATATATCAACATTATTATAAAATATATATGGTAACATTATTACAAAATATATATGGCTACATTATTATATAATACATATGAATACATTATCATAAAATATATATACATACATTATTATAAAATATAGATACATTATGGCTACATATTATAAAATGTATATTGCTACATTATTATAAAATGTATATGGCTGCATTATAGTAAAATATATACTGCTTAGATATTATAACATACACCTAAATTTACATTTTTTAATTTCACTCCTGAATTTCTTTACGAGTCTTCTTTAGCAGAAGTTTTTTTTTTTCCAATTTAAGATTCATCTAACTTCTTACTAAAAATTATACCACTTATCTTTGTTCTACCAATACAAACTTTGCCAATCGGATCATTTTGTTGTACGAATAATCATTAAAAATTTTTAAAGTACTTCTAAGATTTTACAAACATTATTAAAAAAACTTGACGCAGCAAATATTTAGATTTAACATGTAATTTTTACTTTCATATTTCGGGCAACACAAAAATCTTGCGAGAGGTGCGAGTTTGTTTTTTGGGGGATGGGAGATATTTTGCTTTATTTTTGTGTTTGTTTGGTTTTTTAATTTTTTCTTTAAGTTTTTTGGATAAATGTAAATTTCTGGAAGTCATAAAATATAAGACTTGTAGAATTTCTTCAATTTTGGCGCAATAGAATTATTCCGTATTTGTAAAATGTGCAAAAAATATGCAAGAAGGGACACATAGATCCTTTAGGCCAAAATTGAATGGTAATTATTTTTTTATTTAAAATACAGTTTGCAAAATTTGAAGTGAAAACTTAATTGTATAGTTTTAACATGCTAAATGTTCCGCAAAGGGAATTATAATTCATCTATGACTCAAATAGAACTGTTCAAAGGTTATTAGAGTTAGACAGGAATATATTAAACGCTATCACCGAGTGCAAATTATTTCTATTAACAATTACCACTAATCACAAACTGAAATAAAATTATTGCAATATAACTCTCTTTGTTGTTTTTGGGTATCACCTACTTTTTCTGCATAATGAGCTGTTCCATCTGCCATATATGGCAATAGCGGAGATCAGTCTGGGAAGAATAAGCCTACAAGTCTGACCAGAAGAGCCGTTCCTATTGTTGAAGTATATCCTTACTCTATCACTAATCCTATATTCTTATTACTAACAGTCTCTCTCTTGTAAATACTCTTTCCTGTAAATATAACTATTTTCCTCACATATCGTGGTTTGTCTTATGATTACTACTACTTGTGTTCACTAACCAGAACACAACAGATGTCAACAATCCAACAAGACTGACATGCTATAAAAATAAAAAAACAATTCAACCAAAAATTAAATAAATATTATCGTATTTTATATTTTGAATCGCATAGAATCTATCTTTTTAGTTGTGTGTTCACAAAATACTCCATTAATGTTTTGATATTAACAAGAATCAGTATGTCTTTTTCTAACGCCTATAATAATTACATTAGACAATAAAATATGACAAGAAATCATCTTATTAGTCAGTGACTAATGTCAAGTAATCATCACAACAAACAGTAGAAGATTTAAAATTATCACATTACACTGTGGAAGATATTTTATTTAACATGGAATGTTTAAAACTTTGATGTATAACATTTTCGCACTGTTTACAAGTCTTATTTAAAAGTGGATTAATTAAAGACTTTTTAATCGTTCATATCTATCGCCATCAAAAAAAGGTTTAATTATGATCAAGCAAAGAAGTGTTTACGATGTGAATTAATAAGCATCAAAATGTTTAAAAAATCAGTATCACTGTTTAACAAATGACACTTATGTTCTTCGGAATTATTTCTATCCTTTATGTGGCTTCAAAATCAACCGATTAGATAGTGAAAAATATCTTGTTATCATTACATTATACAGTGAAAGATTCTACGTAATCATCGCATTATACAGTGAAAGATGTCATGTGATCATTAGAGTAGATAGTGAACATTTCCATAGAATAATTAAATTAGACAATGAAAGATTCCCTATAATGATTACATTGGACTGAAAGATGCCATGGGATTATCACAATACACAATGAAAGATGGCTTATAATCATAAAGTGAGAAATTAAAAGATGTCATGGAATCATTAAACAATGAAAAATGTCATGTTATCGTCACAATAGACAGAGAAAGATGCCATGTAATATTTACATCAGACTATGAATGAGGCCATGTAATCACTACAATAGACTGTAAAAGATTCTATTAAACTATCAGATTTGATACCGTGTAATATTGAGATCAGACAGTAAAAGATGCTAGGCACCAGATTAGACAATGGAAGATACCAAGTAATAATCATATTAGACAAGTAAAGACATCATGTAATCATCAGACGGATGGAAGATAACATGTAATCATTACATTAGACATAGAAGAAGCAATATCAATAATCAACTTTTCGAAGTATCCCTATCTACCGAATTTAATCTGCTTTCAATTGCAAGAATCATTCTAACTGTTTATTAGTAATTTCAAACTTTTTAAAGACCTTACAGTAACAGCTTAACAAGTGCGATTAAGCCACTGAAGTTGGTATGACATACCTATTGAATTACGAACAACACCAACGAATATAGTTAGATGCAACGGCGTAAGGTCATTGCTTTCACCGTGACTATTGGCTGATGAAACTTACCAATATTTACAATTAGCCTGTACGTATGTTCACAGGATTAAAAAAGAAAAGGTCTTACGCTATATATACATATATATATGTGTGTGTGTGTGTGTGTGTGTGTGTGTGTGTGTGTGTGTGTGTATGCGCGTTTGTTTGTATATATATATATATATATATATATATATATATATATATATATATATATTATAACTATCATCATCATTATCATCATCATCTTCAAGTCGTTCTGATAGCTCCAAGTTTCCTTTCTCTCTTTCTTTCACCATTCTTCGTATCGTCAATCGCACGTGGCAGGTCTTCTAGATTGCACCAGGTGTCTGCACAAAACTGATATCTGTAAGCCTTTGCTGGTCAGCTTATACTGGGGCATCCATGTGAATGGATACATAAGAACATCCCTTTGGTGGGGGGGGATAACGAATATACATCGAGTTACCTAAGTAAAGAAAAACAAAGATATTTTAATTTATTTTGGATTGATGTTTTTCATAATTATGTACTAAATGGTGCATTGAAAAGCACCCAGGTACAAGTTTAGGGAATCGAGTAATGATAAAAATCACTTCAAAAATAAATGACTCAGACTCCTAGCTAATTAACTAAACATTGCTCAGGAGTTTAGCAAGATTCTAGATATTTAACTTATTTAGGTCTGATAAAAGGCTACATCAGTTGAATGCAAACCCAGTAACGAACGTCCTCAACATAAGATATTAGCCGTACAAAATTTATCTCATGTTTTGGGATATCCATTCTTTCAGGCTATAACATAGCGTTGCATTAAGAGGGGTATTGTTAAGAATATTCCTTAATGATTGTGGCTGGCAAAAAGAAAAATCCATTGAACTATGTTGTAAATATCTGATACCCGTATGATGTGATTGGTTCTTGGAATAGAGGATGAAGTGATGCATGATGGGAGAGATTGGAGGAATATGAGCCAGAGTAGTTAGCTGTCATTTTGAATCTTTGAGGGTTTTGATGAAGGGGATTTTTTTTTTGCAGTTAGATTGCCATTCAGGTTCGTTGGTCTTTTGTTATTGATTACTCTCAATATCGGCCACATTATTGTCGTGGACAAGATTAGTGACTCTTTCCAACCCACGGTTTATTCCACCGGAATTAAACAAATTTTGCCTTTTTTCACATTTACGCATTAGTTTCTAACTATTAAAAGATGTCTCATTATATTTTGACAAAATTTGAACGTGAAGCAATGTCTACTCTTCAAGGAAATAGACATACAATAGTCGTTAGGAATTTATAGCATTGTGACAGTCAACTAGAAATTTAATTTCTCTTTATATAAAGAAAAAGTATGTTTCGCTTAACTCAAAATAAATGCTGAAAACCTGTATTAATTCAACATCATCTGTGTAGGTGTGTGAAAGAAAGTTGGCAGTGAAAAGATGCGGACAAGTTAATATTAGGATGTGAAAAAGTCAGTCGGGTGATCACAAAATAAATCCCGTCACTTTTTTATCGACGTTGCAACTTCCCACAGGACCGATTTCAAAAATCCGAAAGACGGGAAGAGGATATTATCGATTCAATGAAGATCATTTTTTTTTTTTTGACAAATAGAAAACCAACCACAATGTGGGGGTTTTACTACTCCTGAAATGTAGACGGTCGCTTGTCGCTCTGCCGCTAAATTCCTTAATTCTCTTACGTGATCGTTTCTTACACCTACCGCCAGAGTCTTTAGCTTGACTAGGGGTTGATGCTAACAAAGCTGAGCTCCAGTTAATTAAAATGGCACAGGGTTATTAAAGGGCTATTGAAGGATCATTGAAGGAGTATTAAAGGATTATTGAAGGAGTATCTGCTTTTTACCTGGATAGCAAAAAAAAAAAAACAATGCCGCAAGCAGGACATACACAGCTACTCCAACCAGGAAACATATGATCTAGAGAGCGAAATAGTTTTACACACGAAAATGCGTACAACAATCGAACCAAAGGTTATACAGATTTAATTGTATCTCTTATTATCAAACATTAGTGATGGGACATGTAAAATCTTTCCCGGTTAGATTAACAGAGGTAGTAGCCTCTATTATCCGTGCAAAGGTGAAACAACAGTAATAGTAGTAAGATTAATAGCTTCGGTAATTGTAGTCGACTTTTCATTTTTATATATTAAAGAAGCGATCAGGGCTGACGACTTTATGCTATTCAGTACGCTTGGCTGAAGCAGAAAAGTCTCAGGTGTTATTTATATCAGAAAGAAAAGAGACAAAACGATGGTGAAACAGCGACGGATGTCCGGTCATCCCACTGACGACACAGTCGAAACTTGTTTGATTACGGTTCATACATGCTGAGTGAGGGGGAGACAACGTGATAGACAGAGAGAGAGAGAGAGAGAACCAGGATTAGTAAAAGCCAATATTAGATCATGCTTCGCATAATTCTTCTTATTATGTTTGAAATGTGAGTCGTCTCCTGTGGTCTAGTCCTTTTCACTCGAGTTAATATCTAATCGTTTGTGTTGTGAGCGGTGTTCCAGTTAAGGGTGTAACCGTCTGGAAAGCGCAGACGAATTGTCTACTTAGTTGCAAATAAGCGAGCAACGACTGCCCCAAATCGCATACGATACAATAGTCTTATATATATATATATATATATATGTGTGTGTGTGTGTGTGTGTGTGTGTGTGATTCTGTGTGTGTATGTGTGTGTATGTGTACGTGTGTGAGAGAGAGAGACAGAGAGAGACAGAGGCAGAGAAAGAGAAAGAGACAGAAAGAGTAAGCGTGTGCGTGTGTATATTTGGAAATACAGGTTGTGAAATAGGTATATGTTTATATATATATATATATATATATATATATATATATATATATATATAGATTAATATATAGGTTTATATATATATATATATATATATAGATTTATATATAGGTTTATATATATATATATATAGGTTTGATTTTATATTCATACATATATATATATATATATATATAACGCATCTACTTAATTATTCATATCTAAAACAAACACCCATAAAGACAAGCACACACCTGCATGTGAACACACACGAACAGATATAAAATTTATATTAAAATCAATATTACATATATTAATGCTAATAATAGACTTTGATATATTTATAAATAAAAAATGATTGATATCAGTGATGGAGCATATATATCTGAATTATGATTCCGTAGGCAGATTCAACAGCATTCGGGAACAGTCATTTTCTCGACAAGACTTGATCTGCTGATCGCATGGGGGAGAAAGTGACAGTCATCAAGCGCTGTTTAACCTATGTCTACGTTATCCTACCTTTAGAAATACATAAATGATTCATGACATCTGCTGAAAAAGTATTCCTTCGAGAGCACGTGACACAATATGTACAGTCGATAGACTGAATAGCAAATATCAGCAAACATATAATTTGCGATGGTAAAACTATTCTTTTCGCTATCTTCTATAGTTGCAGTTAGGTATTGTAGCCTAAATATCTTTACAGTATTTCCATAAGGATTCATCTTGTTTGAAATCTGATGAACATCTTAGTATTCAATGTTGTCTTGCAAGTGGAATGGCTACTGGTAAGTTGTCACAATTGACACCGCATAGATATGGCAATATTTTCAATCCTGTAAGAAAGAAATGTCCTTTTCGCTCTAAGTAGAAGAAGAATCACTGATATATTTGACAATTGAGAGGGAAACAAGCGTGTGCATATTGTGACAGATTACTCTCTATATATATGTACACACACACGTATATATATATATATATATATATATATATATATATATATGCGTGCGTATGTACATGTATATACATATATATATATATATATATGCATGTGTATGTACGTATATAGAGAGAGTGATCTGGCATATATATCTTTATATATATATATATATATATATATATATACTTATATATATATATATATATATATATATATATATATATATATATATATATATGCGCCTGTGTGCGTATGAACGTGCTTATCTATGCATGTATATGAGGTTAAGTCAATAAGTCTTTGGCCTTACAAATACCTTTAAGCTGAACTGATATGAACTTTTCATTATACAACGTTCAATCACTCTGACTGATATTCATCTTTGATCTAAATGCATTAAAAAAAGAAGAGATTATGTTGAAAATATTTGTTGTATAAAATAAATGACGTTTCATATTTTCTATGTTTTAAATCACTCGATAGGTGTTGTGTAATATACAAGAGAAATCTAAATTTTTTGAAAATATTCTGATTACCCTTACTAACATTAATAAGCAATTTCTTGTTATAAGGTTTTTGTTTATTTTGCAATTCTTCAGGGAAAAAAACTGTCAAGTGATATTAAGAAATAGCGCTTTTATTTTCATAACTTCCTCTTGCAGTTTCACTCAACTTAGCAATTGCAAGTATCTTAGCATTTGTATCAATCTTGTTGATGCAAGCCTGATATTAGTGGGGTTGTAATCCTTATCGATCCTTTTTTTCTTTTTTGTTCCATAGTCAGAAAGTGTGATTTCAACTTAGAACATCAGAAACAAATGGATAATAATATTCTATGTAAATTACGTTTTTATATTATATTTCATTATTGGATATATACTAATTGCTATCTTGGGCTAACTGAGAATTAAAGAAGTGACCTGTGAAGGATATTTTTTGACAGTCTTACTGGAATACCTATGTAATACTTAAATATATGCCAATAGTCTACACTTGTGTATTTTTGTTTTTATTTCAGCATGAACTTGTTAAAACAATAGCTCAAGTCAAAACCTAGACGAGATCAAATTCTTATTTGAGTAATCTCGTTCCCACTGGGTGGATGTAATTGGTGTCTGAACTACCAGCAGTTATAGATATACCGAAGTATGGCCTCAAACTAAGGGAGAAAAGTGAAGAAAACAGAGAAATTGCCAGTGGACTAGTTGGCACGTGATATCTATGTTGGGCTGATTTCTCAGTGGAGAAAAGCTAATATTCTTTTCAAACAATCTATTATCAATAAAAAGGTGAACATCATGTCCAAACTCAAGTAGGTCTGATATCAAACTGTGTAAATTTCCTCTAGGAAAGTTGTCCAGTTGGTTAAGGCTGTTTATTTCACCGACTGCAACTCTTCGGAGGGTAAGAATACTCTATCGTGTGTCCTGGATATGACACTAAACAATCTGATAGAGAGGTTCTAGTAATACTGGAGCTCTTGGGAATGCGGAGTACCCCTTCATTGCCAACGCTCCCAGGTGCACTCTTGCCCCGAGTGTTAGCATCGAATAGGGTCCTATCTAGGGGTAAAAAAGAACTAGACTGTGTTCTAGTGCTAAACAGAACTGTTTGAAATAGGAATGTTTTTGACATTGAAACTTCGTACTTACGCTAAAGTAGGTCTTTTTTAATAGAATTGTTTTGATATTTAACAGTGTATAAACAGAAAAAAATACTAAACTGAATTGTTTGGAATAGAACTGTTAATATGCATAAAAAATGAATTTGGCACTAATAACATGCAATAGTTGATGTACCATGAAGCCAAAACAAACCAAATCAAACTCTTGGAAAGGGCTAGCATGATACCAAAGAAAATTTGGTTTACTTTTTGTTTTTGTTTTTGCTAGTTTTGTTTTGTTTTTTTCTTTACGTGTTAGAGAAATAAGATATTTTCATTTGAAAGTGGTCAAAAACCAGCGGTGAGACAGAAGGGTATGAGATCTGTGTGCCTTACGATCATCTTAGCTGATTGAGAGAAAAGGACTTTTAGGGAAAATCTTGCCAAAATCAAGAAGCAAAAAGTGGTTTTATGTATAAGAACTCGTCAATGATTGGTAGTTAATCTGCCAGAGCAAAAGAAACAGAGGAATCTACTGGAAAGACAGGCGTTAAGAAAAGAGGCTAAAGAAAAGAAGGATTTAGTTTATTTTGGTTTTATGGCATTTCAGCCATTGTAGGTTATTTAATGCTAGATCCTCTTTATTCACATATACTAAATATATATGATTTGGTATGGTTTGGTTCTATGGCAAATCAACCATTGTACGTTATTTAATGCCAAATCCTCTTTATACATATATATCATATATATATGATTTGGTTTTATTTTGTTTTATGGCATATCAATCATTGTAGGTTATTCAATGCGAAATCCTCTTTTATACGTATATATTAAATATATATGAGTTGGTTCGGTTTGTTTTTATGGCATATCATAAGATGTAGATTATCTAATGCCAAACGTTTATACATATATATTAGATATATAGGATTTGGTTTAATTTGGTTTTATGGCATATCAACAAATTGTCAGTTATTTAATGCCACATACTCTTCATACTTATACATCAAATATATGATTTGCTTTTGTTGGGGGTTTATGGCATATTAACCATTGTAGGTATATCTAATGACAAATCTTATTCATACACAAATATCAAATAGATAAGATTTTCTTTGTCTGTGTTTTATGCATATCAACCATTGTTGGTTATTTAATGCCAAATTCTCTTTATACATAAATATTAAATATATATGATTTCCTTTGTTTGAATTCTATGGCATATTAAACATAGTAGGTTATCAAATGCCAAATACTGTTTATACATATATATTAAATATACATTATTTGGTTTAGTTTTGTTTTATTGGATATCAACCATTGTAGGTTATTTAACGCCGAATCCTTTTTATACATATAATTTTAAATATATATTTTCTAAACACATAAAGAAGATAACACTTTTAATCAAGCCTGAGCTCATGTTTTCCTTCACATGGTAAATGCTTTTACATATCTATATCTAAGACAAATAATTCTATTTACTATTAATCATTTATTCGCAGGCAGTTTAATCTTTTTAAGTATTACTATTTAACACGAACAATTTACTTAAACATCAGTGAATTGCTTACACAGAGTAAAATGAGTAAAAACTTCTATTTCCCATAATTAGGTTTAGCATTACAACAAAGTTAAAGGGTTCCAAGTATTACTATGTATTACCAACAATTCAATTAAACATATGTCATTTGCTTACAAACAGTTAAGTGATTTAACAGTTCTATCATAAGCAGTTCAGTTTAGTCATTTGTTTTCACTCAGTTGTAATGTCAATGTACACATTTCAAATGTCGAACAGTTCTCTTTGATCCATAAATAGGAACCTATCAGGTTATACCACTCTGAGTGGACCTCGGAGCGATGGCAGGTATGGGGTATTCCGTATTCCTCAAAGTTCTAGCATTACGAGAACCTCAACGTCAGATTCTTTAGCGTCATATCTAAAACACTCGTTGGGGGAGTCTTATCCCTCTGCAGAGATATATTCGGTGTATTCTGTAGCCCCAGCATAGAGGGCTAAAAAAAGGAAAGAATAAAGAAATTGATGTTGTAGCAACTGAGAAGAAAATCAGTAAAGACGTTAAAAGGTCTTTTGGCAGATGGTTTTTAAAATTTGTAATTAAATCTAAGTCGTATTTTGATCCCTTAAAGAGACACTGAACCTGCAGATGAGACTCAAAACATTTCCCTGACTAGCACAAACTATGTCATGGAACTGAAACCAAATACAGCAACTGTAAGTAATTGATGCAACAATCATTGCAGAAGACCAGACGCGTAAAGTGACTGCTAGAAACAAGTTCAAGAGATCAAGGAGACTTTGGTGCAAGAAAAAGGTGAAAGAGGTTCCTTCTGCATCCTATATGAAGGGTAGATTGATGTGACTAATATAATAATAGATACAGAGAGTTGTGGCATATCTCGTCTTGCAAGGAAGAAAAGACATGAGTTTTTTTAACTACATCTGTGTTCGCCCTTAACTTATCAGACTGTCATAGAAGATCAATGAACTGATCAAGAGAATTGCTATTAAATAGTTTGTGCAATCAAGAATGGGTTGCTTCTAACAAATCTAGCTACTTTGGAGAGTAGACCAGTAAACTAAAGCGGCTCGTTCACCACAGTGAAAAGCATTTCAAAGGAAAAAATGTTACGAATCTGCAATCCATTTCAGAGTACATTATACATGTTGGTTCCAATGAACATCAAACTGCTTTCAATCGAAGTACCTCGAAACATCCTGTTTTAGATTGTCTCGAGTCACAGAGGATATTGTGATACGGACTACGAGATTTACTTGCAATACTCAAAGTAACCTTCAAAAGATCATTTTTTCTTTGAGAATCAGAAAGAAAAGACTGATTGGGTAGAGAGGATTACAGTCTTTAGATGAGAAGAGGACCACGATACTCACTTATAGGAATCCTCTGTAAGGACCAGAAATAGATTTTCTCAGGGTCTTACGAAGAATTAATCGATTATATTTCGTCAAATAGTTTGGCTACATGCAAATAAATCCATGACGATAAAGCAAAAATTGTGTCTTAGCACTTGTATCTGAGTCATTTTTCATACACTTACTAAGTATCTCGATAGTGACGAAGTGATCAAATGGCTGGAAAAAAAACATTGAGAGGGTTGTTAACATAGTGACTCAGACTTACGCAGAGCATTCAATAGGTTTATAGACTTTTTTGTTTAGGCATATAAAATTGTCGTAGATACTTGAAGATTCAGTATATTATTTCTATACATCTTATGAGATGACAGACCAATTTTTATGATTTCAGCTTCAAATAACAGCTACAGCAGCAATTGGAATACACCCTACTAAAGCTTGATTGTCACAGCTGGTGAATTTCAAAATGCTATCTGATACTTTAGAAGAACGATATGCTCTAAAATTATGCTTTAAACTTGGAAAAATGCTACAGAAACGTATGGAATGCTTTCGACTGCTTTTAGAGCATCTTGCATGAATCGAACATCAGTTTTTGTGTAGCGTAAGAGATTCAAGGAAGGCAGGGAGTGTGTGAGGGATGATGAGAGGTGTGGGAGGAGTAAGGAAGTCAATACCCCAGAGTTGATTGACAAAAGGGTTAGGGGTAGGGGTAGGGTTACTACGTTGAGGTTTTAAGAGAGTTCAGGAAGAGATTCCGTCGGAAGAGGCCAGCACTGTTCAAATCGGATCAGTGGCATTTCCACTAGGACAATGCACCAGTCCACAACTCCATCCTTGTCACCGACTATTTGACCAAGACGGGCAACAAGACAGTTCCTCACTCTCCCTATAGTCCAGATTTTGCTCCCTGTGAATTTTGCTTATTCCCTAAGTCGTTATGAGACAATTAAGGAGATGAAAGAGGCTGTGACGAAGGTCATTGACACACTCACACAGGAGGACTTCCATGCGGCCTTTCAGAAGTTGTTGAAACAGTAAAACAAGTGCATTGCAGCCGAAGGAAATTACTTCTAAGGGGACTATAGTTTCATGTGTGTACTATCAATAAAAGTGCCCATACAAAAAAAAAGTCTGGAAACTTATTTAATGATCCTCGTATGTCTCACAGGTAAAGAGAGTAAAGCAAGTGTTCGATTTTATTTGTTTGTTTAAAGTCTTATCAACTATCTTGGGTCATTCAGTGCCTATCTATCCTTCCATAAAAACAGGAGTGGAACTATTTAATCCATAGCTAGAAGAATAAGGGGATCTGTAATATATACATATGCATGCGGAATCCCGAAACACTGAAGACTTTCTTTAGTTCAGGTACGAAACGTTTATTAACTTTTTTTGATTTTTACTTTTTCGACACGAGGAGAGAGAGACACAATACTTACTATGCTGACTGTTTCTACATCGTCCTTCAGTCCACCCAAAAGCTGAACTCTCTGCCCAGAGTCAAAATCTCAACTCACTGAGCCAACAAAGGCGCTGGCGCATCCCGAAGTCCTCAGCTGGACTGGCCTCGCCCAGATGCTATTCTCAACTAACTGCTTTTTCAAAAATTCCCAAAATTCCCAGCTCATCGCTTCCGGGCATGACATCATTCATATCCCAGTCACATTTCCTATCTGGGTTTTTTTATTATGACCATTGTGATGTCACATCCTCCACGGGTGAGCGTGAACACCTGTGCTAATAGCCGAACAGTTCTAAGCCTAACCAAACCGAATGATAAGATATAACCAACGAAAAATGATAATATTAAAAAAAAATTCTTCCGCAATTATATAACAGATCCCTACGTTTCTCAAGTGTATTCGTCAGAAAGTGAACGTAATAGAGAGACTGGAGTTAGAACTCGCTTAACTATGATTCCGCAGTTCAGCGCTTTAACCATTACATCTCTAGGACACCTCCCCTTAAATGTTCAATGAGTTGGGAGATGAGTAGGAAGTTCAAGAATTAGGATATGTGCCAAGTTAAAAAGTAATTTTGTAATTATATGCAAATAATTTTATGTACATTCGTTCGACATATCTGATTTGGCTTTGTTGATAATTTCCCTCTGAATGATTTCTCTTATCTTTCAATATTTGTAAAGGGGTGTAGATGGGGAGAATGAGTAATTTAAAAATACACATTGATGAAATCTAGCATTATCCCAGCGAAGATATAATCTTGAATTCTGCACGTAAAATCTACACACTGTACATGTTGAGGATAGGTTTCTTTGTTTAATGACATATCAATATTTGTAGGTTATTTAATGCCAAAGCTATCATTCTAGATGAAAAGTAGTGGTACTATTTAAAAAATAGCTTGGAGGTTAAGGGGTTCATACCTTTCCTAAGGCTATTAGTCCGAAAATAAACGGAATAGAGAGAATGGTGTTCGAACGCGCTTACGGCGATTCCGCAGTCCAGTGCTTTAACTATTACACCAATAGGACACCACCTACATGTTAATGATTCCTTCAAATTCATATCGGTACCTGATTATGGAGAAGAGGAAGACAATATGGAAAATCAAATTGACAGTGAATAATGTCAATTTTAATTTTCTTGTCCTTATTTTCTCAAGCCGTCGGATTTTAATCAAAATATTATCAATTATATATATATATATATATATATATATATATATATATATATATATATATCCAGTCAGCGTCCGAAGATAGTGGGTGTGCATTATTCACGTATAGAATATATGATGAATATCATATAAATCTATCTGGTGCTAGATGTATGGCTATTGTTATGTATATTTTTCCTTCCACGTTTATATAACAAAACTCACATACAGAGCGTATACAGTGCAATTGGAAGGAAACACAAACCTGGTTAAATTGTCATCATAAATTTATTTCGCTGGAGAAAATCATTCTATTCTCCGTCTCCTCAGATGACTATACATGTTTGACTTAGTGTTGCAAAACAGACAGCAATTGCTAATTTTAGAATATATATATATATATATATATATATATATATATATATATATATATATATATATATCTCACGTTGAAAATCAATGTTTTTGAATTCAACGAAAATGACACGTGTTTTTTTTCCTATCAATAAGATTCAGGTCGAAAGGAACAGCAGATTTCTTGAGCGCTTTACCAAGAAGAAATATATATTCTGTAATCTAATGGTTTTGATATATGCAAATAAAGACTAATTATCGAATGGCCTAGTGAGAATCATATATTTTCTGATATGATTATCGATATGCTCAATATTCAAAAAAAGAAACGATTTATTTTGTAATTTATGCTTTTCAGGAATATTATTTTTCTTCGAATGTGTACTTCAAAATAAATGACAATATCCTATCTTGTAATAACAAAATTGAATAAATGATTTCTTGCTAGCGATGCTGTTTGATACGAGATGACCAACTGGTCTTTTTAGAATATAATGAGCTTATAGAAGTTACATTCGTGGACTATTAAAACTATATCACGCATTCTAAAATTGACGATGGAAAGAATTTTATGCACTAGCTTCCAGTAACACTAAATTTTTCCTTCATTGCAATTAAGTCTGAATATATTCCTGATCGATATGTAAAAAATGAGTATAGTGTGGTATGAGGATATATATTATGCAGATATTGAGGATAAAATTGAAAGCACCTTATTTTGGATTGGCAAAAGATGCTGCTTTGATGTCACTGTGAGGCACCCATGATATTATTGTTAAACAATTGATTGGGCAAATCTTTTTATATATATACAAAATATAGATGTTTTAAAAAGAACTAAATCGTTGTAGTCAAGATCAGCATTGTTGTGTCTGGTTGAGGTCAACAAAGATTTATTGACATATGTAATCTCTTAGAAACGCGCCATTGGCCTAATGAGAAGAGTGTTCGCCAATGGTTCTGGACACTAGGGTTCAATCCCAGGTCGAGTCATACCAAAAACTCAAAAATTGGTGCTTGATGTTGCCTTGCTTAAAACTCAGCATTATAAGCTCAGGGTAAATTGGAGCAATCAAGAGAAAGAAGTAGCGCTCTCTCCTACACCTTGGTGTAGTAGCTATTGAAAAGGGAGCCTTTGGGTTACCCTCGACTAAGGTCACCAACTTTACTTAATCTCTCAGGTCAGTTGAGAGTTCGGGTCTTATTAGAGGATTTTAAATTCATGACTAAAGATTATTGAATTTAGATTTTAATTTTACTATCAGTTAACTTGAAGTAGCCGAGAGATGGACCAGCAAAAATAAGGCGATAGTGTTTTTGCATCAATGTTTGAAATGATAGGCTCCCAGATTGTACGACCAGTAATTTATACGAACTTCTGAAGTTCAGTATCGGAATGTGTGCACGCGAAGTCTTCGTGTTTATTCTTCCGAAGGAAAGGAAATCACACCAAAAGAGATGGACCGACAACAATTCAAAGAAGATGTCTATCCATCATTATTTGCAATTTCTATCAGTCCTTTCCCATATTTTACTGTGACTTCTGGCTTTTCCAAAAAAAAAAAAAAGAAACACCGGGGATAAGATTAAGGAGAATGCAACAAAGCAGCTTTTATCAGAAAGAATACTTTCTAAACGGTGGATATGATTCTGGTGTATTTACTCAAGTCATTTGTCACGAAAAGAATGTGGTACAAGGTTAATTTTTCACAGAGTACAACTGGTTTCAGTATCTTACTTCTCCTAAACTGGTTGCTATATCAAAACTGATGGAAGCAGACTGAATAACTATTTACCTATTGCTGATACCAAGTGGAGGTGCCGGTGTTGTAATGGTTATCGTCGTAGGGGATTGACACGATGACATGCGTCCAAATCCTGGACGAGACTGATTGCATTTCACATAGCACTAATACCCTTGGGAAAGGTATAAATCCAATTATTCTCCCTCTAGCTATGGATAAATAGTAGGACAGCCTAGGTTCTTCAGACTTAGTAAGGTAACTATTCTAGGAGATGGAAAACTCTGAATTCAAAGCTGTTAAACTCCGCTTAAAAATTGACCTTGCGTCATATTGCCCAAGCAGAGGAGTTGGTCAATATATATATAGCTGATAAGATAAGAAGTGTATTCGAGTCTTTTCAAAGGGCATAAGTTCAAAGTGGAATAAAAACAGCCTAATCCGGGGTTTGAACTTGAATCGTCAAGTCTATTTCCTACGACGATAACCATTACGCTACACGCACCCTTGTGAGTTTCATGCTTGTGTGTGCGCACGTGAGTGTGTTGGTAGTTCTTCCTTTATCTTTTAGTAAAGTTTGCATTAGTTCTCACTGCTTCCTTCACTTTTTTCATTTTATCCTGTGTTGATTGAAAATGCCTAATACAGCAAGTAAATTTTGAAATGTTCCTAATAAAATTGTAGGTTAAGAAAGTTGTGCTTAAATATAAAAATTAATTCTGTATTGCCTGAAAAAGAAAAGCAAAACAAAAATATGGAATCACTGTTATTTATCCAGGGAATAGCAAAAAGAAATCCAAAATACCCCTACCTATTTGTCTTGTTAATCTGCTGTCACCACTAAAAAGCAATGTCATTATTTGTTCCCGTTTCTACCTAACGCCAAAATTTGCCGTTGCTACGTAAGTAATCATAGTTTGGATAAAATAGTCTTCGTATTCGTTTAAGAAATCATACGATTTGCATTATTTTGCTACAACACACACAAATCAATGTGTGCGCATGTCTGTAAATATACTTTAACTATTAATATATAGTTATGTATTGATATACGGGTAACTGTCCAGTATTTCTTGAGGCGGCAATTATATATCATTGTGAGCGATAAAGCAATAATAGTTTTCAATGCAAAGTGGCAGTGTGCAGGGCAGTTAATGTCCTCATTGGAGAATAATTAAGGACTTGAGAATACATTTGAATTCCCCGTTGCCTTAAAGTGTAACATTAATACCAACCAACAAGTTCCATTAAGCTGTGTTTGTAGGTCAGATTTGTCTCATCACAGACATATGCCACAGTATAAGAGTATTCTATTTATTTCTTTGTCGGGTTGTAAGTACGGAAGATTCGCTTTTATTGTAGCTCTTAATGCGTAATCTAGTAAGTGGTAGACGGTAAACTATAATTGTCAAATCATTATTTAATATGCGAACAGAAATAAACTACTGTGGGTTAGTGGGTGGTAAGTACCGACATCTCACCTATATTTTGCCAGTTTGATGAATCTGATCACAGTTTTAATATAATTTAAAATATTAAATTATCATCATCAACCTCATCATCATCATCATCATCAGCTCGGCGTGCAGATAGCATGGATTCCCTCTCTTCCTCGCTGTCTCACTCTCTCTGTGTCTCTGTCTCTGTCTCTCTCTCTCACACACACACACCATCAGACCCTATAAGCCATCGCTCTTGATAGGACGTCTAGTGGCGACACAGAGTTGATACCTGTGTGTCCGTTTACACGAGGGAACGTCACTTTCTCATCCAGCAATGCTCATGTCTTCTTTGTCTTACTTGAATAGTCTGTGATATAGGAGGTAAGTGGCCGTGCAACTGCCGTTTTGTAGGGTACTCCTTACAGGATTTCTTCAAAGCAGTACAGAGCATCCTTTTACAATTAACATTGAGCTTTTTCACCAATCATTTCGTTAGCGTGCATGTGGTGCAGTCATACAATAGTATTGACATGATCTCAGCTTGGAAGAATTCCTGTTTTATTTTATCTTGAAATCTGAAATCACTGATTCAATTTTAATCTATATCAAAGTTTTCTTTTTGGTTGTTTACAGACTGATTGTTTTGAATACTAAAAATTTCAAATTCACATTCATGGAATCCAGTGAAAGGTTTTAATTAAAAGATTGTGATCCTCACGAGGTTAAAAATGAATCTCGTTGAGAGAGGGCCTCAAATAATAAATTATCATTAGCAGGATTCCATGTTGCTGGAGGACATGACTATCTAGAAAAATTTATAATTTCCAAACTTCAAAACTAAACAAAGAATTATCTTGCGAAAATAATTATTCACATTTTAATAAACGTTACTTGGGGGTGTCCTCGTGGTGTAATGCTTCAAGCGATGGCCTGCGGAATTGTAGTAAGCGAGTTTGTACTCCAGTCGCGCTATTACATTCACTTTCGGGCAAATACCCTTATCCTCTCAGCTATGGGTTAAATAGTACTACTACTGTTCTTCTAGGTAAATAGCTTTGGTAGTAACCAACTAAAGGTTGATATGCCATTAAACAAAGAAACCAAACAAAGTTTTACTTATGAGTAAAGATATTATTTTAAAGTTTGAGATATAGAATTAATTCATTGCATTATTTCTTTGATTAATTATTGGTTAAATAGTACCACTACTGTTCTTCTAGAAGAATAGCTTTGGCATTAAATAACATACAAAGACTGAAATCCAACCAAATCTTGAAACTTCAGCCTTTTTTCTAAAAACAAACTTTTTTACATCCTTGAATTTGCACTCAAAACCTATTAATTAGCTTGAGAAAAAAGATAACCTAATTCATTTTTCTTGATAATATAAAGTGTACTCATTAAAGAATTCGTAAAAATTAAAAAGTCTTGACCAAATTGTCCGCATTCACAACGTCCTCTCACTGTTCACAAGTTGAACAGTATGATCTATATTGAAGTCTCCAGATAAATAAAGGTAAACATTAATTAGCGTTCACAAATAATATTGATAAAAAAAAAATACTGCCGAAACTTTTCACAGATGAATATTAACTACATAACATAGTCAGGATTTAATATAAATAATTGGTAATTCTTTTATGAATTTTTCTTTTATTCTAATCATTAGCGGTTGTAACAATAAATTTGGTGGGAATTTTTAATTGACAAAAGACAAAATCTTCAAAAGAAAAAGTAAAAACATTGGTAGTCTTACAATAATATTATTCACATTTAATTAAATGTCTTTGCTTCAGAGATATCTCTTTCAGCTGATGAAAAATAGTTTAATAATATTCAATAATACTTCGGGTGAAATAGATTCAGCATAAAAACGCGAAATTATTTTACGATTTTTGACATTTTTTTAAAAATGTAATTAGAATTTTTTAAAATTTGATTTTTTTTTTCTGATTTTGTTATAAAGATAATAGCTAAAATTATATAACAAAGAAAAAAAAGAAGAAAAAATATATTTTCTTTTATTTGCATTCAAAAATTTTTCTTTGTCTAAAATACTGTAGAATTTAGCTAAAGTTCCACATTGCATCTTTATGTAAACAAATCTTCAGAGGAAATTATTTCCTGTTCTTTGAGTGCTTTAAACAGGAAAATTCTCGAAGGTAGATATTCAAGAGTAATGTATAAAATTGTGAATTTAATCCCTAAAATAGATGCTGCTAAATTTGAAAAAAAATATTCAAGTTATTAATTTAAGTTTAAATAATTTTTACCAATTAATATAAATAACAAGTATAAGAGATACATAAATAAACAAATTGTCATTCTCCTATTGTATAAGTTAAATAAATTATCACTTTCTTTGAGATTTTAAAATCACGTCAATTCTCTCGAATTTTTTATGTCTTAAAAATCTCCCTAGAAAAAAAAAGTCCACCGCCCTTTAACATGTAAAAATAGATTGAGACAGAAGAGTCTATTATTATTCAATTTGCCTCCTGAATTCTGCAAGTAGGTTATACAGCGTTGATGCCCAGTTTAGAATAAAAACACACAACAGCTTTCATTTCAAGAGGTTAGTCGACCGTGTTGGACCATTTCGCATATCAAATGTTGGCTATGTAATGTCATATATATATATACTTTCTTTAAAGAAAAAACCAAAGACCGGTTATTTTAGGATTATAAATTTATTTCCATCCTGTTTTTCGTTTCTGGTGTGAACCAAAAGCACGAAGCAAAGTATAACAGGACTTCCATTAGATCTGAAGAAGTCCTGTTATATTTTTCTTCGTGTTTTTGGTTCACACCAGAAACGAAAAACAGCATGGAAATAAATTTATAATCCTAAAATAACCGGTCTTTGGTTTTTTCTTTAAAGAAAGTATTGCCCGGTAAAATTAATTACATTGAGCTCTCTACCAGGGACATTTAAATGTTCAGCTCTTGAATGATTTTCTTGTCCTGCAGGAATTACTCCCAACTCTGGTTTAACTGGACCAAATAATATATATATATATATATATATATATATATATATATATATATATGTTTAATATATAATAGATATATATATATATATTTAATGCCATGAAATTTACACTGCGACCCCTGGGTTTCATGGAGTCTAAATTCTATGGCATTAAATAAATATATATTTCTAATATATATTTATTTATGATTATTATATAATAGCTCTATCCTAGATATTGAGCACTCCTCATATTATATTGCACTTGGTTCGCCACAAACTCACAAAGCGAGTTTGTGACAACACTGTTATATATATATATATATATATATAAGCGAATTGCTTATCGGTAACAGATAAACGACCCAGTGCTCTTTTGTTTGCACACAGTTAAATGATTTCAAGTATAATAATCCAACACCAATTATTCAATTTGATATTAATCATCTGAACCCTACAGCCCTAGATGAAAGGGCGGTTTTTCTCAATATGTCTATCAACAATTATAACATCTGAAAAATCTGGAGCTTTTTCATTTGTTATTTTTAAATGAAACTCAGCCTTACGTCCTGTTTTGTCTAAGGAATGCCGGAAGTCTATTATTTCTTGTTGTTTACGCTGCACGCAAATCTCCAATGTTTAGAAATAACTGAATGAGTGTGTTGAGATCAAAAGCAACCAACAAAAGAAGGATAATTCAAGTGAAAATTTATTAGACTAAAGTGTTAAGAACAATAAAATATCGCCGACAAATCGTAGATTAGAGTAATGGGTTGTTTTACTGGTGTGTTTTTTTAAACTTCCTTAAATACAATTGACTCTCTTGTTTAGATAGTGAATTGCTGGCAAAGTGGACAGTTCTGTCTGAAGCAAAAGAGGGTGTGTGTTCGATTCCTACTTGTTGGTTATAACTTATTAGAATTTCCATAACACGTTGGTCTCCTCAGTAGAAATAACCATCCTAACGGGTTGCCTCAAAAAAGAAACTAAAAGATCAAGAATAATACAATAAAAATTAATAGTAAACACTACATCTGAATAGCAATGATGTATATATATATATATATATATATATATATATTAAAGAAATCATACGGATACATCATAGATATTCTATAGATTTATTCATGAAATAGAGGTAAAAGTTTTATCAGATTGAAAAAAAAAATTGATCCTTCCTAATAAATATTAGTTGTCTAAATTTTTGAGACGAAGCTTGGTGCTGACCTGAATCCTCACGCTGTGTGTGTTACTAATACATCGAGGGAGGATAATTTGTTGTCTTGCTCTTTCTCCATAGTGAACTGTATAGATGATCCGATTGAAAATCTATCTGAATACGAGGACAGGTAAAAAACACCTGAAAAAGGCCGGAGGACATATCAGTCGAAATGTTATGGAAATAACAATAAAGATGAAGACAATAGTCCGAAAAAAATTAATGATAAAAATCTAACAAATATTTTTTTTTCTTTTTATTGAATACAACTGATACGTAATTATTCTAAGGATTGCTTGGGATCATCTTCTGGTGGTATTTGTGTTACATAGCCATATACACGAATATGGCCATGGGTGAAGTAGACATTGAATGTTGATTACGATAGAACATATAAAGAACATAAGAATTACGGAACTCGAAAACACGTAACGACTTCTTGTTCAGGTCCGAAACCTTTTTATTAACTTTGAGTTAAAGGTTTCGACGTAAGGAGGAGAGACACAATCTTCTATGCTGTCTTATTCATTTGGACCCCATCTCGAGCGGCCCTCATAGGGCGCACGTTCGCCTTGCGTCTGCGAGCTCCAAAAGTCGATCCTTCTCGTTTAGCGTCTAGTACCCAACTCTTTCTTTCTTCAAATTCTCATACAAACCTCCGCGCGCTCCCGGTGCGTGACGTCACCCGCACCCTGTCACCCAGTTTCGTCTTTGACTAGTGTGACATCTGAGTGACATGTCCGCTCTGTGTGCGCTCACGCATTACCACCTGCATCAAGGTTGCACTCAACTAACCCATGCGCTGAGCTGAAAGGTTCTCAGCCTAACTAAACTCGAAGGCATGAACCGAAATCCCTCGGCTATTATATAACATTTGTTTCCGTTCATTAGATTTCAATTGTTAATTTCCGTATCTTATTTGAGCTTCTTGTTCACATACTAACGGTAGATTTACATACGAATATCAGGTATTCCAGTCTGAAGCTTCTTTTTATCAATCGTGTTTTAACAAAGAAATCCGACTATGTAATATAAGTTTGCTCAACATTTATAGGCAACTTCTCAGACACGTTTTCTGTTCATCTAATAATACAAAAATACGAATCAAAAAATTAAGTTGAACAGTATGGATTTATTTCTAACATCGATATAAATGTCTCACGTCGGAGAAACCTTTGATAAATATTGGCATGTCGATTTTCATGTTTATTTCTTCTTGTCTTTTGCCTTTAAATTAGATTTTGTTGAAGCAAAAAAGTTTCATTATCTAATGCAACTGAATATATTACGTAATGAAACATTTCAAGTATCTAACATTTTAGCTTTATGCTTCATATAATGCTTCCAAATACAGTAAAATCAAATAGGTGAAAACTGCTATAGTAATATATCCATACTCTCTCTCTCTCTAAGATTCAATGAAAAGGCATGAATTCAATTCTCTTTGGCCGATGTGTAAAATAACAGGGTGTATTATACAGTCTAGTTTTGTAGGAGGATAACCGTCGGAGAAAAACGAAAACTCTGAATTCTAATCGTGAAAACAACGAGAAAACCCTCCACACTATCTTCCTGTACACCT
Source organism: Sepioteuthis lessoniana (assembly GCA_963585895.1). Classification (NCBI taxonomy): domain Eukaryota; kingdom Metazoa; phylum Mollusca; class Cephalopoda; order Myopsida; family Loliginidae; genus Sepioteuthis; species Sepioteuthis lessoniana. The sequence continues at coordinate 27,649,989 of OY757905.1, forward strand.
TGTGGTAATGAATAATTTCCTGATAAATAACTCAATTTGTGAAGGTGCAATTGACTTTCCATTCCATCTGGCAATAAAAGTCAAAAATCTGAAGTTCTATGTTTTTGTATTCTTGTATATCATCAAAAGTAAGAATAAAAGAAAAAGATTTTAAAAAAAAACGTTTAATAGCTATTGTCTAAGAGTTCAGTCTAAACAGTAATGGCATTGGTTCTTTTTTTCTGGTTGGCAACAGTGAAAATTAGCTGATCAATGATGACCTAAAGCACATAAACTTATTCAGTTCATTTGAGTAATTCTGGACTATTACAAATGTGTTTTGTCTAGTGTGTGACGAAGGTGGAATACTGCATCTAATTCACTGACATTTGAAATTGAATTAAATTCACCGAGCAACAGCATATGAACTAAAATCAACAATAAAACATACAACAAACAAATATTGCTGCTCAGAATTTCATGCAATGAGGCAGTTTTAAGGCAATCTGGAAGCAACACCTTACGAAACAATTGCTATAAGGCCACTCACCTCCCATCTTTAAAATTATCCTAATAAGACCAACAAGACATGCAGGACACTGCTAGAGAAGCAAGGACGAAATCATAAGTGACATCCTGCTATGGAGCCTTCCACATTTACGTCCTAGTTTTGGCCACCCATCAAGATCTTAACTCCGTACGGAAAAAGGCTGTAGTCTTGAAGACCTGCCGAGAGCAATGGATGATAGAGGCGGATGGAGAAAGAGAGTCAGGGAAATCTGTGCTAGCTGCGGGACTTGATGATACACATATATATATATATATATATATAGCTTGATTTGGTTTCTTTGTTTTAATGGCATATCAACATTCGTGGGTGAGTTAACGCAAAAGACGTTATTGTAGAAAAACTGTACTGGTACTATAAAATCCATACATACATATATATATATATATATATTGGACTTACATGCTTCATATCTTTGATCTATGCATTTCCATGCCGGTGAACTAATCTTCAGATTAAAGAGGGGAATTGTACAACTTCCCCGGATATTGACGCGAAATTTAAATATATGCAAATTAGGCTACAAATGTAATTTACTCTTTCAACAAGTCATATCTGTTACAAATGCTAAATTATAAGTTAATTATGTTTGCTGATTTTCATATTCTAATAGGCCTAAATAAAGCGCTTTGGATTCTGATTAACATTTATTTTTGCTTTTGTATGATTTTATTCATTATACATATATATATATATATATATATATATATATATATATATATATATATATATATTCTTTGGGGTTAAATAACAAAAGAGAAACTTTTTCACTTGTCTACATATCGAAACTAGTGCAACATTTTTCTTTTATAAGTTATTTACATCTAAGATGGGTAACTTTACTTCTATAAATATTTTGCAAGAATTATCGTTTCCATTATAATTTGAGGCTCTTTTGATGATTTACTCTTTCCTAATAGGTGATTTGACTTTTAAAAAATATCCAATATATGATTAACGGACATGTTGATGTTCCCATATTTTCAATCAGAGAAGTTTGTTTTATGAATAGATTAACGCTTTCTCTCTTCCGTTTTAGCTGCGCTAAAAATAGTCTTTAAGTTTTCTTCTCTTCATAGACCGTTTCTTTATCAATTTCATTAAGTGACTCAGTCACCATTTCATGGGAATTTAGTTCTCTCTCTGCCATCACATTCATTTTCTTTGTTGGAGGTGCCCGTGGTGTAATGGTTATCGTCGTAGGAATTGGACATGGCGACACGAGTTCAAATCCTGGAAGAGACTGATGCATTTCACATAGCACTAATACCCTTGGGAAAGGTATGAATCCAATTATTCTCCCTCCAGCTATGGGTAAATAGTAGGATAGACTTGGTGAGGCAACTAGTCTAGGAGAAGGAAAACACTGAATTCAAACCTGTTAAACTCCGCTTAAAAATTGACCTTGTGTCATATCCTGCTCGAGCGGAGGGGTTGGGTAAATAGGATCACATTCATTTTCTTCTTTTTTTTGTGAGGTGAGTTGTTTATTTAAATTCTTAGCGTTGCGTTTGGATTATCCTACCCATTTTGGGAGAGCAGTATAACTAATTTCTATGATTACATCAATGTAAACTTGCACAAGCAGACACACACGCACACACACACACACACACATATATATATATATATATATATGCATATATATATATATATATATATATATATATAGTGCATGGTGTCTACGAAAGTAGAGATCATATAAAGGACTTGGGTACCAAAAATAATTCATTCAATGAATACACATTGAGAAGTTGTGGAGTGCTATTGACAGGTTGTCGATCATAAGTAAATCTGATCTCACTGATAAACAAAAGTGGGTTTTCTTCCGAACTGTAACAATGTCGGTACTACTGTATTGATCTACCATCTAGAATCAAACGAAACTCTTGGAGAAAAAGATGGATAGGAACTATACAATGATGCTACGTGCTGTTTTGAACAAATCCTGAGAACGCCCCCCTACACAACAGCAACTCTACGGCTACTGACCATCTCTATCACAACTAGCCAGTATAAATAAGACATTATGGGTACTGCTGGTGAACCAAGAAAGAACTCACAACCGACGTTCTAATATGGACTACTACGCATAAACACACCATTGTTTTGCCAACAAAACTGCATATGCATCAGCTCTTTGCGGACAATGGATCCCGTCTAGAGGACCTATCAGGAGCGATAAAAGATCGGGATGGATGGTTAGAAAGAGTCAAGGGACTCCATGCTATTAGAATGACCCGATGATGATCATAATATTTGCTGAATCCGTCCTCTTGGGAAAAATTACCTACACGAGTGAATTAGCCAGTCGAACGTTCATATATCCATCCGAAATTACTAGGTTTACATTAGTCTGGCACAAGACCCCTAAGTTGATCACCGATTGAGGATAGAACTTATTACACTGTAGTAATGGTCTGCTTCCTAAACATTACCTCCAACCCATCAATGTGTGTGGGACTTTTTGATGGTGCGTAGGTATATAGTTTTTCAGTTATCCGTTTTATATGTGTAAGCCTATCAGTCAAAAGAAACTATCCTTTAGAAACTTCACTTTCTACTGGACTATTTCTCAATCTTTCAGTCAGTCTGCCATTTTTACTGTTCTTTAACAAAGCGTACTGGGAGGCGTAGAAATCAAATCTTGCTTCTGCCGCTCGACACAATAAACAAGTGATTATCTTTTACATCTATTTGATCTGCCACAAAGGCCTAACGCTAACAAGGGTCTCGCGTTCGCTGCTGAATTCCGGGCGTCCGTTTGTATAGTCACCACTTTCCTTCAGCTCTATTATGACAGTAAATTGGCCAACAGAGGTGATCACTCCGGTTACACTCGACTGCCCCTGAAACCCTTAACCAGCGCCTCCATCGGCCAACCCCAAGTTCACTCTTTTGCAAGTGATCATCTCTTCTTCCCCCTGTGTAGCTATTGAGACAAATCTGCGGTGGAGGCCATCAAATATGGCGTTGAAGTGTGCTGAAAGAAAAAAAAAGAGAAAGTCGACAGGAAGGAAAACGACGCGAGACTTGAGAGGCGATAATGGAATTTGTACAACAAATGAGAAGTGTGTGGATGCGAAGACGACCGCGTGTTTTCTATTGGTTTTTCTTGTTTCATTTCTTTTTCTCACAATTGGCCATATTGATTTTTTTCCTCGTTGTAGTGTTTCGTTGTCAATAGATTTCTATTCACGTAACCATCTTCCCACCCAAGTTGTTCTTTTTTTTTCTTTCTTGTTAATGTTTCTTCTTCCTTTTCTCTTTCTTTCGATCTGTTTTCTATTTTCCACAGACTTTTAGAAATCTTCACGTTTACTGATTTTGTTCCGTTCTAATTGTATATTTTATTTTTAGAGTTATATTACTTTTTTTTAAGTTGTTACTTTTCTTTTCAATTTTTATGATAATTTTTTCCAACTTCCTTTTTCTTTTCTTTCGCCATTTCTTATCTTTATCTTTTTTTTTTTTTTTTTTTTGGTTTTGTTTTGGTTAGTTTTGTGGGCTTTTTTAATCTTTCTTGTTATTCTCCGACTTTCTCCTTTTTTCCCTTTTACTCTCCTCCCACACTTCTTTATACTAAGCTGTTTTCCTTCTCCAACCACCCATCATCTCTCTACTCCTTTTTATTATTATTCTTTTCCCCTTCTTCTATCACATTATATTCTATTTCTCACTGTTCTGATGATCCTTCTCCTTCATCCACCTTCTGTTCCGTCATCTCATTTCTTTTTCTCTGTTACATACTTCTTCTTATCCTTCCTCTTCGTTTTCTTATTTCTTATTTATTGTTCCCTCAGCGTCAACAGATATTGTAACACCTCTTTACCCACCTTTTCTTCTTCCGTATATTTACTACAAACATTTTAGAATCAATTGCAAATACTTCATAAATTATTTTTTTTTATTTTATTTTATTTTTTTAATCAAAACTTATCTTTTCATTTTTTCCATTATTCTTGGATTTTTTTAATGCCATCAGGTAGTTTTCTTTTCTGTTTTCCTTTCCTTTTTTTTTGTCTCCTCTATCTTTTCAGCAAACTTTTACACGTTCTCTCTTTTTTATTACACAGCGTTCAGTCCCATTATATATCCATTCAACGTCTTTTTTCTTTTCCTTTTTATTCTTTAGCTGATGTACACAACTGGTATTCAATATTAGTCTACAAACATCATACAAGATTTCCTTGCCCCCCACCCACCCCCTACAGCTTTTGGAAAATAGTCGAGCGTCCCTATCTCTTCAAATTGCTATTAGGCAGGAATAGTCGAATCTCTCGTCACGTGATTTTTTTTTTTTAGTTTTTGCATCCTCATTGGCACCTTTTGAGTGTAAGTTTAATGAAGCAGTCATTCAATTTGGGACACGTTGTTATGGTGAGTGTAGATACGTAATAAAGGTGGTAATATTTAATGTAAAACTTAAATTATATATAAATTGAGTATTTGCATATATCTTAGGAAACCTAACACACACACATATACTCACACACACACACACACATATGCATATATTGGTGTGTGTGTGTGTGTGTGTGTGTAAATATATATATATGTATGAAAGAAAAAGAAGATTCTAGTAGATAGATAGAACTATTCATATTCAATATTTAATACAAATAAACCTAATTACATAATTTACTTTATGATCTTAAATGATATAACTGTACATTTATTTCACAATGTCTATTGCTCTTAATAAACCGCCATTATTAGATTCCGTAAGGCCAACAACTCTTGGTCAGTGTGCAAATGGAGTAAATTTGCACTAAATCCACCTGGGAGGGGCCCAGTCGTCTAGGACAAGAGAACACACCGACTGAATTTCTACAGTGGTGTAAGACTCCCCCACCAACGATATAACACTAAACAATCTAATGGTAAAGCTCCCGTAATGCAGGGGTTTTGGGGAATGCAGAGTACCCCTTCATTGACATTGCTCCCAGGTCTACTCTGGCCTGGAGTGGTAGCACCTGAGAGGGCCCTATCTATAAGTCAAATAGAATTAAATTGTGTATTTACGCTAAACTAAAGTGTTGGAAATAGAACTGTTTATATGTATAAAATTGGATTTGGTATTAAATAACTAAAAAACGTTGATATGCCATGAAGCCAAACCAAACCAATCCAACTAGGAAATTGACTTTTATTTATTAACACATCGTCTCCATTCTCTTACACACACACACACACACACACATATATATATATATATATATACATATATATATATATATATATATATATATATATATATACGGGGGTTATTAAGTAAATACTATGAATTTTGCCAAAGTGAATTAGCTAAGAGAAGCACAGTTTACAGTTAAACCATTTTTAGAGAAAGCAATAGTAATAGGACCCTTCATGCACCTAAAGACAGTCGCATGATTGCAACATCTGGAATTTATTTTGATCGGAGAGTCCGTGAGTTTCGACTCAGGTTCGTAGTGGCAAACCCATGTTTAGCCAAAGAGGAAGCATTTTTTGACAACAACGTGCTTTTCCGCACACATCAAACATTCTTCAGTAAATTTCACAAGGTTTACACTTTTCAACAATAAGATATTTGATGATACGAGCAAGAGACACTGTTTTATTTTCCACCATTGCAAATAGCATCAAAACGAATATTCTTAGGTACTATTTACCAACCCCTCCGCTCGGGCAGGATATAACACAAGGTCAATTTTTAAGCGAACTTTAACAGATTCGAATTCAGAGTTTTCCTTCTCCTAGACTAGTTGCCTCACCAAGGCTGAAGAACCTAGTCCGTCCTACTATTTACCCATAGCTGGAGGGAGAATAAGGAGGTTCATACCTTTCCCTATTCTTAGGTGGATTGTGATCATTCTTACAATAAATCAATTCGAAACAATGCAGAGTTTGCATTAATAAATGTTTATTGTTTTATTCTTCATGAATCCCTTTGTATATGCATTGTTTGTGTGTAATGTGTAATCAAAAGATTAGATATTTACACACACACACACACACACACACACACACACACACACACACACATATATATATATATATATATATATATATATATATATATATATATATATATATATATATACCCTCTATGATTCAAACAGTAAGGAAGACTCAGCTTTTTAACTGAGAAATTTTTTTAGTTAAAACTTTCTCTCAAAACTCTATGAGATGACATTGTTAATAAGGCTTATTCTTCCCTTAATAAGAAACGATGTGATGATAATATATATATATATATATATATATAATGGTCGACAGAAAAGTTCATTTGATAACCAAGGGAGTCTCATGTAATTTGATCAAATCAGGTTTATCATATTTACCAACCCTTCTGCTCGGACAGGATATGATACAAGGTCAATTTTTAAGCGGAGTTTAACAGCTTTGAATTCAGAGTTTTCCTTCTCCTAGACTATTTGCCTCACCAAAGCTGAAGAATCCAGTCTGCCCTACTATTTACCCATGGCTGGAGGGAGAATAATTGGATTCATACCCTTCCCAAGTGTATTAGTGCTATGTGAAATGCAATCAGTCTCGTCCAGGATTTGAATTTGTTTCGCCGTGTCCATTTCCTACGACGATAACCATTACACCACAAGCATCTCCAAAATCTAATCAGGTTCATAGTTTAACATAATCGTCCTGGTGGTCTATACAATCCTTTCTTCAGTATCACTATTCTTTGTTCCCATTAGTCAAAAATATAAGCACCAAATATGACTTCATCACATGAATGTTTTGCCTGTGAAATTTTTGGACCACCCTCGTATATACACACACACACACACACACACACACACACACATATATATATATATATATATATGTATGTTGGTGTGCGTGTGTATATATATATATATATATATATATATATATATTCCTCCAAATAATCATGTTTTATAGAAAGTGATTCATAAAGTATTCAACCCTCAGGACCATAATTTAAAATATACATCTACATAAACGTTATGAAACAGAATTGCTCCTTTTCAAAGACTGTATGCACCAACCACATTCAAGCATCACATTCTTTTGTGTTTTCCAGCTATGTACTTTTCAAGGAATAATCTATTATATAAATAAACTTCATGTGAATTCTCCACATCTTAAAATTCCCGATAAGCCAGCAATATTTGTTTAGATGATATCATTTGGGAGGGTAGAGGTGAAAGATTAAAAGATATCGGCTAACTTCGTCAACAACCAAATTCTCGATTATACATTCAAGTCTACAAGAAAATCTCTGAGAAAGCCATCTTCACGGATTGTAATTCAACAATTACAGCTTTTAGGGCTGTAAAGAGGTATGAAATAATAAAAATATATTAAAACCACGATTGTATTTTTTCACCTCATGTATATACATATATAATATCTCTTTAAGATATTCGGAAACAAAAAACAGCCTGCATCTAATTTTTAGTTTTCAAAGTAAAATTCGTAACATAACTACTAAGGAAGCAAATTTGCAAGAATTTTTTATGTCAAAGTATGCATTTAATCATAATTTTTATTTACAGCGTTAAATATTTTAAAGGGGACATACTTATATTCTTCTAGAATCTTTTTTCTGAACTCATCAGAAATGCACATGACCGTTTGGAAAAATTGTCAAATTAGATAATTCTTCAATAGCCCAAGAAATCTTGGACTTTGGGATTCCCACACCAATATTTTTTTTTAATGGACGTCGAGAACCATGAGGAGCCAAAAAAAAAATAACATTGAGAAAATGGGATCCATAACTTACGTGTTCCTTCAACAAAGGTAGCGAGACGTCTGTAAATTCAATAGTTCCGCAGGCCTGATTGAACACAGTAGCCATATGCCGAGTGCTTTCAACTACGTTCGCGCATTTTTATTTTGTCCCGCGCAAAAATAAATCTTGCGTTTTGAGCCGGTCGCGTGACATTGTTACATATATACTCTGCGTCTTTGCAAGATTTCTCTCTTTTATGTTTTGACTCCCAGCTGGACAGCTTTCACATTTACGCTCTTGCACAGCCTCAGGCATTTTGATAGAGACAACAGCCAACGAGGGAAAACATACAGCCAGCAAAAATACATTCATTACCATAATGAAATTGGTATTTTGCTACACTGCAATTTTCTGAACATCGCATATATATCAAAATCGCCTCACACATAGAGATACACACGTTTAGTTAGCGGCCTGGCGAATACTTCTCTGCTATATTCCTTTGAATTTTTCAACACACTTACAAACCGATATGTTCGAACAAAAACACACTTACAATCAGATAATATTTGTATCAGTCACCCCAACACACGCAAGAATATCTATCAAACAATATTTGTATATTCTTCTGACTTTGATGTAAGTACATAAAATTGTATTTAACATGTTATGTGAATTTTCTTTCGTCTGCTTTTTTCATTTCTTTGTGTTGTAAATCGTGAAACGAGTCTCGAATTTTTGTTTCTAACAAAACATCGACAGAATTAAACGACTAATTTATCCACCTCAAGACAAGAAAAACTTATTTTACATTTGTTCAAATGTGTACAAGTCCTACTTTCTACCGCTAAAATATGTTCTGCTATTGGCAATTTAACGACTATGTAGAAATCCATAAGGTCACTAAACAAGGACGGGATTTCTTCTAAGTTCTGGATGTGTCAGTATGCCTGTAGAGTTGTACCACTTTCTCTCTAACTTAATGCTTAGAGAAAAAGCCAGATGGGACCTCCACAAGAATGTTGCATGCTTTTTAAATAAATCCTTGAAGAAGCGCCTAAAAAGCAGTTGATTTTCGGCCATTTACCACACCACATTACGAAAACGATTCAATTAAGATAAGGAAGATATGGTGGGCAATACTGAAGAAGCTGGGACGAACTGTTTGGGTTAAAAGATCTAATGTTTGGGAAGATTAATCATATTTTTGATTTTTGTTTTGGTTAGTTGGTTGGGTTTTTATGGAATATCAATCACTGGAATCTCACCATCAGATTTTTTAGTGCCAGGACACTCGCTGGGAAGGGATCTTAACCCTCCGAAGAGGTGCAGTCGGTATATTCTACAGCCCCAGTCAACTGAGCAAATTTTTTTGGTTAAAGTGAAAGACATACTCCCGACAAGACGACATCTTGGACCCTTAGTAACCAAACGCCTTTATTAAAATTTGATTGGATGACCAATGAAAACTTGATACGTGGAAGAAATAATGTATTGCTATGCAAATCAAGATAGTCCCGCCATAATCCTGAATCAATGCTTATATCGGGAACTCCTAGTGATGTTTTTATTCAGTCACTTTGAATTGATCAATGAGCAGCCAAAAGGAAATTGCCTTATATTGAGTAATTCAAAAAATAACAGAAATTCCGTTCTGCCTGCACACCGTTAGTGATAAAAATTGCCTCCCTGCCTGCAAAAGAGTTACTTATCTAGCAATAGCATATATTTAATTTTTTTAATAATCATGTATGAATTTATAAGTCGATTCCTTTTTTTTCTTATTGTTTTGGATTTAGATTCAAGAAGGTATTAGAACATATACTCAAGAGAATGACTGTTTTCTTTGTACATTATGTACTGTACATCACAAAATGTTAAACTTAAGAGAAATTTTGAATAAGTTTTACTATTTGTCTTGAATAAATTATTTACCGTTTGAGATTTTGACTTTAGCTTTCAGATATACAATTAATAAAGAGCTGATCAGTAATCACGACTCATGAGATCTTAACAAAATTTCGTTCAGTAAAAGATCAGGGACAGCTAAACTTGACACTTGTGGATAATTTTCATTATATACTTGGTGTCTCAATATATATGCAACCTATGAGAGAAGAAACACAATGTAAGCTGGCGTGAGTTTATGCTTGATCTGGATTCTGTATGAGTATAGCAGAAGATTATTCTTTAAGATTCTTTCCAACGATGCATGTGAAAGACTAGTTTCTTTGGAATGTCTTCAGAGGGACCTTTTCGGACTACTTCCGACAGAATTTATCACTGCATCCACATTGTTTGGACATTTTGTTGTTAACTTCCTGCCAAATCTGGAATTTTCTGCCTTCTTGTTGAAGTTGTTTAGTAACACTGCGGCTTGAAAATTGTATACCAAACGATAAATTTGGCTTTTCTGGGGATAATTGTTAAGTTAAACATCCTGCAAACTTTCGCTTGCACAGTTTTGGATGATTTTGTCTTTAAATAAGTATTGAAGCAAAATACTTTTATCTCTCGTCCAAAGCGTTATGATTGAGGATTAATTGTTGTTATAGTATACATTTTTTAACATCTGAAACAAAAATAAACAACATTAATTTAGCAGAGTTATGAACGTGCGTTTGAGGTGGGATCAGGATAGTATGGTTAGCATTGGCTTTTAAGAATTATGTCTCTCTCCTCGCGTCGAAAGACCAAAGCCAGAAATTAATAAACCCGTTCGAATCCGAAATGACAGAGAACACCTGTATTTGTCGATGTATTTGTATTACTGTTGTAATTGATATCTTTATGAGTATACAACAGAGGGTGACCCAAAGGCTCCCATTTCAACTGCTACGACACCGAGGTGTTGGAAAGTGCGCAGCTACTTTTCCTGGATTGCTCCACTTTATTCTTGATCCTAACCTTATAATGCTGAGTGTCAAGCAAGGAGGTATCAAGTATCATTTTTTTTGAGTCTCAGGTATGAATCGACCTTGGGATTGAATTCCGGTCTCTCAAGCCGCTGGCGAACACTCTAACCGCTAGGCCAATGAACCCGTTCGTTTTCTTAATGCATATAAAACCTTGATTTGGACGTGAAAGAAACATTATAATGCAGTGATAGAATAGCAAAAGTATAGACTTGTTTTTGATATAACAGTGATCGGAAATCGGCGGTCAAAAATGAGCTACGTTACCGTCGAGGGGGGGGTCCTTTTGGTTTAATGGCTAAAGCGATGGACTTCGGAATCGTAGTAAGCGAGTTCGAACTCCAGTCGCGCTATTACGTTCACTTTCGGGCAAATACCCTTGGGAAAGCTATGACCCCACTTATCCTCCCAGCTATGGGTTAAATAGTACCACTACTTTTCTTCTTGGAGAATAGATTTGGCATTAAATAATCTACAAAGGTTGATATGCCATTAAACCAAACCAAACCAAGTTACCGTCCAATTTCAGGAGTACCTAATTCTGAATGTTACTCAAAGAATTGTTTAGTTTGACATCATTTCAATGATATGTCATTCAACATTTCACTTTGTCGAGGTGGATGGTGAAAGAATATCTTCCTTGGCTACCGGGAACATATAAAGCTAAGCGAAACCTGTGAAGAAGCCCAAGCAGAACTAAAATAAAGATATTCAGTTAGCCTTATTCTTTTAGAATTTCAAAATTTTGTTCAGTCTGAGAATCAGATTGCTGTGATCTGTAAGAGAGGTATTCTTACAATCAGTCTACCTAAGAAAATCATGTTGTCTTCGTTTAGATTGGTACAAGATCATAATAATAGAGTACTCAATATATATCAAAGTAAATCTGTGTGTAAAAATGAGATTGGAGAGTATACAATATAGAGGGACAAAAAAATTAAAATGTAAAAGATTACAGAGAGAGAAATTAGGATTAACTACTTTATATAATATTTACCCAACCCCTCCGCTCGGGTAGGATATGACACAAGGTCAATTTTTAAGCAGAGTTTAACAGGTTTGAATTCAGAGTTTTCCTTCTCCTAGACTAGTTGCCTCACCAAGGCTGAAGAACCTAGTCTGTCCTACTATTTACCCATAGCTGGACGGAGAATATTTGGATTCATACCTTTCCCAAGTGTATTAGTGCTATGTGAAATGCAATCAGTCAAGTCCAGTATTTGAACTCGTGTCACGGTGTCCATATCCTGCGACGATAACCATTACACCACGGATTAACTACTTTATAAGAAAAGAAAATAATAGGTGATTAAATCAAAATTTTCAAAATAATTAAAGGAATTTTTAATAATGTTCGACTTTGTTTTCTCGATATTTCTCAAAGAATTAGAAATTTACAGTCAAGATAGAGTTCAAAAACTAAATGTACTAACCAATTAGATTTTTGCTTATAGTAATATATTTAATGATCAAATCACCTAATCATATCAAAAAAGGCATCAGTGGAAAAGGATTTAAGATTAAATCGAATTATTTAGAAATAATGATAAATAAATTTAAGAGGGCATTTTTCGAAACTAACGGGTTAATTAACAGAATGAAATCTGTTCTCAGATATTCAAATTATAGAGTACTTATTCTATGAAAAGATATTTTAAGGATTAATATAAGAATATAGTTAAAAGCTGAGTCGCCCAAGAAGCAAAACAAATAATGAAAATGATGTACAAGGTTACTTGACGATTTCCGCTCTACCACAAAAGATTATAAGAGTATCTAATGTTTTGAGCAACGCAGTAGTTTATTTTTTCTTTCAATTCCCAATATTGAGTCATCTCTCCCAGTCAGTTCCATCAATAGCATAAAATTTTCGCTTTGTAGGGGATTTTCTTTTTTAGGAATTTGTCCGATAAGTTTTATCCACGTCTAAGAAGATCGAATAAGCATCTTGCTTCATTATCAATTTCTTAATACTATGGAGGCTACTCATATGAAAAAAAAAGTTGAATGTCATACGTAATATACAGGATGTTGCAGAAATAGCTCTTACGTTTTAAACTGTTACCTGCATGGGAAAATTAAACTTACGCAAGTGGTAATGAAAGCTTCATCAAGACAATGTTTTCCACTTAACTTTGCTGATGCATCCAGTGACGATCTTGGCTTGGACAGCTGAATTAAGGGAAGCTATTTCTCAAAAATGGGCTGAAATAGCAACAGATATGACTCTTGGTCTTTTTGTCAACCTGTAAAAAATGGCTTTTCCATATATATATATATATATATATATATATATATATATAAAGAGAGAGAGATAAAGAGAGATGTAGAGAGAAAGAGAGAGATCTAGAATAATATATAGGCAGACTCAATGGTACTTAGTGACAGAGTTTCTGGCCTATACAATCATCAGATTATTATATTTATTTCTAGATCTTCATTTTGTCTATGACAAATATTGAGCACCCTTTAATTATAACTATAGCACACGCATTCACTCACACACACACACACGAACACGCACACATACACATACACTCACACACACACGCACACACACACACACACGTAAATATATATATATATATATATATATATGTGTGTGTGTGTGTGTGTGTGTGTGTGGTAGACAATGTCCTCATAAAGCGTTTAAAAGGCAAAATCAAAAATAGTTTTACTCTTTTGTTTGACTGCACGTAACGCTTTTAACTTTCTTCTCGAAACGGACGAAGTTCAAAAACATTGACAATAAATTTTTACCATGAGTTCATTTTGGACAAAAGACGATCAATTTTTTAAAACTGGCTTGGCAAAGTTCGTTCTTTTTCCTATACTCAAAATCCCATGGTTTCCTGGAATGAATCCCGCTCAAAATTCGGACTGATTTCATGCTTCTTGGTGCTTAATCAGGTGCACAGTGTTGCATTTAGGGGTCGAGACAGTGTAAGGGTATAAAGGTTAAAATACTTGTTATAAGAAAAGAAAATTCACGAATCAAAACGAATTTTCGAGCGCTATATAACCATATATAATATTGATTTTTTTTCATTTACATTTGCGAGCAGTAAATTTTGAAAATTTGGTGTAAATATGCCCAAGGGGGTTACTGCTAAAACGGCGGGATATTTTCAAGATCAAGTCTAAAAGAATATTGAATATATCTAATATACACTTTCATGTTTAGTAGACAGAGAGATACAAAGAGAATGAGATTCACTCAGACATGTATACGAACACACACACACACACACACACACACACATATATATATACGAACACCCACAAATACATATATAACTCTAAAAATCAAGACGCACCTGATTGTGAGTATGAAACTCACAGTCATCAGACTTATTTTTTATCATATTCCATTTGGTGATATTTACATTACACTTGACGTTACATTCAAACAGCATTAGTAGTCATAGCGTTTCTGATTGTACTAGTGTTTTATACTTTACCTAACAAGGGATTTTTATTCAATTCTTTATATATATATATATACATATATATACTTTAAGAAAAAACAACGAAACCGGTCATATAGGATTATAAATTTATTTCTATCCTGTTACGCATTTTTGAAATTTCCAAAAACACGAAAAAAATTAACAGGACTTCTTCAGATCTTTTTGATAAAAAAACTAGAATAGACACATAAGAGTGAGAGGGGATAGAAGAGGGGTGAAGAGTTACCTCTTTATTAAGCCCACTTCCGTTTTAAATGTAAATTTCGGTTAGCAATGTAGTAAAATTATTTTTTTTTAAATTTTCTTTAATTAATAATGTTTTAATTATATTTAGACCTAAATTACAGATTTTTAATTGAATTAGATTTAAACTTTAATTAATAACCTCGCGTCAAGATACAGTAATAGATATATTAAAACTAAAATCAAAAACAAATATTTAATTTATTTACTATATTTTAAAATTTCAAAATTATTTAGAAAGCATTAATCAGTTCCACTTTTTATGCGTAGTACCTATGTATTATATGCTTTTTCACAATTTTCTATCTAACAAATTATTTTATCTATTCTCCGAATTAACTCTAATTCTCAAAATTAACTCTATGTTGTTTTTTTTTAAATTTTGGTTAAATATTTATAGTTTAAATTTAGCCTTATGTCTACACCTAGTTCATTTCTCTTATTTAATAATTTTTTCGGCTCAGGAAAAAGCAAAATGTAGATTTTTTCTTCAAGACACAGGTTGCACCTACTATCGAAAGATTTTGGGTTAAATGATCTTTTCAAAATGGACCATTGTATGTCAGGGGTTAAACCTTTTATCTTTTTCCGGTTTAACTGGAACAAGAATACTATATATATATATATATATATATATATATATATATATATATATATATATATATATATATATATATTCTTTTGAATAGTGCGTTTATAAATAGATAGATAGATAGATAGATAGATAGATAGATCTAGAATATATATATATATATATATATATATATATATAGAGAGAGAGAGAGAGAGAGAGAGAGAGAGAGAGAATATGTATATATATATATATATATATGTATATATATATGTGTGTGTGTGTGTGTGTGTGTGTGTGTGTGTGTGTGTGTGTGTGTGTATGTGTGTGTGTGTAAAAGTGTTTCCCATGTATATATATATATATATATATATATATATATATATATATATATATATATATAATGAAAATGACACGTCTGAAAAAGAACAAACCGAATGAGTAACAATAGAAAAAACTATGGTAA
This sequence comes from Sepioteuthis lessoniana, assembly GCA_963585895.1. Classification (NCBI taxonomy): domain Eukaryota; kingdom Metazoa; phylum Mollusca; class Cephalopoda; order Myopsida; family Loliginidae; genus Sepioteuthis; species Sepioteuthis lessoniana. The sequence goes on from OY757905.1 coordinate 27,665,903, forward strand.
AAAGAAGAAATGAAACTGAGTAAGTCACAACAGAATAAACATTGAAAAAAGTGTTCAATAAGTAAATAGAGCCGGTTCGATAACTGAATAAGTAAAGAGATGTTTATTTCCCCGGTTCCACTAAAAAATAAGAATTTTTTTCTGAAAATAATAATTTCTATGATTGCTACTAATTTCAAACTTCACCTGAATATAGTAAATAGTAGAGTGAAGTCGGCGACCTTAGTCGAGGATGACCCAAGGGCTCCGTTTTCAATTAGTACAACACTGAGATACGAGGAAAGGTGCTACTACATTCGCTGGATAACTCCACTTTACCTTAGATTCTCGCCTTATAGTGCTGAGTGCCTAGCAAGGCGGGATCAAGTACCATTTTTTGAGTCTCTGGTATAACCTGATCTAGGATTGAACTCTGGTCTCGCGGACCATTAGCAAATACTCTTCTCATTTGGCTAATACTTGAGAAATATGTGCTAGGGAGGAAAGGAAAGTTTTACCAAAACCTAAATTTTATAGACTCATTTAACATATAAGTTGTACAGTGCACGTAAATCTCTCCACCATAATTTAATATAAAATAATATGCTCTTTCATCATCATCATCATGTCGTGCTGCTGGTATGGATTTCCCTGACCCTATATCACCACCCGTCACTATCGTCCATCACTCTTGGCAAGTCTTCTAAGCTACATCCTGTATCGGCACAGAGATGCTCCACATATGTTAGGCTGGTGGTCCAACATTTTCTGGTCCGTTTGAAGGGGTCCACAGGAGTAAGCTTAGTTAGGGTCCATGTGATGCATCCATATTTCAGTATTGATGATGATGATATAAAAAAATAAAGAACACGTTATTGAAGATAATGCACAGATTTTCGAAATTTCTTCTGTAGTTCGTGATACATATTAGAGTCTCTTATTCCAATCATTATTATATAATACACTTCTAATTCTTTTAGAATAACAACCCAAACGAATATAATTCAACCTCCCCGTTTAATTTCTGGTATTTAAAGATTATTTATAAATGATTTTTTTTTCAATCTCTTTCCACGGAAGAGTTCAATATTTGTCTCACTAGATCAAAATATATTATTCCACGAGACACATTCGTTGAGAGGATAATCAACAAAGAATAAACGAGATTTCGTGTGACTAGGCTTTGGGATGAGGTCGCACACGCCGGAGAATCTTGGCTTACATCTGTCACACCAGCCTGCAGATCCTTCTGTAATTCTCCCCAGTTATCGAATGAGTTATTTTACGGATGAACTGACGTTTACTTGATTTATGTCTAATTCAAGGCAGATGCATAATCCGACATTTTGTTTCTTGTTCCGAGTGATAGCTCTAATCGTTCTAATTTAGTTTACTGAAGATGTTTCGATATTCCATTCCACGTTTACGATGGTCAATTATCACCCTACAAACTCCTTCAGGAAAGTATTTTAAAACCAAACCTGTTTTATTTATATTTTTTGGAATAAGTCCAAAACCTTTTTAATATTCTGAATGTGTCAATGAACTTAGCAGTAGACAAGTATTTCCTCTTTTTTACCTTAAGCAGACTATATTTCATTATTCTATATATTTAGGTGAATTCCGAAGTTAGTAGAAATCCTGTGTTCAATACTTTTACATGTCACTGTAAATGCAGAATGGAACACGAGGAATACAAATGTTTTCACACAGAGAATATCTTCTGTTCTTTAAGATGACATTGTTGACAAGATTTTTTCCTAATAATTCTAACAAAGCCGAGGAGTTATCAGAAAAAAATTGAATTGTTCACTTATTGGTACACGTCACACAAATACTGTAATAACACAAGTCATTAGTTATCAGTTTTTTTAAACATGAAATAAAAATCAAACATGGAATTTTTTAGATCTTCAATTTCTCCAAATCCCAGTATTTACTCTTGTTTATGATTGAGTGAATGGTTTATTTCAATGCTAGAATTTAGGGAATTGTATTCGTCCTACATTTGTATTTGCAGTTATTGTATATTTGTTTTTAGCTGGCTTTTTTGCACATGATCCTATCAAATAATTTGCAAACAGATGAGTCTATAACTGGAACTACAATTCCGAGTCAAAGTGGATCTGGAAGTAATGTCTGGTAAGAGATACTCTAAACTCCAGTGAGCTCCATTAATGGAGTTTAGTATTATGCCTATTGCACACCTTTTTTTGAGGGATGCAGTCAGCAATTTTATTCGCCCCGCTTATTCTTGTATACGTCGATCCCAATATTTTCTTAAAGGCTTTAAATTTTGGCCTATACAAAAGTATTTATTGAAATTATCTTATTTTTTTCAATGATGTTACTAATTATTTTACAGCACTTTTGTTAAGATCTTTTGAAATTAGACTTTCTAGTTTTATCGAAATATTTTAAAATTATCAGACCTATATTGGAAATATTTTTCAGCCGATTTAATTTATCAGTATCGATTTAGACAACCAACACTTTCTTTTAATGTCAGTTGATAAATCTTATGGCTGATATTGCAAAAAGATAAAATGATCTGATCAAAGAATTGAGTCTTGAATTATTTGATGTAGTGTTATTGGTACATAACGGAACTAATAATTCGTAGTGACCACTTGTTACAAATGCCATTTCCGTCCAAGTTAAAGATAATGATAGGTCAAAGTTCTCAAGTCGTTCTTTCAACACTGTTAGGAATGCAATTGTAGACCAGTTTCCTGTGGAAGAACAAAGTAATTAGAATCGGGAAACTGATTATCTACTTTCCTGTTTCCTCTAAACCAAAAGAAATGTCTTTGGAAGTGGCGTGCAGATCGTGAGTCGCATACCAATAGCCCGTTAATTCAAAATAAAATCAGATTTACTTTACGGTGACAAGGGAAGTGATCAATTCGACAACCCTGGCTTCTATGTTTCTAAAAGGGGCTGAAATTTGAACAGATTTGCTTCTTCATCAAGAGCAGTTGTATTCTTATGTCAGACTTCAAACTAATTATTCTATCAGATTTTATAAAGCTTTTCCCAGTCGGTTGGGGCTGTAGAATACACCGACTGCACCTCTGCAGAGGGGTAAGACCTGCCCAATGAGTGTCCTGGATATGACACTAAACAATCTGATGGTGAGGTTCCAGTGATGCTGGATGTTTGGGAAATGCAGAGCACTCTTTCATTGCCATTGCTTCCAGGTCCACTCTGGCCAGGCGTGGTAGCACCTAATAGAGCACTATCTATGGGTTAAATAGAACTAACGGCATACTTATGCTAAACTGAATTGTTTGACTAAACTGAATAGCTTAAAATAGAAATGTTTTTGACAATTAAACCGTACTTACTTTTAAACTGCGTGCTTATGTTAAACTGGATTATTTGAAATGGAAATGTTTTTTGACATTGAAACTGTACTTACACTAAACTGATTTGTTTAATATAGAACTGTTTTGACATTTAACTGTGTGTAAACAAGATCTGTCCTCATATTAAACTGAATTAGCTAAATTAGAACTGCTTGACTTAACTGAATAGCTTGAAATAGAAATGTTTTTGGCAATTAAACTCTACTTACATTTAAACTGCGTAATTATGCTTAACTGCATTCTTGGAAATATAACTGATTATTTACATAAAAATGGATTTGGCGTTAAATAACCTACACAGATTGATATGCCATGAAACCCAAACAACCAACCAACTTTATAAAGCTAACATACTGGGCTATTTAAAAGTTGTTCATTTCTGATTTTAATCGCGTCTCTTTTATTTCCGATATTCCTTGTCGGCGGAACTTATATTACGCATACTGCATCCACGGAAGAAGAGTAAGATACCTCCGAAAAGGCCTGTATTGGTTATGACATTAAACTGCATTAGATGATGAGGCTCCAGCTCTTGAGGTCTGTGAAGTGTGGTGTACTCATTCATTGCCAGTATTCCCAGGCCCACTCAGACCCGGAGTGGGTGTACCTGCTCATTTTCGATTTATAAGTCAAATAGAACTATTTGATCATTTATCATACTCGAAGACCTTTAACTCTGTGCAAACAATAAAAAGCAATACTCGAAACTTTTTAACTGTGCGCAAAAAAAAACAAATGATTGATATTAAAAAGAATTATTAGTGTTAAATAGAAATAATTGAAACCATTTAGATGTGCCCAGTGTATAAATAAGGAGGGAGATGCTTATTAGTCCTCGTATCCTAAAATCACTTAATAATATCTAGAAAAATACAACTGAAAATTTTAATTGCGACATTTGATGGCAACTCCTACACAACAATCAGCTCCTGCTACAGTTCCACCAATGCCAGAGATAAAACGGACCTCATCACTTTCTACAACGAGTTATATTCTCTTGTCCGCAGTATTCCCAGACAGGACGTTCTAATCATTAGAGGAGAGATGAATACTCAAATAGATAAAGACGAAAAGAACAAACCATTCTCACTCAACTCGTCAAATAAAAATAGAAAATATCTCTTAAACTTCTCACTCGAAAACAGGATAACTTATCTTAATAGTTAATTCCTAAAATGGGAGGGAAAACTATGGACCTACACCTACTCAAATAATGCTAAAGCACAGATAGATTACATACTGTTCCAATTCGCTTTAGCAATTACTCGTGAATAATAACAGCGATATAATCCAATTGTACTCAAGATGATGGAATAACCACTTCCGCCTTTTTATTACAACCAGTCAAACATGGCCGAAACAATACTACCGTTTCTAGGACAATATACATCAATACCCACAGCAAGGAGACATCTGGGCCTTACGCAAGAATACAACACAGACAGCCAAAGCCACCTACTATGACCGGTCATCACTTTACAATAGAGGTGCCCGTGGTGTAGTCGTTATCGCCATAGGAAATGAACACGGCGATACGAGTTCAAATCCTGGACGATACTGATTGCATTTCACATAGCACTAATACCCTTGGGAAAGGTACGAATCCAATTATTCTCCCTCCAGTTATGGTTAAATAGTAGGACAGACTAGGTTCTTCAGCCTTGGTTAGGCAACTAGTCTAGGAGAAGTAAAAATCTGAATTCAAACCTGTTAAACTCCGCTTAAAAATTGACCTTGTGTCATATCCTGCCCGAGCGGAGGGGTTGGGTAAATAGTATCACTTTACAATAGAAATATTTGCAATAAATATACAGTAACTGTACGAAACAAATTCGCTACTCTTTTGGAGATATCTGAAGCACTTAATGCGAATGATAAATATGAAAACTTCGTCAACGCCAGCATGGAAGCAGTAGAACGCATACCTACTAAACCAAAAGCGAAGCAGAGAGTTCCATAAGAAACAGTAGCAGTTAGAAAACAAACGATATTGTGCAATAACGATATCCTTAAGTAATAAAAGAAACCCAACTAGTGTCAACGCGCAGCAAATTAATAAAACACAAAGAGAACTAAGTAGTACATAATAAAAAGAACAAAAAAATATATTAAGCTCAGATTGATAAAATAAGACGCTCGGCGGACGATAGACAATCAGGAATAGCGTACCAGACAGTAAATGAAGTGTGAGAAGGAAAGAGCACCTAGTGGCAAAACTAAAAGCTGCCAGCAAGGGAGAACGAATCCCGACGTAGAAAGAACATTTTTTCAAGAATCTGCTTGGAAACTCCACTAAAATCACAGACTGACCTATCATAAAAATTATTAATAGTCAACTAGACACCGGAAAAGCACAGTTTACTAAAAAAGAGCTAAACGTAGTTCTGACAAATATTAAAAGCAGAAAAGCTGCCGGCCTCGACGAAAAAACCCCGGGGTAAAAAAAGACGAGGAAATTTAATAACTTACTACTTCGATTTTGCAACTCCATAAGTAACCAAAACCCAATGGAAATGGAAAAAAGCAGCATCCTCCCCTTTCCCTAAGAAAGTTGAGCGCAGAATTACCAAGAACTACAGCGGCATAACTCCTACTTCTATAACAGGTCTAGGTTTATAATACCCAACTTCTCAATCGCATCAAACAATAAATTGAGAATATTGTTAGAAAAAATGAAAACGGTTTCCGGGGAAATCGATTCTGATATTCCGAGGAATCATGGAAGAAGTTCGTGCAAAAAATCTCGAGGTAACACTTTTGTTAGTAGACTTCTCCAAAGCATTTGATTGCATACGCAAAGGGAATATAGACCAAATTATTCTAGCTCATGATCACCCCAAAGTAACTCTTAGTGCGATAATGATCTTCTATAGTAACACTGAAGTCGATTTTGAGAAGGTGCCATGTAATGGTTATCGTCGTAGGAAATGGACACGGCGACATGAGTTCAAATCCTGGACAAGACTGATTGTATTTCACATAGCACTAATAGCCTTGGGAAAGGTATGAATCCAATTATTCTCCCTCCAGCTGACTAAGTTCTTCAGCCTTGGTAAGGCAACTAGTTTAGGAGAAGGAAAACTCTGAATTCAAACCTGTTAAACTCCACTAAAAATTGACCTTGTGTCACATCTTGCCCAAACGGAGGGGTTGGTAAATATGAAGTCAAGGTTTGCTCACTGGATCGAGACAAAGACTTATTCGATATTGTTGTTGGAGTTCTACACGGAGATACATTAGCACCATATCTGTTCATAACCTCCTTCGACTACGTACTTAGAATGTCGATAGATTTAATAAGATAAAATGGCTTTGCACTAAAAAAGGCAAGGAGCAGACAATGTCCTATTACGGACTCAGACTATAAAGATGACATAGTACTTCTAGCAAATACACCTACCCAAGACGAATCTCTCCTGCGTAGACAGGAGCAGGCAGCAGGAGGCATTGTCATTCACATCAATGTAAATAAACTAGGTAAATGAGTTTTATTCGAGAAGGAGACATAACTTCTCTGAATAGCGGTTCGCTGAAATTAGTACATAAGTTAATGTCTCGGTAGTAACGTCTCATCAACCTAACGAAGGCGTGAACTGCTATCAATGGACTTTCGATCACAGGGAAGTCTGATCTATCCAATAAATTGAAATATAATTTCTTCCAAGTAATGGTTGTATCAAAACTACTGTACGGATGCACCACGAGGATGCTGAAAAATGTATCGAGAGAAAGCATAACGGGAACTGCACAAGAATGTAACGAGCTATATTGAACCAATCTTGGAAGCAACACTCCCCGAAACAATAGCTGTACGGCCACTTACCTCATATCTCTAAAACCATCCAAAAAAGACGAACGTGAAACGCAGAAATTGCTAGAGAATTTAGGACAAAATGATTAGTGATATTCTCTAATGAAATCCCTTACATGGTCATGCCAGTCTTGGCTAACCAACAAGAACTTAACTCCAACAGCTCTGGGGCGTCTTCGTAGTGTAATCGTTAAAGCGATGGACTGCGGAACCGTAGTAAACGAGTTCGAATTCCAGTTGCCCTATTACGTTCACTTTCGGCCAAATACCTTTGGGAAAGGTATGAACCCCGTTATCCTCCCAGCTATGGGTTAAATAGTAACACCGCTGTTCTTCAAGAAGGATAGATTTGGCATTAAATAACCAACAAAAGTTTATATGCCATTAAACAAAGAAACCAACCAACCATCCAACAGCTGAGTGCGGATACTGTAAAACCTACCATGAGTGATGGATGACAGGGACGAATAAGGAGAAAGAGAGAGAGAGAGAATCTGGGATCCGTGCTGTCAAAACGACTGGATGATGATGACTTGAAATTATTTAACTGTGTACAAACAAATGATTGATATTTAAGAGAACTATTAGCCTTGGATAACAATACTTGAAACTATCGGTGTGCAAACAACTGAGCTCTGGCTCGTTTAAAAATAATGGATCTGGGAATAAATTACCCACAAGAGTTGATATGCCATAAAACCCAACTGATCAATTAAAACATTTCCCAACCTCTCCACATAAAATTACCAAAAACGGGTTGAAGATGCCGAGAAAATTAATCAAGCAACTAGGGACGAAACCCCGTGATGTAGTGACTAAGACCTAGTGACTGAGACATTATAGCGAGTGAGTTTGAAATCCAGTCGCTCTTTAACGTTCGCTTTGGGAATAATACGCCAGGGAAAGGTATGAACCCCCTTACCACTCCATCCTATCTTTCAACAAGGGTGAATTTGACTGTAAATAAACTACAAATATTGATATACAATTAAACAAAGAAACCTAACCGATAAATTTATCTCTCTCTCTGTTGTTTATGAGTGGATGACTTGTCTTCAGTTAGACCAGAGCGTTAACATTGTAGATGTAATTACTGATCTTTGCCGATGCTAGTTCAAGAACCCTCCCATCAGTACAAAGTAAGTCTTGGGTTACCCTGAATATTTACGACACAGGCCACTCGGGAGTAGACAATTGTTTGTCTCAATATAACCATATGCATATTGTATCACCATATTAAGAAGACCTTTAGTTGCTTTTACTCTTGCAAGGGAGCCAAATTAATACTGAAATCAGACTTGTCTTATCTTCAGACAGGAATGAGCAGAAATTGAGGAAAACGTGATAACACAGAAGAGATATATTATTATACTAAAAGAGGAAACACATTTATTGACTCGATGATGTTGTGACAGTCTACATTTACTGCAGAAGTATTTTCTGATAATGTCCAGAGTGTGTGTGATCCACCACATTAAGTCTGTCCCGAGTTTATATTTGTCCACCCAAGAAGGCAAATTATGTTTTAAAAAAATCAAAATAATTAGATTAATCTGAGCTACCTAATTAAATCCAGTTTCATCGGCTTCCAAACCTGAAATAGAATAATCGATGTGCCAGAGTAGTTACATGAGTAAATTTATTCTGCTATCTACCAAGGCCGTCCCTTACTGATTTCTGTTTCTTTACATTTTTGGTTTTTTTATGCATAACTCGAGGGAATTTTGTTGTGTCTACAATATTTCCATAAATCATCAATGCTTTTTTCATCTGGCTAACGCAGAAGGCAATGGAGTCCATGGAAATCAATTTCTTAAACTATTTTCGTGTCAACTATGGAAGGTCGGTGATTGGTTTGTCTTGCTGGACCAAGGTATCTCCAGTGAAAAACATGACGAAAATAAAGGGACCCAAATATTCTGCAACGAGAGCTTTTTTATGTCACCCTTTTTGTCACACTTTTTGTCACACTTGCCAAGAAAGATTAGTTTCACTTCTTGTTCGTATCCCAGGAATGTCTTTATTTTTCGTATTTCTGTTTATATGTAATAAAAGATATACGCTTGATTTTTTTTTCTGTTTGACCAAGGGAAAATATAAATTGACGCAACAAATATTTTACTTTCAAAACATTTTTTCTCCAAGGGATACATGTTATAACGCACGGGCAAAAGAAAATGTAATTACATATCATTTCCTGTTTTTAATGCCTTTTTATTAGCTAGGTAATTCTTCGACGAGAAAATTAAATTTGCAGTGAAGGATTAGGTCTGGTTTTGAATTGAACTCGGATCCCACTCTTCAGATTTTTCTCATTCATTCAAGACGCTTTAACTAATAATTTTGCTCCCAAACTAGATTTTGGCTGTTTCTTATTTCTTTTAATTACTATCATTTTGCAGTACATTGATGGAGAAGCAAAGACCAAACCATTAGTGACGTTTTTTATGCAGCCCTACTCATGGACATTCCAGTGTTAGCCAACTAACAAGATGTTATTTATATCAGCTCTGTGCAGACAGAGGATGTTGGGAGGACCTGCTGGGAACGATGGATGATCGAGGCGGATGGAGAGAAAAAATGTCATGGAAACCCGTGCTCTCAGCGTGACTTGATGATGATGATGATGATGATGATGATAATTAAAAGTTGTAGTTAATTTATTCGGATGAAGCGAAAAAGCTCAAAATGGTGGATGTTTGAAATTAACACTCCTATAAGTAGGAAAATATTTCATAGATTTTATATTTCAAACATAAAAATGTTATCTATCGTAATTTTATATTAATTGAATTTTATTCAATTAAACTTGTTACAGTTTCTTTTATTTGTTATATCTTCGAATCCCTTTTGATATTAGTTATTCTTTTTCGTTTGTCAATTAAATATTTTGATTGTTGCTTATGAATCAGAACGGTTTAAATATTCATAAATCACCAATCCAAATTAGCTTCCTTAAAATATCTTAGACTTTGTGATATTGTTTATGAATATATGGCATATGCTTAATTGAACCTATATAACACTAGAACATCTTTCATTGTTATTGCTATTTTATTAATGTCTATATAGTGTGGAATATACATTCAACTGCATAAGGACTTCGTTAGCCATTGGCATAAGAAAAACAAAATATTTTAAATTCCTTTTTCAAAATCATTTAAACTTATATTAATAAGAACAAAGTAAATTACGTTTCAAGAACTTATGCGCCTACTTGCAATGAACAATTATTTGATTGTTACAAATTCAGTTTTTATTTGAGCATAGAATATCAGAATCACAAATTAAACTTAGCCTTAGCATAGGAAAATATCCCATCGTACTTTAAAGTTAAATCCGAAATTTTTATTGATATTTGCAACTCAGATATTTTCTAAAATGTGTTCACTGAAGAACCATTTGTTTCTTTGTTACGTCAAACGACTGTCCGAGAGTGTACAAAATACACATGTATATCTGATTTCATGTCACATTTATTAAAAAGATCCCGAAAATGCCATTGAGTGTAAACTGCAATAAGATTTTTTGTATTCATGATGTTTTTCGTTATTCAAAAATTCTACTGTGAAATTCAGAGCTGATTATGAATATTAACTTAATGATGGACGACTGAAAAAATATTTTTATTCCTATCCAATGCTTTTTATTCTATTTCTTAGGCGCATTCAAAAGTTTCCATTGAAAAAACAGTTTTTGTTTGACTTTTTCTTTATTAGCATAGAAAACTTTATGGGTTATTTAAAGCAAGAATTATCCTTGTAGAAGAATAGTAGTGATAATATGTATCAATTAGCCGGGGGTATGAGGGTATTCCTACAAAACCAGTTTTCACCAATGCATTCAATCTTTTTTTTCAAGTAAGAACTCAGAAAAACTTTAAACAGATTTGATAACATTAAATTCCTTTCAATATTTTTAGATAGTTCATCTTGATAGATTGATTTATTCTTTATATTTTCATTGATTTTTCTTCATGATGTGATCAAAGTCTCAATCAAGCTGTATGTTTTCATAGAATTTGTCTTATACTCTCATGAATTTAAAACATACGTTTTGTCCAATGACATGAAATTATAAGGTCGTATAAAACCCCAACTTACAGTCATGGATACCATGGCCTAAACTGAGTATAAGAATGTAGTGTATTAACTACACATCCTTTGCCTCGTTGATATTTTGTTTGACTTTTTTTTGCGCTAGAGAATGTCTATATATTTTCTTTTTTGTTATTGCTTATTCAAATATAGATGTTTACATAGAAATAACACCTTGGCAAAGAGATAAACTGCAGTTTGGCGCCTCTAAGTCATTTAAAATTCATAGATATTTTCTTCCAATCTTCTGTGAATATCGGATAGATTAAAAAATGCGCAATTTAATTGAAAGCATAGCATGCTCCAATTTTTTGACAACCCGTGAAAATGGAAGTGAATTTATTCAGATTCTTTAAAAAAATAAACGGGAAGTCCCCGTGGCATAGTAACTAACGTTCTGAACTGCAACATTGTTGTAAGCTAGCTCAAACTCCAGTTACGCTAGTTTGTTCACTTACGGTTTTACAGCCTAGTGAAAGATGGGAACTCCCTTGTTCCCCTTCCCTTCATATATGGGTTAATTATTAAAATGTATCTCCTTCTACAAGGATGGCTTACACTTTAATAACCCGAGAAGGTTGGTGTACCATTACACAATACCCTTGGGAAAGGTATGAATCCAATTATTCTCCATCCTGCTATGAGTAAATAGTAGGACAGACTAGGTTCTTCAGCCTTGGTGAGGCAACTAGTCTAGGAAAAGTGTTACTCATCTACAACATCATAACGACACAATAAATAAACCAACGCAATGATAAAAACAGACGCAATGACAAAGACGCAGGAAGACTTCTTTAACAAAATATTTACCTCTCACTTTATTGCAAGGGTTCGAGAAGGTTGTGTGGGGTTTTACTGTGAGAGGCAGCTGGAGACCGAACATAACTGAAATATTTTGACCCCAAAGTGATGGCCGTCAGCGTTGTGTCTTTCTCGTTCTCCAGGGCAGCTCAACCGGAGCCCTGGAGTCCACTCTGCTGGGTATCTGCTTTCCTTCTTTCCCTACCACATCTCGCCCTCTCCCACTCCAACTCTACTCAACTGTCCTGCCTTCTGTTCAATTCGTCGGCCTTATATTACCTTTAAACTCCCACGCAGTGATATGGACACGCCTCCACGCCTCCGCAATTTCTTCCGATATCTGGCCATCGGGATGTGTCACTTCCGCTATCTTTGGAATGGCCTGTGTGATCGTCATCGAGCGGAAATAACTGTCCTGCAGTTCACAGGTCACTCTCTTCCGGTGCATCAGTCTATGAGAGTATAATGGGATTTTTTTTTACCTCGTCCCATTTCGTCAGCCAATTTCCGCCCACGCGTTTTTCTCTCATAACTGCCATTAGAATGTGTCACTTCCTTCCGGTGCATCACTTTGAATGGCATTTTTGGCTGGGTCAAAATGTCAAAACATAACAGAAGGAAAACTCTGAATTCAAACCTGTTAAACTCCGCTTAAAAATTGACCTTGTATCGTATCCTGACCGGGCGTTGGGGTTGGTAAATATGGTATGCCATTATACAAAGAAACCCAGCCATTCAAAAGGAAATATTCAGACAGAATAAATTCTTAGTAAAAAACTTAATTTTATCAATGAATTATCTCAAATTTTGTTGTTACATCATTTTGAAGTTTATTCATGAATTATTTTAATATATTAAAAATGCTGTGTCAAATATAATATCGATTAATGTTTACTTTTTTGGTTAGCGTTTGATTTATTATAGACATTACCTGCTGAGAAATGGCTGTTCTAAGTCAATGGTACAATTTCTGATTTACAAATATAAAATCAATTTTTTGATTTATAAATTTATTTTTACAGAATTGATCTTAAGATTGATTTTAAATCGCTTAATAAAAAATATTACACGAAAACAATTTTGTAGCTTCGTAGTTTACTGATTCTCATTTTGTCAGTTTTCGAGAAGATATTTTCTGACAATCTCAATGGAATTGAACAACAATGAAAGTAGAAAAAAAACCTTTCGCAATTTTGCGACATGAGCTGCAGCAACTGGTTTAGACAGTTCTGTCTCGACAAGAAAAATGAGAATCTAATTCTCCCGCTGTCCATATTCGATATTTACTCTGTCAGTGATAGCATCTTCAACTACCGTTGAAAACATTACAGAAATATCGTTGACAACTTTGAAAAGATCATATGACATGGCCTTTATTCTCGATGACAGAACTGGGCAATGTGGTTGTAAAAATTCAAGTAACAAATTTTATAAAAATGATGCTTGTGAAGATTCATTTTTGAAAGACTGTCATTCTTGCTATGAGGAATATTGTTTGCACTATGACCAGGTATTCAATGTCTTTAAAATTTCAAAACAAATCCCACCTTGTGTAATTTTCTCTTACTATATTGATGATCGTATAAAATCTCTTATATAAATTCAATTTGACAAATTTAAGAAGTATTATGCTTGACAAGTATACGAAAAACAATCGATTGAATGAGTATATCAAGGTTTTTGTAATTGTTTAAATGTAACGAATGTATGAGAAGTGAAAATTACATTAAATAAATTTTAAGAGTTTATGTCTTGTTGAATTTATAGTATTCGAAATTTGACAAAAATTTAAGAGAAGGCTGAATAAAAATGCCGGAGAAAAAAATCTTGTAGGTGACTCAACTATGACCTGAATAATGGACTTACCCTAAGAGTACATTAACCAAGAACTAACCTGGTAGAGCGGAGAACAGCAGCAGCCGTTGTAAGCACCTTGCCTGTCTTCGAGTACGCTGAACCAAGGACCCCTCCCTCAGCGACTTGGATACATTTGTGTGGCACTCATATCTCCGCGTTGAGTTATTTATTTATTGACCCTTAATAATCGGTCATAACAGTGGCAATGAGGATTACAATACTTTTCTCAGTTAATATAAAAATCTAGATCATTAGTACAGAATGATTTCTGAAAATCCTGAGTTTTGAAATATTTTTAAATATAAACAACCCTGTTTATATCATAAAACTTATCAGTGCGTGACCTTAAAAACCGCTTCTACTTTTCAGCAAGCTAACCCTACTTACAAACATCATAAGTTTAGTTTATTTTGCGAGCCATTGCTTTTTCATGGATCTCTCACTTGGGGTTTTATAAATATAATTTGAGGACAGAGTAAACTTTTTACTAATATCGAGTATACTCGACTATACGTGTGGGTAAAAAAAGTAAGTGGCAAAGTGTTATATAGTCATATGCATAACAACACAACGAAGAAGAAAGACGAACGAAGACATCTTTATAATTATATGTACCTCTCACTTTATTGCCAGGGTTCGAAAAGGATTACTCAAGGTTTGCGTGTGAGAGGGAGTTGGAGACCGAACATAACTGCAATATTTTGACCCCCACTCTTATGGCCGTCAGCGTTGTGTCTTTCTCGTTTTCCAGGGATGCTCAACCGGAGGCCCAGAGGCCCACTCTGCTGGGTGATGGCCTTATTTACTGCATCTTATCAGCATCTTCTCCGGACCTCAACTCATCAGGGCCCCAAGGCCCCAAGGCCTGATGTGGCTTTCCCTACCACATCTCGTCTATAACTCCCACTCCAACTGGAACTCACTTGATTTCTGTCTTGACTGAGTTATATAATAGTTCAACGTCCACTCAGTCGCCTACTCGATCTTTGAAACCGCATGTTTGATCGTCATCAAGCGGAAATAACTGTCATGCAGTTCACAGGTCACTCTCTTCCTGTGCATCAGTCTATGAGTGTACCATGGGAATTTTTTTTACCCCGTCCCATTTCGTCAGGTTCTAGCAACAAAATTATCTTGCTATACCAGTCAAAATCTGAGGTATCATGTTGTTTATAATGTTCTGGCATGTAAAGAATGATGTATATAGTCTTCAGCCATCACGCTTAGTAGTAGAGTTGTGTTTGACACTTACACACCTGTGATATAAGTCGTTAATTGTCTGATATGTCTTGCTCGAATTTATTCCTCTATTTAGCTCGGTACCTCGCTCTGTATTTCTAGCAAAAATAGTTAAGTAAATTATTTTTTTCTGTGCAGTGTGTTGTCTTCTCACTGGGTGCCCCGCATTTATTTCTTTGTAACATAGTATTGGTATCTACCTTTTAATAGTACCGTAACGGTTATCATAATGGAAAAAGTAAAATTGATTCAGTGATTTGAATTTTGTCTAAAGTTGCTTGTATTTAATTGGCTTTAACCTCGAGAGAAGATAAAGTCCTCATTTGTACGTTCTGTCCTAAAGCCAGATTTATGGAAAACTACCTTGATTATAAATACGTGTATTACACCGGTTGAGGGAGAAAAGAGGATTTGAATCAGGTTTTGATAAAGCACATTGACTTTAATAGTAGCAGCAAAACGTATTTATTACTAATGTCACCATCGACCATTTTACTAGAAAGAAGAATGAAACGTGATATAATTAAAACTTTCAAAATAATTAATGGAATTTCTAATTATGGAAGATATTTTTTTAATATTTCTCCTCGAAGTGGAAATTTACTGTCAAGGCAGATTTCAAAAACTTAGTCTACTATCCAGCTGAATTTTTTTCAAACGGAATAATATATTCTTGAAACAAATTGCCAACCAGATAAATAAACAACAATAGGATAAAAATAACATCGAAGTGGATTATTTCAGAAATAATAGTAAGAAGATATTTGGAGAGCGTTTTGGGGAAGTATCGGATGAAGTACTTAAAAGAATTTGATTTGAGTATCGATATTATATGAATATTGAATATGTCCCGTACAAACATTTTTACGGGTTGATATGAAAAGATAGTAAAAAGAGGAGATGCCTTAGGAGGACTAAAAATAAATAATGATAACTGACAAACGATATATATCAACGAATTGACGAATATTTCATAGGTGTATGATTTCATATGTATTAATGCATTTACAAAAAAGAAATTTGTTTTCGGATTTATATATTTCTCTTGTTCACCGAGAAGGAAGGCATTAGAAATAGAATAGCTTTTTGTAATCAACTGTTTGGCTAGGTATCTTACTTTGGCTTAATTACTATTCAAATAATCTAGTAAATTATTTTTATTTTGTTTTGAGTTCTTTTTTGACTGGGTGATCCGCATTTGGGTTAAAATTCCATTATCTTGGTCAATTCATTTTAAACATGGTGACGTAACAATTATCACAACTGAAAACGGAAAATTTAACCAGAGATTGAATTTCGTCCGAGACTGTTAGTACTAAGAAAGGCATGAATCTGCATTTTTTGGTACTCTTTATATTTCAAATCTTTCTAAGAAGGGAGTCACTAGAAATATTATCTCTTTTTGCAAACAACTGTTTTGGGGTGTATTTAAAATCCAAATTAACATTTATTTTCCTTGTAAATATCTAATACAGGAAATATCCAGTTAAGCTTCACAGAAAGAAGACTTGACATCTGTGTCATAAGATTCCATGCTTTCATATTCTTTAGGTTTACTACTGGTTGGTATTCGAAGTTAACATAAAACCATAATTTGGAATGCAGATTTTCAAGGCAAAAATTCTTTCAACGTAAATAAACAGTACAATTCTCAAATTCTATTTGGTTTAACAATGTACTGTCTTAAACATTTTGGACGTAAATGTCATATGAAATCCAGAATTTTGTAAACATCAACTTTTCATATGTATATATATATATATATATGTGTGTGTGTGTGTGTGTGTGTGTTTAAATTAAAAAAACAATCATTCATTTTAAGGTTCACAGCTGGCTTTTCACACTTAATGATCGGTTTGATTCATTTATAATTAAAACGTTCGTCTGATTCTGCTTTAACATTTTTGGGCTAAACTTTCAATTAAATGTCCATTTATACCTTTAAAAAGTTTTCCAATTGAATATTTGCTATATTTTATTAATTCATTCATTTTAGTACAGTCTCTTTCATTGTTATTACAGAAAGGATTCTTGTGAAAATAAAACTCTCCACTGTAATCACTAATGACATTCAAGACTGGAATAAGATCACAAAAGCAGTAAACATTAAGAAGATTACGTGGATTGGCTGATACGTTGAGCTAACTTCAGAAATACAAGAGATACAATTATCTGGGCAAATTATCATATGAAATGATTCATTGCAAAGTCATTGACAATACAATAGTAACCTAAGTAATTATATTGTTAAAGATCCTCACTTACCACGTACCCTCAGTTGTTATTTACAAAGCTTTGTATAATTTTAGCTAGGTGTTGCATCAGATGGTTTCAAATGAGGATTCAATTCACAAAGCAAACAATAAAACAAGAACATTTTCAAATCATTAAGCTGTGAAGGAATGTTGCATAGTCACAACCATATACACACACATATGCATGCTGAAACATATTCAACACAATAAAGACGAGCGGACACAGTTCATTAGAAAAATATACCTCTCACTTTATTGAAAGGGTTGTGTGTGAGAGGGAGTTGGAAACTGAACAGAACTGCAACATATTGACCCCCACTCTTCTGGCCATAATAGTGTTTCTTTCCCGTTCTCCTGGGCTGCTCAACCGGGGGCCTGGGGGCCCAGCCTCTGTGGGACATGGTTCTCATTCCAGCATCTTCTCTCCAACTCACTCGAACTTCCTGTCACCGGGGTTATATAATAATTTGACATCTACCTGCTTCCTGCGAGCGTCACAAAATTCAACCGCTCGACAGTCAAGTTCGCCCCTGATCTCCCGATATCTTCGACAAGATGCACCTGTAATTTACACTGGTGCATTTCTTATTTTGACAGCTTGGCCGGGTCGGAGGTCAATATGCAACACGAAGCCGAGGCACTGTGTTCAGAAAGTTGGTAAGATTAGTGTAGTCTGGTATAAGAGTAGATATTCGGTACAGTTAGCAAGTGCCGTTGTCTGCCTCGCAATCATTTCAGTATGGTTTGATATTAATATGTTCCTTTTGTCAATCTAAACATTTTTGATATGCATGGCGCTTTTGACATGACACTGACTCTTTAATGACAACCTCTAGCAGAAATTATGGTCATAGCACACTTACGGAATATTCGCCTTTGTTTTGATTTTTTTATTTAGCAGTAAATAAACTAATATCAGATAAGCGGAAAGACATTCGTATTTAATAGTTGAACTTTGTTGCTTGATAAAATATGACTTTAAAAAACTTGATATAATCATTTGAATTAACAATATAACTTTTTTCCCAATCCGTAAAGAGGACAATATAGTTGAATAACCAAATATTGAAGAATTATGGGATTCATTGACAAATATAATCCTTATATTTACTTGTAGCTTCTGTAGATTTTATAACAGTCTTAATTATTTCACTCATGGATTTCACTAATTTAAAGCAATGCTCTTTATTAAAGTGGTTCCAATTTTCTTGCATAGTAGTAAATATATTTGTTGGTGCATAGCGGCTTCTCATTGATCTTTTTTTTATAATTTTCGGTCGGATTTAAATCCGGATGTTTTTGCTAGCAATGTCATTAATTTTATATGCCTTTCCTGGCTGAAACCTTTATTTCCCTTTGTTCTGTAACAATATGCATTATCGTCCTGACAAATGTTGCCCAGTCGGCTGGGGCTGTAGAATACACCGACTGCTTCTCTGCAGAGGGGTAAGACCCCCCCCCGACGAATGTCCTGGATATGACACTAAACAATCTGATGGTGAGGTTCTAGCAATGCTGGAGCTCTACGGAATGCGGGGTACCCCTTCATTACCATTGCTCCCAGGTCCACTCTGGCCCGGAGTGGTAGCACCTGATAAGGGTCCTATCTATGGGTTAAATAGAACTAAACCTTGCTTCTTTGACTATACTGATTTTTGCATTTAAACTGCGTATTTATGCTAAACTGAATTGTTTAAAATAGAACTGTTTTGACATTGGAACGGCGTACTAGTTCTGAACTGAATTGCTTGAAATAGGACTGTTTTTGACGTCTAAACTGTGTACTTATGCTGAACTGAATTATCTGAAATATATCTGTTTGACATTTAACTCTGTGTATTGCCCAGTCAGCTGGGGCTGTAGAATATACTGACTGCACAGGGGAAAGACCCCCCCTAACGAGTGTAATGGCTATGACTCTAAAAAGTCTGATGGTGAGGTTCCAGCAGTGCTGAAGCTTTGGGGAATACGGTGTACCCCTTCATTGTCATCGCTCCCAGGTCCACTCTGGCCCTGAGTGGTAGCACCTGATAGGGCCCTATCTATGGGTTAAATAGAACTAACAGCATACTGAACTTTTTGAGTAAACTGAATAACTTGAAAATGAAATGTTTTTGACAATTAAACCGTACTTACATTTAAACTGCGAGCTTTTGTTTAACTGAATTATTTGAAATAGAACTGTTTTTCAACATTAAAACTGTATTTACACTTAACTAAATTGTTACATATACCTGCTCGAATAGTTTGAAATGGAAATGTTTTTGACAGTTAAACTGTGTACTTAGGCTATACTGAATTGTTTTAAAAAGAACAGATTATTTACATAACAATGGATTTGGCGTTGAATAACCTACAAAGGTTGATAAGCCATAAAACCCAACAAACCAAACCAAACCAAACCAAACCTGACAAATTATTACATTGTCACCAAACCAATTTTCTATCAGCGGAATGATTAAATTATACCTGCGTTCAATGTACACTGGTGCATTTGTTATATAATAACCGAGGGATTTCGATTCATGCCTTTGAGTTTAGTTAGGCTGAGAACCTTTCGGCTCAGCACATGGGTTAGTTAGGTGCAACATTGAGGCAGGTGTTAACGGGGGGGCGCGCGGGCGGATGGAGGTGTCACTCAGATGTCATAATAGTCCGAGACGAAACGGGATGACAGGGTGTGGGTAACGTCACGCACCGGAAGCACGCGGAGTTTTGTGTGAGAATTTGTAGAAAGAGAGTCGAGTTCTAGACGCCAAACGAGAAGGATCGACTTTTGGAGCTCGCAGACCCGAGGCGAACTTGTGCCCTATGGGGGCCACTCGAGTTGGGGGCCAAACGAATAAGACAGCATAGAAGATTGTGTCTCTCCTCCTTATGACGAAACCTTTAACTCAAAGTTAATAAAAAGATTTCACACCTGAACAAGAAGTCGTTACGTGTTTTCGAATTCCGAGATTCCTATGTTCTATCGTTATGAACATTATATGTCTATTTCGCACATGGCCATATTTGTATATCTGACTACGCAACACATTGATTCTTGAGGAAATGATAACCATTCTTCATGGTAATTGAAAAGAAAATACCAGTGAAAATCCTAAGAGATCATCTTCAGTTATAATTCTATGATTTTTACCGAGAGCAGTATTACCAATCAACAAATCTTTCTTTGATAGATAAATTTTATTTCTTTTCGATGAAATAAAGCATAGGATTGGGCACCTCGGGTGGTGTAATGGTTAGCAAGGTAGACTAGCAAACCTACACGAGTGAGTTCGATTCTCATAAGGTGGCCAATTCATGCGGCCTTGTGCTACATCTAAGCAAAAAGCTTAGTAAATTACCAAAATAAAGCATAGGATTTTAAGATATTTGTTTGAAATATTCTTTGGCTGATCATAAATCTATGTTGCTTTTTTATAGCTCGGTTATTGGAAAATGTGTGTTGATGAGAAGGTATAGTTAAGTTGGAATACGTTTTAGGGATTTTTTTCATTAATGTGTCCGTTAATGCAATCATTTATAGTTAAACATAGCATTTTTTTCAAGCATTTCTTTAAATCGTTTCAAACAAGGAACATTATTTACATAAATAATTATTCTTATCATTAATATCCATGTCTCTCCAAACGAGAAAAGCACTGTGTAATTTCTACGTTTCTGAGTGCAATTTGTATATATTGTTTTTTCTAGTGTTTCTTCTTATAAATTACCCCGAAGAAGAATAAGATAGAACGCACTTCTTCATTTCAAAGAATGGTTGTTAACTTCAGAAGATTAAAAGTTATTAATCTCTGCTGGAGACTTTCCTAATTTTCTTTAGTTTTCAAATTTCATTTTCAACATCGTATTTCTGTCAAGACTTCCGCCCCTAGAGATGTTACACGCTAGTGTTTTGCATGACTTAACTTAAAGTATTCATTCGTTACTTTTAGTCATCAGGTCAAATAATTTTTTTCCGGAAGTGCTGTTGCGACATCCACCTGATTTTTCAGTAACATCAAAAGTACCATAACGGACACATAAAAATGACGTCAACAGAAATTTTATCGACTCGTGGCGAAAAGAAAATTTACAGTAGAAATTTGTTTGCTATGATCAACTCATCCAATTTAGTTCTACACTGAATAGAAATAGCGTAAAAGTATCAAAATCATTCTAATGATCTATAATCGAAATAAATCTAATATATACGAGGATCATTAAATAAGTTTCCAGACTTTTTTCGTATGGGCACTTCTATTAATAGTACACACATGAAACTCAAGTCACCTTCGAAGTAATCCACTCTGGCTGCAATGCACTTGTTGTACCGTTCCAACAACTTCTAGAACGCCCCATGAAAGTCCTTTCGTGTGAGCTTGTCAATGACCTTCGTTACAGCCTCTTTTATCTCCTCAATTATCTCATAACGACAGCCTCTGAGCTCAGGGAATAACTAAAAGTCACAGAGAGCAAGGTCTGGACTATAGGGAGGGTGACGAACTGTCTTGATGTCCGTCTTCATCAAATAGTCTGTGACAAGCATCGAACTGTGGACTGGTACATTGTCCTGCAGAAAATGCCACTGATCCGATTTGAAGAGTGCTGGCCTCTTCCGACGGAATCTCTTCCTGAACTCCCTTAAAACCCCAGCATAATAACCTTCACCCTAACCCTTTGGCCAATCAACTCTGTTGTATTGACTCCTTTACTCCTCCCACACGTCTCATCATCCCTAACAGACTCCCTGCCTTCCTTGAATCTCTAATACCACTCAAAAACTGATGCTCAATTCATGCAAGATGGTCGAAAAGCAATCTGAAGCATTCCATACGTTTTTGTGGCATTTCTTCCAAGTTTAAAACTGAATTTTATTGCATATCGTTCTTCTAAAGTGTCAGATTTCATTTTTGAAATTTACCAGCTGTGACAATCAGGCTTTAGTAGGGTGTATTACAATTCCTTCTGTAGCTGTCCATTTGAATCTGAAATCATAAAAATTGGTCCGTGATCTCATAAGAGGCACAGCAATAACATAGTGAATTTTCAAGAGTCAACGACAATTTTAAATGCCTGTACAAAAAAATTTGGAAACTTACTGAATGCACCACGTATATATATATATATATATATATATATATATATATATATATATATATATATATATATATATATATATATATATATATATGTGTGTGTGTGTGTGTGTGTGTGTGTGTGTGTGTATTATAATTACTGTCCTTGCGAGTTATTGATACCAGTTTTAACTTGTGGTTTTTCACAACACCTTGGATAATAATAACAGAAATAGAAAGTTTACCATCATAGTAAGAATCGAAAAAAATACCCCATATGTTATATAATTAAAGAATTTTTTTTATGTTAATCATTTTTCGTTAATTATATTTTATCATTCAGTTTGGTTGGGCTTTGAACTATTCGGGTAAAGGTACATAGTCATTGGGTACAGT
This sequence comes from Sepioteuthis lessoniana, assembly GCA_963585895.1. NCBI lineage: Eukaryota > Metazoa > Mollusca > Cephalopoda > Myopsida > Loliginidae > Sepioteuthis > Sepioteuthis lessoniana. Next base: position 27,688,766 of record OY757905.1, read on the forward strand.
TTTACACTCGTGCACAAAGGATATGACAATAACCAATGTCATAATAAACCCCCAGACAGGAAATAGGGCTGGAGTGTGGATGACGTCATGCCAGGAAGAGATGGTTCTGAGAATTTGAGGATTTTGAAAAAGAATCAGTTGAGAGTTGAGATTGGACCATGGAAGACGACAATTGAGTTTCTGCCATTGAGGCATAGAGTTGGGGGGGTACCGTTGCGACGGCAGTTAAGTTTTTCGAATCTCTACCGACAGAGATCTTAAACATCATAAGACGCACCGCGCGTTGGAATGGGGTTAGCATAGTAGGAATTGTGTCTCTCTCCTCGTGTCGAAAAATCGAAGCCAGAAGTTTATTATACGTCCGTATCTGAACAACTGAGTCCCCCTGTATTTGTATTGTATGTTTTTGCATATGTATTAGTGTAGTATACAACACACAATATCATGACGATAAAAGAAACACACGACGATAAACAGATAGAGATTCTCTAAACACTTACCACAAATGGGTTTAAAATTAAGGTATACAATCCTCAAAAGATATATAGAAATAGGATAGAAAAATTTGGGGAGACACATAAACACCTAAATGTTTTAACTTGAAGACGAGGCTAATATGAAAGACACTACACTTATTCTTAACCTATTTATCTTAAAAAGAAAACTCAGAACCAGGTGTCTACAATAGCATAAATCATGCAGTCGTCAATTAAAGACACTTGGATGATGGAAAAGTTCTTTGAATGAAAGGTTATAGCTACATCACCACTTCCGTTTTGTTACTTTTCTTATAGTATATCAACATAGAAAATTCTATTTAAAAACTTTATCAAAACAACCATTTTCGTACCACGAAATTTCTCGTGGCGGTGACCTCAAGTTGAATCTAGTTGAGGACGATAAGAAAAATATAACATGAAAGAAATATTCCAATAATCACTTTTCTTCATTACAAACGCGCACATATACATTTTTTCACCCACGGATAGACCGCTTCGTTGTATCACAACTGTTTAGTGTCGGTAGACACACTAAACGTTCCAAGCCAGGTACGAGACCCGCCTAGGTTTACATGGGGCTGATGACATACCCCTAAGCAAAGCTTATGACTCAACATGAGGTCGGGAATTAACGCATATATACTAATTTTCTTTTGTTGACTGCTTGTTCATCAATCCGTTAAAAAAAAAAATTGAGAAACCATACGAATATTTTTAAAAAAATTAACTACTATTCCATAAATTGGGGCTTTTAGAGTTAATTGCACATTGGATATTTGGCAAATTAATGATTACCCAACGCATTTTGTATGCATATGGATTATTATTTTAAAAGAAAACTACATATCCATTATTCATATGAATATCCTCTCAATAGTAGTTAGTTGCAGAGAGTATCGAGTACCCAGCCATATCACAAACTGAACAGGGAAAAACTTAGATTCAAAAAGGCGAGTTACACTCATGGCCAAGCCATTCTCCAAACATGAATCTTATTGAAAATATTTAACTTATTTTGTCTTGTGAACCGAGGTAATTTTCATTCTTTATTTATATTTTAGCGTAAATTCACCCGATGCAGAAAAATAGACAATATTACGTCAGATTCATTTCCATGTCTCAAAGATTCCATTCTTTAAAACTAATATCCCCGTAGATTTTTAGGTCTTTATATCTGTCAATCGAGCAAAAGTAAATAGTCAACTCTTATTTGTTCTCGAAAAGATCATGTTCAGTATTACTAAAACGAATTCCAATCTACACGACAGGTTTTCAGCAACATTTTAAAGATAAGATCCAAAAATAATAGCATTCAGAAATCAATGAAATGTTTGTTACACTTGTATAAATTCACATGATGGGATATAGGAGATTTGCTTTACATAAACGTCATTTGCTAACGAAAAAAAAAATCTCTTCAAAGACTTTAAAATCCTAATTTCCTTCTCTGTGGCTATATTCAGATCTACTTCCGTTAAGTTACAGCTGTATATAACTTATTTAAACATTTATTTTTTTTAAAATCTTACTTCGGGTCATTTAGCAAATTCTCTTTAATATAAGTTTCTGTAATATAAATTAGAAGCAAACTAAATAGTTTTAGTAAAATTTGGAACTATTCAAATGAAAAGAAATATCTTTCCTCCTATTCTCTGATAAATCAACGAAGAGCTTTGCATTTCAAGCAAAAATAATTGTCTTTATTTAAAGGCCGATCATTTAAGCTGTTACCAAAGAACTGCACCAGATGTTGCAAATCTTATTGGGTAATATTTAATGAAACTTAATTTTTTTTATTCTTAAACGGAGATATTGCCCAGTCGACTGAGGTTGTAAAATACACTGACTGCTTCTCTGCAGATGGGTAAGACCCCTCCCCACGAGTGTCCTAAAATTGACACAAAACAATCAGAAGTTGAGGTTCTTGTAATGCTGGAACTTTGAGGAATGTGGAGTACCCCTTCATTGCCTGGAATGGTAGCATCTGATAGGGTCCTCTCTATGGGTAAAATAGAACTAAACTGTGTATTTATGCTAAACCAAATTGCTTGAAATAGGACTGTTTTGACATTTAAACTGCCTACTGATGCCAAACTGAATAGTTCGAAATAGAACTGTTTTTGACATTGAAACATTGTACTTACGCTAAACTGAATTGTTTGAAATTAAACTGGTTTTTAAATTGAAACTGTGTATACAAAGAATTATACTTACAATAAACTGAAGTGTTTGAAATAGAACTGTTGATATGTATAAAAATGGATTTGGCATAAATAACCAACAATGGTTCATATATCATAAAACTAAACGAAACCAAATTAAACGAAAATAAAAAAAAAAACAGGATAAGATAAATATTGACGAGGACATTAATTAAACAAGAGTGGGGAATGCGTCCAAACAAAGAGGGTGCCGAAGAAAAATTAGAAATATTCTCGTATAAATAACGCTATTTTAAAACAGGATTAATTTTAAATTTGAAAATAAACAACAAAATTTAAAGATAGACACAAAACAGTAAATTTACTCAATATAGGCACCATTTTTTCAATTATTTTATCAACACGCCTTCGAAACGGTTTGCATACCTTCAAAAAAACTCTTCAGACATTTTATATCACTTCTCCTCAAGAGCTGTCTTGAGCGAACCAATATTTGGATGGGGAGTTGCATTTGTTTTTTTTTTCTTAAATACTCCGTATAACGTAATCAGGTGGGGAGGGGGTTAAGTTCTGGGTTTGATGGAAGCCATAAATAAACTCCATTTATTTCAGAATTTTTTGTACTTGTTTTCGGTGTTCAGCAAATCATAGATTCTTTGTCGTTTCTTTTCTTCTTCACCATTACTGGGCTGAATTTTAATGAAAAGAGTGATTGATTAATAGAGCTTATAATGAAAATTATCGCGTTCTTATTTTTCAAAAATTATTCTATATTTGGCTTCGCACCCTGTATTATCTGTATAAAATAACGCTTAACTATCAAATAACATCTTTTAAGCATTAAATTATAAATTCTAATTCATAACTTTTTGAAAGAAGACAACGAAAATACATTAATTGCAAATGTTTTGTCTTTAGCATTGTAATGCTCCGTTGGAGAAGGTTAGAATAGGTTGATTGTATCCCCTAAGGAGGGATAAGATCCCCTTCAAAGATGGGGAGTGCTGAGTAAGACAATAAACTGTTAATGAATGTAAGACACCAGTTTTGGAGATCGGAGAAGGATGGAACGCCTATTGATTGTAATTACTCCCAGGTATTTGCAAACTATTTGTATTAGAATGAAATTTTTGGTATCATATAACCGTCTACAAAAAATCCTAAGTAACATTACAAAAATTCACATATAATCATATATTGTTAGCGATTCCTTGATCTCTAAGTAGAGAATAGCCCCAGACCGGTTAATATGACGTTATCACGCAATATGCGCAGAACTAAAAGAAATATGACAAAACACTATGTTAAAAAATTGTGAATGTAAAACGTATGAATCCAAGTTGAGTGATGAATCAAAATATTCATTTCTCAGAAATAATGACAAATTCTGACATTTACTTCGTCGGGGCCTATTTTACCTTTGAACAAAATAGACATGATTAGAAATAAGAACATAACATTGATCATTTGGGTGTTTTATGATAAAGTCAGTATTTCCAAGTTTAAAACATGTCCGTCCAAAAATCCAAAAATTCAGTTTTTATTCGGTTTTAAATCACAACGACTAAGATAATGAATGTAAGGGGGGAAAAAACGAAAAAAAAACAAGGCATTTTCATCAAGATATTTCAAGCCCTTTTTTTTCCTTTCTGTGGAATCAAAAAACATTATACACAATTTCAATCTATTTACCTGTATATATAATGAATTGAACTTATACGAAATTGCTGTATACATCACTAAGCATATTATGAAAACAATCAGCTACATTATTTTTTCATATCCGTCAATTCCATCTTTAGCTCTTATGGAAAACCCACCGCGAAAACATATCGATAACTGTTTACCCAATTTAGCTTTGTGCCCGAATAATCTAAGCTTATTAAATATCTATCTCTTAAAAATCCTGATTAGGTAGCTAGGGTTTTCAGGCATCACATTTAGCACATACATTGGCTTTTGAAGAGAAATGCTTGCATTATTTAGGGAAAATACGTTGGTAAATTTAACTTACATGCGGTCGGTTTTCGAAAGCTCTATCGTTGACCTGTCATGACCGACACAACTCTCATTGCATACTTGGATATTTTTATGGTTTATTTCAGCAGAAAATCTAAAGTTCTCTAAATAGGGTGAGGATTTATGAGAAGTGAGAGACTATCAAAATTTCCTAACTGTCATGATAACAATCTTTTCATTTTTTTTTTCTTTTTCAGGACTTCCGACAAACCTGTCTTTACGCAAAGAAACGAAAGCTTTATCTTCTAACCTACGAAATGGTTGTTGATAAAAGATTCAGTGTCAGCAAAAATCAAACTTCATAAATCTCACGTCACAGATTCTGAATATTCTGAGAAATTTAGTGCTGAAGGAAAAAGATCAGACACAAACTTTAATACACACATACACACAAACAGTAGTGAGATACACACACACACACACACACACACACACACACACACACACACACACACACACACACACACACACACACAAACACACATATATATATATATATAATATGAAATGAATACCAAAAGTCATCAATAAGCACACACGTATATGAAAATGTAATTTATTTGTATTAAGGAATGTTATTTAAAGTTATTATTGTTTAAAAACGATTATAAATAAGATGAAACCATATGACCATAAGAAAAACAAGAATTATAGGTAAACATAAATAGCTACCTGGAACCATAAAATTGGATACAAATTATTAGTTCTAGATGGTAATTCTTGAACCCATCGAACATTTTGAAAATTGACAGTGTTTTTGTGGAATACAAGTGCCAAAAATATTTAAGAAACAACACAAAAATATAAATAGAAATGTAGAATCAAAATGATTACCAAACATTCTGGTAAGAATTAACGCAAAACGGGAGACAGCAATTCTAAATCAATTACTCAATCATATATATCATCATCATCATCATGTCACGCTATCAGCACGGAAATTCCTGACCCTCTCTCGTCACCATCCCTATCGTCCATTGCTTCCGGCAGGTCTTCATGTCGACATCCCGTATTGGCACAGAGCTGCTGTATGTAAGTTCGAACCGGCCGTCCCGCCTTTGCACGTCCATGTGAAGGGGTCCACAGGGATAATACGCTTATGAGCTCATCCTGACTCCGCCAGCAGTGTCCTGCATGTATGGTTCGTCTAATTTTGATAGTTTTTGTGATGGGTGGTAGGTGGCCGTACGGCTGCCGCTTTGTGGGGTACTGTCACCATTACTTGTTCAATATCGCTCGCAGCATTCTTGTGTAGTTGCCGTCAAGCTTTTTCTCCATACGTTTGGTTAGCGTCCATGTAGTGCATCCATATAAGCAGTATCGACACGACCGCCGCTTGGAAGAAACTACGCTTCATTTTATCGGTCAGGTCTGACTTCCATATGACCGATAGCCTAACGAGAACTGTCCATGCCTTTGCTCGTCGCGTGTCGATGTCTGTCTCGGTTGATGAGACACTGCTTCCTAGGTAGGTGAACTTGTCCACTAGTTTCAGAGCGCTACTTTTTAGTGTCGTGATGTCGTCTGTTTGATTAAAGCATATATATTCCATCTTGTGTGCGTTGACATGGAGGCTGGTGCCTGTAGTGGCTCGTTCCAGACTATGTAGCAGGGTTTCGGCTTGGGCGGGTGCATTTGTCAGGAGAGCTATATCATCGGCGTAGTCGGCGTCGGTAATTGTTTTTGCGGGGTACCTTCTGCTTCTTTCTTTTGTTAGCTTGAAACCGTTTTCTTTGATTTAATTGATAGATATTCTAAGCACGTCGTCTAGACAGATGATAAAGAGGTATGGGACTAATGTGTCCCCTTGCAGTACACTTGCTACAATGTTGAAGTAGTCTGTGTCTATCCGGAGAACGGACTTTTATTTGGTGCCTCTATAGAGCATCATTATGGCTGCGACGGTTTCTTTTGGAAGGCTGTAGGCGAGTTGAATTTACTCCATTTTTCCGTTGTGAATGGAGTCAATGGTCTCAGTAAAGTCGACAAATAATATTGTTGCCTCTAGGTTTTTTGCTCATACACATTCAAGAATTCGACGGATAGTCAAAATGTGTGACGTCGTGGATCTATTTCTCCGGAAGCCATTTTGGTTCTTACTAAATATGTTGTCAATTTTGGGTTTATGCGGTTGCGTAGTAGGGCATTGTATATCTTTGCCGCTATTGACGTAAGTGTTATACCTCGGTAGTTCTTTGCTAATCCGAGGTCGCCCTTTTTAGGGAAGAGGTGGATGCAACCTTTCATCCATCTATCTATAAGATTTTGATTACATACTGCATTACAGTATTGGAGCAGTATGTCGTAGAATTTTCTGGTCTTCAACACTTCTGGGGGAATTTCATCGAGCCCTTCTGCCTTTCTATTTTTAATTTTTCTCAGTTCCGAGTCGAGTTCTTCTAGAGTAAACAGTCTTAGTTTGATGTCAGATTGCTTACTTATAATTATCGTGATTGGTTCATCAGTAACTTCCGGAGGGTTTCCGAGTAGATTCTTGAAATGCTGTTTCCACATGTGTATTCGATCTTGTTGGCTGGTAACTATAACGATATATATATATATATATATATATATATATATATATATATATATATGTGTGTGTGTGTGTGTGTGTGTGTGTGTGTGTGTGTGTGTGTGTGTGTGTGTGTTGTAAAAGTTGTGTTGAAATAAAAGTAAAAGCAGTTTACTTTTCAATTTACTGACGAAACTAGAAGAAAATTGTCTCTTCGACTTCTTAAACTGAATGTTTACTAACCCTGCTATCTTAATAATCTATGTAGAATCTTGCTTATTTATAAGTAAGTCTTTGTAATTCTTGCGTGTTAAATTCCGATATGAAAACATAAGCTTTGTATCGTTTTCTTCTGATAAAGTAAATGTTAAGAAAAGTGAGTTAAAGATACAAATCAAATATTTAAGGTAAGCAAAACTGTTAGGAGAGATGGAGGAAGTAAAACTGTGAAGAAGAACGGATAAAGTAGAATGAGAAGTTTTGAATTGGTTTCGTTTGGTTTGGTTTTATGGAATATCGACAATAATAGGTTATTTAATACCAAAATCTATCTTTCTGTCTCTCCGTCCCTCTCTCTGTCTCTGTCTCTTTCTCTCTCTCTCTCTCTCTCTCTCTCTCTTGATATATATATATATATATATATATATATATATATATATATATATATATATATATCAAATATAGGATTTATAAATACATTTTCTGAAGATTTTCAAACGAGTATGCACTCATATTTTTAACACAGTTAAATAGTTTTAGGTATTTCTATCTAATACGAATAACTATAATAACTATCAATCATTTGTTTGCACACGGTTAAATATATATATATATATATATATATATATATATGTACATTTAACCGTGTGCAAACAAATGATTATATATATATATATATATATGATATGTTAGTGAATAGGTTGTTGGTAATTATTTTTTAAAACGGGTTAGAACTAATCTGTTTTCACACTATTATGGCTAATGATTCAACACAGTTAAATGATTTCAATTTTTGCAAACACTAATAATTCTCTTCATAGTTAATGATTTGCATGCCGACGGTGGTTGCAATTATTGTGATTTAACACTACTTTTTGTATGCAACACTATTCATTTATTTGCACTCAGTCAACTGATTCTAAGTATTACAATATAATACCAATAATTCAGTTCAGGCACACAGTTAAAGAGTTGAAAGTATTACAATTCAACATTAATTAGTCAATTCAAAATTACTCATTCGTTTAGACAAAGTAAAATACTTCAAATGTATTGCTCTCTATCAATTAGACAGTCGTTTATTAACACTCAGTTAATTGTCAAAGAGTTCTATTTTTAACAATTTGATTAAACGAAAGGCATTTGTTTACACACAGTTTAAATATCAAAATGATCTATTTGACCCATAGATAGGACCTAATTAGATGGTATCACTCAGAATCAGGACTTACCAGAGAACAATTTCAATGAAGGGGTAATCCTTATTCACCAAGCACCAGGAATGGGGCCTCACCGTCAGAATTTTATGTCTTCCCCCGTCAGCAGAGATGCAGACGGTATATTCTATAGCTCCAGCCAAATGGTCAGAAGATTTGAATTGTCAGTGTTTGTACACCATCTCCTCATTTACCGTGTGGTACACACGAGAAAAAGCTACAAAATAAACCATATAGGGATCCATTTGCCCCTGAGGGGTCAAAATATAACACAGCATCAGTTTAATGTGGGATAATCCGCAAGTGAACTTTCTGTAAATATTGCATAGTTCTGTCGGCATTCCCCTTAAAAGGAGAGAAAGTTAGGTAAGCTTGGGAAATCTGGAACCCTAGAACTTAGCAGTTATTTCTCACCCTACTAGCGTGCTGCCAAGGTTAACCTTCTCTTAGCTGTCCGTCTCTTCTTCCTTGGCTCCACGAATATCTCTCTCTATATATATATATATGTATATATATATATATATTTCCCGTGGAATTTTCACGGGCCAAATTAGTATTATTGAATTTCCGTACAGATATAACTTATTAAAACCTTAATCAACAAGTTTTCCTTATCTTTCTTGCCATACATTATTTTACAAAGATTCAAGTAACATTAAGCAGACACTTATAAATAATGTATTCCTTAATCTTAGTATTGATAAACAAAACTATCTTTCAAGTAAATTGATTGCAAAAACAATATATCTATGTTATCGTAACCAAATGAAATCACAAAGAAGGTTATTTCACACAGATACACATCTCCAGTTGAAAATGATAAATATACAAGATCAGTTAACAATTGCAAAACACTTAAATATCCCTAACAATAATAATTACAAACAAAAGCATACATTAATAAATATTAATCATCATTCTCATGTTGCGCTATCAGCACGGATATCCCTGACTCTGTCTCGCTACCCCTCCGTATCGTCTATTGCTTCTGGTAGGTCTTCACGGCTACATCCCGTATCGGCACAAAGTTGCTGTATGTAGGATCGAGGTGGTAGTCCTTACCTTGCTCGATCATGTGAAAGGGGTCCACAGGAGTACATTACTTATGAGCTTGTCCCTACTTCTCCAGCACTGTCGCGCATGTCTGGTACGCAAAATTTTGATAGTTTTCGTGATGGATGGTAGGTGTCCGTACAGCTGTTGCTTTGTGGAGTGCTGCCTCCAGGAATTGTTGAACATTGCTCGCAGCATTCTTATGTTGTTGGCGCCAAGCTTTTTCTCCATACGTTTGGTTAGCGTCCATGTAGTGCATCCATATAGCAGTATCGATACGACCTCTGCTTGGAAGAAACTGCGCTTCATTTAATCGGTCAGTTTGCCAATGATCCGGCCACGTCATACCAAAGACTTTTAAAATGGTACTTGATACCTCCTTGCTTAACACTCAGCAATAAAAGGTAAGGATTAAGGGTAAAGTGGAGCAATCCAGGGAAAGGAGTAGCGCTCTCCCCTATATCTCGGTGTACAAGCTATTGAAAAGGGAGCCTTCTGGTTCCCCTCGACTACGGTCGCAAGCTTTTGGAAGTCAGACCTGATCGATAAAATGAAGTATTGATATCATCTACAAATTCTTTTTCTTTTTTCTATTTTTAGGTGTTGTTTTCTACCCTCGGATTATGAACAAGAATTAACTTAAAGAGGCTAACAGTGATACAAATATTCCAGTATCTGTTTTGATTCTCTAATGACTCAGTAACATCTTCCAGAATTGCAATAAGCTGCCTTGTCAAATTCTCAACTTTGTCTTCGGCGTTTCAAAGGTGATTTTACTTTTCTGTATAACTAGAAGTCGTAGGGTTGTTGGTATACGTTTAGTTAAAAATTCTGAACACCACATGGAAAATATTGCTTTGTCTATATGAATATGACCACCACACAGTACACAAGCTCTCTCAATATTGACTGAAACACCAGAGTGTTTCTGCCATTGCATACTTAGTAATAGTTGTACATTATCTTAAATCTATTATATGTATGTCGGTCTGTTATCACATAACGCAGAAATAGCTAAACAATCCCTAACTCATTTTTTCTAATTACTAATGAAATTACATGTTCTCTAATTACTAATTAGATTAAATTTTCTATAATTATCAATTAAATTACATTTTCTATATTTACTAATTAAACTGCATTTTTCTAATTATTAATTCAATTACATTTTTTCTAAATACTAATTAGATAGCATCTTCTATAATTAAAATATGACCTAAGTTGATGTTTTTAAGCATGCACTTTCGGGTCATTAGGAAATGGCAAATTAGTTTTTGAAAATTTCAAATTCTTATAATGATCTTTACAATGGGTTCGATTTAAGATTAATGCTAATCTGGGCACTTATTTCGTGTCCGCTACGATGCTTGAAATGTTTTATGACATCTTTGAAATAAATAAATTAATGAACTTTGGTTAGAATTCATGTTAGCCTTCTCCAAGAACTAGTTTAAAGTCTTACCTTGAAAGGTTTTCAGCACCGTTTCCTTAATAGAAAAGATACGAATTCTTGAATTCTTAAGCTAATTTAGAAAATGACAATTGTTTAAAGTCTCCTTTGGTTGAATTTTCGATAAATACCTATACATATATATATATATATATATATATATATATATATATATATATATGTATATATAAGGCTTATTCAGTAAAGAAGGTGAATTTCTCCAAAGGTGTTGGCAATAGAAAGCACTGAAATGATGCGTTCTTTCATGTTCTAAAAGTTTGTAAGCGACTCCTTTATAGATCGTCGCGCCAGGAACTTTTTCTTTATAAAGTTAGTGTTTTTCTCATTGTAGACTGTTTTTCCAATCAAGTTTAATGTGACAAACCAACGTTAAGCTCATTTGTAAAGACTTTCTACTAAAACCTACTTCTCTGTCTTCGCCAAACATTTTTGTATACATTTCTTTACGTTTGCACTTAGCAGCCACCAAACTTTTCATGACAGACTTCTGTTAAAGCCGAACGCACTCGGTTCGATTTGCCACCAATTGGGTAGCTTCCTAACAAAAAAACTTTTGCGAGATTAATATAATATTTACTCTTGGCCAATTCCAAATAATGTTGAGTTTATATTATAGAAAAATCTGAAAAGAATTCATTTAGTTTTTCAATATCTTTCCACAATTATTTACTATTTACATAGTAGCACAGCTTTTAAATGGTTTTAACATATTATAGATGGTTTCAGGTTTTTCATGATTTTTAGATAAGCAGCTGGTTTGTATTTTTTGTCCCAATGGCTTTATCACAATTGAAATAATTTATTATGCAAGGCAGACAAACATTTCCTTTACAATGATTCCTTTTTCAAATCTTTGTCGAGTCATTATAATGTTTTCACTCTCGTGCAGTGCAGAGTACTTCTCTTGTAATTGCAACCGGACTTTTTGTTTAAATGATTTATATATTTACTATTCCTTGTTACGTAGCAGGAGCATAATCCCTTTCAACTGTTGTATTTGTTGCATGTTCGACCACACGGGTCGGTATCGGCACATTCTTTTTATATAAAGTAAAGTAAAGTTGGTGTCCTTAGTCGAGGGTGACCCGAAGGCTCTTCTTTTCGATAGCTACGACAAAAAGGTGTAGGGGAAAGCGCTACTACTTTCCCTTGATCCGTTCCTTATAATGCTGAGTGTTAATCAAGGAGGCATCAAGTACCACTTTTTGAGTCCTTAGTATGACTGGACTTGGGATTGAACCCAGGTCTCCCGGGCCATTAGGGAAACACTCTGACCATCATGCCAATGCCCAGGCCATTGGCCAAATGAGTAGAGAGTTCAATCCCAGGTCGAGTCATACCAAATACTCAAAAAATGGTACTTGATGCCTCCTGGCTTAACACTCAGCATTATAAGATAAGAGTCAAGTGTAAGGAAGCGCAATCCAGGGAATGAAGTAGGCATCCGTCCCTACACCTTGGTGTAGTAGCTATCGAAAAGGAGCCTTCCGGTCACCCTCGACTAAGGTCACCAACTTTACTTTTTATATAATAATCCCATAATAGAATGGCAAAGATACATTGCTAAAGAAAAAAAAAAAAACGAATATGTTTCAAAATGTAGTGGGGTGTCCTTGTAGTGTAATATTTAGAGTGATGGACTGCGGAATCATAGTAAGCGAGTTCGAACTACAGTCGCGCCCTTACGTTCACTTTTGGGCAAATACCCTTGGGTAAGGTATGAACCCCCTTATCCTCCTAGCTATGGGTTAAATAGTAACACTACTGTTCTTCTAGTTCTTCTGTTCTTCTTTTGGTATTAAATAACCCACAAAGGTTGATATGTGTTGTGGCCCCGGAAAGGGTCACTAAGGAAAACGCAAACACGGGTATTAGATAACAGATTATATTACACAAAAAATATAGAGTCACATAGAAAAGGTAAGAAGCCTCGTACTATTCGGATAACACTGATATTGATCTGCTTCTGGCAGCGAAATCTCTCAGTTATAATAATGGTGAGAAGAGTCCATTATGGTGAGATGGGTAAGGCACCCACAACAATATGCCATAAAAAAAAAGAAGAAAAAGAAAGTCAAAATGTAGACACAATAATAAATGGCAACTGAGAATCATTAAAGAACACAAAAAAAGAAAAGGAACCAACATCAGCGGTTGGATCAATGAGATGAAAACAAACATTTAAAGAACAGCACGGGAAAACAAAATGCAAAACGTTGCTAATTTGAAAATGCAACTCTTATGAAACATCCTGTACTTGTTCCTTGGAAAACGGAATCGCCAAATGAGTTCAGATTCCAGCTAAGGGTGCTTACGTTAACTTCACGTGCTCGTGGGAAAGGCAGAAATTTCTCTCTTATGATTAAAAGAGTGACACAAAACGGGTTTTCTCGCCTAAGTAAAGTGACCAGGCTAGGAGAACAACAATTCTGAATACAAATACTTTACTATGCCATTGAATTGCGGTTTATGTTAAACCTCATTAATTCTCCATGTTTACAAACTTCAGGAAGACTTGAGTCTTTCAGTGAGCTAAAGATAAAATTAATAAAATGGTCATGTATTATGTCCTTTAAAAAACTATAAGCAACCCCAAATCACCGGTAATTAATATTCGATCAAAAGCCAAAATTTGTAAATCATTTTTAACACAACAAAGGTTTATTCAATTTAAAAATCTTTTCGATATAATGCTGATTTCTTACACGAATGTTTTTGACTATACAAAAATACTGTCTCACATGCATACACATGCAACCACATGCACCTATTGGTGTGTTTGCATTTAGCTAACTTATTTTACTGCGCATATTCACCAAAAGAAAACTAAACTTTTTTTCTCTATATGATGTCTGTGCTGACACATATTTTTATTTCATATTGTCTTGCAAAAGGCTGACGTGAAAAGTTCATAGAATCCGTATATTTTTTTTATCTTTCAGATTATTAACTTTTGTTAATATGTTTGAGAATTTTTTTCTTCCATCGTTTGTGTTTGTAATGGCGTCTTGTTTGCTATGAAAACTGCTGAGAAATGTAAATGGTGGCCAAGACGAAAGTGATTTTCTAAAGAAAAGATTCTCTCAACACTGTTTTCTTTTTGTCTTGTTTTTTTTTTTTTCTTTTTATCGTTCTTTCTCTCATCTTTCGGGTCATCACAAGATTTGCAGTATGCTTATTGAGTCATTTATTTTAAATTACTTCTTTAATGTCCGTCCAGGCAAAAGATAATGTTTACACGAACACACACACACACACACACACAAACAAACTTTTTATATATATATATATATATATATATATATATATATATATATGATTTCTATTGTGTAAGAAATTATTTGATTATCAGGTAATATGGTTGTTGCGTGCTATTATGTTGACATATTTTGCACACAAACGATCGAGCATGATGTCAAGGTTTAAAAATTTGTTTCCATTATTTGAGTTGAGATGACAGTTATCTGATCATGATTATTTATTTTTCAGGTTATTATATATTATATGTTAATGGAATTCTTTCTGAAAATGCCAATATTAACAAAAAAACCTTCCATGGGTTCCATAGGTTGTGGCCGTTTATATAATCTCTTATATTCTCATATTTTCGTTTTAAGGAACGACAGGGGAATAGTTTACAATGGTCACAGGCCACACTATTTGAATTTATTATGTGTTTTTTTCTTTTTAAAGATGAATTAAGGTATTATATATTATAGTCGATTTTCGAACTCAGGTGAAAAGCTCGGATTTCCCTACTTAGAATATTGGTGTACAATAATCGGACGTCGTTCTTTCTAAATAATTTGACATCATATTAGAAATAAATCTTATCCTGGGTATGATATTGTTATGAAGAAGAATGTCCCAACACCGACTCGTGGTTCGAACACGGATCTCTAGCCAACAAACACAAGTGCTGAAATAGACTGTTCTACTAGAGTTCACGTGACAAGAAGTGGTGAATATTTATATGGGTCAATCAGAAATCTGACTAGAGTAGATGTATGCAAAATATATGGGAAATGTAACATTGCGAGTGAGTTTTGATTAACATTCCAGACTCGGTATTCGGCTTTGTATGAGAGTGAAGGGATTTTAAGTATCGGCAAAAATTACCCCCTTACGGAATATTACAAGAGTGGCGTCGAAGAATAGTTCCGAACCTTTTAAAAGTTGCGACGAGGAATCGTTTTTGAACTTATGTGTGGAGTTCAAAGAAAACATACGTTCATTGTTCGACTTATCGTCGACATAAGAGAAAAAATACGCTCGTTTTTTTTAAAACTTTTTATGTGGATTACTGAGAAAAATGACGTATCCTACAAGTAATAATTGAAATATTCAGTGAAGTACAAGGAAAATGTACGAACTGAAATTAATTATGACTGAAACGTTGGAAAAGCCAAAACAAGAACGGGAATTACAGCTTCAGCTACGAAAAGACCAACATGAGCAACAAAAGAAACAACAAGAATTACAAATTTCAACAACATAGGGACCAGTTGGAACGACAATCTTAATTAGAGAAACAACAACAACTTTTTTTAATTGTTAGTTGTGAAAACTACAGAGGAAAAAAAAACGTCTGATTCATTCACGCTAGACGCAATCGCAAATCCCATTAGCGAATTCATTTTTAACCCTGACGAGGGGATAACGTTTCAGTCGTATGTGAAGAAGAATAACAAAATCCAAGTATGTGCCAATTTTTCAACGGGACGCTGTTCACATCAAATGAATTCATAATTGTCTGCAAGTCCTTACAAATACAACACATCACAACGCCTTCATATCAGCCAATATCAGCTGACAGGACAAAGAAAAAAAATCCCCAAAAGAGATGAAACTCTTTCAATAGCAGCACAAAATAAATGCTTAAGGACCTATTATACCAAGGTGAGTATTGAAAATAGGCAACAGAATAATAAATGAAGATTATGTGAAGAGAAAGATTAAACGATTAATCACGTAATAAGCGAATGCAGCAAACTCGTTCAACAGAAGAACATTTCTAGGTAAGACTGGGTAAAAAAGATGATCCACTAAGAATTTTGAAATAAGATTAAAATCTGACAACACAAATAAATGATAGATTCACAAATCAGAATCTGTCATAGAAAATTATACCTGTAAGATTTTTCTTGGATTTTGAGATACAACCGAATCACTCATCTTGACAAGAAAACCAAATCTCGAGTTAATGTAGAGAAAAAATCACTTGTCATAATGGTGATTTTGCTGTTCCAACGAAAATATTAGGAAATGAAAAGATAGACAAATACTTAGAACTTGACAGAGAGGTGAAAAAGCTGTGGAAAATGAAGATGATGGTGTTAGGAATTATAGTTGGTGCTTATCGAACGGTCTGCAAAGGTCTGGAAGAATCGAGACCATTCAGACCACACCACTACTAAATTCAGCTCGAATATTTTGAATAGTCCTGGAGATCTAAAGATATTTGGCATCGCTCAGACTTCAGTAAAACTGGTTGTAAAACCTCTCAAGATGAAATGATAATCATAGTAATTATGATAATGATAATAGTTGAAACTAGACCTTGCTAGAGAGCTAAAAAAATTATAGAACATGAAAATGATAGTAATATCAGTTGTAATTAGTGTGCTTGGAACGATCTCCACAAGATTATTTAAGGGATTAGGAGACTTGGAAATAAGAGGGTTAGTGGAGATCATCTTGACTACTTCATTATTATGATTGACCAGAATACTGAGAAGAGTTCTGGAGATTTGAGGAGACTTTCTGTCACTCAAACTCTAACAAAAAAACAGGTAACACTGGAGTGAAAACTTTCAAAGGATAATAATAATAATAATAATAATAATAATAATAATAATAATAATAGGAGCGAAATTAGTTTGTGGGAATAATGGGATCCCCTTAAAAAACAAGAAGAAACAGCAAAAACCGGGATGGGAAATTAGACTAGAATCGCAAATAAAACAACTACGAAAACAAGCCCGTATGATGAAGAGAAGCGCTGAAATAAGCCGGGGAAGAAGGAACAGACAACATGGAGAAAAATAACAGTTCAACTTGTGGAAATAAACCAGAAAATACTGGCCAAAAAAGGAAGATTAAAGAGATATCGACTAATGGTAAAACAATACTGACAAAACAGAACATTCCAAAACAACGAAAGGAAATTCTATCAACAATTGGGAGAGAATGACACAGAAAAATACCAACAACCGGATGCAAAAGAAACCGAGGGATTTTGGGCTAAAATATGGGAACCAAAGAAACATAACGAAAATGCTGAATGGATAAACAACATTACAAGAGAGCTAGACGGACTTGAAGAAGGCCCCAAAATGGAAATCCACGTCGACTTACTCAATACAACACTAAAAAGAATATCAAACTGGAAAGCACCAGGCCATAATGGAATACATGGCCTCTGGTTCAAGAAATTTACCTCCATTTACAGAAGACTAGCACTAGAAATGAACAGATGATTACAAGACGCGCACGGACCTGAATGGATGACCAAAGGAAAGACTACATTAATCCTAAAGGACCCTAGTAAAGGAACTGCCCCAAACAATTACAGACCCATAACCTGCCTACCAATGATGTGGAAGTTACTAACAGCAAAAATAAGGGAAAAGATCTACTATTCTCTAACAAGCCGCGGATTGTTTCCGGACGAACAGAAAGGATGCCGCAAAGGATCCAGAGGCACAGCAGAATTACTCTTCATAGATCAACACATCCTTAATGAGAGGAAGACAAGACGGAAAAATCTATCTATGGCCTGGATTGACTACAAGAAGGCATATGATATGCTCCCACAAAGCTGGATATTACACTGTCTCAAAATGTACAAAATATCACATGAAGTCATAAACTTCATCGAACAGACCATGAAGACCTGGAGAGTGGAGCTGACAGCAGGAGCATAGCTGAAACAAAGATCCAAAGAGGCGTCTTCCAAGGAGATGCACTATCGCCCTTACTATTCATAATAGCTATGATGCCACTGAACCACATACTCAGATACAAACTCAGCAGATCGCAAGAGAAGATCAACCACCAAATGTACATGGATGACATTAAATTATTTGCAAAAAATGAAAAAGAACTGTAAACTCTCATACACGCAGTTAGAATATACAGTCAGGACATATGACAGACGGAATAGAACTACCAAATCTCGACAGAATTAGGACGCTCGAAGAAAATGAAACCTACAAATACTTGGGCATCTTGGAGGCTGACACCATCAAACAAGTGCAAATGAAAGACTTGATCTGAAAAGAATATCTCAGGAGAAAGCGAAAACTACTCGAGACAAAACTCTCCAGCAGAAACCTCATCAAAGGAATAAATACTTGGGCAGTACCACAAGTCAGATACTGTGGACCCTTTCTCAAGTGGACCCGAGAGGAACTTAAACAAATAGAACAAAGGACAAGAAAACTAATGACCATGCATAAGGCATTACACCACAGAGACGATGTTGACAGACTATATGTATCTAGAAAAGAGGGAGGGAGAGGACTTGCCAGCATCGAAGACACCGTTGACGCATCCATACAACGGCTCAAAGACTACATAGAAAAACACGAACGAGGACTAATTACAACCATCAGAGTCGATACGGAAAACACGATAAAATGACAACTCGAAAACAAAAAGGGGATGGAAAACAAATCTATGGCTGCTTTAAGCGTCTAATAAACAACATCTCACACCAGAAAACCTGGACCTGGTTAAGAAAAGGAAACCTTAAGAGATAAACGGAATCCTTCCTAATAGCAGCACAGGACAATGCCATAAGAAAAACACACTAGGAGTATTATAATAATAATAATAATAATGAATCGCATAAACTCCTATGGAACTTTAATATACAAACGGATCACCTAATCCCGCCCAGGAGACCAGACTTAATAATAATCAACAAAAAAAAAAGAGAACTTCCAAAATTGTCGACTTTGCTGTCCCGGCAGACCACAGAATAAAACTGAAAGAATGTGAAAAGAAGGATAAGTACCTCGACCTTGCTAGGGAACAGAAAGAACTGTGGAACATGCTAGTGACAATTACACTAATTGTAATTGGCGCGTTTGGAACAGTAACTAAGGGATTACTAAAGGGACTAGAGGACTTGGAGGTTGGCAGACGAGTGGAGACCATACAAACGACAGAATTGTTGATAACTGCCAGAATACTAAGAAGAGTCCTGGAGACTTGCGAAGATTTTCTGTCACTCAGACTTCAGTGAAAAACCATCGGCTATCGCTGATGTGAAAAGCTCTAATGAGTGAATAATAATAATAATAATAATAATAATAATAATAATAATAATAATAATAAAAGAGAATCTGTAAAATTGTCGATTTTGCTGTCCCGGCGGACCACAGAATAAATCTGAAGGAAAGTGAGAAGAAGGATAAGCACCTCGACCTTGCAAGAGAATTAAAACCTTGTGGAACATGAAAGTAACGATTGTGCCAATTGTGATTGGTGCCTTAGGCACAATAACTAAATGATTATTAAAAGGCCTGGAAGACTTGGAAGTTGGCGGACCATCCAAACGACAGCATTGCTAAGAACGGCCAGAATCCTGAGACGAATCTTGGAGACTTGAGGAGACTTGCTGGCACTCAAACTCCAGTGAAAGACCATCGGCTGACACTGATGTGAAAAACTCTAAAGGAGGATATTAATAATAATAATAATAATGTCATGCTGCTGGCACAGATTTCCCTAACTCTCTTTCCCACCATCTGTCTCTATCCCACATCACTTCCGGCAGGTCTTCCAGGCTATATCCTTTGTCCCTTGTCTGGTGTAGATAAACTCTAGCACTTGTGCATCCTTGTGAAGGGGTTCATAGGAGAACGTTGCTTATGAGTTCGTCTTTGCTCCACCTTCAGAGTTCTGCATGTTTTGTTCGTCTAATTTGGATTGTCTTCGAGATGTGTGATAAGTGGCCGTACAAAGACTAATTTGTGGGATGTTGTTTTCAGGATTTGTTTGATATAGCTCGAAGCATCTTTGTGTAATTGCCGTCAAGCTTTTTCTATATACGCGAAGTCAGTGTCCAAGTGGTTCATCAATATAGTTGTATGGATACGACTCCTGTTTGGAAAAAATAGCGTTCAATTTTTTTCGGATAGGCCTGATTTACATATGACTGATAATCTATCGATAGCTATCCATGCTTTTGCTTGTCGCGTATTGATATCATTTTCGGTTGATGAGACGATGCTTCTAAGGAAGGTGAACCTGTCCACTAGTTTCAGAGAGCCCCCCATTTTGTATGGAGATATCACCACTTAGATTAAAACACATTTACTCCGTTTTGTCTGTGTTCCCATAAAGGCCTAGTCCACCTGTTGCCTGCTCCAGGCCATGCAGCAGGGATTCGACCTTGGCGGGTGTATTTGCCAGAAGCGATATGTCATCAGCGTGGACAACGTTCGTAATAGTTCGTGCGGGATATCGTCTACCTCTTGCCTTTTCCAGTGCAAAGTCATTTTCTTTCATTAAATCTATCGATGTCCGAAGTACGTTGTCTAGGCAGATTATAAACAGGTATGGTACTAATGTGTCCCCTTGCAGCACACCTGTGACAATGTCAAAGAAGTCTGTGTCACCATCCGGTGAGTGTACTTATAATAATAATAATAATAATAATAATAATAATAATAATAATCTCTGGGATTTTGAAATACAAAAAGATCACCAAATCCCTGCCAGACGACCTAATGCTAATTTTTATTAAAAAGCAGAGAACCCTTCATATTATGGATTTTGCCGTCCCAGTTAACCAGAAAATAAAAATCAAAGAGAGTGGAAACAGAAATATGTACTCGGACGTTGCCAGAAATATAAGAAAACTGTTGAAAATGAGGATGACCGTGACACCAATTCTAATTAGCGCGCTTATGAAGATCCCTGAAGGTTGGGAAATAAACTGGAAGAATTAGAAACAGTTGGACGAATCGAAACCATCCAAACGACAACATTGTTGAGATCGACCAGAATACAAAAAAGGCTTCAGCAGACATGAAGAGACTTGCTGTCACTTAGACTCCAGCGAAAAACTATCTGCTAACACTTGCGTGAAAAACTCACAAGGTATAATATTATTAATAATAATACATATAACTTTCTGAGATACAAAAATCACACTTAACCTTGACCTAAAAGGAAAATTTAATGTTAATTAACAACAACAATAAAAAGTACTTGTCGTCTGGGGAATTTTGCTCTTTCTGCAGACCACAAAGTGAAAAAAAGAAAACAAAGAGATAAATAAAAACTTGGATCTTCACAGAAAAATGGGATACCTTAAAATTTCCACTTTGCCAGTAATAGTTGAAGTTTGGGTAATATCATAAAAGGAACATATTACCGAATTAATAGAATACCTGGTAGTCCCAGCTTATATCCAATACAAAAAAATGTACTTTGTGGAACAGTTTTTTAGGAGATTACTACTGACGTGATTGAAAAAATAACAACCGAATATTTTGATGAAAGATAGAATACATATAATCACAATTTTTGCTTATTCAAGGTCTTAGGTAAAGACTTGTTAAAGTACTGCAAAAAACAAAACAAAAGTAAAGCAGAAAATTAGATGATAATAATAATAATGATAATAATAATAATAATCACGGAATATGACAATGACGGTGATATCAATTGTAGTTCGTACCCCTGGAACAACCCAGAAAGGATTGGAAAAGGAATTGGGGTAACTATTGGTCCGAAGGAAAACCAAGACCATCTAGACCACAGAACTGTTAAAATCTGCTAGAATGCTTAGAAAATTAATATAGACCTGAAAAACTTGATGTCATTTTGACTACGGTGAAAATACACGTTAAAACTTGTGTGAAATCCTTATACAGAGTCGAAAAATGAAACTCGGTAATATACAATGGTATAGCATGTGTGGTGACAAAGATGAAAGGGTTAATCAAATAATAAGAAAATGCAGCAAATTAGTACAAAAGGAGTATAAATAAAATGGGATATTTTAAAAAAACGAAAGAAAATTCTGCCAACAAGTAGGTGATGAATGCACGAAGACAAACCAAAAAACGGATGCAAAGGAAATAGAACAAGTTTTGAGTAAAATATAGGAACAGAAAGAACATAAAAAAATGGATAAATGATATGAGAAAAGAATTACAAGGACCTGAAAAAAGTCCTAAGATTGACATACATTTGGAATTTCTCAGAGCAACACTGAAAAAAGTACCAAATTGGAAAATACTAGACCATGATGCAATACATGGATTCTGGTTTTAAAATCCCACGTCTATTCATAACAGACTGGTTCTTGAACGAGATAGATGCTGTAAATAAGGAAGTATACAATGATCCAGAAAGCCCCCCCCCCCAGGAACAATCCACAGCATCTATAGACCGATAACATTTCTACCTATGACATAGAAACTCCTAACAGCGCATATTAGGGGGAATATCTATAATTTGTTTTAGGCCGTCAACTGTTTCCAGAAGGGTGGATTGACTACGAAAAGGTCAATGATACGGCCCCGCAAACTTGGCTAATATGTGGTCTGAAAATGTACATCATATCCAACAAAGTCATAAAATTCATCACGGAAGTCATGAAAAACAGTAAAGTTGAAATGACAGCAGCAGGAAAAAACTATAACAGATGAGAAATCCAGAGAGTGGCATTTTCCAGGGAGTTGCGCTTGGCCTTTACTATTTGTAATAGCAATAATGATATTCAATAGTGACCATACCCTCGGGCCCCTGAATGCATCAGCATCTTTAAATCATTTCAATCTTGGCCGGTGATCATCTATTGGCTCTAATAGGGATATCACACATTTCTTCATGGCTACAAGAAATACAATCAAGGGGGTGGGAGAAAAAGAACAAAGAACAAATGGCTTGGGTTAACTCAAGTGCAAGAAGGTTAAGTTGTGACACTCTGCATTTCTTTTTGCATCTGTCGACTAACGCTAGCGTGTATTTCTAGCAAAATTTCTACAAATTCACGAGGAATGCTGACTCATCTTGACTGGTCTTCCCTCATTGATGCTGGACTCTCTCTCTCATGCCGACTAGTCTCTTCTGCTGTCCGGTGTCGACTGCCAACTCCTTCATCTGGGTTCCTTTGTCCAACAACCTACTGGCGTTCCCTTGCCTACTTCCGGTTGCGTCGAGATCTCAAGTCCAAACCCTTTGTCTGGTTTCGCGCCAAAACAGACAAAGGGATCGTCTGCTTGGCGGATCACCTACATAGTGTCAGACAATTACAAGTTTAGGAAATGCAAAATAAGCTAGAAATTTACAAAATTACATGAAAAGATTAATCGCCTCATGTATATGGGCGGTACCAAGCGGTTTGCTAAAAATAAAGAAAAGAAATGGTGACTCTGATAGAAACAATAAGAGTATACTGCCAGGATAGATGGACGGAAACTGGCATTGAATAAAGCGCCATACTTATAAAGAAAAGTGGAGAAAGATAAATGTTGTGATGCTCACAAAAGAAAGACAAGGGGAACACAAAAAGTAAATAAAAAAAATTATAAATTCAAGTAATAGAAACAAGATAAAAGTGAACCTGGTAAAACAGTTGTTAGTTAATCGGAAGCTTAGAGTCAGTTGGGGTCGTGACTATCTGTCCACTACGCAAGTGGTATCTCACGTGATTGTGTCTCGTGGGTCTGGTCAACTCTTCTGACACTCCGTTGACGATTATTTATGGAGGAGGGCGAGTCCATTATGTAGGGAGTACAACAATAAATAACACGACGAGAACTGCCAAATCAAGAAAGAATAAGAATGCTTGGAGAAAAGGAAAACTTCAAGCACTCGAGAATATTGGAAGCAGACCCCATCAAACCAGTTAAGACGTAAGAAAAAATAAAGAAATAGTTCACTAGTCGAACAAGGATACTACTTGAAACCAAACTATGCAGTAGAAATCTCATCAAAGGGATAAAACTCGAGGCCATCCCTCTTGTAAGGTACTCAGGACCACTCTTAAATGGACGAGGGAACGAACTCTGATAAATAGAACAAAGAAATATAAAGTAGACGGCTATATGTGTCAAGAAAAGAATGAGGACGAGGACTTAGCAGCATTGACGATTACATGGATGCTTCGATACGAGAATTCAACGACGACATAAAAAAAGCAAAGAAAGGCTATTTACATATGTACAAACCAGAATCTATTAAGAGAATGGGACGCAAAAAATTCCCTGGGATTTCGAAATAGGAAAAATCCCTTAATCTAGGCCAGAAATCCAGAGAAAGTGCTGATTAACAAAAAAAAATTTGTGTTTTGGAGATTTTGCCGTTCCAGTGACCTGAAGAGAAAACATGAAAGTAAAAAGAGAGCCAAGAGCTTGACCTTACCAGAGAACTTAGAGATGCTGTGGAACATGAGAATGAAGGTGATACCAAATGACATGAACGCGCTTAGAATCGTCCCCAAAAGATTAAAAGAGTTAGAAATCAGAGGATTAATCGAGACCATCCTATCTCCAGGATTGTTGAAATCGACCAGAATACTATGAAGAGTTCAGGAGACCTGATGAGACTTGCTGTCACTCAACCTCCTGTAAAAGTCCATCAGCTACTCTAATGTAAAAAAAAAACACATTAGGAGTATAATAATAATAATAATAATAATAATAATAATGATAATAATAATAATAATAATAATAATACGGATTTGTCCAACTCGATATTTTGGAACTTTTATTTTTTCAAAACTTAAGGAATTCCTATTGACATCCAGTAAAAGTTTTATATGCAAATCTTCTACTTCGTCTGACTTCTGATATCAACACGAAGTAGACGTAAGATGTTAGTTAACAATTCAACCAGGAGAACACCTGTCTTCGTCATGACTGACTGGATAAAAATTCCTGACAGCTAACAAGAAATATTGATCTACATATTTCTTAGTATTATGTTTCATTTCCATTTACTATTGGGTTTTATTGCCTTCCATCAAGAATCCTTATCAAAATGGATTTTCTTCATCTCTTTCACACCTGGAGAATGAAGTTTTAATTGTTCTTCAATAAATGCGCCCTTATTCTAACTATAAACTTTTTTTATACTTTAGCAATATTGACTTTTTCGAATTTATTTCTCTATGATTTAGTATCTCTTTTGATTTCAGTCTTTGACAGAAACTATGGAAACAATGCAGCTCATTGATATTTGATGGTCACAGTCCACTTACAGCCACTATTATCTAACGCACAAATGATAATAAATTTGTATTTAATCAGTTCAGGTAAAAATTATCCTACAATAAATTCTCTCATTAAAAAGAAACTACCGAGTGATATTAATACTTTTAAATATATATCTAAAACAAAATAATTAGGAGGGTTTTTAATTTTATTTTATTTTTACTTCATTTATCCTTTATCATCATCATGTCATGCTGTCAGCACGGATCTCTCTGATACTCTCTAGCCACCCGTCTCTATTGCCCATCGCTTCCGGTAGGTCTTCAAGGTTACATCCTGTATCGGTATAGAACTGTTGTATGTAGGTTCTAGATGGTCGTCATGCCTTTGCTCGTTCATGTGATGGGGTCCACAGGAATACGTCGCTTATGAGTTTGTCCCTACTTCTCCAGCAGTCTCCTGCATGTTTGGTTTGTCTAAATTGGATAGTATTCGTGATGGGATGTATGTGGCCATACAGCTGCTGCTTTGTGGGGTGCTACCTTCAGGATTTGTTGGATATTGCTCGAATAATTCTTGTATAGTTGCCATCAACCTTTTTCTCCATCGTTTAGTTTGCGTCCATGTAGTGCATCCATATAGCAGCATCGACACGACCGCTGACTGGAAAAAAAACTATGTTTTATTTTATCGGTCAGGTCTAACTTCCATATGACCGGTATCCTATCGATAGCTGTCGATGCCTTTGCTAGTCGCGTGTTAATGTCATTCTCGGTTGATTAGACACTGCTTCCTAGGTAGGTGAACTTGTCCACTAGTTTCAGAGAACTACCATTTAGTGTGGAGATGTCGCCTCTTTAGTTATAGTCTATGTATTCAGTCTTTACTTCCTTGACAGGGAGGCCTATGCCAGCAGCTGTTCATTCCAGACTATGTAGCAGGGTTTCGTCTTGGACGGGTGTATTTGCCAGAAGCTCTATGTCATCGGTGTAGTCCGCGTTCATCCATCCTTATGTTAGGAAATTAAGAACGACGTCATTTCCTCCTCTCTTTTAATACCTGAGATATGAATAATGCCTAAGTACATAAGTGAAAATAATTGATCTAATTCATTTAGCGAACAATTACATACATTGGGTATTGCTCATGCCAGGTGTATTGATGTTACAGTAAATCTATGAAATAACTATTATCAACCTGAATCACCTGGCATATTTAACATAGCTGAGGTTTACGAACTTTTTATATATAAAATAAGGATCATTGTTTAGGAGGAAAGCATCGAAATGTTTCAACTATTCGGAACATTGCGTAAACATCGAATTCTACTATTTTCTTTATTCTCGAGCAAAGTCTTAGTATATTTCAAAATGTTTGCTTACACCCCCCACATACAATATCTCTCTCTCTCTCTCTCTATCTATCTATCTATCTCTTTAAAAGTCAGTAGTCATTCGGCAGATCATTATTCCATGATGTCAAAAACCAGATAACGTTTTCTTACATCAATCGATATCAAAGTTCTATGCTTTATATTTTTGAAGAGATCTTGTTGTTTCTGTTGATACGTTAGCATCAAACCTTAATGAAACTGTTGTGTGTATTTTCTCATTACTTTCACAAACATGATGTTCGTAAAAATTAATGAAATTTTATTACGTAGGAATCCATAGTTCGGCCTAGAATCTGTACGCTCTGCTTAAAATCATATGGTACTCCACATCACTTTAGTTTCAGAAATAGAGTATATATATATATATATATATATATATATATATATATATATATATATATATATATATGTGTGTGTGTGTGTGTGTGTGTGTGTGTGTGTGTGTGTGTTTGGATGTTTATATTCTTAACTATAAAATATACTGATGGAAAACTGATATTCAAAAAATCATGAAATTCATTGCGTTCTCTAAAATAAATCGGTGAGTCCCGTGACATCGTTGCTAAGGTATTGGATTACGTCATCCTAATTAGCGAATTCCGAATCCAGTCGTGCTATTACGTTCAGGTTATGAATAATACCTTAGGGAAAGTAAGAATTACCTTGTTCCCCACCAGCTATGAGTCAAATATTACCCCATCTGTACTTCTAAAAAGATGGATTTGGCATTAGATAACCGACAAAGGTTGATATGCCATTAAGCAAAGAAACCAAACCACTAAAAATAAATACACAATAAGAAAAAAATAAATGTTTGAGTATGTAGATAGTTCCATTTAAAATCTTTTTTTATTCATCTATTTTTGTTAAATATTTTCGATTTCAACGGGTTTAGATGCTAACCATTGGCAGAAGCGCTAAAAAAAATCTTTGATCGATATAACTAATGGCTACATTCACTACCTTTGACGGCTTCTTTTTTTTTTTTTTTTACTTTGTCGTCAATTTTGTTATTCTCGATATTACATGAAAGATTTAATCTCTTAGTCCGTATCACATATTTCTTCCTACCAATCTAGAAATGAGCTCAAATTTTCTAAATTCAATGTTACTTAAAATTCACACGATCATTACTTGAATTATTGATTTTATCATCCTGACAATCCGTCTATGGTTATTTTATGCCAATAGGTTAGGGAATTTAGGTCATTGTACATTTACTTTTACATTTTTGTGTTGATGTTTCTCAAGAGTTTTTTTTTTGCAAAGAGTGATAAGATGTCAAGAAAATCCTGTATTATGTAAATGCTTTACACACAGCAGAATAGTGAATTGCCCCTTCTTTTAGGCGATATTAACAATTCGTATCCATGGATATTTTCTCCGGCCGTTTCGTCTCCCACACTGATAGAAAAGTCCAAGATTCTTTTGATTTGGATGTTTTTTTTTTATTTCTCTGAATCTCACTTGAGAAAGGCGACGTGACACTCAGCGCTACTATATTCTACTCTTTCTGTCGGCACATGCAAAGACCCCTAGCATGTGCGGACCTCCTGCTATCACCACTACCTCTAAGCACGTGCGAAGACAACTGCCCTTTCTCTCTAAAAGCTACCTCTATTTATTTAGAAAATCCGGAACTAAATTTCCCGCAGATTGAAGAAACATAATTTTTTTATAAGGCCGAGAATCTAAAATTTGTGGGTACTAAAAAACCTACCTGTTTGATTCCTCTAGGGTATGAACTCAAAACCAGACTTAGTGGCGACCAAGGCCTTTCCCCCAGTGACCTGACATCACAAGAGAAAGAAAAACTTTTCTTTCCCTTTTTTTTTTTTACTTCACTAGGGTAGGCCTACTCACGTTCAAATCCGGACACACACACACACACACACTCCTAGTAAAACTTCATATTCAACATGATACCAAAAAAAGTTAATTTCTGCATCGTGTAACAACATCGTCAAGAATTCTATGTTATAGAAATAATACAGTCTCAAATAGTTATTTAAATTTAATAATAGTCGTTTGTTTGCACAGAGTCATATATTTTCAAGTAAATATCAACATTTCCTTATTAACAGTTAATAACTTTAAGTAGCTATTCTAAATATAAATAATTTAAGCCCAGTCGGCCAGGGCTGTAGAATACACCAACTGCATCTCCACCTAGGGGTATGACCCCCCTCTCCCCCAACTAGTGCCCAAGAGGGCACAAAACCATCTGATGGTGAGGCTCCGGTCTTAGAGCTTAGGGGAATTTGGAGTACCCCTTAATTCCGAAAGCTCTCAGGTCCACTTTGCGTAGTAGTGCCTGATAGGGTCCTATCTATTTGTCAAATAGAACTGGTTGACATTTAAACTGTGCGCAACTAAATGTTAAATCGATTGTCAGAAATAGAATTGTTTTTATATTCAACCGTGCGCGAACAAATTACTACTTTTTAACTGATTTGTTTTTGATACGTGGCAATTGGAACAATACAACGGCTCACAAATGAATAATGTTGAATATAATTATAATTTTTAAATAGCAATACTTGAAAATCTTCAACAATGCGACTCAATTGAAATATTGCTATAACAGAGGAATAATTCGAACTATTTGAATGTGTGCAAAGGAATGGTGTTTAATAGAATAATTAGTGATAGATAGCAATACTTGTGGTAATTTACTAAGCTGTTTGCTTAGATGTAGCACAAGGCCGCATGAATTGGACACCCAATGAGAATCGAACTCACTCGTGTAGGTTTGCTATTCTACCTTGCTAACCATTACACCACCCTAGGTGCCCGATAGCAATACTTGTGAGTCTTCAACAGTGTGCCTCAATTGAAATATTGCTATAACAGAGGAATAATTCGAACTATTTGACTGTGTGCAAAGGAATGGTGTTTAATAGAATAATTAGTGATAATGAGCAATACTTGTAACCACTGCACTGAATACAAACAAATGATAAATATTGAATAGAATTATAAATGCTACATATCAATAATTGAAACCATTTAACTATATAGAAATAATGGTTATTCTAGAGTACAAACGAATTAGTTCTAACTCATTTAAAAATGAAATTGACTACACATTTTTCAATTACAAATCATAAGTTTATATCTATTTAAGTGTCTGCATATAAATGACAGATGTTAAGTAGTTACTTTTACATAGCAATACATAAAACCATTTATCTTTGTACAAATAATGGGTAACAGTTAAAAGAATTATTCGTATTAGATAGAAATACTTGAAACCATTTAACTGCGCGCAAAAAAGAGCTCAAACTAGTCTAAAATGTTATCGACAAAATGAGTTTACAAGTCATATATTTCTTATATATATGAAGATGATTTGCCCTTAAATAACCGATAATGATTGACATGCCATTCAACCAAACCTTACCAATATATATATATATATATATATATATATATATATATATACACATATATATATATATATATATATATAAGAATTTATTGAAGATTTGGCATATAAAAACCTCTTAGCCTTATATGCCATAAAACCAACCAAAACAAATCATGTATATTCAATATATAAGTATAAAGAGGATTCCTCATTCAATAACCAACAATGGTTGATATGCTTTAAGACAAAACTAAACAAAATCATATATATATATATATATATATATATATATATATATATAAAGAGGATTTGACATTAAATAATCTATAATGGTTGATATGGCATAAAAAAAAACAATCTCAACTTAATATGAATAATTTACGGTTAAATGGCATCAGAAATTATTACAATCCAAAAATGAATAATTTCAGCTGATCTATTTGAGTCTTGCATAATATCCTGACAGGTGCTTCCACTCTGAGTTAGAGTAGATCTGGGAGTAATGGCAAATAGGAATATTCCACACTCCCCAGATTTCCAGAATTGGTGTTTCATCATCAGATATAGTTTAGTATCGTACACACATGAGTGGGTAATATTACTCTGCGGGGGATACAGTCACTGTGTTCTACCCCCTACAGACAGAATGAATGATTATTGTGTTGCGATTATCTCGTTAATGTTCATTAAAATATTTGTGCATTCTTTTCATTATGACACCAAAATTTTGCAAACATTCAATAAGAACCGAGCAAGTAATTTGATTTTCAGTCAATTGGATTTAATTTTAATTCATAATTACATTAGACAAATGAAATGGGG